>CAVLGL010000104.1:41867922-43067922 GCA_963668995.1 Parnassius mnemosyne | reverse complement strand
AGCGATCAATTTCACTGTACCGTTTCACACCAGTGGTTGGAAAAGACTACAAAATTTGTTGGCAATACAATAGATTTGCTTACGGCGTGGACGATGCGTACGGGCAAATGTGCGAGGCCATCAGTAAAATTCGGCGCGTACGGCGAGTGCGGCGCGGACAAATGTGAGTTCAGCTCAAATGTTCTATAAACTATTACAGGCCTATTTGCCTACATGGCCTACTAGCCTGCTGCCTATATTTGTAAGAGATCCACATATTCATGTGACTCATCAGGCCCTATACCTAACTAGAGACTTATTTTTCTTGATTCTGAGGTGACTTCATCTGTACTGATTCTATGTAGTTCCGGCTCTTCGTGAAACTGATATGTAATGGCTGACTTGGGAACTAGTGTGTGTGCGCAAGCACAGTTACCTTTTTGTGCACAGTTACACCATTGATTTCATCACAAATGACAATTTTATTTAGCTTAATTTTTTCTTTACTTGTTATAAGCCATTGCGTGACTACAATCTTACCTGGTGGTAAGTGGTAATTAAGCCCTAGAAGACGCCCAGATTGTATTCGGATGGAAACACAGACGCCGGCAAATTATTCAACTCTTTTGCTGTACCCATAACAAAAGACGACGCAGACTGTTTGGTTCTAATGCGTGGAATATCGACAACAAAGGGGTGAAGACCGCCGACCGCCTGGGTGACCGATGGTGGAATTGCAGCATGTAATTCCTGCGCACACTCCGAAATGCAACCTATGGAATACCGAGAAGGCGACTACTCTGCACCTGTGCTCGAGGCTGGCAAGATTGGTTTCAACCAAATCAGGGTTATCAACGATTCTCTTAGCACATCTCTCCACTTAGTCCAACGCTGCTAGGTGGCATTTTGCAGCACCAGGCCATATGTGAGCCCAGCAGTACTCCATGCCCGACCGGTCTTGTACTTTATATAAAGTAAGAAGCTTCCCCGGCGTGAACTACCGTCCCTTGCAAGGACATGTAATTTCCTTGTGGCTGCTTTGGCTCTGGACTGAAGGAACCGCCTATATTTGAGGTTCGGAGAAATCTCAACCCCTAACAACTGAAGGCGGTCAGTGTACTCAAAGATACATTCAGATATTGACGGCTCCGTGGCGCAGTTACTTAGCAATGAGTTGCTGCGCTGTAGGCTGCGGGTTCGAATCCTGCACGGAACAATATTTGTATGGCCTACAAATAATTGTTCCGGGTCTGGATGTTTGTCCTTGTGCAATTTGTGTTTGTAAACTGCCTCCACGAAACAGGAGAAAATCCTAGTGTGGGGGTAACGTTTTAAAAAAAAAAGATACATTTCGGAAAGTAGAGGCCAGGGTGGGCGGGCTCCTTTTAGTGGTGAAAAGACAAGGAGGCGTTGAATCTCACGAGATTGGTATCGCCCCATTCGAAGACTGCCTGCAGTGAGAGATTCGAACGCTCAATCATAGCTTCTCTTTCGGACTGGATTTGATCCCGACTGGCCCGAGCTTTCGGCTGATACCTCCACAACTGTAATTCCGTGTACATACCCATAGATACCGGGAAGAGGCAGATAATTAATATGCAGCAGGAATAGAGTTGCGGAGAGAAGGGAATTCCGGCGTTTGTCGTGATAGGATTCATCCATCGAGGAAGCAGCCATCGACGACGACTACGTGAGATCGTTTACTCAGAAAGTTCTTTGCCCAGAAGGCTAACGTGCCAAACTCTGCCAAAGGTCATCGAGACATTAAGGGAAACAGCAAGTGCTTCCTAACACTGTTCTCGAGGGCTTCGCCCTATATGTGAGTGACATACATTAGAAGGTCCCCAGTTGATCGATTTCGGCGAAACCCGTATTGAGAGAGATGATAATTCTGCTCTAGGTATGCCATGAGGTGGGTGGTATGGGTGAACTGTACCACCAACGAGCAAGTCAGCAAAGGGGATGAAATACTTCATCGCTTGACTTATCACAACGGTAATGACATCCGCCAACTTCATGGACTCTGGGCAGCGATCTAGAATTTCTTGACAGAAAAATCCAATTACAGATGTTGGTCTAGCTCGGGACCACATGATAAGCAGTCGCGCTGACGACTATTTAAGCTACTTTAAGCTTCGTCATACGGCCAGCTTGTCAGTGTACCTTGTGTCATTCAAAACGTAACTATTCAAAGTGGAACGAGTTTTTACGAGCCTGAGTAGTTATGGCATTTGATGATATTTTTTGAATTCGAGATTGCGGCCGCGCCGTGTCTTTAGATATAGATGTCGTGTAATTGGTTTAGGTGTTAACACTGTCACTGTCAGGTTTGCAGACACAATAGTAATGACCTATATGTGGTTCACGGGACAGTGAACGTGTTAAGTATTAATTCGATGTTATTTTCGAAATTCTATATTATGGTGGCCACACTCTATTTAAAATTTTAGTGATTGATGCCGTGTAAGGAATTTAAAGGGGGATAAGGATTGAATTTGATGTTATTTTTGGAATTCAAGATGGCGGCCGTAGCCTATTATATATTTTAGTCATGGACGTTGAACGGCTTTTTTCAGTGTGTTAAGTGTTAGTTACAAGTACACTTAATTCATATAATAGTTTTAGTGTTCCTATAGTAGTATTCTTACCCTACCTTAGGGCTCAAACCCTGGTGACCATCTACTACCAAAGTACTCGTCGAAACAAAACCAACGCGCCCGCGTGTTACGCTTACTGCGTGTAGGAATATTTCTTATCGCTATCTTATGACTCCATAATTAAACCCTAGTCACCATCAACAAAAAACTCATCGAGACAATTCTAACAAGCCCAAAATCGATATGCTTATTGCGTGTAGTCTTAAGACTTCCCATGGCCAGCTCTCGGATTTATCATTAAAACAGCACAGTGGTACTTTTACTTTGTATTGGCATCAGAACACACTTGTATGCTGAATTTTAATTAATGTTGTAAGAGAATTTATATTCAAATACTAGTTTTGAACTAGAGAGATATAGTTACTACCTAATTATATTATACTAGCTGTTCCCGGCGTGTTTTTTGGGGGTTTTAATTTTTTTGCGCGGAACCCTAATTATTTTAATGAAATAAAAGTAGCCTAAATTACTCCTTGTGACATCAGCTATCTACCAGTGAAAATCCTGTCAAAATCGGTCCAGCAGTTTCGGAGATTAGCCGGAACAAACAGATAGACAGACGGACAGACAGACAGACAAAAACTTTAAAAATTGTATTTTTGTTATTAGTACCGTATAAATTACAGCGTTTTACTAAATGCATATGAAAATATGCATTTAGTAAAACGCTGTAATTTTGACACTACAAACAGACACTTCAATTTTATTTATTTGTATAGATACATAAGAATTTATAGAATACTTTCCAATTTAATTAAGTAATTTTAACTAAAAAAGCTTACCCTTCCCCTAACTATACTTACAATATCTTTGAATGTGTTATCTACATTGATTTAGAACACTAGCGGAGATCGCCTAGTTTAAAACTGCACATCCCTTCCTTGAATTTTTGGTAGATTTTATTACATATCAAATATTAGGTATAGCCAAAATGCTAGTCTATGGTAGAGGCGCGCAGATTTAGATTTAATGATACCTAATATGGTAATTCAGACCAACGAAGAAAGATAGACGTAACACTTCGTTCATAATTGTCTTTTGTAACACACCCTCCGACGACGTATATATTGCCGCCGACTTAATCGTCGGCGTATAATAGGCATTTGGCGACTAACTCACCTATTACCCACATAATATAGAGTTTGTACAGCCTCGGAGAAGTCACACAACCCTGTCTGTCTGACACCTTTATGGATGCTAAACTAGTCCATGTAGGCCCTTGTTGATCCTGACACAAGCACAAATTCTTATAAATGTTAATGACTGCATCACCCAGTGATCGCTCCAAACGTGACCAGCACCTGCCACAAAGCAACCCTGTGCACTTATTTATAGGCTTTTAAACTATTATAAGCCAGTGCTTGAGTACTAAGTAACCCACTTGATGGTAAATGTGATGGAGCCGATGATTAGTAAAGCACACTGACTTAGTTTAACAAAAGTTTATTTAGTCATTTTAATGTGATGGAAACATAGATGCTTGCAAATTATCTATTCCCAGTCTAAAAATGCACAGAAAACTTTTTGATTTTGGCCAAAAACTTCCATGATAATGCGTTTTATTCATAACCCTTTCATACAAAACCTTTAGAGTTTTCCGAGAACGTTAAGCAGGCATTTTCTACGATGGTTTTTACAGTCCTGACGTTTGTGTTTTGCACCAAAAAAGCATAAATTAAAGAATGTGTACAGCAAGCTTGCCACTATTCCATCCAGAGCCTTCGGCACTTAATGACACTATCACGCCAAGCTTCGTTATCTGTTTTCATTATTTCATCCTCACTTATCTAGCTACCTACCTATTTATTCTTATTCGGTTTCTTTCGTGGTTTTTGGTTTATGTACTTCTCATATCTATGAGATTTCTCCTCATATTTAAACACACTTTCAAAGTTGTTTCCATATTCCATTCTCGTCTCACACAGCATTCAATCTAGGCTGTTCTACCTTTCCCCTAGCAATTCTGACGAGTTTCCAAAATATTTTCATGAAAATTATTAGATAGTCGTTTATCACTCTATTCTGTCCTTTTTTGCTTTTTTCTTTCTACTCTTTTAACTTTATTACATAGACGTACAAAAATTTTCTAAGCTTATATGTATATTAACTTTTTAATTAGTTCCTTAATATTTATATATTTGCAATGCAAACATCAAATAATAACTGATAACTAATTATATGGGTGTTTCTTGATATCTGATCAGTAGAGCAATCAATTAGCCCAATAGGCTGTTTTTCTTGTTTGACCTATATTTTCAGTTCATAGCTGAAGATCCTTTCCCATAGCAATATAGATTTGTCTAAATCGTCACTTTTGGCAGGAGGATTGACTATCGAAGTACCACTTGTTTTGTTAAATTTAAGTTATTTTGTATAAATTTAGGTTATTTATGTATCAATCAGATGAATGAAAAACACCCAATCATTTGAGATTTTAATTTACTTTTAAATCAAACAAATAATATTTTTAAGGCACACAAGAAGCAGAAGTTCCATCAGAAAATAAAGAAATGGAGGCAGACTCAAAAGTTCAAACAAGCAATGATCAACCAATACCAGAAGGTTTCTTTGATGATCCTATTCTAGACGCCAAAGTGAGTATTTTTAGCAATACATTCTGCTGATTAAAATTAAAATACCGTCCTCCATATATTTCTCTCATAATATTAATTTAGTGTCATATTTCAACTGAAATTAATCTTGTGACAATTTTATAAAATTTGCATTAAAGTGAAACAAATTTTTACACAATTGATCAGAGAAATTTAACACAATCAAACTATTTTCACTATTTTTAAACCATAGAGCAGTATTGCTTATAATAAAACTTAGTTACCTACCGATATTGCATTTAAAACATCAACTATGTTAGTCTCTTCCAAGCTGGTATTTAATAATATAATTGCTCCATATCAGTCCAGCATTGGAAAATTAGGCTGTTACTATATTACCTAGTATTACATATTCTTTTTCATAAGAAATTAAAATATTTCACATGAAACAAATTTAATGGGTAAAATTTAAAAATTTAATTTTCAATGTAATTTTTAACTAATTTTAAAGTAATTCCTTTTGCTTTTGCTCTTAGGTGTGCAATGAACAAAAATCAAAATTTGGTTGTATTTTTTATTTGGGTTCACTGTGCCACAGGAGAGTTCTCTCAATTTGCCATCATTGTCCACACTGCTGGGCTAGTAATAATAGTACCCAGTTTAAAAATGATTAATGATGATTTTTTTGCTGTTAATATTTTTTAACAAAACAGGAAATTCTCTATGGTATCTATAGCATTGCTTTCTTGAAAAAATATTAATGATTATATGATAGTTATGAGTTATATGTTAATAACCAGTGTTATTTTTATTCTCTTATGTCGTCGATCTATATACTCGTATTAATGCAAAATTACCCTTGAAATAGGAAAACAGCTCACAGTTAACCCCATCATATAAGGGAAATTGATCTTCCAAAAAAGCAATATTATTTATTACTGGCCATACAATTCTTGAAAACTTATATGTATATATTCAATCATATCAGTGGCTAACATGCTTCTGCCTTTAATTTTGAATGCTTTTTCATTACACGTTCTTACCAGTAAAGAAGCAGCAAAGCATGACAGTGATGCTGCAATAATAGTTCTATCCATTGAATATGTAAGGTTCAGTTTATCAACATTGCTCAATGTCCAATGTAAGAAGATAGCAATAGATCCCGAAAGTATATCTCCTTGGCCTCCACATCTGCGACCAGATCCACCAACATTTGATTTCCACTGAGCATTACTAATGGCACAATATACTTCATCCATACTCCCTTTTTTTAAGACTATAATGTTTTTTCCCAGTTTATTTAGGCCTGATTGACCATTAACTTTGTCACACAGCCTCTCAAATTCAACTTTGTTTGGAGTTAATATTACTGGTGATTGAAAATCTTTGAGCAATTCCAAATTATGTGTGATTAAAAATAAAGCATCAGCATCCACAATGAGTGGTATGTTTTTTCTCTTAATTGTTTCAATTAATTCTGAAACTATTTCAAATGTTTTGGTTTCTCGGCCTAGGCCTGGTCCAACTACTATGGCATGTAACCTATCCAACCAAGGTGATATCTCATTCACAGCATTTGGTTGGTCTAACAGAGGATGAACTATTAATTCAGGACTGTATGACTTAATAACTGTGGCTGCAGGGGAAGTGCAGAATATATGCGCTATATCTGCTCCAACCTGCAACAAAATGAGTTTGACAAATCAGTATGACAATTTACAAGTTTCACTGGGTGACATGACTTTTCTGTCTCTAAGCAGTGCACCCCCCACATTTGTGTTCTGGTTTGAATAGTACAGTGTCATGATAAGGCATTTCATCTTAGTGCTAAGAGCTAACAATGCAGTAGCTAGTAGTTTTGTTTTTAAGTATGCACTTATTTATTGGTTCTTATCATTAGGCATACTGCAATCTCGTTCATAACTCTGATGATAATATAAAAATAATGTTAATGTTACAAATATTATTATTAAACTAGCTGTTCCCCGCGACTTCGCTCGCGTAATAGGGTTTTTATGATTTGCGCGGAACCCTAATTCTTTTTCTAAAACAAAAGTAGCATAAGTTACTCCTTATGTAATCAGCTATCTGCCAGTGAAAGTCTGGTCAAAATCGGTCCAGCCGTTTCGGAGATTAGCCGGAACAAACAGACAGACAGACAGACCGACAGACAGACAATAATTTAAAAAATTGTGTTTTTGTTATAAGTACCGTACACACTTTCATATGCATTAAGTTAAAAGCTGTTATTTTGATATTACAAACAGACACTTCAATTTTATTTATTTGTATAGATAAAATAATATCATTAAACAATAGAATATAAGAGTATTAGGTGTCTTTAAAACATTGCTTTTTAAAATGTCTTATCTACTAAAAGAGCTGACATCTTACACAAACATTGTCATGAATACTCATAAAAATATCCTCAGGGATGTTGGTGCCAAATTTATTTATTTATGACACCATCATAGTGTTGGTAAAATAAATATATCAGTGCTAGTGTATTTTGTACCTTTGTGATATTTAGAATAATTGACATTTGTTTTTTATTCTGTTTATCCACCCTAAAACAGCCACTCTAAGGTTGATACTCGAAAACGTGTGTTCATCTATACACCCCAGACAGGGTGGATAATGGGAATTCCTATATTATTTACCTTCCGGTTTTCTCCCTCGGCTGAACACAGCATTCATACACAGTCATGCATACACTGTCATTTATTCAAACATGAAAAAAAACAGGCCCAAGATACTTTGTAGACAATTGGCATACCGATAAAAAAATATAAACATACTTCTTGTTTGAACAGTCAAAGCTGAAAGAAAAGGAGTGCCTCACAGGACTACAAAGTCTTTGGCATTTTGGCATAAAACAATTTCAAATGAAGTTAAAGACCAACATTAAAATTTAATAATGTTTTTCGGAATGCTTGCAAAAATGCCCAGTTGTTAACACAATCTGTTGTAGCAAAGAAATTTAGTAAATGAATGCAAATGTACATTGAAAGAGAACGTATTTATACAGGATACATATTGCAGAATTTATAAATGACATAATAATATCATTTAAAACGAGGAGGTTTATTTTGATTTATATGCAATACATAATATGATTTTTGTTTAAGTTTGTGGTTATTAAAAATTAATAGCATACAGTCGAATTTAGGATCTCCACCTTCTTTTTGAAATCTGCTTAAAATGGTGCTGTAAATAGCGGGGGCCATTTTGTTCCAGCAAAGTTTTCAGGTTCCAGTTCCATTATAATGTTATACGAAAAATAAATTCCTTTTATTAAAGTGTATGAGTATATTTATTATTGCACTGTACTTAGGGTAAAAAGTCGGAAGAGAAATCAAAAGTACATTCCAATTATCCACCCCATCCAGGGTGGATAGATAAACACGCATTTCTGAATATCCACACTAGGGTCGATGTTTTAGGTTGGATAAATGGAATAACCCAGATGTGTTAATAAAAATTCATGTTTCTGCTTCTTTTTTAATATCATGGTTTACACCATAAAACCATTACCATTACTCTTACAGCATATCAAAAGTTCACTGTTGAACAAATAGGCTTCCTTCGTAGATTGCCTCATAGGGTGGATATTAGCCTGAGTTACCATGCTGATAAGTGCGCTGGCAACCACAGTTTTTGTTTTGTTATTAGGATGATACAGCTGCTCATCTCCTTAATAATAAAACCATAATAATTATTTATTTATAACACTGACTATATATACAGATAAACTTACAGATACCAACTTACTTTTAAAGCACTAATACCAGCGAAAAATGGAGCACCAGTATATTCCATTGAACCTCCAATAACTCCTATCCTACCAGCTTGACCTTTATGGCTATTACCATCTAAAGGAGGAATGCATGATTGCACTAATTTTATCATACTGTTGTTATCCATTTTATTAATATGAGAGTAACTACGCTTGATGGAGTAAAAAAGAAGATTTATTTTATTGAAAGATGTGGCTAAAAACATCTGATTTTTGCCTGAAATGTGTAAATAATAGTTCACTTAACGCCCATGTATACAATTATTATTTCGTAATAATTATATTTAAATGAAGCTAAAATTAATTACTGATAAATATTGACTACAAAGTGGCCAAGATGAATATCTAACCACATCCACTACGTTTACATTTAAAAATCACAGATTAATAAATTGAAAGACGCGTGCCTTGACTTTTGTTTTGCTTCAATTACAGACTAACTAGACTTTAATGAATTATACTATTATATGTAATTTATATTAGATTATAATTATAGTAGATTAGACATAGAGCATAGACAACATGATAACATGGTGATTGGTGATCACAAACTAACTAGAAACTAGAGATGCGTCGTTTTTTCGCAACCTATTACAGCAACAGGTTGCATCGAAAATAAAAATGTAACCTGTTACGACAAATCGCGCATTATCTTTTTCCAGTAATGTCCAAGAACAAAACGTTATTGCAAAATAGGTTGCACCAATAGCTAAATGCGTTAATGCTGCTACCAACACGTAGTCAATTTAGTTTCTTTTTAATAACATTATTTTTCGGCGTCGATTAGTGACAAAATTTTTGAAAATTGATTATTTCAAATGTCAAAAAATTAAAATGTTGGTACATCATACTGTAAAGAATTGTTTATTTAAGTTTTATTGCCCACCAATAAATTATATTTTTCATTGCTTTAGGTTCTAGTATTTAAACAACGTGTTTAAGATTACGTGGTTATTAAAAACCTGTTGCAGAAAAAACCTATTGTCGCAACAGGTTTTTTAAAAGAAATGTAACTGGTTGCATCATTGCGTGAAAGCGACGGTAACGCCCATCTCTACTAGAAACTAGGCTTGGGCAAAAATGTTGATATATGTCAATAAAAATATCGATATATATCGTCGATATATCGATATTTATTTTAGAGTACTGAATTCGTATCAATTTCGTTATATTTTAAAATGTTGTATTAATGACAAAACATGTAACATTAAAAGAAGGTTCATTTGTTGTTTTTTTTTCGTCCTCCAACCGTCAGTAATATAAAATTTTGGACCTCACATTATGAAAATGATGACGATATATCGATATTTATCACGCGATATATAACGATATTTTTTTCCCCTTGCCCATCCCTACTAGAAACACTCACGCATCAGACGGACGTCTTTGGTAGGTATATTTAGTACATTTAGTTTTGACCGTACACGTACAGCAAATTAGAACGTGACATTTATTTTTTCTTAAATATAAATTGGATATAGGCAAAGGAATAATTTTATTTCAACCTACTTACATTTATCGCTGCTACAATAGTGACTTTAATTTAACACACGGGTAAGACTAGTGCCCATTAATCATATTAATTTTAATAGGTTAAAATAACTCATAAATTGAAAAAAAAAATTTTTTTCGAACAAATTTAATAATAAAAAAGTAACTAAAATTGGGTACACCCTTGCAAAAATTCATTCATGAAATTACTTACCTAGCTGTCTTACGTGAACTTGAAGCTGCAACGCGTCGCTTCGCGCGTCTTGTACCTACTCGTAATCGGTCCGATTCTTTGACGGCTTAAATACGGGTCTATATAATAATACGGGTCCGATGATGTTGTCACCGTGAATAGCTGCCCAAAAGTTTACCGAAAATCTGTACTGGTGGGCTCACTCCCACCAAACGCACGGATTTTGGTTTTTGGATGCCCAATGGTGCAGATTGTGCTGGGTCTGGTTTCTGGTGAACGTGATTTCATCAGTTCAACAAATTTGGGAAAGAAAGTCACTGTCCTCTTCAATTTTACTCAGTAACCACTGACGATAATTCACTCTTATTAATTTATCACGCGATAGCAGAGTATGTACTTTTCTAAACTTGAATGGGTGCTTCTTTTCGCGTGGACGGTTCTGTGATGAACTTGAAAATGCTTAGCGCTCTGGCGGAGGCTAGTTTTGGGTTGGTCTTCGAAATATTGTATCACATTTTCAGTTAACTGGATTGGATTTTGTCGTGTAGGCGGTCCTAGGATCCACTGGCCGGTTTTCGTGGATGCGTGAAGAGCTCCTACAATAGTGCAAGGATGAGTAGGGAATTGTCTTGAATGGCCATATCTCTCACGATATGTCCTTATCGTAAGGGCGCCATTTTGACGACATTCTCCGTAAATTAGGATCATGTCCGCATATTCAGCTGCTGTGTAGTTCGGATGTGTATTTGCCATTACGATCACAAGTTTAGAAAATATACTAAAACGCTTAAAAAGAAACTTCGAAAGAAATTAATTAAATAAATATGCTAAAGACCCAAAAATGAAATGGAAAATATTTGATAAAATAACTAATAGAAATATTCAGAAAGTATTTTAGGTAGTATTTCAAAAAAAAAATTCATATATTCCAGGAAACTTGCCGAGTTATGGGTACTTATAAAACAAAAACAACTTCTTACCACCCACAATCTGATGGAATGGTAGAACGATTTAATCAGACATTGGAGAGGTACCTAGCAAAGGTTGTGGAAAAACGGCAACGAGACTGGGACAGGCACATACAACCGTTTTTGTTGTCATATCGAAGCGCTGTTCACGAAAGTACATCAGTGACACCAGCTTTCGCAAACTTTGAGAGAGAATTACGCCTGCCTGCAGACCTGAACACCGGAATATCACCTGATGCCCCACGTAGTATAACCGATTATGCAAAAAATGACTTGCGGAACAAAATGAATGACATTTATGAGCACGTCAGACAGTCGGGCCAGCAAACGTCTGAGAAGATAAAAACACAGTATGACCGCAAAATCAACAACATAAGGTTTGACGAAGGTTCACTAGTGTGGTTACACAATCCAGTTCGCAGCAAAGGCAAATCTCCTAAGCTTCAAGCTAAATGGGACGGACTGTACCGGATTGTGACAAGGATCAATGACTTAACCTACCGGATACAGAAAGGTGCCAGAGGTACTCCTAAGATCGTCCATGTGGATCGACTGGCGCGTTATTATGGGGCCAATAATGCTCGGGACGAGCATGTCTTAGGAGGGGGCGGTGTTGCGCGCCACTATTAATGTCTTGTACATGGCAACACTAGTTACCACTAGCGCCCTCTAGTATCGAGTAGAAGAACTAGGAGAGTCAAGATCCTTCTAGAAATTTCGGGACCGATATGTACTCGAACATTCTAGATGTTTCTACAGTAGAAGGTTCTGGAAACTATCTGAGGCCCTATATAAGGCCGGTTTAGACCACGACCGAGTCAGTATTGAATTGGCGATACAAGCGAATACTTCGAAGCGAAATAACTGCAAATTAAAGTGTTCAGTAGTAAAATTGTGTTTTATTATTAGTGTGGTTTTAAATTGTAATTAGTGTTCTGTAATTAAAGTGTTAATTTTGGTAATTCAAGCGGCAGTTTTTGATTGTCTCGAACCCCAAGCTCGTAACAATATTTAAAACTTCATTACGAATGAACCAGAACATGCAGTTCATTCCCTATTCCTCCACCATTGGGGGTGGATTTTTTCTCCAAATTTTTTGTACCCATTTGTTAAAATCGGTTTACAATTCACAAAGATATCGCGTTACATGAAAACATTAAGTTCGACTGTATGTTTGTGAGAACCGCCTCCTTTTTTAAAGTCTACTAAAATTAACGCAAACACTGAGATAACAGTCAGTGAAACCGAAATGAAGATATCATTAATAAAACAATAGTGTCGAGCGCTTACGTTACGCTTCTTTCTTGAACGGACGATACTAATAAAAAATTATTTGATTTTTAGATCAACAATACCTTACGTCACAAATACCTTACGTCGTTTAAATTTTCAGTAAATTTCATAAAACGTTGCAGGACTCTCTTACCAGAAATAAGTGATATTATTAAAAAAAATTTGCAGTTATCATAAGATTTTTTTACTAATTTTATTAATAATTTATAATTGTCAGGTTAGAAACATTGAATATAAAGATCCTGTTGAAGAAGAGTGGGAAAGGTTTCAGAAGGAAATAAAAGAAGAAACTACAACATCTGCCGAAATTATAGCTGGGGAACAAGAAGAAGCAACAACAGAACGGCAGATCGACGAAATAGATGAACAAATCCGAAACTGGTCAAGGTATAATTAGGTTCTTCAGTTACACAATCAGTTTTCACTTTCTTGTTTTCATATCTTTGTCAGTCTATATTCGTACCACTCCTGGCACGGGCCTCCTCTCATTTCTGAGAAGGTTTAAGTTAGATAACATTCTTCGCGCAGCCATAACGTGTTTTGATAGATCCCTGAAGTACCTCTTTTTTAAAATTCATATAACTAAAAACTCTAAAATCTTTCCACAACCACTCCTTTTACAAGTATCATCATTATTGTTTTTCAGAGTTTTAGACTTAGAGTTAAAAAAAGAAGAAACAAAGAAAAAAAAACAAGATGCAGAAGTTATGAATGAAGACGAAGACACTGATTCGGAAAGTAACGTGGACATTGATGAATTTTTAGATTGGCGAGCAAAAAAATCATATAGTTAATAATAAATAATTTATATTCAAGAAGTAATTAAAATATTATTGTTTCCTTCTTTATTCTTACTTTAATTTGCATTTTTATAGAAAAATATTAAATATACTTATAATAAAGTTCTCTAGACCGAATTTCGGTCCCGACGACCAATCTCAATTCTAGGAGACTAGCCTAGCACGGGATATGATTACATTGACCGAGTGTGTGCGCAAGCAATATTATAGTCCGATGGGACGGCAATTTGACACGACTGGAGAGAGATGAGGACGCAATGGGTGAGACACCGCAAACTTCCTAAACTCCTAGACATACTTTTAGACGTTTCACATCAATCATTTCGCAATAACATAAATTTTTATTAAATTTTTGCATAAATTATATGAATCATGAATTAAACAACTATATTTTTTTTAATAATTTCGTTGAATCCCACTGCGGTGAAGTTGCGAATAAGTTTAGAAGATGGGGGCTCGTACAATGGTAATGGTAATTTAACACGTGGTAGAGCCATGCGGCAGCTATTTTAATTGTATAGTTGTAGCACGAATGGGTCGGCTCGACCGGGGAAGGACCACGCTCTCACAGAATACTAGCGTAAAATAGCGGCTTAATGCTGCTGTTTCGTATGGTGAGTTTAGAGAACCGGAGACCCTTTTTACTGGAAAAGGGGCACTCCATCTTAGTCCTCACGGCTGACAACGCATCTGCATTTTGATTCGCATACGAGAATAGATTTAGATGTCTATGGGCCACAGCAACCACTTACCATCAGGTGGACTGTGTGCTCGCTTGTCATCCTTATCCTATAAAAAAAAAATTGTACCAATACTTGTGATAAAACGCTTCTTTTACGTCAATATGTATGTACGCATACATGCTCGTCGGTTAAGGATATTTAACAAAACATACTTAGAATAATAATAATTACGGAGTAATAACACTTTGGGTCATTCTTCCCGAAAACAATTCTGTAACTCTACTATATTCTTACGACCTACGATTCCTGATGAAATTAATCAAATTATATTATCCCTTCGAAACACTTATTCGGTGGGGTATGATGAGTTACCGACAAAAATATTAAAACTAAGTTCTGTATATACAGCACCCATACTTTGTCATATTATAAATTTATCTTTTGCCCAAGGAATTTTTCCAGCAGATCTCTAGACTAAAGATATTAATAATTACAGACCTGTTGCAATAGTACCCGTATTATCAAAAGTTTTTGAAAAAGCAATACTAAAGAGACTTCATAACTTTATGGGAATATAACGCACAAAATGGTTTTGTAAAAAATAAATCCACAACATTAGCCACCTTCCAAATTGTTAAGTTTGTTACAGAATGCATTAATGAGGGTGTACCGGTGATAGCTCTTTTTTGGATTTGAGTAAAGCATCATCATTCAAGCATTGACTTTGTTCATCACGGAATACTTCTCAATAAACTCGAAAGATACGAAATACGTGGGAAAGCAAATGAAAGGTTAAAAAGTTACCTGGGTCAAAGAAAACAATGCACAGAAATAAGAAAGCTCAAAAACCTTAAAAAAGTGCATATCCGGTCTGAATATAGGTTAAACGAATACGTTGTACCGCAAGGAAGTATTCTGGGTCCTCTACTTTTTCTAATATATATTAATGAGTTACCAACAACAACTCCTCATAAAACGATTCTTTTCGCTGATGACGCAACAATCATTCTTAAATGTACGAACAAAAGGCGTTTTGAATTTGATATCAATAGTACATTAAAAGATATAATTGATTGGTTGAATTCTCACAACATGACTGTAAATATAAATAAAAATAAAATAATGCAATTTCACACGATTAGAAGTAAGCAAACTAATTTAAGTATAAAGTATAATGAAAAAGTGGTACAAGAAGTTGGTTATTATAAGTTTCTTGGTATTACTATTGATAATAATTGTAATTGGAAAATGCATGTTGAATCGATATGTGACAAATTAAACAGATTTGTATTTGCGCTTCGCCGACTTCGAGAGAGAGCATCTGCCAAAGCAGCGTTAAACGCCTATCATGGCTATGTCTCATCGATATTGCAGTACGGACTTCTGATATGGGGCAACTGTTCTGAAATAGAACGCGTATTTAGAATCCAAAAAAAATACATTCGAGCAATCTGTGGAGCATATCCCATGTCATCGTGCAAGCCATTATTTAAAGAAATAAAAGTGTTACCACTCGCATGTATGTATATAAAACAAGCTGCGACTTTTGTCAAGCAATTCCCTGAATACTTCCCAACTAATATTTTTTTAAGAGATAGAAGTTTAAGAGAAAAATCTAATAACAGAATATACCTTCCGAAATGTAAATTGATGTTTTTTCAAAAAAATTCGTACATAATGGCGATTAAAATCTTTAATTCTTTACCCGACGAGTTTAAAAATTTCCCAATGACAAAGTTAAAAAACAAACTTCACGAATGGCTCTTACTTAACTGTTTTTATACCGTTAATGAGTATCTTGATCATAAAAATCAAAACAAATTACGTATTTAATATCCGTATATAAATTGCTTGAATTTTTGCTGTAAGTTAATAAAATAAGACTTCGATAGAATAATTATTGGTTGGTTGATTTTACTGTTTTTATATGTTAACATTTGTATTTTGAAATTTTTGTAAATGATTGTGTGATATTGTACTTCGTAATTATTCTTTTGACATTTATTTTATTATTAATTGGACATTTTTTATTAGTACTATTAGGACATAATTATATTAGACTAAAATTCATCAATAATTATTGTAAAGAAAATGTATTGCAACTTATAACTATTCAGTTAAAATTTGCACGCCTTGATAAGGCAGAATGTATCGGAACTTTATGCTTTAATAATACTTTTGTAACATCTACCTACATTCTAAGCAAATAAATAATTATGAATTATGAAAAGTTTCGACGAAAAAATCATGATATAATAGTGTGCCAAGACAAAGAAATAATTTATCTATTTGATTACACACAGTGATCACAATGCCGCAATGACTAGCAACAAACTGTTACCCTATCTTCATCACTTCTTGTGATATGATCTACTGTAGAGACAACGACTAAATGGTCGTCCCAAGTCGACCAATAGTAGTCTCTACGAGACAAAAGCAGACCTCCGTCACTCGCTCAAAGCCCTGCGTTATATGCCTACCGTTTTGCGTATCGCCGACGATACAACCGACATCCGACATTGAGCTGCCGCACGCCCGCCTGAGCGCTTGAACCGCGCAATTTTCCCGCGCTTATTCGTCGAAATGCCGAAACCACGTAATTATTGTGCAGTGGATGGGTGTCAGCGTCAAAAAGGCATTCTTAATTAATTTTGACAACGCCATAGTGAATCGGCCTGGCAGCGTCGTGTTACAAATTTTACAAACCATTGATTTTCCTCCGCTTTGCTCCTGTTATCCTAATGATTATTTAGTAAAATTATTTACGCGATTTAGGATATTATCAACGATAAGATTTAATAACCGAGAATTCAGAGAAGAAAAAATATGTATAAATCATTTTATAAAACTTAAACATATTTGATTGACAAATAAAAAATATGGTTATTTCGCAAGATTGGTTTTGTTACAATAATCATCATAGGTACAACCCTAGCGCATTCGTGCGATGATGCGCTTGCACGTGAGGCGCACGGCGGTCAACACAATCTCGACTCTTTACGCGCGTACTTATGGTACATTTTCTACTCGCTGCGAACAGCAGATTATTAAGATTTTGTAGGCTATTATAGCATAGCTATTTTCGCTTTTGTATGGAAGTGATGTATCTGTTTCCTAAACTATTTAGTAATCTGTGACAAAAGCCTTTCACCACACCATCAGATGTTCATCGCTCCTGAATGACTCAGAAGTAAATTGCAGTTACAACTACGCACCAATTCGTGCAATGCGACCAAATAGTAATAATAAGTGATTATGAATATCATCATCATCATTACAGCCCTTCACAAGTCCACTGCTGAACATAGGCCTCCCCCAAAGAATGCCACAAAGCACGGTCCTGAGCCACCTGCATCCATCGACTTCCTGAATATCTTACCAGGTCGTCACTCCATCTAGTGGGGGGACGCCCTACACTTCGCCTGCCGGTACGAGGCTGCCACTCGAGAACCTTTCTTCCCCATCGGTTGTCGGTTCTTCGAGCTATATGGCCGGCCCATTGCCACTTCAGCTTACTAATCCGTTGGGCTATGTCGGTCACTCTAGTTCTACTGCGGATATCCTCATTTCTGAGTTTATCACGCAGGGAAACTCCGAGCATAGCCCTCTCCATAGCTCGCTGAGCGACCTTGAGCTTCCTCATCCGGCCAGCAGTGAAGGACCACGTCTCAGTTCCGTATGTCATCACTGGCAACACGCACTGGGTGTACAGTCTCGTTTTCAAGTTTTGAGGTATACCTGACGAGAAGATGTGTCGTAGCTTCCCGAACGCTGCCCAGCCGAGTTGAATCCGTCGATTGACCTCTCGGTCGAAGTTGGACTTACCTACTCGGACTATTTGTCCCAGGTAAACATACTCGTCAACAACTTCGAGCTTAGTGTTCCCAACAACTACCGGCATAGGTGTGACATGGACATTAAACATGATCTTTGTTTTGTCCATGTTCATCTTAAGACCTATCCGTTGGGAAACACTATTGAGGTCATTGAGCATAGTGCTTAGGTCCTCCAGCGATTCTGCCATAAGGACTATATCGTCGGCAAATCGAAGGTGAGTGATGTACTCGCCATTGATGTTTATACCGTATCCTTTCCAGTCCAGAAGCTTGAAAACATCTTCCAATGCAGCGGTAAAGAGTTTCGGGGATATGACGTCACCCTGTCTTACACCTCTCTGCAATTGGATGGGTTTCGTACTCTGGTTCTGTACTCGGATAGCCATCGTAGCCCTACTGTACAAGCACTTCAACACTTCGATATACCGACAGTCAACTTGGCATCGCTGAAGGGACTGCAGCACCGCCCAAATTTCGACGGAATCAAAGGCTTTCTCATAGTCCACTTACGCCAGACATAGTGGCAAATTGTACTCCTCGGACTTCTGTACAATTTGCCGAAGGGTATGTATGTGGTCTATGGTGCTAAAGCCTTTTCGGAAACCGGCTTGTTCGGGAGGCTGTAAATCGTCAAGTCTGCGCGCCATACGATTCCTAATGACTCTCGAAAACAGCACGTAGACGCGGCTCAGAAGGGATATCGGTCTGTAGTTCTTCAAGAGAGCGTTGTCGCCTTTCTTGAAGAACAAGACCACCGCACTTCTGCTCCACGCCTCCGGTGTAATGCCACCATGGAGGACGGAATTAAAGAGCTTCTGAAGGACTTCAAGTACCGGTTTTCCACCCGCTTGCAGAAGCTCCGCTGTAATTCCATCCTCGCCTGGGGCCTTGCCGTTTTTAAGGTGCTGGAGAGCCATTCTAATCTCGCTCAGACTGACGTCCGGGATATCAACGGAATTATGGATTATGAATATGAACGCTTGGAAATACCTCCGGCAACTTCTTCAATGCTTAATTCTACTTCAACTAGATCAATTCAAAGGAAATTACATCCACAAATAAAATGTCCAAGAGCCATAAACTTTTTAATCGTTCGTTACGCAACAAATGTATACTACACTTAATTTTTTAATATTGCGAGCACTCATCTCTATGTTCAGTCATCTCCGTTACATCTCAACAACGACTAAACTAGACCTGCACTACACGCGCACCGCACCCACTCTGAGCTACGGCTGCGGTATGGCTGTTGACATAGTCAAAACAAATAGATTCAGGTTAGTCAATTGAAATAAGCTTGGCTTTCAGGCATTTCTCTCAACCAATGAAAAAGTTTACCACTTGTTACGACAAAATATTTTTTTCAAAGCAATATTTAAGACAAATTTACTTCGCTCACGCATGAAATGTCGGTCGGCAGCAGCGTTAAATAATCCGTCCGCGGACGTCCCACGCTGACAGCATACTTCCATTCAAGAACGATCGGCACAGCACCACGCCTTCATTACATTATTCGAAGATTATATTATGTAGACGAAAGAGTAACTTTATGCCACTTCTGATGTAGACAAAAGAGGATCATCCCAGATGCACTCATGATGGATGGCGCAAATATGCGTGAGTTACAACATAAGGTACAAGAAAATATAATAAACAGATTGTTAGCAATTCGTCGTAAATATATAATACACTTTCACGATGATGTTAATTGATGCTAATTTCCAAAAATCCTTTAAACGATAACAACGGTTGCCACGTTACCGTAGAACCGTAGATACGACGCATCGCATGAGTAAAACCTTTACTCTTAATCTAGTGAGTATTTTATAGACGTGCCTAGATATACAGAATGTTTGGAAGATGGGTGCAAAGCCTGAAGGGGATGATACCTTAAACCATTTAGAACATATTAAGCTAAACTTGTCTTAGACGAAGTCTGCTCCTTTTTTTATTGAATTTCTAAGCCTTTTAACAATAAAACGCATTTTTTTTTTCAATTAATTGCTAATATAGTCCAGTAACAGTTGTGATGTAATATATGATTACTCAAACAAAATAATTTCCAAGCATCTTCATCATCAGAAAAATATTCTACGCATATTTAAGTTTTCATCTTACATTTTCTTTTCATTTCCATGGGTTAAACATAAGTATAAGTTATATCCCAAAAAAAAACTATAGTACAGACACAATTTCGCATTTATAATATTAGTATGGATTACCATAATTGTTTTACTTTTACAGATTTCCAAAAGACCCTAACTTAAAAATGAGGTAGGCATAATTGTGCAATCGAATAATTTAAAATTAAACATTTTGTACAGCCGACTTCAATATAAGTTATTTAAGAATAACTCAAAAACTACAACAGCTGCTGTAAGTTTAATCATGTTATGTACTTGTAAAATTTGGGATTGTTTTATGAGGCCACCCACTTCCACCAACTTTTGTTTTGGTAGCCTTTTTTATTTCTGGTGTTCACGTATAACCATGCAAAATTACAGCTCTTAAGTACCAATAGTCTCTACGCTGATCCGCGGACGCGAACAATTCCTTATTATTTTAAACGTCAATCCACATTTTGGCACACTGCTAAAACCGAGGTAAAAACAGTGAAACCCGAACATCTTATTACTGACTTCTTTCCTATAGACTATCTTCTGTCCTATAACTTCAAAAACCCAATAATAAATGCCGAACTATTTAGAAATCGATGTCAATGATTGAAAATCGTAAATATTCTAAGTTTACGGTTATGAACTTTAAATGTCAGTTTCGTAGTGACAGATGATTGTTTTGTGTGCACAGTTTCCCCCCGCAAAAAATGATAGTTCTGTATCGGGGAATACATTGCAATACGATTCTGGCCCGTGTTGCTCTATAGTTTGAATGAATGTCGTGGACCACTGACCTCCATATATAATGTACCTGTGACCTACTAGTACGCTGTCTATATATCCTACAAAACGTTTATGACGATTTGAAGCGCAGCCAGTGTATTGGGAACTTTGACATAATTTGCAAATTACCGTTGTTTAGCTCCAAACGTCTAAGTTTTTTTAAAGTTTTAAACGAAAAGAAGAGCGCGGGTAGTACGATTATATTTCATTTTAGTAATATAACAGATAGTATTTTTAGTAACAATAATAATGTAAAATTCGTTACCAGACGGGAAGGGGGGGCGGTAACATTCCACAAGTAAGAGCATTTACAGTTTATATCAATTTATATTAACCGGTTCAGTGCGGAGTTTTGTGTGTGGCGTATGACACGCGAGTCGTGTCTTTTTAAAAATCGTTATAAATAGCTCAAATTGCGTTTTTGGAATATTTATCCAGAACAAAATATTCATTATTTTGCAAGTAGTTCATGCCTACAGCTTCGTTTCTGGCTATTTTGAAAATTTGAAATTTTTAGGGGTTGACAACGTTTTTTTAACTTGTACATGGTACCCTTTTTACTTTGTGGGTTTTAAATCATGTTG
Source organism: Parnassius mnemosyne (assembly GCA_963668995.1). Classification (NCBI taxonomy): domain Eukaryota; kingdom Metazoa; phylum Arthropoda; class Insecta; order Lepidoptera; family Papilionidae; genus Parnassius; species Parnassius mnemosyne. The sequence continues at coordinate 43,046,190 of CAVLGL010000104.1, read as the reverse complement.
TGGAAAAATAGTCTAATAAATAACAAATAATAGCACTCATTGCGATCGCTCACAAACTCAAGTTGTAAATAAATTTCTGAAAAACAAGTCTCCTGTTAAAAAAACAATGCGTTTATCTTATTGTTTAATTTTGCTTAAAATGGTTGAACTGCCGTCTTATTACTATCATATGACCGAATAGACTTTTTTAGTATTAGGTTTATTTTTGCTTGCTTATAAATAGTCTTGTCAATCCGCCGCCGTATAGCGTCGGCGTTTTTTTTCCTTTTGAAAACACTTGTTTTGCTATTCTTACTAATTAGACGTTTTCAGATTGACTTTACTTTTACATTTGTATAACATTAAATTATATCCAACATTTGTAAATATCAATGAATCATTTTTATAAAACAAAAAATAGTACAAAAGGTTTGTAATCTCTGCATAAAAAGTCACTTACTCTCAATTTCAAAGAAAACACGTAGAACGTTTAACTTGTTACAGATTTATAAATCTGTGTTTCCGTTTTTGCTTTTTGTGATTTTGAAGTTTTGGCGGGAACTTGACCGGCAGCGGATTGCTGCTCTTGTATCATTGTTTAAATAATGGTTTGATGTGGATTTTAATGTGTAAATGTGTTGCGATTTTGTGTCTGCAATGTCTGCACATGTGAACTATTAGTAGAAACGGTGAAACAAGTGCTCCGATGGTAATGTGACTCTCAAGACAATGTGTCTGTCTGCTTAGGCGATAGTCTGCTAGCGATCAGTGATAGCAGATTTATATTACTGGTATAGTTGTAGCACGACTGAGTCGGCTTGACCGGGGAAGGACCACGTTCTCACAGAGTACCAGCGTAAAATAGCAGCTTAACGCTGATGTGTTTCATATGGTAAGTGTAGAGAACCGAAGACCCTTTTTACTGGAAACGAGGCATTTCATCTTAGTCCTGACGGGTGACGCATTTGCATATTGATTCGTAATCGAGCATAGATGTAGATGTCTGTGGGCTACAGCAACCACACGCTAGAGCTTTTTTTTGTTTGTGGCAATCCCTCTACCATCAGGTGGGCCAGATTTTGTATTATAGAATAAGGCAATATAGATTTATCTAAGTAAATAATTAGTGTTCTGTATAAGCAAGATTATATCATACCTTATAGGTATATACTATTATCTATACTAGCTGAATCGGCAAACGTTGTTTTACCACATACATTATTTCTAGAAAATATTTTTTTAGTTCAATATAAAATAACTAACACTATAAGTGTGCGGGGATGTAATTATAATTGAAAGAGAAATTAAGCGTTGTAGACCAAAGAGAATATAATCACTACGTTTAAGAGGCAGGACTTCCATAGTAAAAGTAAGTGCATGAAAGTCATAGACATAGTATCTTATCTTCTCTACGTCAATTCTTTATCTACGATGAAAGTACGCCAAGCTACTCTACCAACATCAAGATATGACATTTAGTTTTGACAAACAATGCTGACAACATTGACGAATCACAATAATGCTGTAAATGTCTATCCTCGAATAATTTTATCGATATTACCTTTATCGATATATTGTTTATCGATATGTTTACATAATAAAAGTTAGATCTCTATACTGAATTATTTATAAGAAATAAATTTTTTAACGTGGGGATTGAGTAAAAATGCCGATGAGGAAAAGAAATTAATGTATTTTACACATAGCAATTTGTAATTATATCTCTACAATTAGGTACATAAATAGGTGTAAAGAAAATATAAAATAAAAAACTCATTACTATACTAGTAATTAATTAAGTAAAAAATAAATGACGACTCCGTAGCGGAGTGGCTAAGCGTTTGGCTGCGGCATAGCAGGGCCGAGGCTTCGTTCCCACACTGAGCAAGTGTTGCTATGCTGTAAAATAAATAGTCTGGGTCTGGATGCTTGTTTTCAACGTTTGTTTTGTTAAAGGGTAAAAATATTAGGTTTTTAACACTGATTGGATTAAATTACTTTTATGTGTAACAAATACTATGTACAAATTGCTAGGCTTCTTCACAAAGGTAGCTATGTACATACTATTCACAGAGATCGTTTTTAAATCGTCGCTTTCAAAATGAGTGCTCATTATAGCTAATGTTTGTAGATGAATCTATAAAAAAAATATTTATAACCAGGTACAAATTCAAATTCAAATTTCATTTATTTACAAGAATGTAGTTACAAATAAGGTGTTGTTGCAATATTAAGGCGCTAATACATTCTACCCACTATTTGGGTGTGCAAATATTTAAATGGAAATAAGTTAATTAAATTACACTACACCAACACTACACAGATTCTTCGCGTCACTATTGTTAAACGTCACTAATTCCTTCACAGATTCCGCAATGTAATAAGTTCTTGAATATCATAAAATTGTTTCTCCATTAACCATTTCGTCAGTTTCTTCTTGAATATATTTACTGGGAGATTCTTAAAGTTATCCGGTATTTTATTATATATTGTAATAGTCATAAATATCACACTATTTTTTGCTTGATTTATTCTACATGTTGGAAAGTGCAGTTTATTTTGATACCTCGTTAACATATGCGAATTTACTTCTCCTTTCTTTTTAAAATATTCTGGGTGGTATTTAACAAATAAACATACTTCTCTTATATATATGCAGGTTAGTGTAAGGATACGTAATTTACCGAACATTGGTTTGCAACTGTCCCTTTGATGTAATCCGCACAAGGCCCGGATACATTTCTTTTGTGCTACAAATACTTTCCGCACCTCGCAAGACTGTCCCCAAAGAATTATTCCGTAAGAGAGTATCGACGATATATATGCATGGTAGGCATTTATTGCAGCATTCATAGATACAGTATCTCTTAGGCGACGTAATACGTATACGAAACGATTTAACCTATTACAAGTATATTCAATATGACTGTCCCATTTTAGACCTTCGTCTACCAGAACACCTAAGAATTTATGGTGTTTTACCTGTTCGATTACTTGATCATTACATTTTATGTAATGATCAAGTAATACTTTGAGCTTATTTATATAATCGAATTCTTACCAAAATGTGACTTTAGAGGGATATTATCTTTTGCTACATGTAAATGAAATCTAATTAACATACACATAATTGTAGAAGTTTAAATTAAGTGCACTGATGAAATAACAATACGTTTTAGTAGGGTTCAAATTCAATGTTTGCCACAAATATGTTTTAACATGTGAATCTTTTCAATTGGTGCATGTACCAGCTATTTCACCCATAACTTGCATCTGAAAAAATAATATAATTAAATTCACATTTTTATGGAACAAATAAAATGAACAGTCACAACCTTAGAGTATTCAACTAACTTAGTTGAATACTCTAAGGTCACAACGGACTGTGGAGTTAGTTAGTAGTTGTTTAAGTATAGTTCGTTTCGGATTGCCATACCATCGCACTATCAGATTTAGGAAATAGTGTTTGTATTTGTGCACACAATCGTACGCTATAAAAACCTGTCCTACGTAGATGGTTAATCCAAAAATGTACTCGCGTTAAATATCATATTACTATTACAGTTGAAATCACCACATACCTTTCATCATCTAAGGGAAATCTTGCTACAAATAGCCTTTTCTTGTTATCATTTTTTCCGCTTCTTGCGCCATTTAATTGCAAAGTTTTATAATACATATTTAATTTTTTGACAATTCTGTAAAAGAACAACGGCTCCTGTAGCAAAATGAAAAGCAATCTTAATAAATAAAATATATAAAAATATAATTGTTTGATTTGACATTTGAACCTATTTGATTTGACAATGTCGTTATAAAAGTATTAAAGGTATTAATTAAAGGTATTAAAGTATACTTTATTTAAGTTAAGAAATTGTTCTTTTTTTTTATTTATATCTTTGTTTTCTTGATAGCTATCTATACATCGGAAATAGTTATTCATATTTCTACTAAGAATTATGGCAATTAAAAAATAAACAAAGATTAATCTCTCAGCGCAATGGAGTGTACAATATTTTGGTCAGTCCGTCTTTAAGGCCCGCCACATACATACGGTATTCCGTTTCGGGATTCCGTTTCGGAATTCCGAAATGGTCGGCCACACACATACGGAATCCCGTTTTGCAAAATTTCGAACGGAAAAATACCGTGCGTGTGTGACGGGTCATAGATGTTATATGAACTTGCTGCGTTTGGAATCTCGAACCGGAATATCGAAACGGAATCCCGAAACGGAATTCCGTATGTATGAGGCCGGCCTAAGGCAGCTACTGACATGCCTGCCGCAGGGGCAATCTAGGGAGCACAGCGATCGGGGCAATATCGGACACACGCACGTCTGTCGTTCAGTATGAGCTTAGATTATTGAAAGGTCTTTGCGCGCTCAGAATGTTTTATTAAATTTTGATCATAATCCGAAGTAAAATACCAGCTTGCGTAGTAAAACTGTATAAAAATAATACTACAAGAAATAAGAAAGATACTGGGATCACATACTATCAGTAAGTATCATACAATTTCGAAATTTCAACATAAAATAACACGAGCCATAATTACAAAATATGAATTTTTTTTAAAGGAGTTTATGGCCTGGTATCTAGACCTTTAGGCCAAGTCTTGAGTATTTTTATTCGGTTTATTATAAATAATTATCCTTCATAGTTCACTGCTTCACAATATGTTGATGCGTCACATTGTGCAGCCCTTGAGAGATTTTGACGGCAACTTGAGCCAGCAGACAGCTGATAGTTGGCGATGGTATCTCAAGGCGCCTATGCAAACAAACAGCTTATCTTGAGAATCCATCACCATCAGAGCACTTGTTTCACTGTTTCCGCTAATAGTTCACATGCGTAGACAATTAATACACAAAATCGCACCACTTTTACATATCAAAGTCCACTTCAAACCATTATTTAAACAATAATACAGGAGCAGCAAACCGCCGCTGATCAAGTTCCCGCCAAAACTCCTACAAAATATGAATGAAATCATTCAGTGTTGCCGCGTGTACAAAAATAAAGTTCCCGTGGCTAAGATTTTTATATGTGAATTTATTGTTACTATATTTTATAATATAATACATTTAACTTATTATAATATAACCTAATTCTATATTATTTAATGTTTATTTATGTATATATATATATATATATATGTGTGGATACTTGTAATTTTCATAGAATGTATATTGGTTAATTGTATTGCTGCTATAACAACATATTATAAAAATAAAATAAAATATTAAAGGATCCCTAAACCCACAGATAACTGTATACTAGCCTAAACCACGTTTCTTGAATGAAGGTCATAGAAGAAACGTGAATTTTTCTGTATTGTTTTTTTAAACAGGCTTTACGGCTCTGGGTTCTAGCTCTTCTGAGCCTAAAAATCTTCTGTATTGATATGTGTTTTGTTTACAGACTGTAGCGAAACCTGGATTAACACGCAATAAGATGATGCTGTGTGTATGGTGGGATTGTAAGCGTATCGTTTATCATGAGCTTTAACTGCCTGGTAAAACCATCGATTCTGATCTCTACTGCCAACAAATAATGAGACTCAAGCAAGAAATAGAAAAATAAAAACGGCCGGCATTGATCATCAGAAAAGGATTGGTTTTTCATCATGATAACGCCATACCACAAGATTAGTTATCTGTTTGAGACTTTCAATACACACAAACATTCCTAAAAATCCAGTATTTGCTTGACTTACTACTTAAAACTGGTTCAAAACTTTTAATCATTATTTTCTTTTGTTGCTTGTGTTCTTTAAACCAAAGCTTTCTGGAGGTTTTACTATTTAAGTTTATAATATATTGTTTCGCATGTTCTAAATAATTAAGAATATTATTTTTGTTTCCATTATAAATGCGATGACTAAATCCATGTTGCTTCAAATCTCTGGTATTGAATATATCTAATAAAACTACTTGTCGCATTTTTTTGATCAAAAATCCCAAGATTTCTACAGCAACGCGATTATGTCACTACCTACAAGATCGCAACAAGTTATCGAACAAAATGGACCCATATATATATTATAATTAAATGTAATAAAACTTTAAAACAAAAATGTCTTGAATTTGTATATAAAATACGAACCAATTTTTTCCCCGACCTTATATACTAAGTAAAAGTGTAACAAAATAGTACTCAATAACTTAGGGAATGATTCTGCCCGTAAACATGAATGCCTTTATTATGGGATCATCTTCTAAATTTTCAATCTATACGTGGTAGTGTTAAGGATTATGGGGATAATAACATAAAACGTGCTTTTTATTAACCTCAAAACAACAACATGGAGAGACTATAACATCATATTGAACCTTCTTTCATAACAGACACAGTGTTGACAACCGACGCAGTGTTGCCATTAAAATACAATATTATATAAATCATTGTTAATTAACACCTCCCCCCAATGATTTATATTAACAGAACTAACATTACAATAATTTCAAACATTTCAATGAATAAGTAAGAACTAACAATACAATGATTTGTATTAACAGAACTAACAAACTAAAAATACACAATGTGAACTAAACTATTCCAATCCTAATTTATGTACAAAATAATTATGAGAGGTTTTATTTCATGGTTTCGTAAAAATATCGGCTATTTGTTGCTTTGTAGGTATATACATAACACAAATTTCCTTACATTCTATTTTATGTTTAATAAAGTTGTATTTTATGTCCACATGTTTCATTCTTTTTTGATCAGGATTACATACGGAAAATATTGTACTTTTATTGTCTTCATATATGGTAGTGGTATTACAACTAACGTCTAACTCATTTAATAATTTCCTAATCCAACAAGCCTCCAGAGCGGCTTCATTGAGGGAGTATAACTCTGCCTCAGTAGTGCTTAAAGCTACAGTGCTCTGCTTTTTGCAACGCCAAATAACACTGTTATCAAATACTTTAAATACATAACCAGTTATAGATTTCCTATCTTTATCTACAGCAAAACTAGCATCAGCATATCCAACTAGTGGTTCGGAATTACAATTCTTATTATATTTTAAATTATAATTAATGGTACCCTTAATGTATCTTAAAATCCTTTTCAAGCATTGTCATAACCTTTCTGATGGTCTAGATTGATATCTTGCTAAATATGAAACAGCAGCACACAAATCAGGTCTTGAACCTACTACAGCATACATTAAAGAACCTGTACAAGCTCTGCATTTATGCTCTAAACAGTAATCAACCGTACAATCATCAAGATTAACATTAACTTCCATGGGTGATTCACTAGCATTTGCTTCAGACATACCAAACTTTGTCTATATAGATTTTAAATACTCTTTCTGGTTAATATACAAACAGTCACTATCTTGAATAATATTAATACCCAGATATTTTAAATTTTTAGATCCTAGATCTTTCATTCTAAATTCTGTGCTTAAAATTTCTTTAACATTATTTATCCTTAAATTGTCCTCACCTAAAATTAATAAATCATCCACATACAACAAAATCTAAATACCATCCCTAAAATGCAAACAATAATCACTTTCTGCTCTTTGAAACCCTTTACTTTTCATAAAATCATAAAATTTATTGTACCAATTTTTGAAGATCTTTTAAGACCGTAAAGTGATTTTTTTAATTTCAAGACATAATTTGTATTTATATTTACACCAGGTGGGGGCTTTAAGTATACAACATCATCTATTTCACCATGAAGGAAAGCACCTTTAACATCCATTTGATGAATTAAATAGTTCCTTTGAACAGCTAATGATAAAAGAACTGGGAGAGTTTGTAATTTCAAAACGGGAGAATAAATTTCGGTAAAACTACCTTCCTGTTGAAACCCCCTTGCAACTAATCTAGCTTTATATACATTACCCGCCTTTTTTGTAAAAATTCATCTACAATCAATTAACTTTTCTCATCGTTTGATCTTTCTACAACTTCCCAAGTCTTGTTATCCTCTAAAGATTTAATTTCTTCTTTTAACGTTTCATACCACGTATCTTTATCGTCATAAGCAGCGGCGGCCTTAGGGGGTGGCGAACAGGGCAATCGCCCGGGCCTCGCTCTTGCAGGGGCCTCGCGCAACAACCCAAGCAAATTTAAAAAAATATAAATTATTTAACTATGTTTTTAATTTAAAACTTTTGATTTTGATCCCTAATTTCTCATTAAGGTTATAACATAACGGTAAATTAAATAAAGTTTGTTAACTAATTCATTCATTCAAAACATAATTGAAAAATTCATTATGTAGTACTTGACTATCGCGCCTCGAAACACTTGAAGTTTGGTTTTTTAATCGGAATTATTTTGCTTGCAGTATACAAGCAAAATAGTTATAAAATCGTTACTGTACCGTACATATCCTTAAATTTTATTGAATATTACTTTCTTATAGTATTTAAAATATTGAGTGAGCTGGAGAAGTGTATATTATAGTATTTGAAGTATTGAGTAAGTTGGAAAAGTGTAAAAAACTGTGTGATACTTAAAAATTATTTCTGACTGTTTGTGCGAAACAAAACAAGATTTACGAAATGAGTTCGCGTGATCGTGATGCCGGTAGAAAATTTGAGTCAGGTAGTTAGAAATAGGAAACGAGCTGTCAAAAGAAAGCAGGTAAAAGAAAATCTACGGGGATATTTATATAAATATATAAAAAGAGATGATCAAGAAACCTCTACAAAACATTTATTGACTGAAAGTGACTCTAACCCTGATCCAGCTGAAAACATTCCTTCCACATCATCATGGGTGCGGCCGCCGACATTAAGTAAAAACAGTGAGGATGATGATGAATTAACTACATCATTGTCTTTTAGGTCACCGGTGCTGCCGCTAACGCTATCCAGTCAAGCACACGAATGTGAGCCCGAGTCTATGTCTAATCCATGGCTGCTGGAATAGAAAATCTGAATCCTCAAAATGATCCCGGTTTGTGACCTACAACCATTATTGATGTAGAACAAACTGAGATTGTATTGAAAGGACCACAAGGAAGGGTTAAAGTTGATTTATTTCCCGTAAATAATAATGGACGGCGATTCAGCGAATATCATTATAATAAGATATTAGTTAACGGTGAAAAGCTTGACAGGCGCTGGATGATTTATTCACAAACAAAGGATGCCGTTTACTGCTTTCCGTGTCGAATATTCGGGCTAGAAAATACAAAGATCGGATCAAGTGAAGGAGTGTGTGATTGGAAACACTTGAGTGATTACCTAAAGTCTCACGAATCTAGTCGACAGGACAAAAATTGTATGTTGAAATGGATTAATTTAGAGAATGGTTTAAAAAGCTGTTACACTATTGACTTCTTGGCCCAGTCACAAATTGAACAAGTAAGGCAACGTTGGACAGATATTTTAGAACGATTGCTCGCAATTGTAAATTTTTTAGCATCTCAAAATTTGGCCTTCAGGGGTCATAGAGAGCAATTAACATCTGACTCAGATTCGAGTGAGAAAAGCGGCAACTTTATAGATTTAGTAATGTTAATAGCTCGATTTGATCCCGTGATGAGACTTCACCTAAAACAAGTAAAGGATAAGACGATTAATGACCACTATATAGGAAAAAATATTGAAAATGAGCTCATACAATTAATGGCAAGTCACGTGAAGACTCAAATCGTTGAAAAATAATGAATAATAAATATTACTCGATTATTCTTGATTGTACTCGCGACGTTTCTCGCGAGTATTATCAGATATTTTAATACAAATACAGCTGAAATTCAAGAACATTTTATTGGTTTCCTAGCCGTCGAAAAAACCACAGATGAGAGTTTTTTTTTTATAGGAGAGGGGGCAAACGAGCATGCGGCTCACCTGATGGTAAGTGACTACCGCCGCCCATGAACAACTGCAACACCAGGGAGGGAATTGCAGATGCGATGCCGGCCTTTTAAAAAGGAGTACGCTCTTTTCTTGAAGGTCCCTAAGTCGTATCGGTCCGGAAAAATCGCTGATGGTAATCGATTCCACAAGGAAGTCGTGCGAGGAAGAAAACATCTTCTAAATCGCACAGTGGTGGACCGCCAATCATCCAGATGGTGTGGATGGTATCGGGAGTTCTGCCGCGATGTGCGTTCGTGAAATTTGGCGGCTGGGATTAATCCGAACAATTCCTCAGAGCACTCCCCATGGTAGATGCGAAAGAAAATGCAAAGGGATGCAACATCTCTTCGCAGTGCCAATGAATCGACTAATTATATAATTACAGAATTAGAACAGTTAGGTATATCATTGCAAAACTGCAGAGGCCAAGGATATGATAATGGTGCCAACATGCGTGGTGAAAAAAGTGGTGTCCAAAAACGTATTCTTGAAATTAATCCACTTGCTTATTTTTTACCTTGCGGGAGTCATAGCTGGAATCTCATCCTAGAAGATACAGCAGCGAGAGAAATGGCCGAGGAAAATGATATTGACAAACAGTTCAAAGAAGTCAGAAAACGACGTAAAAAAGGCATTTTGATTACGAAGGGGAAGATGAAGCTCATGAATTGAATGCGGAAGAAATTTTCAAAATAAACTATTTTTATGTCATTGTCGACAATGTGCGCGCAAGCTGCCAACCTAGGTTTGAGGCTCTTAAACATCATGAGAGCATATTTGGTTTCATGTATAATATAAAAAAAATTAAAGGAAATTAGTGATAGTGAAATTTTGAAGCAATGCAGCGACTTACAAATATCTTTGACAGTAGGAGACTCGTGTTATATTGATGGACATGAATTGTACGAAGAACTCAATATGTTCATCCGTGTGTATGAAGGAAACGACGATATTATCTCGGTGCTGAAATACATAATAGAAAAAAAAATTAATTGAAGTTTACCCCACTATCGAAATAATCCTGAGACCACACTATTGCTACCACACCTGTTACAGTTGCGTCTGCTGAAAGGAGTTTCTCGAGGCTTAAAATTATTAAAACATATTTGAGAAATTTGATGACACAAGATCGGCTTTCAGCCCTTGCTATTCTTTCAATCGAAAATGACGTAGCTCATTCGTTAGATTATTGTGCTTTAATTAAAGATTTTAGTCTTAGGAAAAGCCGCAAACATCAATTTTAAAATTTATCATCTCTGTATTTGTTAATTTTATAAATCTTTCAATGTAAAATATTTTAAAACTCAAATTTTATATATTAGCATAACTTTAGTATTTCTCCTCAAACATGACAAATACCAAAACCAAACAACCAGACCTACTTTCGCATCACAAACTTTTCACGAAGGACAAAGGGCCTCACAAAGACCTGCCGCCCGGAGCCTCGCAATGGGTAAGGCCGCCTCTGGTCATAAGAATCTATATCATTATACTTTTCTGGGACATTAACATTAGAACAAGATAAAAATGATGCCATTAATATATCACCTAAATCTGAATCATCAATGACAAAATCTTGTAAATATTTTGGTTTAGTTTTCTTTCTTTTCTCCTTAGAATTAACATTATCTGTATCCCTTCCCTCAGGTTGTAATGACTCTAAATTATTATCAGAAGTTAAAATTTTCTCAGTACCATGGGTTTGGGTTTTATCAGAAATTAAAGGGGTTTTGGTTTTCTCAGGACTACTACAATCATTCTTCTCCTTCCCATCCGAGATAGACTCCACGTCAATACCGTCATTTTACAGCCCTCAGCTCCTCGGGAACCTCTTGTAATAAATTGGGGAGATCATTTTGAAGAAACTCCAAATAACTTTGCCCCGTTAAATTCCCCGGTAATTCAAATGGGCCAATTATCATACTATTTAATATTCCGGTCCAATAATTTATTTAAAATTGGTATTGCGACCTGTCTTCACGCATAAGATGGGGATTTTCTAGTTCCCAACTATGTAAATTGTGTAAATTTAAGTAACCATCTCTTTTAAGCGTTGACTCATCGCTCCACAAAATTTTATTAAAAAATTGTGGGTCTTCTTCCATCTTTGCCAGCATTTGCCGGCAAAAACGCACTCTTGAGAGATAATCTCTTGGTTGGAGAGTTTGCACGCGTGTGACGTGGTAAGGGTGGAATTCGTTTTTCTTTAAAATATCGTGTACGGTCGATTTTCCAATACCTGTGCGTCGAGCTATTGCTCGCCTAGAGGTTGAAGGATCGTTTTCAATCTCCTCAAGCACCACGTCTTCTACATCAGGACGAGCGATTCTTCCAGCGCTAGCACCACCGACACCACTACCCGGCATTCTTACTTCGGAGTAACAACCGTGGACTCTTATAAATACGCGGTAGTCTGGGTGGCGAGCATTAGGGTACCTCTCCCTATAAAGAGCTGCGGCTGCATTTGCGTTGCCTCTGCATTCTCCATAAATAAAATGCATGTTTGCATATTCTTGTGCCGTGTACTGATGACGTGGCATTTTGATAGGTACACAAAAGTCCAGTTTAGTCCAGAAACAAGCCAAATCGTCGCAAATGTCACCAAACGCAAAACGAGTCCAAATCAGTAAGCAAAACGAATAGTCCGGTAAAATAGCCAAGTGGTCGTTTTAACACTGATTTAAGTAATTGCAAACGGAGACAAAATAAATACATGCGAAGTCGAGCAAGTCGAGTGACGCACTAAGTTCTCTTTTACAGTTAGCTCTTCTCTCTCCCACTTACCCAATTCAGACCCCTCTTTGTCTAATATAACACAAAAGACAGCAGGTAGTAAATATGAAGGTCACACGACCCATTTCACGCTAGTAAAGTAACCATTTTAACATTTAAATTGGTTATTTTATTACATTTAAATAAGTTAATTTCTAATAGTTAATTTGGTTTCAATTTGTTTAAAAATAGCTGTTTTCATGTATGATGAAAAAATAAACATATCTGGTCTCGAACCGGGGTCTTTTGATTTCGGAACCGCCCGATTCCCCACCTGAGCTATTATAATCTTGTACGTAGTGGCGAAATTTACCTTCGTATTCTAATTATATTTTAGCAGTTTTTCATTACCTGGAAACACAGATAAAACGGAATTTTCTAAAAATAAATAAAGTTCAATAAATATTAATAACAATTTAAGCGTAACTACCAGTGACCGCTACTAACTGTGTAGTCCGTATGGATTATTGCGTATGCATAGACTTAATATATAAGTGTGCCCTCTAGTGAGATTAAAATAAGTCTAGCCTAGCGCTTCGGAATGTAAATTTGTATTTAATAATGTGATTGTAGTTTGAGTTCAATTGGCACAACTGTAGGAATCATAGGGATTCGTGACAGCAATACATTTTCGCCTCGGTACTTGCCATTCAAAATGCTGGCGTCGATAACGTTTTTCATTAGTTTTTTAATGACTATTGCAAAACCGAGGTGGGTTCAAATTACGAAGCAGAATAACCGGAAATCCAACCTTCAACTGTAAATGGTGCAGTGGCATATCCAATGAATTCAAAAATTCAATTGGATAATTCACAGCTTCGTTGGCATCGCAAACTGTATCGACAGATTTGTATGACACCAAGTCCCCTGGCAACGACTGTTGTATCTTGGAATTTAATCCATTGACGTTTTTTGCTGCCAAAATCGCTCTTTCTGCCAGTCGCTCAAGATTGTTGTATTGTGTGTGTACATTGGGATATATGTGGTCGATGAGAGTATTTTGCGAGTTGATAATTGTGCAGAAATCGGTTGCCAGTTTTATGCATCCAGTATTTTCATGTACAGCAACTTTTCTATTGCCAATATCTAACAGTTATTTTGAGAAAGTTTCGGCGGATTGATCCTGAAGCACTTGAACGCACATGTTCACTGTCAGTTGTACTTTTTCAACATTACGCCACATTCGCGATGATTTTAAGCAAGCGTTAATTTCATCAGCGTACGTTGAACGTGGAATAATGGGAAGCGTCTGTCTGAGATCAGTTATTTAACTCAAGCGAATGTTTGTGTAGTTACCATAGTGCATTCGTATAAAATTATAATTTTACACTGTTTCAGCACTGTGGCCAAGCACGATTGTTTTTTTTATGTTGCATAATGCATCTGCGTTATTATGAATGTTTAATGGCAGCTTAAATGCTGAATGAGACTTGTTGAGAGAGTTAAATGCTGAAGTTATCAGATATACGATAAATATTAATAGCAAGGATTTAAGTGCTAATTAGGTACTGCAAGTATAGGCAATGAGAAGGCGCCCCTAATAAAAATAAAGTCGTTATTCAGAACAAAGAAGATGCAAAATTCAAGTTTTCTGAAAATCGGAATAGAATCAAAATTGCTTTCAGAAAAGCCCAAATTACAGTTTAGAAATATGTTGTTCTAAAAGGAGACGGGGATTTCTGGGCCAAATTGTAATAATTTGAAATACTTATGGTTTAAAAAGCGTTATATTTTTCTATTTCAAAATATAAAAAAAATTGCCCAATTTACAATCTGGAAGACGAGAAATCTTAAAAATAAGTGTGTAATGTCACGAATAAAATAAGAAATCGATTAATTTAATCGATTAATGTGAATGAGTTTTAACAATTAAGTAAGTATTCAAACGTAAAGAAATAACTTTTCTTCAAAAAACTTGAACATAAAAAAATAATTTGCGAATTGTATGTGGTTTTATTACTTCTGCATTATCCGGAGAATAAGAGGATTGTGAAAGAACCCCCTTCTCTGATGCTTGTGTCGGTTAGAGATAATAAAAACCTCACACAATTTGCAAATTAATGTTTTTAATTAAAATTAAGTTTTTTAATGTTCAAATTTTTTGAAAAAGTTATTTCTTTACGTTTGAATACTGACTCTGATAACGCACTTAAAGGGAAGCCCAGGGTTTTTGTTACACGTTGTATATCTATTATTGTTACGGATCACCGTAACGCCGTTCGAAAAATGAGTGAAACACGTTGGTCTTGCTTACTACTGGAGGCAAGCGGCGGTGAGGAGGAACTTTTTCTTTTCTTTCTTCTTGTTTTCTTTTCAGTAGCTGGAGAGCGACTGCCGACCGTTCTTTTTTTTTTTTTTTTTTTTTTTTTGCGCCCGAAGCAATTGGAAATGGGCTACCCCGAAGGGAGGCAGAAAATGCATTACGCATACCACGATGGCCGGTCCATCGTGGTTATGAGGGACTCACTACCTACAAGGGGGAACCTAAGTGATACCCTCTAAAAACTGCCTTTAGGGACTAGCAACCAGCTGTTGAAAGCTTCACATGCCGTATCGTAAAGCGACCCTCTTTTGGGAAAAGAGGGCGCAGGCGGCTATAAGCCGCTGAGGGAGTGCCTGGGAAGGCAAATTAATTATGAATAACTTAATTAGAGTTGGCCTGAGCCACCAGGAGGCAGTTCAGGTCGTTTGAAAGTTTATTAGGCGGGTCCGAGAGGGAGTTCCTCGGCCTGCGGACGCTATAGCGGGAGGGGAGTGGGGCTGCATAATTAGCAGCCTCACGAATAAAATGATTGGAATGCGACTCTGAGGCTTTGAAGAAGTTCTCAGAGAGTTTTTTAAGGAATTGTTGAATTGTAGGGAGCTCTAGGTCCCGATGAAGGTCGGCATTGCGGACGTACCAAGGTGCGTTCGCAGCTCGACGACAGAAAAGGTTTTGAACTACTTGGAGTTCATTAATAATTTTAGGGTTAGAGTGGGCGAAAATGGGGCCCGCGTAGGACATGACTGGTCGTATACAGACCTTATAAAGGGTACGCTTGTTTCTGAGGGACATTTTACTGTGTCGGCCCAACATACTGTTGAGCCTATTCAGGTAAAAACGTGCGTGACGGGTTACTCTTTTGACGTGGGGCCTGAAAGTTAGCCCTGTGTCTAGAGTGACACCTAAATATTTGGCAGACGTATGCCAGGGGACTGGGGTCCCTAGCATACGTATTGGTGGAGTGTTTTTGAGACGGCGTCGTTTATAATCGAAGTGAACGGCGGAGCTCTTCTCCGGGTTCACATCGATGCGCCATTTTTTGAACCAAGCTCCTAGGTCATCAACTGACTTTTGGACCTTGTTCCGTATGAAAGGTAGCGAGATACCTTTGCAGTAGAGAGCAGTGTCGTCTGCGAAGAGGGAGAGCTGAACACCTTTCGGCGGAATGGGAATGTCGTTGGTGAACAGTATGTACAGCAGAGGAGCAAGAACTGAGCCCTGAGGGACACCAGCTTTGATGGGGCGCTGTGAAGATAGCGTGCCTTCGTGTCTAAAACGAAAGGTACGATGATTAAGATAAGAGGCCACGAGACGTACTAGACGATCGGGGAGACCTATTTTGTATAGTTTGTAGATAAGGCCTGTATGCCAGACTCTATCGAAGGCTTTGGCGATGTCGAAAAAGACCGCGATAGTCTTATGACGACGGGGATAAAAACCGCTGAGGATATATTCCACAATACGGTGAACTTGTTGGGGGCAGGAGTGTTTCGCTCGGAAACCGAATTGATGGGAAATGATAAGAGGGTCACCGTCTGTGGGAAACAGATGGCGCCTCATGCGATTTTGAATGACTCTTTCAAAGAGCTTGCCCATAGCCTTGAGGAGGCTAATGGGACGATGACTGGAGGTGAGATTAAGAGGCTTGCCTGGCTTGGGAATACCAATCACAGTTGCCTCTTTCCACGTAGTGGGAAAGTAACTAAGGTTGAAGCAGGCATTGAAGATAATAGATAAAAGGGTTAGCACCTGCTCAGGAAAGTTTTTTAGGGCTTGGTTGGAGATGCCATCCGCGCCCGGAGCCTTTTTAGGCTTAAGTCCTTTGATGAGGGATGAAAGCTCATCATTGGACACAGAGATAGGTTCGGAGGCTGTAGGGGGCGAGTTCCGGCGGCGGACCTCATCCTCCACTGCCTGGACGTGTGAGGGGTCTACGGGTTGAGAGCTAGGAGAGCATTGAGCGGCAATGCTGTCTGCAAAGCACTCAGCCTTTTCCTCGTCCTCGAAGGCTACCGTACCGTCGGGACGGGAGAGAGGGGGAGTGTGGAAGATAGCGTCTATGCGGAGGGCTCTTGCCATCTGATAGTACGCTGTATGAGAGGGAGAGATATTCTCCATGAGCTTACTCTTTTCGAGGTCTCGAAATTCAGAGAGGCGGAAACGGAGTTCTCGTTGAAGACGATTGGCCGTGCGCCTATATTCGGGCGTGGGATATTTTGCTGCTCTCCGGAAAGCAGCTTTTTTGGCTTTTAATAGGTTGCTAATATGCAGGGGAAGCCCACTATTATTAGCAACCGGGACGACCCTTTCATTCTCCGGTGTATTCCGCAATTAGGAACATCAACGTTGAGGAAATCGCTGTGTTAGCACGCAAATTGTGCGCTGCGAGGTCCCCTCAGGACCGTCTCCTCGCTCTTGCAGAGCATCATAATCTTTTGTGCTCATTGTAAGTTAAGTTAACTTAATTAACTTAACTCACAATGACAGAGCAGTTTGCTCTACCACAATCCCACGGTCGTATCAAACCTAAGGGTTTATCGCTTGTATCCTTTAACATTCGCGGTTTGCGAAATAACCTCCCAGAGCTTAAGTTCTTTCTTCAAAATCGTGAAACCGATTTCCTCCTCCTACAGGAAACTAATCTCAATACTAAGGACACTAAAGGCCTTTCCATCAAAAACTTCTCTCTTCTTCGTAATGATAGACCCGACCGCCGAGGCGGCGGTACGGCCATTTATTACAAGAAGACACTCCACTGTTCTCCCATTTCTACTCCGCAACTTTCCAACATGGAAGCCACGGTATGCAGGCTAGCTATGACTGGACATCAGTCCATCTTCATAGCCTCCTGTTACATCCCTTCTAAAACCCTTCCCCTCAAAAAAGATTTTGAGGCTATTTTATCTCTAGGCAATTCAGTCATTATGTTTGGAGATTTTAACTCCAAGCATACTGAATGGACATGCCGTACTACCACCCGTAGTGGCAAGTTACTGCTCGATATCACGCAGTCTCTTGATATTACCGTCCACAGTCCTCTCGGTGTTACTCACTTTCCCGATAACACCGACTATGCCCCCGATGTACTAGATTTTGCGTTACTCAAAGGAGTTTCTCTCAACCTTAGGGCAATCGAGACACTAGACGATCTAGGATCCGACCACCGACCGGTCTCTCTCATTCTTGGCCATCAGCCACCACTCCCAATACCCTCTACTAAAACCTTCACAAATTGGAAGGGCTTCAAGGAGTCCCTAGCGAAAGCTCTGGACTCACAGGACTCCCCCATCTCCCTATCTTCAGACTTAGACAGTCCTGAAAAAATCGACACCGCGGTCGATTCACTCTCCACCCTTATTAAAAAAAAAAGCCGACCGTTCCGACCGGCCCGTCTTTTATATGATTCGGCCATTGCTGGCCAGCGGACCCTTGCCTCACCCCCGCGCCTTTCTTTATTTGGCAAATTTCTTATAAACTAATGTACAAACTTAAATATATTATATTTTTACAATTGCTTATTTAACTAGTACTTATATAATAATTTTTCTACATAATACAGGTTAAAACGTTATTATTCCAGCAATTTTGAGCTGAGGACCCTGCCCCCCGCCTCAGCACTATAAATATAAAACGTCGTGGCGCGGCGCGCGTAGCCTTATTCGCTCCGCGGCCGCGTCACGGTAACATGCCCTGTTTATTGTTTATCGTGCCTAAGGGCTTAATATATATGAAATTAAATTGAACTATACAAGGGAATATACTTTACACATAATACTTATTCTACAATTTGTTATTGATTAATTTCTATATCCTAAATCTATGTTAACTCTCGCCAGTTGGTCGGTGCCTTCATTGCGAGAGTTATTCCATAGTTACAATATCATTCGTTTAACAATAAATGCTATATTCATTAATATTAATGCTACGGTTTTTTCCGCGTTGCTGTGGGCAACCACCGCTAGTTGTGGAACCGTGAGCGCGCCCCGACGATCATAACATTCTCCTGGCTCCGCCCACCGTCCCCAGGTTGTTCAACTAGCGATGGTTACCACAAGCAATCCGTAAGTCATTTCGTTCGAGGTATTGCTATGTTTGCGTCGTGCACATTCTCCCGCCGTCGCCACGCTGCGATCCCTCTGGTAGCACGACGATCTTCTTTGTCGGTCTTCGTAGTACATGCCCCGTGCTTGTGGTTACGTCCACTACTCGTACCTCTCCGTCGACGCCAGGATACACGTTGCTGATTTTCCCCCTGGGCCAGATGTTGCGTGGTAGATTGGAGTCACAAATGATGACTAGGTCGCCAATCTTCGGTGATACGCCTATGCTGCTGGGCTCCCGCCGGTGTTGGAGTAGGGGCAGGTATTCCTTTACCAACCTTCTCCAAAACACATCGGCCAGGGCTTGAGCTCGTTTCCACTGCTGGCGGGCCGTCACGTCCCTTTCGCTGAAGTATCCCGGCGCAGGTACGTGCGAGTTGGGACCGATGATAATGTGATTCGGCGTGATGGCTTCTGGGTCTCGTCGACTGAGACGTGTGTGAGAGGTCTTGAGTTGACCGTGTTTTCGACTTCGGCGAGCAGGGTCACCAAGGTCTCGTCACTGGGATAGCGCTCGTTGAGGGTGACGCGTAGAGCTTCTTTCACGGAGCGAACCATTCGCTCCCACGCGCCGCCCATGAATGGTGCTGATGGTGGTATGTACTTCCACACAATTTGTCGACATGTGGTTTCGTGCTCGAGGGCTGCGAGTGCTGCTTCGGCCAGCTCCTTGTCGGCTGCCTTGAAGCACGTAGCGTTGTCACTCCATATTTCCTTTGGGCATCCTCTTCTGCTCATAAAACGTCTGAGCGCCGATACGGCTGAGTCAGCGCTTAAAGAGTGGGCTACCTCTATGTGTATTGCTCGGGATGTCATGCAGGTGAATAACGCGCCATAGCGCTTTTCACGATGTCGTCCCACTGTGACTTCTATTGGCCCAAAGTAGTCCAGTCCGGTGTATGTGAACGGACGTGCGTGATGAGCGAGACGTGCGAACGGCAGGTTCCCTGTAGATGGTGATGCAGGCTTGGCTTTTCTTAGACGGCACGGTAGGCAGCTTTTGACGACAGTTTTCACCACTGGACGTATTTTTCTTATGTACAGTCTCTGTCTTAATTCGTTCACGACTGTTTCCACGCCTCCGTGATGCAACCTCTCGTGTACGTGGGTTATGTACAGACGAGTGTATGCGTACGTGTCCTCTTCTACTTCTGATGCTGTTTTTATTCGACCTCTGAGGCGTAGGGTCCCCTCTTCATCGATGTATGTGCTCAGGTGGCCTAATTTGTCGTCACCTTCCGGAACACTTCCGTTGGCGATCCTCTTGAGCTCCTTCGTGAAGCTTTCCCGCTGACTGGCTTGCACCCACAGTTGTTCGGCTCTTGCGTGATAAGCGGCCGGTATTCCTACAAGTGATGAGACAGTAGGAGTTGCCTTTTTCTCCTTGGCTGGGGTGTTGCGTTTGTTTGTTCTTTGCCAGCCAGGGTCGCTATCTTGTCTTGCTCGGTTGCGTTTACGCCCAGCCTTCACCAAGGGCTTGTTTGGTCTGCACATGTCGATGAATAGGAGGACTCTCGCTGTCGCCCTTATGAGGCGAATCCATTTCAAAAATCTGTCTATTTGTGGCAGATGTGTTGTTGGCGAGTCTACCCTTTTAACTGCGATGTTACATACTTCTCGTTCTTCCCCGGTGTCGTATTGTGTCGTTTTCTCTTCCTGCGGCCATTTTGCTGGTGGACGTTGCAGAAACGGGGGCCCTCGAAACCACCGGTGCGACTCGTTGAATCTTTCTGGCGTGGATCGGGTCGCGTCGTCTGCCACGTTTTCTTTAGACGGTAGCCAACGCCATTCGTTCTTCTTGGTCGTATCTTCTATCTCCGCCAGGCGATGAGCGACGAAAGCTTTGTACGCGCGAGGCTCCGATCTTATCCATACCAGTGCTGTACGAGAGTCGCACCAGTATGTCTTGCCCGCTATATCACCATCGTGCTCATCGACCACGGTCTGCGCGAGACGAGCTCCCAGCAGTGCTGCTTGTAATTCGAGCCGTGGTATGGAGACTGGCTTCAGTGGTGTTACGCGGCTCTTGGCGGCAGCCAATGATACGTTAACGCTGCCGTCTGCTCGCTCCGTTCTCCAATACACGGCCGCTGCATAGGCCTCCTCGCTTGCGTCGACGAATGTGTGTAGTTGGCGCGTCGACACCGGGTTGTAATCGTAGCATCGCGGTATTCTCAGTTGTTCTATGGCGTTAAGTGAAGTAATCCAGTCTTCCCATTTTTCTTTTAAATCCGTGGGCAGAGGGTCGTCCCAGTCCGCCTTGTAACGCCATGTGTCTTGGAATATTCTCTTCGCTGGGGTGGTCACTGGTGATATTAATCCCAGCGGATCAAATAATGCCATTATGATGCTCAACGCTTCACGTTTAGTTGGCAAGCGTTGTTTCCCTTTTACATCGGCAGGCATCTTCATATTGTGAGTATTAAATCCAATATGATCGCTTTGTACATGCCAGAGCAGGCCGAGCATCTTCTCAGTTTCTTTTCCGCCCAGGCTCACGGTCGCGTCGTGTTGTTTATGTTCTGTCGTTATTTCTTCTATTGTTTTCTCTTCGTTCGATGTCCACCCGCTGAGTACGAATCCCGCTTGTTTGTGGACGTGATCGACTGCTTTTACCGTTTGCTGAGCTTCCGTGACAGAGTGGAAGCTCTGCAAGTAGTCGTCCATATAGTGATTTCTTTTTATGGCGACCGCAGCTTCTGGGTATGCTTCCGCATGTTCTTCAGCATTTTTATTTTTGATGTATAATGCTGTGCACGGTGATGATGTCGCTCCAAAGATGATTGACGTCATCCTATATTCTTCCGGTTGGTCCTCCCGCCGCTTGCCTCTCCATAAGAAACGTAAAACGTCTCTATCTTCTTTGCGCACTTTAATCTGCATGAACATTTCTTTTATGTCGGCGCTCACTGCATACGGATACTGTCGGAACCTCATGATTACTCCGGGCAATGATTGTAAAAAGTCGGGCCCCGAGTGAAGCATATCGTTGAGACATATTTCGGCTGTCTTCGCTGCGGCGTCGTGCACTAATCTCGGCGGCTTGTCTGGTTTCGCAGGGTTGATGACTGGGAAGTGTCGCAGATACCATGTCCTTCCTTGCGGCGGTGGCATGGGCGCGCGCTC
The DNA here is from genome assembly GCA_963668995.1 of Parnassius mnemosyne. Lineage (NCBI taxonomy): Eukaryota > Metazoa > Arthropoda > Insecta > Lepidoptera > Papilionidae > Parnassius > Parnassius mnemosyne. The sequence goes on along the minus strand of CAVLGL010000104.1, from coordinate 43,024,107 downwards.
TGCGTAACCCGACTTGAAAAGGTTCTGTATGCGTTCTTCGTACTGTAGCTTGAGATTGCTGTCTCGGTCGAGCCTCTTCTCTAAGGTGTGCAGGCGCCTTTCCGCGTCCTTGTAATTATTTGGTATTTGGAAATCCTTTTGTTTCCACAACAACCCTGTTTCGAATCTGCCGTCCGCCGACCTCTGGCTGGTTTCCTTCAACATTTGCATAGCTCGCTGCTCGGGATCTTCTTTCGGTCTTCTTGGCTCGATGCACAGCGATTCCAATTTGAAATAATTTTTTATTTCCTCTTCTATCGGTTGTGTATCTTCCCTCTGGTGTAGTCTGCCGCAGAAGGTGACCGTCGACTTCAATGAGCTATAACAGCCATGCAGAACCCAGCCCAGGTTGGTGTGTGATGCGACTGGTTGGTCTCGACGACCGACGCGCAGTTTTCTAGACACTATGAGGTGCCAGTTATCTTGTCCGATTAGTATTTTCTGTGAGGCGCGTTCGTAGGTGATATCTTCTTTGATATCCCACAGATGTTGGCAATTCTCTAAGTGATTTTCATTCACGGATTCTGGCGCGAAGTCCAACCGTTCTACCGTACGCGCTGCTTCTATGTTGTGTTCTTCTTGCGCGTACTTTCCTCTTATTTTAAGGCTGACGATCTTGCTCTTCTCATGTTTCACCTCCGAGCCGACCCCTTGTATCCATATTGCGTGGGCTGGGCCGTTGGCGCCGATGACGTCGGCGATCGAGGCATCGACTAAGGTGACCGTGCTTCCTTCATCCAATAATGCGTATGTTTCGACGCAGCTTAGCGGCTCCCTTATTGTAACGGGCGCAATCTTTAGATAAGCGCGGCGGTGCTTGTACGGTTGAGTCGCTGTGATGACCTCCCTTGCCGATGTTGCGGTTTCCATAGCGGGTTCCTTTTCAATCTCTGCTGTTCTATCGTGATGTAGCAATTTATGGTGTTTCATCATGCATCCGCCTTTTCCGCACGGTGGAGCTTTACACAGCAACCGGCGATGTTTTCCTCGCAGACAGCGGTAGCAGATATTATTCTTCTTTGCTACTTCCCATCTGTCATTAGTGGACAGAGCGGCGTATGACTTGCAATCGGGCAGTTTGTGTTCTTGTTTGCATTGAGGGCAGCGTTCTTCATATTGTTTCTTGCTTGTGGCGAAGGCACGTTCTATTTTTCTTGGTCTTCGCTCTCTCGTCTCGCTGTCCTCTGCTATGAACTCCGGCAAGGCATACGCGCTGCATTTGTCCGCTTCATCGTTTAAGAACATTGATATCTTCTTAAGCTCCGGGATATCTTCTTTCTTTCTGGCTGCATAGTCGTACCATTTGCTTCTCAATATGGGCGTGAGTTTGTCTGTGATAACTCGCGCCATTTCCGGACTATGCAGATAGTGTGCTTTCTTGAGTGCTTCCACGGTGCCCACTACGTTTGCTATGCGATTTGCGAATATGCATAGCTCCCTGGGATTGTCCGTAACTTTATTCAGCAGCTTCTCTATTTCCAAGTGGATTAACGCTTCTGGTCGCCCGAATCTCCTTTCCAAAGCTTCCATTTTCAGGCTGGGATCTGGTTGGCTTATAAGTAGGCAACCGGCGGCTTCTTTTGCTGTCCCTTTTAAGCTTCGGCGTATTCTCGCTATGTTTTCGTTCATCGTGAAGTACTTTGAAGATTCTTCGTACGTTGTTTTGAAGCTGAGCCATTCTTTGCTGCTACCATTGAATGAAGCTGGAAGCTCAAGGTCGCTCAGCGAGCTATGGAGAGGGCTATGCTCGGAGTTTCTCTGCGTGATAAACTCAGAAATGAGGATATCCGCAGTAGAACTAGAGTGACCGACATAGCCCAACGGATTAGTAAGCTGAAGTGGCAATGGGCCGGCCATATAGCTCGAAGAACCGACAACCGATGGGGAAGAAAGGTTCTCGAGTGGCAGCCTCGTACCGGCAGGCGAAGTGTAGGGCGTCCCCCCACTAGATGGAGTGACGACCTGGTAAGATATGCAGGAAGTCGATGGATGCAGGTGGCTCAGGACCGTGCTTTGTGGCATTCTTTGGGGGAGGCCTATGTTCAGCAGTGGACTTGTGAAGGGCTGTAATGATGATGATGATGACCATTGAATGTAGGTAGCTCTTGCACATATTTCGGCGGCTCCCTTGTGCTTCGTACTGCTTGTGATAGAGCAGCGGCTAAGGTAGCGACGTCGATTTGTTGCTGCGCCTGCCCATTGTCTTCTTTCTGCGGTGCGGGTTGTGATGCGAAGTGCGGCGCGGGTTGCGGCGCGGGCTGCGACGCGGGTTGCGATGTAGACTGCGGAGCGGGTTGCGATGCGAAGTGCGACATGGGTTGCGGCGCAGGCTGCGGCGCTGGTTGCGATGTAGGTTTTTCTTGCAACCATGTACTAATGCGTACTGATGCCAAGTCAGTCTTCTATTTCTTCATCTTCGTCATCGGTTGATCCGACTTCTGCTTGTAATCGCTGCACGTGTATTTCTTGCAATTCCGTTCTTGCTTGCAACTGAGCCTGCTCGAGTTTGAGTTCGGCTAACCGCTCTTTCGCCTCTAACTCCGCGAGGAGTCTCTTGCGTGAGGCTACGGAGCGGCGCGACCTCGTCTCGTCGGGCCTTAGTGTGCGCTGCGATCTTCGATCCCTCTCTCGCTGGGTTTCTTCCGTTGCGGCCGTGTTATCGGTCGCAGAGGTAGCGGTTGTATCGCTGACCGTTGTGGTTTCGCTCGTGGTGTTGGATGTACCACTAGCGGTTGAATCGCCCCCAGAGGCCTCTTCTGTGGCCCCCTGGGTTATTTGTTCATCCTTGCGACGCTTCGATGATTCTCCGTTGTTACTACGTGTAATCACCATTTTTCTTCACAATAATATTTTTTCGTTCTTGCGGTTTGCTTCTTTCTTCCGGCAATACCAAGACCGATATTGTCTTTTTCTTCCAGTAATCCGGCTTCTCGAAGGACCATTAATGTTACGGATCGCCGTAACGCCGTTAGAAAAATGAGTGAAACACGTTGGTCTTGCTTACTACTGGAGGCAAGCGGCGGTGAGGAGGAACTTTTTCTTTTCTTTCTTCTTGTTTTCTTTTCAGTAGCTGGAGAGCGACTGCCGACCGTTCCGACCGGCCCGTCTTTTATATGATTCGGCCATTGCTGGCCAGCGGACCCTTGCCTCACCCCCGCGCCTTTCTTTATTTGGCAAATTTCTTATAAACTAATGTACAAACTTAAATATATTATATTTTTACAATTGCTTATTTAACTAGTACTTATATAATAATTTTTCTACATAATACAGGTTAAAACGTTATTATTCCAGCAATTTTGAGCTGAGGACCCTGCCCCCCGCCTCAGCACTATAAATATAAAACGTCGTGGCGCGGCGCGCGTAGCCTTATTCGCTCCGCGGCCGCGTCACGGTAACATGCCCTGTTTATTGTTTATCGTGCCTAAGGGCTTAATATATATGAAATTAAATTGAACTATACAAGGGAATATACTTTACACATAATACTTATTCTACAATTTGTTATTGATTAATTTCTATATCCTAAATCTATGTTAACTCTCGCCAGTTGGTCGGTGCCTTCATTGCGAGAGTTATTCCATAGTTACAATATCATTCGTTTAACAATAAATGCTATATTCATTAATATTAATGCTACGGTTTTTTCCGCGTTGCTGTGGGCAACCACCGCTAGTTGTGGAACCGTGAGCGCGCCCCGACGATCATAACATTCTCCTGGCTCCGCCCACCGTCCCCAGGTTGTTCAACTAGCGATGGTTACCACAAGCAATCCGTAAGTCATTTCGTTCGAGGTATTGCTATGTTTGCGTCGTGCACAATTATATAATAAAAAATCTCATTTTATAAATCTTAATTTGCCCTTTCGACCTACGTTAATTATTTTATAAGCCCGTTTATCGTTTTCCCAGGAAAAATCGAAATAGAATTCCCCATTTTCTTGTATTTCAAATACTCATATCTCTTCGAAAAATGATTATTGTTTATTATTGCTTTTGCTGATCAGATATACGATGTGAGTATCACCTTTATTCTATCGCGCATGCGCAATTAATTGGCTTGAAAATGCCACGACAGTTTTTTTTATTGCTTATTTGTTAATTATTGAATATTTTTAAGAATATGCACGCGGGCAAATTAAAGTACCTAGCTCAAGGGCAATTTTTTACGCTTGGTGGCTGTTCTCCCTTCGCGCCTACGGCTTTACAAAAACACTCTAGGGGTAGGGCAGATACGATTACGTGGAGTCGAGGCGTTCTGATTTGGATTTAGTACAGATTTGACCTATCTTATCTATAGTATATAACTGATAAAGAACAAAAAATGTCATTCATACCTTATAGTAAGGTAACAGTGGTCCTGGACCTGATAATTCCCAGAATATTACCGTCATCTACATCCGACCCCAATAACCTTTCAGCACTTAATTAGCACTTAATTCCTTGCTATTAATATTTATCGTATCGTATCGTAACCTAGTTCAGGCAGTTAGCTAATATTATAAACTTGACTTTTCTATTTTTCTTTTGTAGATTCTTCATTGTTAAGCTACACATAGTTTTAATTTTATCATATCATGGTATTTTTGTTAGACTTATTGTTACTTAATTTAATTGTAATCATATTTGTTAATTTTGTGTAATTGGAAATGAAATAAATATTATTATTATTATTATCGTATATCTATTATCGTCACTGCGTTGCTAGCCATACGTTTTACCAGTAACGCAAAGGAGAACGGCAGGCTTGTATGGGAATTTCGTACAGCTAAAAAAAATTCGTGCTTTGGGATATTTTTTGTTTTAATTGGCAGTTAGTAGGATAGACAAGCCCTATTTAAATTCTTAGATTTTTAAAACTTGGGACGTAAAAGTTATAACCAGTTTTATTTTTTTAGTACTCGTGTACGAATGTAGATTGTTACATATATGCACATAAACATTGTTTTGGTGATAAAATAAATGTTTTAGATTGCTTGTCGCTAACTTTGTAGTGTTTTACTTACCATTACGTAGGTAGATTGAGATGACTAACAGCAGGGTGCATTAGGAGATACCTAAATCCAGCAGCGGACTGCAACAGTTTGATTATGATGAAATTCTGATGGGGTTTTGAGTGTAGGTAAATAAAACAATACTTTATTGTAAGTTTTTGTAAGTCATCATAATCATCATCATTACAGCCCTTCACAAGTCCACAGCTGAACATAGGCCTCCCCCAAGGAATGCCACAAAGCACGGCACGGTCCTGAGCCACCTGCATCCCTCGACTTCCTGCATATCTTACCAGGTCGTCACTCCATCTAGTGGGGGGACGCCCAACACTTCGCCTGCCGGTACGAGGCTGCCACTTGAGAAACTTTCTTCCCCATCGGTTCTCGGTTCTTCGAGCTATATGGCCGGCCCATTGCCACTTCAGCTTACTAATCCGTTGGGCTATGTCGGTCACTCTGGTTCTACTGCGGATATCCTCATTTTTGAGTTTATCACGCAGAGAAACTCCGAGCATAGCCCTCTCTCCCAACAACTACCGGTATAGGTGTGACATGGACATTAAACATGATCTTTGTTTTGTCCATGTTCATCTTAAGACCTATCCGTTGGGAAGCACTATTGAGGTCATTGAGCATAGTGCTTAGGTCCTCCAGCGATTTTGCCATAAGGACTATATCGTCGGCAAATTCCAATGCAGCGGTGAAGAGTTTCGGGGATATGACGTCACCCTGTCTTACACCTCTCTGCAATTGGATAGGTTTCGTACTCTGGTTCTGTACTCGGATAGCCATCGTAGCCCTACTGTACAAGCACTTCAGCACTTCGATATACCGACAGCCCACTTGGCACCGCTGAAGGGACTGCAGCACCGCCCAAATTTCGACGGAATCAAAAGCTTTCTCATAGTCCACATACGCCAGACATAGTGGCAAATTGTACTCCTCTGACTTTTATACAATGTGCCGAAGGGTATGTATGTGGTCTATGGTGCTAAAGCCTTTTCGGAAACCGGCTTGTTCGGGAGGCTGGAAGTCGTCAAGTCTGCGTGCGAGACGATTCGTAATGACTCTCGAAAACATCACGTAAACGCGGCTCAAAAGGGAAATCGGTCTGTAGGTCTTCAAGAGAGCGTTGTTGCCTTTCTTGAAGAACAAGACCATCGCACTTCTGCTCCACGACTCCGGTGTAATGCCACCATAGAGGACGGAATTAAAGAGCTTCTGAAGGACTTCAAGTACCGGTTTTCCACCCGCTTTCAGAAGCTCCGCTGTAATTCCATCTTCGCCTGGGGCCTTGCCGTTTTTAAGGTGCTGGAGAGCCATTCTAATCTCGCTCAGACTGACGTCCGGGATATCATCGGAATAATGTCGGATAAGACTCGCTCTTCGATCGTTACTCACACTCGCGTGTGGCTCCAACGATGACGTGTACAGCTGCCCATAGAACCTCTCAATCTCACACAAAATCTCAGGTGCCCCGGAAACGATGCTGTCACATTCTGTCTTCAGCTTTGACAGTTGGCTCTTTCTGGCAGACAGATCTCTGGCAAAGATTTTGGAGCCTTTGTTCCGCTCGATCGCTTCTCTATACGAGCTGTATTGAAGTTGCGTAAGTCCCGCCGCATGCATTTGGAGATCTGTCTGTTCAGTTGCCTGTATGCTTCCAAATCTGTTGAAGAATGTAGCTTCATCTCCCGTCTAACAGCCATGAGATTAAGAGTGTGATCGGAGAGTTTTTGTGTTCTTCTGCGACGGGTCTTGCATAACTTAGCTCCGACCGCATGGACAGTTTCCACGAGCTTGTCATTCATATCGTCCACTTCATTGCAGTCTTCTAGGCACTGAAAACGGTTTTGTAACTCGAGCTGAAAGGTTTCGGGACTTTGGATTAGAGCACGAGGGGGACGGAACGTTGACTTCATTAGACGAGACTTCTCCAACTTAACGTTTAGGTTAAGCGTGCCTCTAACCATTCGGTGATCGCTGCCGGTTTTCACCCTCGCGATCACTGAGACATCACTGAACAGTTGTCGTCTGGTCGTCATAATGAAGTCAATCTCATTTTTTGTCGAACCGTCGATGCTCGACCAGGCCCACTTCCTGTGGGGCCGCTTCTGGAAGAAAGAGTTCATCATAAAGAGTCCCTCTTTCTTCATGAAGTCGGGGTGTGCCGAGGTTGATGCGTATACCTGTATGACCTTCAGCGAATACCGTTTGGTGTTGCGTAAACCCTCGTCGACACACTCTCAAACTTTACAACGTTGTTAACAAGAGACTTGTCGACGATAAATCCGACACCTCCTTGGGATAGATGGTCGCCCTCCTGGTAATAGAGCAAGTTGCCGGATTCGAGGATTACCGTTTCTTCCCTCTCTCTTCGGATTTCGGATAATCCTATAATATGCCAGTGTAACTAGTCTATCTCTTCTTCTAGCTCCACAATCTTCTCGTCAGTCCTCAGGGTGCATGCGTTATATGTTGCCAGGTCGAGTATTCGTAGGTGGCAACCGAACCTCCACCGGAGATTCTTAGCACCCCCTGCCCCGCCGTTACCATGGTCGCCACCGTAGCCAGGAATAGCGGGGCCGCCGGGGACTGGGGGCTGTCTCTTCGTAACTTTCATCATGGGGGGTATTGCCATAGTTGCCACGCTTGGCGAGCGGGTTGGCAACCGCAGTTTTTTATTGTATTTTTGCCGTTACCAGGAAGATGCTGCTACCCATCTCCTGCCTGTTTCCCTTTGTCGCCTTTTACGACACCCACGGAAAGATATGGGGCAGTGGATATTCTTAACCGCCACTACACGGCAATATTACACATTATTAGGTACATTTATTTTATTGTACTTACAATTATTCTATTCTTAATATTACTTTATCTAAGAAGGGGGCAGTTCGGGTAATACCGTCATGGCAAGCATAGCTTAGGTATCAAATAATGCTCATCACATGAGAGCAGCATCCAACTGTTTTTAAACCTACAATGCAGTTACAGCAATAACTTCTGATTGCGTTCCGCCCATTCATGTTTGTTTCTGCAACTATAAATACAAAATAAGTTTTACCAGAAGAATTGCGGGACCTTATTTTAGCACGAAGCAACATAGGGTTTATTCCCTCTTAATCATGTATTCTTTCTAGGGATACCTCTAATGTAATATATTCCATGAGAGAGGAAATACTCAGCCACATATGAATGGGCCTGGCGAATCTGGCATACACCACATGCAAATAGTATCAATTCCTGCATGGATAGCCGCGGAAGAGATAGGTTGTCGCATCTATGAGTACAAACTAGGAACCGCACCTGTTTAAATTATGTTCCCTAACTAACTCGGCTATAGTGTTTGTTAAAAACCGTCGCTCATATATAATTGAAACAAACTGCTCTGCATGTATATTTTCTGTGAATGGCGAAGTAAACGTATTCAGCAGAGCAGCTGTTATTTTAAAATCTGTCATAAGACTGCGACATCCACATTTAAAATATTCATGGTGGAACAATTTGAAGTCTCTCTTAAAACGGGCATTCACAGCTTCTACTACCCACCTGTTTATAGTTACACCACATGAGTAAAGAAAATTCTTTATTCTGTGGTTACACAGCGTGATCTGTTGACTTCAAGAGTGGATAGCTATGATTGGCCGTCTTCTTTAGTTTTAGGCATATGACTTATGTATCCTTTCTCATGCAGACTATCCATGCAGTCACGAAAACCTCTATCTAGGATAAAAACATCATTTTCTCTATAAATATCATTGAATTCTGTTTCGCTTAATAAGTCCTTTATTATGGTCGCATCATTTGTAGTGACACTATATGGTCCGCGTCCTTTCGCGAAACTACTATCAAGAGATAGAGAACGGAGGAACAGATGCTCAACTCAACGTAAAAACGGCCAGATAATTCGATAAATTGCTCAGATGCAGTCACAAACTACAATCTAAAACAACAGCAAAAAACTGAAAACTGAAGTGAACTGAAAGACAGACAATCTTTACCTGTCAATAAATAATTGCCATATGAACAAAAAATATTGATGACGAACATCGTTCCTATCATTAAATCGTAAACTATTATGATTTTATGCAACAATTATGCATTCTTAGGTATAATATATAAGTGTTTAATTATATATAGTGTTATTTCTATTTCTAGGAAAATAATAATAATTTCGATATTTATGTTATTTTACATATGGCAACTTCTAAAAACATAAATGCGTTTAGTTTACGCTTATATTACGTTTATTCATTAAAATCTTTTTATTGATATTATTAATTAATCCGAAGTTCTAAAAATAGAACACTAATATAAAAATAAATGGCTTAGTTGCCTTAATATGTGGTACAAATTCTATAACAAAAAAGTATGCGGTACGAAATCTGCCATTCTCCTTTCAACAGTTCGTTGCGGTGAAAATTTTAGAGCAGCATATTTTTAAACTTGGTATCTAATTAGCACCTAAAAAACCCCTAATTTGGGATTTTTCTAAAACCAATTTAGATTCTATTTTGATTTTCAGAAAACCTAAATTTTTCATCTGCTTTGTTCTGAATGACAACTTTATTTTTATTAGGGGTGCCTTGTCATTGCCTATACTTGAAGCACCTAATTAGCACTTAATTCCTTGCTATTATATTTATCGTATATCTAAAAACTTAATTGCGTTACTAGCAAACCGTATCGCTCATTTTAAGAGTTCGTTGCGGTAAAAATTTTAGAGCACGTAATTTCTATACTAGGCACCTAATTAGCACCTAAAAGCCCCTAATTTTGGGTGTTTCTAAATGCAAATTCCTGACTTTACGCAGCTGGCGAGACACAGCACTGAATGAGCTGTTCTGCCTCCATCTAATAAAGTTGCAGCAATGCCCGGTGATGCAACGGCCAATGCGATGCCATTTCTTGATCGTATCTCAGCAAGAAGTAGCAAAATGGGGAATGTTTTGCCAGTTTTTTATTCATCATTTAATAGTGGAACATTGCGAATAACAATCGCTGCCAGTTCTACAGTATCATACTGCAATTGTAGTGGCTTGCCTTCCTTATTTTTCTATCGCATCCTTACTTCCAATTATATGCAAAACAAAACTTATGGCAACATCTGTTAGTCTACGACAAACGCGTCTACAAAAAGAAGTCGACGCGATGGATAAAACATGTAATCAAATCTCAAGACGAACTGCATCGGTAATGGCTGTTCTTGTCTAAACCTTCCAAAATAAAATCAATGTAGGTAATAAGCGTTAGTGAGTATGCCGGGTCGACCCAGCTGTGTGCATAGACTATATAATCACGTAGGATTGTGGTCAAGGAAGACTGAAGCCTTCCACATCCGAAGATATTGTTGAAGCCAACTTGAAGCTGATCGTCGCTGCCGCTAACCGTGAGTTTACCTATTTCATTTACCCTTCCTGGTGGGCCAGACTAATTTTCTCTCACTGTAGGTAAATTAAGTAGCAATTCCAAATAAAATTCTATTTATTTTTATTTCAAGTAGAAGTGTCGCGATTACTACAAAAACGGAGTTTAATACGCGCAATTTCTATTGTTTTCAGCAGTTCACCATTCATATCTGTATTGATTAAATTAGATGCACTTCGATATGGTGAACTCATATCTAAATTACTGATTGGTAAATTCGCAATCGCAATGCAATGATCCTCGATAGCAATCTAAGCTTCATTGTACATTGCGTCACTGCATGAATAATAGCTGATATACCAGCTAATTTGGTAATTCGATATTTCATTATTTTTATTTAAAGGAGGAGCATTGACATTTGTATTTTCAATTCTAAATACAGCCATATCACTTCCTTTATTCACATACTTGCAAATATATTTGATACTCTACACTGAACTATAGAACTCAACATTAATATGAACATTGAATGTTTTGCTCAGCAGAGATGAATATGGTACCACCCAAAGAGATTTAAATATATAGGTATAAATGTCTTTGGTACCACCCAACGATTGTCGATGTCAATGTCTGCGTTACTGACAGTTTTAATGAATGTTTTTCCGCCATTATCGGTACTTCTTCAACGATATATTGGATTTCCGTCAACATGTGTGATCGTATCGTTGGTGAAATCTTTAGGAAAACGCTTTGTACATTTTCCGTCTACCATGCAAGGCGATGAACGATTCAGATCTCCGCATGCACCATGAATCATGTTTGTAATAACAATATCAAATAGTAATTGATCAGTAGACGAATCGGGAATTTCTGCTGAAATTAAACTATCGATGTCTTCAGACCATACTTTGTCGATGAACCAATTCAAAATGTCAACTAACTTGTAAGGCGCATGCTACACGCTCGATAAATATCACGATATTTGGATCATAATCTAGGATTACGATATTTATCGAGTGTGTAGTATAGCATATCACGGATCATGATACGGATCGCCGGATTTCTAAAAATCCAATGATCTGTATCAAGTATCGTTGATAAATATTGAGTGTCTAGTCTCTGGTCGATATTTATCGTGTCAGTATCAGTCAGTATTCATCTCCGTAGGAGTAATAGTGTTCTATGCTATTCATTGTCAGTTGTGTATCGCTAGCAACGCAAAGTCGGGAATTTGTACTTGGAAAAATCCAAAATTAGGGGCTTTTTAGGTGCCAAGTTTAAAAATTAGGTGCTCTATAATTTTCACCGCAACGAACTGTTGAAATTTGCGTTGCTAGCAAAACGTCTCGCTAGCAACGCAATGAAGTTATTAGATATACGATAAATATTAATAGCAAGGAATCAAGTGCTAATTAGGTGCTGCAAGTATACGCAATAACAAGGCGCCCCTAATAAAAATAAAGTCATTATTCAGAACATAGCAGATGCAAAATTCAGATTTCCTGAAAATCAAAATACAATTAAAATTGCTTTCAGAAAAAGTCCAAATTAGGGGCTTTTTAGGTGCTAATTAAGTACCAAGTTTAAAAATTAGTTGCTCCAAAATTTTCACGCAATGAAGTTATTAGATATACGATAAATATTAATAGCAAGGAATTAAGTGCTAATTAGGTGCTGCAAGTATACGCAATGACAAGGCAATGACCTAATTAGCATTTAATTTTTAGGCACTGATAAATAACAAAAAATACCGTTCATACATTATGGTAAGGTAATGGTGGTCGTGGACCCCATAATTCCCAGAATAATATCTTAACCTGTATCGCGTTTCGATAATCGCTCAGCACTTAATCAACACTTAATTCCTTGCTATTAATGTTTATCGTATATCTAGTATATCTTGCTAGCGATACGTTTTGCCAGCAACGCAAATTTCAATCGATCGTTACGGTGAAAATTTTAGAGCACCTAATTTTTAAACTTGGCACCTAATTAGCACCTAAAAAGCCCCTAATTTTGGATTTTTCCAAATAAAAATTCCCGACTTTGCGTTGCTAGCGATACACAACTTTCATTGTCAGTGATGGAGGAGGACGCGCTTCTTGATGCGCTGGCGACGCCAGCCGTACCTCAAACGAATGACCAAAAAAACTTGAAAGAATTCACGTGAGAGAGATGTGTAAAGAGAAAAAAATGGATGGAGCCAATGCTTCATCCATTTTTTTTCTCTTTACACGTCTTTTTAATGCTACCGCCAATATAATAGCAATGCAAGCTTTACTTTTATAGTCACTCATTACGTTACTGGCTTCGGATTGTGTAACGTACACGTCTTTAGTGAATGAAATCTACCGTTGTACTGACGCGATTAGTATCGAGTGTGTAGTATGTAGATTCGATCCAAAATATTGCAAAATAAAAATCACGTTAAATATCGTGATAATTATCGAGTGTGTAGCATGCGCCTATGGAGGTGTTCACATTGGCGCGAATATTCGCACGTGCTGCAGCCATTGAGTTATATGTACTACGTACTAGAGAAGCCATTCCGAACATTGACTATGTTCAACTGAACTGTAGTGCAATCCATACAAACAAAATTTTGCGTAAATTGAAGATTTGTGAATTCCATAAAATAATTATTATAACATTTTATTTAGAAATATGTTTGTTTAGATTAAATTAAGATATTTTATATTAAATTCTTATATTTATTTTGTATTAATATCTTATTTTATATCAAATTAAAGTCTTCGCGCATGAGCGACTACTACTCCCGCGCATGCGCGAAGACACAGAGTAGGACACAATTTTTGTTTGGAATGGCTTCTCTAGTACGTACTTAGTACATATAACTCAATGGCTGCAGCGAAATAAACGCGGGATAATAGGTACCTGATTTCTCGAAATGCCGTTGAACCTTAAATTATTTTTACAAAAAGTAAAAGAAAATGATAAATTCAATATGAGAATAAAATTAAGATGAGAGTTGCACTGAAAAATTAAAATGATATTTAGGGGTTTGAGAAATAGATGTTGGTGGATTCTCAGACCTACCCGATATGTACACTAAATTTCATATGAATCGGTTCAGCCCTTTCGGAGGAGTTTGGTAACAAACACCGCGACACGAGAATTTTATATATTATTAGATTATTATACCTTTATATATGCAAAATATATAGGCGGAAAAAAAAATCAATTAAAATTATAAATATTGACATAATTAACTGCAGTCCCAAACGTATAAAATAGGACACAGTCAGGCTTTTTGGTTTCGTGTGCGGCCAAATTAGACGATGTCCGGCCGTTCCGGCTTTTGCTAGGCTTTTTAAATTTGACCACTATTTTTTTACATTTGTCTTGAGTTGGTTTCAGCTCCCTTCTGTAAAAAATACGGTTTCAATACCAGTCGGTTGTTTTCATAGCAAAATTCTACTCATCGTATTTTACTATATTCTTAAATAAATTTATTAGGCCTGCTGTTTGAACACACCTGAAATTCCTAATCTTTCTTACAACCAAGGGCGGATCCAGCTTTGGCGCCAGGAGGGGGTCACATAGTCATGGTCAAGTCAAAAACTTATAATTTAATTTTGATAATAATAGATACAAGTAAAAAGTAGGTATTTTATTAATGTACGTAAGCACTGTACTTAAAAATATTTATTCTTTATTGTACACTTGAAACACTTAACACATAATAACTTGTACACATACACGTACATATTGCCATCTTCTCTTGAAGACATCCAGAGAAGCACTATCACTCACGGAATGAGGCAGCCTATTTATATTCCATAACCGTGGTGAATGATTTGTCATAACAGCTAGAGGTATGTCGAGGGGTATGACGCAAAACTCCGCAAAAGTGAAGAGGTGGTACGACAAGGGTTTCCAACAACCAAAATAGAAACAGACAAAATACATATATTTAAATAACAAAATCAATTATTCTTTTACGTCTTCTCCCGAAACGCGTTTACGTCATTTACGTCAATGGGTACGGTTTATTGAACGTGGAGTCCGGAAGTGCCAGTCCGGTTAGGCGATCTTCAACCATTGAAGATCTTAGCCACGATTTAACTCTGCGCAACGTAGAGAAAGGCCTTTCTGCTGCCGCTACACTGACAGGTAGTGTAACCATAATACATATTTTTTTTTATATTAGGATACATATCGATGTCACAATTTAAAATAAGATCAGAAATCGACTGCGGTATGTCCTGGCTCCGCATTTACAATGACAGAAACTGGAGTGTTATCTAGTAATAATGTATAGTCGGTAGCTAATTGTTTCAGAGTTTCAATGTCTTCATTACTATATTCGCTTTTTGATATGAAAACGCTTAGCTGAAACAAATTAAGTACATCAGGAGACAGGCGGTCCTGGAGATCACTTATTATTGAATCTAGAAGAGGGATGTATATAGCTCTGCGGAAATACTCTTCAGCAGATTGAGCAGGTTGGTTATTGGCCCTATGTATTTGTTTTGATACTATTCTGGGGCATTTAATTTCTACGTCTAGCTGCTCAGCTACTTCTTTAGCCACTTCAAAAAGCTGTCGGTAGATTAAGTCCACATTTTCTCTTTTATTTTGTAAAATACTTAAAGTATCATTAATAGCGTCCGTAGTTTTTTTTAAATCAATTGAATTCGATTGCAGTATTCTGCTTAAAGATACGTGATGACGTGACGTGATGACGTAGTGACTCTGACTGTGGTGCATAAACTAAGAATTTATAACTTAATATATATAACGCAATACTTTGCAGCAAAGTTTTCGCTAGGTGCTTTTAAAAATTTTAAACAAGATTATAAGTTTATGCATGCTATATTCATTCTGTTGGTTGCTCTCTTATTTTATTTTTAAAGAGCATTAAAATCAGTGTGGTCACGACGATACACTTGATTTCATTGTGTGAATTTATCTAAGATTTTAGGTTAGGTCAGTAAGCTTGATGCTCTTCAATCTCCCTCGTCCAAAAAAAATATACCTATAGGTAGGTACATAAGTCACGCAGCACTCTTTCAGTAAGTAGGTAGGTACCTACATATCCACCTGAGGTACTTTATGAACATTAACAACAATAACATTTAAGTTAAAACACACGCACTGGAATAATAAGAAACTGATACTTACCATTTCTTGTAATTAATGAATTTGCAGCAACAATTTTTAAGAATACTTATAAAGGTACACTTACAAACACATTGTAGGTAGAAAGAAATTTTAGTTTTTTTACTTAGAACTATGTTATGATATGTTGAAGTTTAGTCGTTTCAATTCAGATTGAGGTTAGGTCTAGCTAGACGTTACGTAGTCGACAAGCGCGCGCAAGTGTGGCGCGGAAAAATTCAAATTTTCGATGCGTTCGTTCCCAAACGTTTGCAATCATACAAAGTTATTATATTATATTAAATTAATTAAATATTGAAGGTATGTAGTTACAGAAAATCTGTATGGTGACAAAATATATAAATAAAATCATTATGTTCAATTAGTGGTCCACCTAAGTCCTGGAACCAGCTCAGGGGGGGGGTCATGACCCCCATGACCCCCCCCTTGGATCCGCCGTTGCTTACAACATGTGCTGTTAAATTTTTAGCCAGTTTAGAAATGTGGGGGCCCTAATGAAGCTATGCATGAAAAGTGTTATCAAGAAAAACATTCATTGGGATTCAACGAGGCATCTCTTGTCCCCATTTTAAACACATTGGTATTTGTATTTTTTAACATTCTGTTTTAAGTTTTGTAAAATCTGTAAAGACAACAATTTGCTTCAATTGTTGTCTTTAAACCAAATAACCAAAATCCTCTGAATTCTCCCATGCACAGAAATGTTTAATTAGTTAAGGTAACGACAGACTGGTCCAACGTACGCAACGTATGCAACCCATTATGACGTCTGCACTCTTGATTTTGTATGAAAAATTATGCATTAGAAATACACTTATCGTACGCAACGCAATTACACGCATTCGACGCAACGTCGATCTGCGATGTCTAGATCGGCGTGGGAAGGTGGAGAGCAGAGAGCACGTTCGTACGCAATCCCACGTGTACGACCGTTTGTTCCTAGAACATACGCTTAGCACGTCATAAACAAATAGACTTTTGCACCGTGCACTCGTTATGATGCCAAAATGGGAAATGAGCAACTCATTGATTTAGTAAAGTGATACGAATGTACTTATAATATTATTGGGTAAACTATACGTTTGTGTTTTATATTGTAAAAAAACAACAAAATGGTCGGAATAACGTAATTCACAACGCATTTGCTTCAGAATTTACCAAGTCAACAATTGATTCCCATACAACATATTAGAGATTGCCCTGAATAAGCAAGCTCAATCACAAATTATTTATTTAATTTTAATTAAAAAATATTTTATATGTAAACTATAGTCTAATACCTACCTAAAATTAGTTACTTAATTACAACTAAATGAAGAAAATAAGTATTCTTACCCGCCACTATACCCCCGTGTAGTGGCGGGTAAGAATACTGACTACCCCATATCTTCCCGTGGGTGTCGTAAAAGGCGACAGAGGAAAACTGAGGCAGAAGATGGTCAGCAGCATCTTTCTGATAACAGTAAAACAACAATAAAAAAACTGCGGTTGCCAACCCGCTCGCCAAGAGTGGCAACTATGGCAATATACCCCCCATGAAAGTAACGAAGAGACGGCCCCCAGTCCCCGGCGGCCCCGCTATTTCTGGCTACGGTGGCGGCCATGGTAACGGCGGGGCAGGGGGTGCTAAGAATCTCCGGTGGAGGTTCGGTTGCCACCTACGACGACTCGACCTGGCAACTTATAACGCACGCACCCTGAGGACTGACGAGAAGATCCTGGAGCTGGAAGAAGAGATGGACAAGTTACGCTGGCATATTATAGGATTATCCGAGGTCCGAAGAGCGGGGGAGGACACGGTAATCCTCGAATCCGGCAATTTATTCTATCACCGGGAGGGCGACTATCTGTCCCAAGGAGGTGTCGGATTTATCGTCCACAAGTCTCTCGTTAACAACGTTGTAAAGATTGGAAGTGTGTCGACGAGGGTTGCGTACCTTATACTCAGAATCACCAAACGGTATTTGCTGAAGGTCATACAGGTTTACGCACCAACCTCGGCACACCCCAATGAGGAGGTAGAGGAAATGTATGAGGATATCTCTAGAGTCATGCATTCCTCCAAAACCCACTATACGGTCTTAATGGGAGACTTCTTCGAAATCTCCTCATTCCTCTTCTTCCTTCAATCGAAATGACCACATTCTCACATTTTTTCTTACGCAGGAAATAGCTTTTTCCACTAGTTGAATACGTTGGCTTTGCAGAAAAATTTTTAGGCTTTCATTTTTATCACATACTTTTCCAGTGATAATCTAGATTATTATTTTATTATTTAGTATTTACTTTTGTGTCTGACTAACTTCTTTTAGGATTTTACAACCAAAAGGAAATATAGCATAAAAAGCTGAAGTCACACAAAGCTGGTTAGAGTGTAGATGCTGCTTCTCTTGTATCGACGTTTTCTCTGTTGGTGCTGGGATCATATATCTTCGAGTGTTTATACTAGTTTTTTTAAATTATTCTGCAGTGGTTTAACAGCGTCATGATGAGCAATCCATATTGTCTCTGAGTCTTTTGACGGATACGCCTACACTTTTTATTAAAGTTTCCCATTGGCGTGTGGTAAGAACCTGTAAACTCTTCCTACTGTTCCGAAAAAATTTAAACTTGAATTAACGCTCCCTAAGTGACTGTACTCCACGTAGATTTAGCGAATGATTAGCACAAGGCGTTTTCTACATGGTAGAGCCATGCTTCAGTTATATTAGTAGTATAGTTGTAGCACAAATGGGTCGGCTCGACCGGGGAAGGGCCAAGCACTCACAGAATACCAGCGTAAAATAGCAGCTCGACACTTATGTGTTTCGTATGTTGAGTGTAGAGAACCGGAGACCCTTTTTACTGAAAAAAAAAAGCATTCGATCTTAGTCCTCACGGGTGACAACGCATCTGCATTTTGATTCGCAAACGAGGATAGATGTAGATGTCTATGGGCCACAGCAGCCACTTACCATCCGGTGGACTGTTTGCTCATTTGTCACCCTATCCTATTAAAAAAACACAATATATTCATTCATTTAACAACGTCAAATTTTAAAATAATGTTGTCATCTATAGCGTAAACTGCACCCCCTAGTTTTTAGGGAAAGAACATTCCTGTTTTGGGTTTTTTTTTTCGTTACTTAATAATATGCTTAATTTAAATACTTTTAGACTTTTTTCACTCGAGTTACTCGCCTGTTAAATACTAATAACACCATTGTTTTCCACGATTTGTAAATCATTTTGATCAGAACTTGAGATTTTTTTTGGTTTCTGCTTCGTAAGCGATGCATTAAGTCTTGCAAAGCAACTGTAGTTGCTAAAAACGCCGTTTCATTAATGTAGAATTGAACTAAACAGACGTGAAAGCAGAAATCTCACCCAGGCTGGTGCAACTTCTATAGTAAAAATTATATGTACTACAGGAGTCAAATTTTAATGACGGTTAACTCTTCTATCTGCTTTTCGTAATATGTCTATTAACGACATTGTCAAATCAAATAGGCTCAAATGTCAAATCAAACAATTATATTTGTATATATTTTATTTATTAATATTGCTTTTAATTTTGCTATAGGAGCCGTTGTTCATTTACAGAATTTTAACTATTAAATATGCATAATAAAACTTTCCAATTAAATGGTGCAAGAAGCGGAAAAAATGATAACAATGTCACATTTTGGTAAGAATTCGATTATATAAATAAACTCAAAGTTATTTATAATTACCTGGTTATAAATAATTTTTTTTATAGATTCATCTACAAACATTAGCTATAATGAGCACTTATTTTGAAAGCGACAATTAGTAAACGATCTCTGCGAATAGTAAGTATTTACATAGGTACCTCTGTGAAGAAGCTTAGCGATTTATACATAGTATTTGTTACACATAAAAGCAATTTAATCCAATCAGTGTTTAAAACCTAACATTTTTACCCTTAAAAAAAAACAAACGTTGAAAACAAGCATCCAGACGCAGATTATTTATTTTACAGCATAGCAACACGTTCAATGTGGGAACGAAGACTCGGTCCTGCAATGCCGCAGCCAAACACTTAGCCACAGCGCTACGGAGTCGTCATTTATTTTTTACTTAATTAATTACTAGTATGATAGGGCGTTTTTATTTTATATTTTCTTTATAAATATTTTTATACCTAATTGTAGACACGTAATTACAAATTGCTGTGTGTAAAATACATTGATTTCTTATCCTCATCGGCATTTTTACTCAACCCCCACGTTAAAAAATTTATTTCTCATAAATAATTCAGTATAGAGATCTAACTTTTATTATGTAAAAATATCGATAAACAATATATCGATAAAATTATGCGAGGATTTACAGCACTATTGTAATTCGTCAATGTTGTCAACACTGTTTGTCAAAACTAAATGTCATATCTTGATGTTGGTAGAGTAGCTTGGCGTACTTTCATGCATTTACTTTTACTATGGAAGTCCCGCCTCTTAGACGTAGTGGTTATATTCTCTTTGATCTCACCTTCAGTCATAGACATAGTATCTTATAGACTAAACATTCAGTGACGTCATCAGCGTGAGAAAGGTATGCATGTATATAGTTAGACATAAGAGTAAGGGAGAAGCAAATCTATATTTCTTGTCTTTTTTTAGGTATGCGTTTTTGATTGTTTTCCCTCCTTTATTTGACATTAACGATGTCAAGCTCTTTTGAATAATATTGATATTATAAGCAAACAGGTAATTGAATTTAGTGTTTTTTGTGGATCTTAGTTATTAGGTAGGGTGAAAAAGATGGTGAGTTGTAGCGTTAGCATGCAACAGCATCAGTCAACGAAAAATTGATAATATTACCTTTCATCGGTAAGTTTGTTTTGTGCTTACATTTGCTACTTGTACTGATTAATATCTATTGTTTTGAATATAAAGTGTAACATTTCATGTTTTTAATGAACTTTGTGATGTATTTTGTTAAATATTTGGACTCCCAGATTGTAAATTCTTCATGATAATGCTCCTTAATTTGAACGGTCATTCGAAAGCTTAAAGTCATAACAAACGTGTACTTTTTGATTTGGTAGGATTATAGAAACTTTAGGGATATCAGCGAGTACAATAATGTTTTCGCATTGTTCAATAATAATTGTTATTGTGATTAGTAGTTATGTCCATAAATATGAATCACATAAAGTTATATATATACATACACGTTTATGTTCAGCTTTAAAGGAAACTCCTTATTGCCCTACAACTCTTCAATCATTTTCCATATTACATAGACGTCACAAATAATATGTAAGTATCAACCTGAAAACATGTTTGGATTCAAGTACATAAATATTGGGCAAAGTATATTTAATTTCACAAAATATGTATTGCCTGAAATCAGATGCACAAAACTTTATTGCATTCCATTAATTCTATTATACATTAGCAACAATTACATTACAATATTTATTTAAAAAAATATGTCATGCTAATATAAAAATAAATATAGATAAAATAATAAATAAATAAGTCTTAATCGTACACAATAACACAACAACATAAGATAATATTCTCAATTAATGATGTAGAAAAAATTTGATGATAATATACTTACCGTTACCATTAGTCAGTATCAAAAGTTATAGGTTTTGTGATAATTGCCTAGCTTGGCAGGAGAATTGGCAACTGCAGTTATTTGGAGACAAACTGTGTGGGAGATCTATGTTCAGCGGTGGAGGACATTTGTTAGGCTGTAAATGTATTAATTAACAATATCTAAAGCTTAATATATACATAATTTTTTTAAATGTTTGGTATGAATAATATTATCATTACATTTACATATACTTGCTATTTAATTCAATCAATTGATATTGTTTTAATTGTTATATTGTATTGTATTTATGCACAGATACACATACTTGATTTTTTTGTTAAATACCTTGATATAAAAGTGTACTATATATTTAATATATTAATTTCTTTTAAATATATTATTTTACAGCTTTCCTAAGGAATCAGCTATCCGTAACAGTTGGATAATCGCTACTGGTAGTGCTTATAGGTAACCAACAAAACTTAGCAGTGTATGCTCAAAACATTTTAAGCCTCATTGTTTTAGGTGGACTAAATATGCTTAACTTATGTAATTTATAATATAATTAAGGTAATTTTTTTAAATGTTATAATTTCTTGTTGTATCTTGTTGTTTCTCCATAAGTGATATAAGTTTGATCTTGTTGGTAGTTATGATTTTTGACATTGTTCTGTATGTATTAAAATTGACTAGCATTGCTTATTTTATTTTCAAATGCTGACATTCTGTATTATTATGACTTGTAATAATTGGGTGGCATGACAATGACAAAATATTTACTAATAGATGTATTGATTAAACATGAATCCTCATTTACAAATGTTGGAACTTTATCTGTACTACCATGTTTTATGCAAATAAAGATTTAAATAAAATTAATAAATAAGTAATTTAAAGCCCTGACCTAAATATACAAATAAATAATTTATTATGCAATAATAATTGTAAAACTGACTGGGAATGCCTACCAATGGGACATTTAGTCCACCCTTAATCCCTTTTATAAAGGTGTTATAAACAATAATGTGTAAATAAATTAAGAAATAAATGTAATAATTATGATAATTTCCATTTAATTGACATAAATATTGTAATAAAGATGTTTTTGACAAGAGAGAGGTATTACCTATCTCTATACTTAGATAGGTAATACCTCTAATTAGGAGTTGTACCTTATCATTTATACCATAAAAATATATTATATACAAGGCAAATTTATATATATATATACACTCCCTTCTAATCTGATTCTAACGACCAGCACCCAAGAATTTCTATAAATCAAGTTTACAAATGCATATTTTTGAGAAATTCTAAGGCTACTCAAACCAAGAATTACAACGAATGCTCTAGAAAGAAGACAAAAATTTTGTTAAATTTGTTGTTTATTAAAGTGATGAAAAATTAATAAATAATAAATAGAATATATATCTTTACAGTCTATCAAAAGTCCACTGTTGAACATAAACATTATTATAGTTATTTGGCATTATTTAGCTGTTATCAGGACAATGCTGCTGTTTATCTTCTTTGATGTTTCCCTATGTCGCCTCATACACCACCCATGGAATGATATGAGGTAACAGATAATCTTACATTGCATGGTGAATTAAAATAGAATATTATAAAACATTCGTTTTTATTTTATATACCAATATAATACAAAAAAAAATCCTTTGTTGATGCTTTACAACGTATATTAACTAAAACATTTTACCACCTTAACCATTAGGTAACATGATTAAGCCACCTAACCATAAGTAAGTCACCTAAAATAGGCCTTCCATAGATATCCTCATAGGATGACTTGCCATAGTTGCCACGCCTGCGTGAAAATATGCGTTATGCTGGTTGGCCACCGCAGTTTTTTATTATTATAAGTTTTCATCGGGAAAGTGCTGCTGCCCCATCCCCATCTTGTATTATTGCTTACGACGCGGGGTAATATCATCCCGTGTACAGACAAATTCTCTTGTACGCCACAACTTGCCGCACACAACACACTAACTTAGCAAAACATGCAGGAAATCGTGGGAGTAGGATCATAATCGTGTTGTGTACTACAAGACCTGAGTGGAAACCCTTTCCTTTCGAAGGTCTGTGTTCAGCACTGAACTTGTGATGGAATGGTATGTTAAAACATTATTGATTTTTTTTTTGTAAAAACAAAACTCGACAAGGAAATTTTTGTTTATTATTTAATATTTTTATTCTCAATTAATATTTAAGTACATACATAACATATTGTTATTTATTAGCGATATCACACTTTGTGCTATTAGCGCATTCACTTAGTGCCGTCGAAATCCAAAGAGTTTATTGAATATCCAGTAAAATTGTCAATGCGCTGTTGAATACAAAATGATGATTCTGTTTTTACGCCGTTTCCGCCCGTAGTTTTTGTCACAGAATGTATTTTCAAGAGAAATTAATTAATCATCTGAATTATAAAAGAACATTTTTTATGGTAACAATTAAGTTTTTTGTATGGATGTAAGTGCTGTGAATATAAATAAACCCATAACGGGGGAAATGGAACAATATCTGGTAACCCAGTGAAAGTACCTCCCGTCTATTTTTATCTCAAAAGCATACGCGAATGCTTTATCTAGTCAATCCTCTATCTACGCCTTCAGTACCTAGTTTAAGGACACGCATTTAGGGATGTTCCGATACCATCAAAGTATCGATACCTACTCATATCAGTATTACTCAAATCATTTTTCGATACTACTCATACAAATATGCCTAATGAATCGATAGTTACTGATATCGATACTTTTAGATTTTTTTAATGAAATTAACGTAGCAAATGTTTCAAGCCCTACAACGATCTATTCTGCCCTGCTACTTTAGATAACATCGCATAGTTCCAATCAATGAACTAACGAACTATTATGTACCAAACCTAAGTACTTATCCTACGAAATTAATTAGTGAAAAGTTGAAAATCCCACCTTTCGTTTGTCCCTTTATCTGCTTTTTTCTGTAATTTGGCTTTATCCACAGTAATTCCATGAGTTTTGGAAAGCTTGAATAAATTAGACGTATTGCCACAATATTTCACCGACTTAAAACATTGTTTACATTTTGTAGTTGTTTTGTTTGTTTTGGTAAAAGATGTCCATATTTATGATTTTGGTGGTGCCATGATAACATTGGAACAATAAAATCCTTTAAACAAGTTGGAGATTTTTAAAGAATAAGGGTATATATTATGTAAAAAAATTAAGACAATAAACCATGCACATGCAATGCAAATTGTCAATACAATTAAAAATAACTACCCAGTATTTGAATTTTTGTTGATCACACTGAGAAAAGTTATATATTAACTAGTGATCCACCCCAGCTTCGCTCAGGTGATTTCTGGATGTTCTTTTTTTGTTTTTGTATATTATAAGATAAGGGTGACATGCGAGCACACAGTCCTGTATTCTCAGTATTCTGTGAGAGCAGGGTTCCTCGAGCCGACCTATTTGTGCTACAACTATACAACATGCAGCATGTGTCACATGCATCATGCATCTATCACATAAAAGATCTCGACAACAGCGCCACCTACCGGGTCTAAATGTAAATCTTAATTATCTAGGGACCCATTTAAACACACATAAAAAATTCATTAAAATCGGTCAAGCCTTTTTTGAGTTTTAGTGAGACTAACGGATAGCAATTGATTTTTATATGTTAATTAACCAATATTAATGATGTTAATATGACTAAATAGAAGTTACCTTTATGTATACACGTTTGATACATACTATTGTTATACTTTAGTATAATATTATATATATCAAAAACTCCATCATTTTAGTAAACTTTTAATAATTACAGTCACGAATTATTATAATAGTATTGGACTTCGATTTATCAACCAAATCGGCGATACATTGAAAATGGGTCAGATTAGGAGTACCCTTAACCGACGAGCATGTATGCGTAAATATATGGATGTAAAGGAGGTGAGAGAAGTGTGTCAGGATCGCGCCAAATGGAAGTCCGTATGATAGATTTTGTAAAAAGTAAACGAGAAATATTGATTTTTTGTTTACTTTTTTTGTTTTCACATGAAAATTTAAAACGATACATTAAAAGTAATTTCTATGGCACTATTCGGTTTAAAAAAATTATATAAAAATTATAGTGATTCATTATCACTCCAGGATTCATCTCAAACACTTTTTGAAAATGGGTGTAATACCCTATTAAATATCTAACATCTTTATCAAAGTTGATGCTCTCATTCATTAACAATGTGAAAAGATAATGAAATGGTTAGTGTCAGTGTTTTTGTTTTACCTTCTAACTACATCATTTTTGTTTCAGGTTGTTATAAACATTTCATTAAAATCATATGAATTATTTAAGTTATCTGTTGACAATGGGTATATAGAGCACATGGTAGAAGAACTAAAGTCAAATGATGTTTTGTATCAATTAAATATTCTGGAGTTATTATCTAGATTGTCTGTAAAACCCTACGGTATTAATTATTTGGTAAAAGATGGCGCTTTAGAAAGAATTACTGCATTAATTGGTGATTTACGGAATAATCCACTAGGGGGTCTTTTACTACCAGGTATTTTTACAAGATTTTATTGAATATGCTTTTTTCATATGTTCCTCCACTTCTGAATTTGTAATCAATTTTAGAAGACCTTGCTAACATTTGATTGTTTGATAAAAATTTGACATACTAATGTAATATAGTACCAATGAAGGTTATTTGATGATGTTTCCGGCTAATGATTCTAGCAACACTAATAAAAACTAGCCTCATTGTTTTAGGTGGACTAAATATGCTTAACTTATGTAATTTATAATATAATTAAGGTAATTTTTTTAAATGTTATAATTTCTTGTTGTATCTTGTTGTTTCTCCATAAGTGATATAAGTTTGATCTTGTTGGTAGTTATGATTTTTGACATTGTTCTGTATGTATTAAAATTGACTAGCATTGCTTATTTTATTTTCAAATGCTGACATTCTGTATTATTATGACTTGTAATAATTGGGTGGCATGACAATGACAAAATATTTACTAATAGATGTATTGATTAAACATGAATCCTCATTTACAAATGTTGGAACTTTATCTGTACTACCATGTTTTATGCAAATAAAGATTTAAATAAAATAAATAAATAAGTAATTTAAAGCCCTGACCTAAATATACAAATAAATAATTTATTATGCAATAATAATTGTAAAACTGACTGGGAATGCCTACCAATGGGACATTTAGTCCACCCTTAATCCCTTTTATAAAGGTGTTATAAACAATAATGTGTAAATAAATTAAGAAATAAATGTAATAATTATGATAATTTCCATTTAATTGACATAAATATTGTAATAAAGATGTTTTTGACAAGAGAGAGGTATTACCTATCTCTATACTTAGATAGGTAATACCTCTAATTAGGAGTTGTACCTTATCATTTATACCATTAAAATATATTATATACAAGGCAAATTTATATATATATATACACTCCCTTCTAATCTGATTCTAACGACCAGCACCCAAGAATTTCTATAAATCAAGTTTACAAATGCATATTTTTGAGAAATTCTAAGGCTACTCAAACCAAGAATTACAACGAATGCTCTAGAAAGAAGACAAAAATTTTGTTAAATTTGTTGTTTATTAAAGTGATGAAAAATTAATAAATAATAAATAGAATATATATCTTTACAGTCTATCAAAAGTCCACTGTTGAACATAAACATTATTATAGTTATTTGGCATTATTTAGCTGTTATCAGGACAATGCTGCTGTTTATCTTCTTTGATGTTTCCCTATGTCGCCTCATACACCACCCATGGAATGATATGAGGTAACAGATAATCTTACATTGCATGGTGAATTAAAATAGAATATTATAAAACATTCGTTTTTATTTTATATACCAATATAATACAAAAAAAAAATCCTTTGTTGATGCTTTACAACGTATATTAACTAAAACATTTTACCACCTTAACCATTAGGTAACATGATTAAGCCACCTAACCATAAGTAAGTCACCTAAAATAGGCCTTCCATAGATATCCTCATAGGATGACTTGCCATAGTTGCCACGCCTGCGTGAAAATATGCGTTATGCTGGTTGGCCACCGCAGTTTTTTATTATTATAAGTTTTCATCGGGAAAGTGCTGCTGCCCCATCCCCATCTTGTATTATTGCTTACGACGCGGGGTAATATCATCCCGTGTACAGACAAATTCTCTTGTACGCCACAACTTGCCGCACACAACACACTAACTTAGCAAAACATGCAGGAAATCGTGGGAGTAGGATCATAATCGTGTTGTGTACTACAAGACCTGAGTGGAAACCCTTTCCTTTCGAAGGTCTGTGTTCAGCACTGAACTTGTGATGGAATGGTATGTTAAAACATTATTGATTTTTTTTTTGTAAAAACAAAACTCGACAAGGAAATTTTTGTTTATTATTTAATATTTTTATTCTCAATTAATATTTAAGTACATACATAACATATTGTTATTTATTAGCGATATCACACTTTGTGCTATTAGCGCATTCACTTAGTGCCGTCGAAATCCAAAGAGTTTATTGAATATCCAGTAAAATTGTCAATGCGCTGTTGAATACAAAATGATGATTCTGTTTTTACGCCGTTTCCGCCCGTAGTTTTTGTCACAGAATGTATTTTCAAGAGAAATTAATTAATCATCTGAATTATAAAAGAACATTTTTTATGGTAACAATTAAGTTTTTTGTATGGATGTAAGTGCTGTGAATATAAATAAACCCATAACGGGGGAAATGGAACAATATCTGGTAACCCAGTGAAAGTACCTCCCGTCTATTTTTATCTCAAAAGCATACGCGAATGCTTTATCTAGTCAATCCTCTATCTACGCCTTCAGTACCTAGTTTAAGGACACGCATTTAGGGATGTTCCGATACCATCAAAGTATCGATACCTACTCATATCAGTATTACTCAAATCATTTTTCGATACTACTCATACAAATATGCCTAATGAATCGATAGTTACTGATATCGATACTTTTAGATTTTTTTAATGAAATTAACGTAGCAAATGTTTCAAGCCCTACAACGATCTATTCTGCCCTGCTACTTTAGATAACATCGCATAGTTCCAATCGATGAACTAACGAACTATTATGTACCAAACCTAAGTACTTATCCTACGAAATTAATTAGTGAAAAGTTGAAAATCCCACCTTTCGTTTGTCCCTTTATCTGCTTTTTTCTGTAATTTGGCTTTATCCACAGTAATTCCATGAGTTTTGGAAAGCTTGAATAAATTAGACGTATTGCCACAATATTTCACCGACTTAAAACATTGTTTACATTTTGTAGTTGTTTTGTTTGTTTTGGTAAAAGATGTCCATATTTATGATTTTGGTGGTGCCATGATAACATTGGAACAATAAACCGATGACTACAATAACTTAAATTACTCGTAAAGTAATCGTAAACAATCACTTGTGAAATGTTGGACACTGCTAGTGCTGACTGGACAAGTGACAATTTTAGTGTAATGGCGACTTTCTCTCTCGGTCTCGGCTCGGGTAAATTCGGACGGGTTCGGTTCGCCTGTTTCGATACCAAGTACTTTTGTTTCGATACCGAGTAAGTATCGCAAGATTGATACTTGGTATCGAATCAAAAGTATCGAGTACCTACTCGTATTTACTAGTATCGGAATGTCCATACACGCATGAGATGAACTTGACTCACCCCTAATATCATTATAGGTACTGAATCTGATGTTTATTCTCCATATTAGGAGGAATCAAGAAGGTAGTATTCCCAAAGTATTTGTAACTTTCTTGCGCAACTTAAAAATAACTGTTTTGGTTAAACATTTTTGTCATAAAATGTCCCAAAAAAGCTATCTATCACTCGAACACGTACTAATAGCAAACACTTTTAAATAAACATATTACTAGAAACAACTCACTCAAACATACTTAATTTCAAATGGAAGACAAATCGACTAAACCTATCCTAACTTGAATTTCTCACTCGTGTAGTACAAGCCACTGGAGTGGTTCAAGTCATTCGAGTTGACTCGAGTCACTCGTAATCTGAGTAATCATAAATATTACTCGAGTGCGAGTAAAATAAAAGCTATTCGAATGACTCGAGTGAAACACGGCTCGACCTCGAGTCCCATTATTAGATTTTGTTTGTCATCCTGATCCTGTCCGTAGTGCGTAGT
The DNA here is from genome assembly GCA_963668995.1 of Parnassius mnemosyne. Lineage (NCBI taxonomy): Eukaryota > Metazoa > Arthropoda > Insecta > Lepidoptera > Papilionidae > Parnassius > Parnassius mnemosyne. The sequence continues at coordinate 42,994,785 of CAVLGL010000104.1, read as the reverse complement.
ATTTCTATATAGTTTGTGGAGTTTTGGCGGGAAATTGACCGGCGGCGGTTTGCTGCTCCTGTATTATAGTTTAAATAATAGTTTGAAGTGGATTTTGATATGTAAAAGTGGTGCGATTTTATGTATTAACTGTCTACGCATGTGAACTATTAGTGGAAACGGTGAAACAAGTGCTCTGATGGTGATGGATTCTCAAGATAAGCTGTTTGTCTGCATAGGCGCCTTTAGATACCATCGCCAACTGTCAGCTGTCTGCTGGCTCAAGTTGCCGTCAAAATCTCCCAAGGGCTGCACAATGTGACGCATCAACATATTGTGAAGCAGTGAACTATGAAAGATAATTATACATTTGGGAAATTATAATAAACCGAATAAAAATACTCAAGACTTGGCCTAAAGGTCTAGATACCAGGCCATAAACTCCAAAAAAAAAATCTATATAGTTTGTGATTGTGATCCTGTCATCCACAAACTACGCGTTGTCATCCATAGATAAGAGTGTATATACTGAAATTGTCATCTTTGTTTTGTTTTCGTTGTAAAAATGTCCAGTCAAGATCTTGAACAATTTCGGATTTTTAATAAAAAACTTGAAACAGAAAAAGATATTAAGCCCATTTTAAATGCCATAAAAAGTTTATTTGACTATAAACCAGCTGCTGAAGCAAAAATCACTCTGTCCAATGTCGGAATATCGAATATAGTCCGATGTCTTAATGTACAAGATAAGTTAGTAATACCTATGTAGTTAAATTATTTGTTTGTTAGTCTAGACGATGGGTAATTTTAATAATTATGTGCCATTCTATAGATCAAACGACGATTTAACTTGCGAAGTACTGAAGATATGCTTTGAAAAGTTTGGTGTTGGGGATGTTGTAAAGCATTTTACAAGTCATATTATGTATTTACTACGTCATGAAAAGAATTGTGTGAGGAGACTTGCTGTGGATGAGGTAACTATATAATTACTAGATGTTCCATTATTTAGGTAATAGATTTCTATTTTCAATATTGCAATTGCAGGTATACAAGTCAGTGATAGCTGATGTATCACTGTTGCCAGTTCCTGAATATATTGATATATTTGTGGCCGTTGCTCAAATGGTTTGCGATAAAGATGTGGGAGTAGCAAATAAAGCAATAATTATAACATCTAATTTACAATTTGAAGCTTATCCAAAAGTATTGGAAGAAATGAAAATTGCTTTAGAACATAACAGCAGTAGTAAATGTAATGCTTATGAGGTATGTTTTATACATTTATTTTTATTCATTTAAACCTTATTGTTAATACCTTTTTAAATAAAGTAAAGAAAAGCTAGCATAGTGGCTGAATAAATAATTACGATGGCGCAAACTTGTGACTGATTTCTGAAAAGACTAAAATTTATAATTTTATTAAAAAGGTTAGTGGGTCCAGATTGGGGAATAAACCCCAGATTAAGGAGTGACATACCTGCATACCTATAACTAATAAGAAGTAGGATTGGTTTTGGGAGCTACCTTTATGATAACAGTGTAAAATCAGTTATTTAAAATTTATTGCATATAGAACCAAGCTCTTAAAGAGTTTTAGGAGGATGTATAAAAAGTATCCAGTATCCATGTTATTGTGAGTCAATTATGTGTACAAAATTGTATATCTTTGTCAAATAATTTTATAATTAACCTTTAGAACAAACAGCTTAGCTGGTCATGAAAGATGCTGGTTAAGAATAAGGACTCTGTAATTTTAGACTGCTACATAAATTACAACATACAGACTTACTGCTTTAGATATAGTATTTTAAATATTATATCTATACAACATAATATATTATATATAATAATAAATTAACATAACTATATTGAAATTGTAAATAATATAACATTACCTAAATAATTCATTATGGTTCATATGGTCTCACATCACTTTGTTTCAAAAAGAGTCACATACTAACCTCTTATAACAGTCCTCACTTGGGGCTCTTGTTACCTCCTTTTTTAAAATCCTTTAAACAAGTTGGAGATTTTTAAAGAATAAGGGTATATATTATGTAAAAAAATTAAGACAATAAACCATGCACATGCAATGCAAATTGTCAATACAATTAAAAATAACTACCCAGTATTTGAATTTTTGTTGATCACACTGAGAAAAGATATATATTAACTAGTGATCCACCCCAGCTTCGCTCAGGTGATTTCTGGATGTTCTTTTTTTGTTTTTGTATATTATAAGATAAGGGTGACATGCGAGCACACAGTCCTGTATTCTCAGTATTCTGTGAGAGCAGGGTTCCTCGAGCCGACCTATTTGTGCTACAACTATACAACATGCAGCAAGTGTCACATGCATCATGCATCTATCACATAAAAGATCTCGACAACAGCGCCACCTACCGGGTCTAAATGTAAATCTTAATTATCTAGGGACCCATTTAAACACACATAAAAAATTCATTAAAATCGGTCAAGCCTTTTTTGAGTTTTAGTGAGACTAACGGACAGCAATTGATTTTTATATGTTAATTAACCAATATTAATGATGTTAATATGACTAAATAGAAGTTACCTTTATGTATACACGTTTGATACATACTATTGTTATACTTTAGTATAATATTATATATATCAAAAACTCCATCATTTTAGTAAACTTTTAATAATTACAGTCACGAATTATTATAATAGTATTGGACTTCGATTTATCAACCAAATCGGCGATACATTGAAAATGGGTCAGATTAGGAGTACCCTTAACCGACGAGCATGTATGCGTAAATATATGGATGTAAAGGAGGTGAGAGAAGTGTGTCAGGATCGCGCCAAATGGAAGTCCGTATGATAGATTTTGTAAAAAGTAAACGAGAAATATTGATTTTTTGTTTACTTTTTTTGTTTTCACATGAAAATTTAAAACGATACATTAAAAGTAATTTCTATGGCACTATTCGGTTTAAAAAAATTATATAAAAATTATAGTGATTCATTATCACTCCAGGATTCATCTCAAACACTTTTTGAAAATGGGTGTAATACCCTATTAAATATCTAACATCTTTATCAAAGTTGATGCTCTCATTCATTAACAATGTGAAAAGATAATGAAATGGTTAGTGTCAGTGTTTTTGTTTTACCTTCTAACTACATCATTTTTGTTTCAGGTTGTTATAAACATTTCATTAAAATCATATGAATTATTTAAGTTATCTGTTGACAATGGGTATATAGAGCACATGGTAGAAGAACTAAAGTCAAATGATGTTTTGTATCAATTAAATATTCTGGAGTTATTATCTAGATTGTCTGTAAAACCCTACGGTATTAATTATTTGGTAAAAGATGGCGCTTTAGAAAGAATTACTGCATTAATTGGTGATTTACGGAATAATCCACTAGGGGGTCTTTTACTACCAGGTATTTTTACAAGATTTTATTGAATATGCTTTTTTCATATGTTCCTCCACTTCTGAATTTGTAATCAATTTTAGAAGACCTTGCTAACATTTGATTGTTTGATAAAAATTTGACATACTAATGTAATATAGTACCAATGAAGGTTATTTGATGATGTTTCCGGCTAATGATTCTAGCAACACTAATAAAAACTTGTGTTTAAAATAGTTTTTATATTATTTTATTTGAAAACAAGATATTGGATCAATCATACTTTTTTAATTTACTTTTGAAAATTGTTTCAGGTTATATAAAATTCTTTGCAAGCATTGCACATTACTATCCAAAAGAGATATTTGAGAAATATCCCATTTTCTTAAATTCTTTATTCAATGCAATTGAATCTGGAGAACAAACAGTATTACCAGTTGCTTTAGACGCTCTAGGTTTCATTGGTATAACAATTGAAGGAAAATTATGTCTAACTGCAGTAGGTAAGTATAGCGGTAAATCATCATACACTGTAAAAATAAGTTAAAAAAAACCAGCTATAATTTGTTTCAAATAGCTAGTCATATTTGAGGGGTTGATATAGTTCATTAATATACAGCATGCATTATTTGACAAAATATTAATCAAAATATTTAGAAAACCTCTGCAATTGCTAAACATAATAGTAATTTTATCTTTTAATTATATCTAATATATTTAATATATAGTAATTCATTACATTTTTAAGTTTGTATTTTATGTAAGTTGCATTTCACTTTAAACAGTATAAATACCAATGCATCATCTATGTTCTATGCTTTCAAGTGCCCGTTCATATTTAAAACAGGTATTTAATAAATGATTATTGAAAATGGAACATCTCACCATAATTATTTAGTTGGCAACTGTCTCTACTCTCTGCGATTCTTTGACTTATTATGTTTGACTGTTTGACAATTCACATTTGCAGTTTAAATGTAAACAAAGAATGTTTTATTTGATTTTATTCAATGTATTACATATTAATTTGGTAGAGCTATATTACTGGTATAGTTGCAGTACGAATGGGTCGGCTCGACCGGGGAAGGACCACGCTCTCACAGAATACCAGCGTAAAATAGCAGCTTAATGCTGCTGTGTTTCGTATGGTGAGTGTAGACCCTTTTTACTGGAAAATAGGCATTCTATCTTAGTTCTCACGGCTGACAACGCATCTGCATTTTAATTCGCAAACGAAGATAGATACACATGTCTATGGGCCACAGCAACCACTTACCATCAGGTGGACCGTATGCTCGTTTGTCACCCTAATTCTATAAAAAAAATGTGTTTTTTAACACAGATTATAAAAAAAAAATTAACTTTTTGCACTACTTCTCCATATAATCTTTAACAATGTCAAATCTCACACTTCTCCGTGCATGAAATATGCTTAAAAAGATGTACAAAGATTTCCCTTCACATATTAATGTATAGATAAAAAATGCAGGAAATAGAGTGAATGGGGCTCTAAACTCTATTGTGGAAAGTCAGAATGTGTCCAAAAAGGCACGTATGGCAATTCACAATGCTGTGTTAGTACCTACTTTAATGTATTGTAGTGAAAGTTGGGTGTGGCAGAAGAAGCACGAGAGTAGAATAAATGCTGTAGAAATGCGGTCATTAAGGAGTATGTTAGGGATGAATCTGAATGACAGAGTGAGAAATTGTTTAATAAGAGAAGAGTGTGGTTTGCAAGATGATGTTGTGACCAGGATTAAGAAAGGAATGCTTCGGTGGTTTGGCCATGTAGAAAGAATGAATGAGGAAAGAGTGACAAAGCAAATTTATGTTGCAGAGGTGAACGGCATAGTCGGGAAGGGTCGCCCTAGGCGAAAGTTTATCGACCAAATTGGCGATATATTAAAAATGGGCCAAATCAAGAGTACCTTTAACCGACGAGCGTGTATGCGTAGGTATATGGATGTGGAGGAAGCGAGAGAGGTGTGTCAGGATCGTGCCAAATGGAAGTCCATAATCTCTGCCTACCCCTCTGGGTGACAGGCGTGAGTGTTTATGTTTATGTATATAAAAAATGCAGGTACGTATGAAAATTTCAAAGCAATTTACAATGCAAATTCGGATAACCAATTAATTCATTTTATAAATATGAGCATGAAAATAATCAAAATGCCTTCCTTTAAATGGTTAAAGCCTTTTGTATGGAAAATTATGAATGCTTACTTTATTTTATCTGCCTAAACGATCCCGCATAAGTTTTTTGACTTAGGTCTCTCCTAAGATGCACTATTTTTCCCGATCTTCGGCTTCACATATCTAGTTTCTATGAGTCGGAGAGCATCCCACATTTTATTTGGTCTGGTATCCACTTCTTGACACTTCACCGGTTGTCACTTCTGCGAAGATGTGACCAGCCGATTGCTCTTTCAGTTTACAGCCCCGAAAGGCTATGATTATCTAGGTTATCCAGCGGATTTCTTAATTACTCCGATTTACTTACTTGACGGCGCCGTGGCTTAGCATCATTGCTAGTAGCATGAGTTACTGCGCTGAAGGCCGCGGGTTCGAATCCCACATGGAACAAGTATTTGTCAACTGTTTGTTTGTAAACTGCCTCCACGATACAGGAGAAAATCGTAATGTGGGTAACGTTTTTAAAGACAAATAAGAAAGAATGTTATCCATCAGAGAAACTCCCAGCCTAGCTAGCTTTCCATTACATTGCTGAATGATTTTAAGCTTGAAAAATAGCCGTATCGTCAGTGTTCATGTTATGGCACCACACGTCAGTATTGTCACTGGTTGGAAGTAATTAAAACTAGTAAAAAAAGTAATTAAAGACTAGAAATGAGTTGGGGGATTCGAACTTTAGGCCTAGTCAGTTTGAATAGCCTATCACGTAGAGGATGTCATGCGGGTCATGGTTGAATAGGGGTATGGCGGCGCTGTCGTCGCGCCACAAGCTAAACATATCGAAGCCTAAATTGCGCTAACAAAGTTCCGACGTTAAAGCAGTATATATAGAATAGCTCTGAACTACCACTTAGAGCGTTGGCCGCTCCCCGGGCAAAACACTTTGCCCGGCGGGAGATCTCCCCATTTCCTTCCACCCGCCACATTGGTGACCAACCGACGTGATATGAACACGCAACCAACAACCTTCGGAAACTTCAACTTCAAAACCTTCGTCATCATCCTAAAGTAACCCATTCATTCGCTCCCGAGCAGATATTGTCTGCAGTTTTCACATTCTGCAAAGCCATCTAGCTTTACAAAGGTTCATCGCAGCACTGGAATAATAATGCTTCCTGTTCCTTCAAGCTACTCTCTGTGCTACAGTGTTCGGCACGCCTCTGAGCCTTACTGCTCGCCTCTGCTTCATGGCACTCTCGCAGATTACTTGTCTTCTTCTCGACTCACCGCAGACTACAAGGCAATCCCTGGCATTTGCTCCGGCTCATCGTTCTCACCGGCTTCACTTGCAAGTGCGTAGTACGGCATGTATTACACACCGGCATATCGTTCGCACCGGCGTCACTTGACCTTACGCACACAGCACGCATTCCCCACCAGCATTAAGGACACACCGACAATCGGACTGCACTATTGACTTCCGGTCTGAGCAGGGGGATGATGTGGCGGCGCTGTCGTCGCGCCACAAGCGAAACATATCGAAGCCTAAATCGCGCTAAGAAAGTTCCGAAGTTAAAGCAGTATATATAGAATAGCTCCGAACTACCACTTGGAGCGTTGGCCGCTCCCCGGGCAAAACACCTTGCCCGGCGGGAGATCTCCCCATTTCCTTCCACCGGCTACAGGGGCAAAAATTTCTCATTACACTCCTAGAGGGTCAAAATGGCCAAAAACCAAAAAAAATTACCTACTTATGGACGAGAAAACCTGACAGACCTTCCTATTTGCTGCCCATCCTATCTGAATCCTATTAGTGGTACCTAGTTGCAATATTTAATCGACTGAGGTATATTTCTGGACAATTTCATCTTCAACTGTAATTGTAACCGGCATTAAATGACCGTTGAAACTGTAATTGTAACTGGCATGAAATGAACGTTGAAGTGGATACCTATCAAGATAATTATCTATACTACGAGGGCGGGTCAATAAGTCCGTGACTTTTTGAATTTCTGATCTCTTTACTGAAAAAGCAACACTACTCCTGTCAACAGGCATCTCTCAGTTGACTCCTGTCAAAATTTGAACTTGCTGCGTCAGATAGTTTGTGTTTGACAGCTATCTTTATCAGACTACCCAGTAATTTGAGGAAAAAATGGAAAAAATTGAATTTCGTGTGCTTATTAAGCATTATTTTTTGCGAAAAAAAAACCATTACTGAGACCAAGACTAAGCTTGATAAATACTATGGGGACTCTGCACCATCGATTTCAATGGTAAAAAAGTGGTTTACTGAATTTCGTTGTGGCCGTACAAACACTGAAGATGCCGAACGTCCTGGATGCCCAGTTGAGGTCTCTTCACCCAAAACAATCAAAAAAATTCACGATATGGTGTTGACCGATCGAAAATTGAAAGTGCAAGAGATTGTGGAAGCCGTAGGGATCTCGCATGGCTCAGTGGTTTCAATTTTGAATGATCACTTGGGCATGAGAAAGCTTTCCGCAAGATGGGTGCCGTGTTTGCTCACAGTCGACCACAAACGCAATCGTGTAACAACTTCACAGGAAGGTTTGGCGTTGTTTAATCGCAATATGGAGGAGTTTTTGCGCCGTTTTCTAACCGTGGACGAAATATGGATCCATCACAACACACCAGAGACCAAACAACAGTCAAAACAGTGGGTTTCTAAGGGTGAATCGGCGCCAAAGAAGGCCAAGGTGGGTTGTCAGCCAATAAAGTTATGGCGACTGTTTTTTGGGATGCACGCGGGATAATCCACATTGACTACCTTCAAAAGGGAAGAACAATCAATGGGGAATATTATGCCAACTTATTGGACCGATTCAATGACAATTCGAAAAAAAACCGACCTCAATTGGCCAAGAAAAAAGTTCTTTTCCACTAAGACAATGCAAGGGTGCACACATGTCCAGTTGCCATGGCAAAAATCCATGAATTGGGCTATGAATTGCTCCCTCATCCGCCCTATTCTCCAGATTTGGCTCCAAGTGACTACTTCTTGTTCCCAAACCTGAAGAAATGGCTTGGTGGAAAACAAACAAAGGCCTATTTTGAGGACCTCGATAAATCATATTTTTTGGAAGGGATAAAAAAATTGGAGAAGCATTGGACAAAGTGTATAGAGCTCAAGGGAGACTATGTTGAAAAATAAAATGATTTATTTATCAAAAAATCTGTTTTTATTCCAAAAGTCACGGACTTATTGACCCACCCTCGTAATATAATAAAGTGGAAGAGTTTGTTCGTTTTTTTGTTTGTTTAAACGTGCTAATCTCTTGAACTACCAGTCTGATTAGAAAAATTCTTTTTGTATATTATAGCCAGATTCATGTGGAATAGTATAGTCTATATAGCATTAAGCTATATCACTCAGCTAGCCTTAAATATGGATATTTGTTCAGCAAGTCAGAAGAAAAAGCGCTCGCGAGATGATTTATCCGCTTACGCTGGTGTTATGGTTAGGGATACGTAAATACAATGTTCTAGAAAAATATAGATACCATATGTCTATTTCTTATACATAAGCCATAATTTGGTATTTTGTGAAAAAAAAAATTGAAAATTTAATAGTAATTTATGAGCGTTATTATTAGGCATGGCCTATTTATCCTTACGAACGAAAGTTACTTCATCATCAAGACAATTTTTTGAAGAAAAACTTTGTTATTTATACCATGTTATTTGGAAGCATAGTTTAAGAAATAATGTAAAATTAAAATAATTCAATACTTGTCTGGGCGCGCGAACGACGCTTAAACCCTAGCCGTTATAAAATGCTTGAACTAGGTCATGTCGCGCACCTCGAACAGGTGATGACGCGGGTGAAACCGCGGGGCACAGCTAGTTGCAATTATAAAATGCTTGAACTAGGTGTCATGTCATGTCGCGCACCTCGGACACGTGATGACGCGGGTGAAACCGCGGGGAACAGCTAGTGGAGGATAGTTATGTACTGATAATAATCAATGATAATGTTACGAGCTTGGCGTTCGCGACAATTAAAAACTGCCGATTGAATTACCAAAGTTGACACTTTAATTACACAACACTAATTACAATCTAAAACCACACTAAAAACACAATTGTACTACTGATCACTTAAGTTCGCAGTTGTATCGCTTCGAAGTATTCTCTTGTATCGCAAATTCAATACTGACTTGGTCGTGGTCTATACCAGCCTTATCTTTTGGGTCATTTTTAATTTACTAAAGACCTTTTGGGAATATATTGGTTACATCATTACAAACAATTTTAGCGAGATCACTCTTCACAGAATATAATTACATTTACGAAAAAACTACTTTTAATGTTTTGTTGCCATGTCAGACTCCTTTTAAGTCTGTATTTTGTAGTACCTAAACAATGTCAGAATAAATCGTCAAAGAAAATGCCTTATTTATTTTACACTTGATATCAGTATCACACATTGTGTTGAAATCATTAAAAATAATCAAATGAGCAAATAAATGACATTCAAAAAAAAATCACAAATATTAAAATTTGTAATAAGTAAGTATGACCGCCGGGCCGGTCGACGCCCGCGCTCAGCTGATTGCGTTGCGTGTGCCTACTAAACCATTCATCACTGTACCTATTGCACCAGGGCGCCACTTTAAATGACTTTACATTAACTTTTCATATACTTCTTTATTTTGCATAGAACCATTTGATGAACTATTTGATTCTTTTGTTAATTTCTTTAAGAATTAATAGACATTTAGGTAGTTATTTTTACGAATACTGTTTGCTAGCAACGCTGCCTGCATCCAAGAGGCAACGTGGCACATGCGGTAGCCCAAGGCCAAGCCAAAGGTATATATTTTTTTAAAACGTTACCCCCACACTAGGATTTTCTCCTGGTTCGTGGAGGCAGTTGACAAACATAAATTGCACAAGGACAAACATCCAGATCCGGAACAATTATTTGTAGGCCATACAAATACTTGTTCCGTGCGGGATTCGAACCCGCGGCCCCCAGCGCAATAACTGATTGCTAAGCCACTGCGCCACGGAGCCGTCAATCGTCGACACCGGTGTCATCGTCATCAAAGGCGCCGCCTGCCCTTTTCGGTTTGCAGCCATCGATTTGGTGCTCGATGTTTGCAGCACGTGCAAAGTAAATGAGTATTATTAACTATTTTTTTATTTAATGTAAGTTGTATTTAAAAACTGGATAAAATTTCAAATATTACAATAAAATATTTCATCATCATCATCATTACAGCCTTTCATAAGTCCACTGCTGAACATAGGCCTCCACAAAGAAATGCCACAAAGCGCGGTCCCGAACCACCTGCATCCATCGACTTCCTGCGTGTCTTAGCAGGTCGTCACTCCATCTCGTGGGGAGTCGCCCTACACTTCGCCTACCGGTACGAGGCTGCAACTCAAGAACCTTTCTTCCCTATCGGTTGTCGGTTCTTCGAGCTATATGGCCGGCCCATTGCCACTTCAGCTAACTAATCCGTTGGGCTTCATCGGTTACTCTGGTTTTTCTGCGGATATACTCATTTCTAAGTTTATCACGCAGAGAAACCCCGAGCATAGTCCTCTACATAGCTCGCTGAGCGACCTTGAGCTTCCTCATACGGTCAGCAGTGAAGGACCACGTCTCAGATCCGTAAGTCATCACTGGCAACACGCACTGGTTGTACAATTTCGTTTTAAGGTTTTGAGGTATGTCTGACGAGAAGATGTGTCGTAGATTCCCGAACGCTGCCATGCCGAGTTGAATCCATCGATTAACCTCTCGGTCGAAGTTGGACTTACCTAGTTGGACTATTTGTCCCAGGTATACATACTCGTCGAGCTTAGTGCTCCCAACAACTACCGGCATAGGTGTGACATGGACATTAAAGATGATCTCTGTTTTGTCCATGTTCATCCTAAGACCTATTCGTTGGTAGACACTATTGAGGTCATTGAGCATGGTGCTTAGGTCCTCCAGCGATTCTGACATAAGGACTATATCGTCGGCAAATCGAAGGTGAGTGATGTACTCGCCATTGATGTTAATACCGTATCCTTTCCAGTCCAGAAGCTTGAAAACGTCTTCCAATGTAGCGGGGTGAAGAGTTTCGGGGATATAACATCACCCTGTCTTACACCTCTCTGCAATTGGATAGGTTTCGTACTCTGGTTCTGTACTCGGATAGCCATCGTAGCTCTACTGTACAAACACTTCAGCACTTCGATATTCCGACAGTCAACTTGGCACAGCTGAAGGGACTGCAGCACCGCCCAAATTTCGACGGAATCAAAGGCTTTCTCATAGTCCACATACGCCAGCCATAGTGGCAAATTGTACTCTTCGGACTTCTGTACAATTTGCCGAAGGGTATGTATGTGGTCCATGGTGTTAAAGCCCTTTCGGAAACCGGCTTGTTCGGGAGGCTGGAAGTCGTCAAGTCTGCGCGCGAGACGATTCGTAATGACTCTCGAAAACAGCACGTAGACGCGGCTCAGAAGGGAAATCGGTCCGTAGTTCTTCAAGAGAGCGTTGTCTCCTTTCTTGAAGAACAAGACCACCGCACTTCTGCTCCACGCCTCCGGTGTAATGCCACCATGGAGGACGGAATTAAAGAGCTTCTGAAGGACTTCAATTACCGGTCTTCCATCCGCTTTCAGAAGCTCCGCTGTAATTCCATCCTCGCCTGGGGCCCCGCCGTTTTTAAGGTGCTGGAGAGCCATTCTAATCTCGCTCAGACTGACGTCCGGGATATCTTCGGAATAGTGTCGGATAAGTCTCGCTATTGGATCGTTACTCACACTTGCGTGTGGCTCCAACGATGACGTGTACAGCTGCCCATAGAACCTCTCAATCTCACTCAAAATCTCAGGTGTCCCGGAAACGATGCTGCCACACTCGGTCTTCAGCTTTGACAGTTGGCGCTTTCTGGCAGACAGATCTCTGGCAAAGACTTTGAAGCCTTGGTTCCGCTCAATCGCTTCTTCAATACAAGATGTATTGAAGTTGCGTAAGTCCCGCCGCATGCATTTGGAGATCTGTCTGTTCAGTTGCCGATTCATTTTTAATAATGATTTCCTCTGAAAACCACCCAAAGTTCCCAGGGTTAGGTAGGTTAGCCTGCTTTTGGTTTGGTAAGGGTGATCTTTAGGGGTTTTAAGTGGGTTAGGGGGTTGGTGATTAGCTGCTTTAGCCTACATGTAGTATAAAATTTAATTATTTGAAGAAAAATACCGAGCTAGCTCGCTGTACCCGACGGCTCCGTGGCGCAGTGGCTTAGCAATGAGCTGTAGCGCTGGGGGCCGCGGGTTCGAATCCCGCACGGAACAAGTATTTGTATGGCCTACAAGTAATTGTTCCGGGTCTGGATGTTTGTTCTTGTGCAATTTATGTTTGTAAACTGCCTCCACGATACAGGAGAAAATACTAGTGTGGGGCTAACGTTTTTAAAAAAAAAAATGTAAATTAGCTTAGACGTATGATGTTTTTCTGGATTACTAAAAAAACTGATAAACTTCATAATTTCCGCACCTGTAGCTTTAAATATATGACATTTTAAAGAGATTAACAAAAAATTGTGACCCTACCTCATAAAATGACGCGTGGCTGGAATTGTTTCCATTATTTTCCACTGTGCGGCGCCCCGTCATGTTGGTAATACATATTGCGTAGAGATGCAAGTGGTATGTCCTCTAACAACTCTGGCAGCGTGTCGGTGAGAAAACTATGATAGCTTTCACCGTTTAATCTTTCTATGAAGACCGGGCCCAGTAACGTTGTATTAATAACGCCTGCCCACACATCGACACTAAACCGGTGTTGAAAGCTATACGGTCTTGGTTCATGTGGATTTTCATAGCACCACAAGTGTTCATTATGCGAATTAAATAGTCCTATTCTGCCAAATGTTGCTTCATCAGTTCATAAAATGTTAGCTCGTTAAGCAGCTAGTAACCAGTTACAAAATGTAACTCGCGCTGGTTTGTCAGCTTCGCTGAGTTAATGAACACAATGCAAGTGGAAATGGTACTTCCCTTCATTGTGTATGACACTTCATGCGTAGTACTGTGACACATTGAACTGTCGGGCTGCCTCATAAGTGCTCGCTGCTGGATTTTGTTCAAAAAACTGCAGTATGTCTTCCTGCTCACGTACTGTACGCCGCGGTGGACGACCACGATCGATTGATACAGGCTGGAATTGCCCGTAATCTCGCAATCGCTGTGTAGTACCTAGCATCATAGCGTAGCTCGGTGCACGTGAGTTGGGAAATCGCCTTGAATATTCACGGCAGGCTTCACTAACGTTATCATTGCAAATTGCTAAAATTCGTACCATTTCGGTATACTCAACATTTGAGTATGGGTAAGTCATCGTAACAACGCGTAACGTTCGCGATATTAATCTCACAACGGAAGGAAAAACTTAGCGGGCGCACCAAAGGCGACTGACGACACAGGTAATTACAATTAGGTCAAGTTCTAATGAGCAAGCGCCGCCTCCTACACCCCTCCACCCCTTCCCCGCCACGCCCTTTATTTTGCTATTTAGGACTATTGCCGTTTAGAAGGTCCAATTAAAATATTTTTATTTTTGTATGAAAATAAAAATTGAAGAAATATAATTTTTTTTCTTACAGATGTTATGATGTAAATAACATATTCCCAAAAGGTCTTCAGTAAATTAAAAATTACCCTGTATAGGGCTTCAGATAGTTTTCTACAACCTTCTACTGTAGCGACATCTAGAATGTTCGAGAACATATCGGTTCCGAAATTTCTAGAAGGATCTTGACTCTCCTAGTTCTGCTACTCGACACTAGAGGGCGCTAGTGGTGACTAGTGTTGCCATGTACAAGACATTAATAGTGGCGCGCAACAATAATAACGTTTATTTCTGCGTGTAATATTGTGCCTAAGGTAGGTATAGCGTGTATCCGAACGCGGGTAATATTGCGTGTCAATATTTTGGACTTCAAGTTGATATCTTTTTATTTTTGTTTTTTTTTTTTTTTATTTATATACTGACCATGTTTAGATTTATACATAGACTAACGCATGCGGAAGATTGATTCATTTAGACTGTTCAGGATGTCAGTAAAGCCTAAGTCTGACATGTATTTGCCGTTTCCGTTAATTACCACGTCCTTTCAAGTCTAGCATCTTAAAAAAATCTTTTTTCTTTAAAAGTTAAGGGGATATAACATCCCCATCACTGACTCTACAATGTGTGTAGTATTTATAAATATTAAAATTTATTAATAGCATGCATGCCTACTAATTCCAGGAAGTCCATTTATTCAGGCCATAGAGAAGATTGGACAATTAATCCGAAATAGCCCTGCAGAAATAAAAATTCGAGCTTTATACTGCTATGCAAGTTTAATAAGTGTTGAAAAAGATACTCCCAGTCAAGGCCCTGTAGATCATAGAGTCACACTAATGACGAGAGAATGGTTTCGAAGCTTAAATAAAGAAAGTGATGCAATGGAGACATTACTGGGAATATGTAAAATTCCATTTCCTGATATTAAATTAGCTGCATATAGTTTACTCGATGCAGTGTGCCAACATTTGTGGGGCGAAGAACTCGTCGCAAGAGTCGCAGGTAAGTTTTCTTTAAAAAATGTTATAGAATTTCCAGTGAATCTAAAAGGGCCTAAATTAGTCAATTAGTCAGAAATATGATACAAAATATATAATAGTAAACAGATTTTAAATTATTTAAATCGTTACATAAAAATACGAGTGCGATACTGAGTTTTTAGAACTGGCCGCTTGTAAACGATATAATAAAAAAATAAGTTAAAATTTTGAAAATGGAATTCTTTGCCAATATTATTGTGTATGTATTTTATTAATTTGTTATTTGTTTACGATTTGGCGGCAAATTGAAAATTGTCTGTGTCACGTCAGCATGAATTTAACGCGAGAAAATTTTCGTACGATTTTTTATGACTTTCGATGTCATTTAAGTCAACAAGAGAGTTATGATAGACTTCGATTGACCTTTCACGATGAAGCCCCATCTCGTGCCGCTGTTTACAACTGGTTTAATGAGTTTAAACGTGGTCGCACTAATCTCAGGCATCTCGTCTTAGGCATCGGTATGAGTCAAGTGCCCGAAATCCTCCATGAACATTTAGCGGTCAGGAAGCTTTGTGCCCGGTGGATACCTCATAATTTGACAGAGGCCCAAAAACTCCGTGGTGTTGGTTGGTGTCGTGAAATGGTTCAAAGATTTAACGGAGGTGACTCAATACTGTGTTCGGCATACTTACGGGTGACGAAAGTTGGATTTATTGTTATGATCCTGAAACTAAGCGACAGTCTGCTGTCTGGGTGTTTCCTTCCGAGGAGTTGCCAACTAAAGTGAAGAGAGGTCGAAGCGTCCGAAAAAAGATGGTGGCCTCGTTCTCTGGAAGGACAGGTCATTACGCAAAAATTGTTTTAGAGGATCGAAAAATAGTTACTGCAGAGTGGTACACTAACATTTGTTTGCCACTTGTCTTGGAAAAAGTTCGGGAGAAACGACCTCGCAGTAGGATCCTCCTTCACCACGACAATGCCTCGTCCGCACACTGCCAAGCAAACAATCGACTACTTGGTGACGTCAGACGTGGAATTACTGGGTCACCCGCCCTATAGCATCGAGCTTGCGATTTTTATTTATTTCCGAAAAAGATAAACTTCCAGGAAAACGTTTTATGGACGCCGAGGAAGCAGTGGCTGCGATTCAAAATGCCGTCGAAGAGACCCTAAAAACGAGTGGGAAAAGTGCTTTTCTCAGTGGTTCCATCGGATGCAACGATGTATTGATGTAAACGGACACTATTTTCAAAAGATATAATGAAACTTGTTAGTTTGTTCAGTTTTTGATTTTCTAACAACTTTCAGTGTCTCCCTCGTATTTAGCTGTTTATCTATTATTACAAGTTAAACAATATCACCTTATAATCTACGACGATGATAACACTATGTGAACCTGAAGATAATTTTAGAAAGAAATAGAAAATACAACAGAAAAAATATAACTTGATCCGTACTAACTAGGGAGAAAGTGTGTAGTGCTGCACTGCCTCGAACGTATGTCCGCTGCGTGCACAGTACTGTTAAGCTGATCTGTGAGCCAGTTTGCAGATCCGTATATTTATGAAGTTACTCATGTATTATTATAGCATAGCCGCATTAAGATGAATTTATTTGGTAAAAATGTAAAATTTTTGACTTACTTCGTCGTGGTTTAGATTTCCGATTGGCGTTTTATGATGTAATCTCATACCATTTCACTGTTCTCAATTGGCTTAATGAGTTACAGCATGGTTGCGCAATCTGAATTATAATATGCAAAAGGGGCATCCTTCAACAGCACCAATTGAACATAACATGAGTAGAGCAGCGCATGATAGCTTATAGAGGAATTATCAACAGTTTCAGACATGGTTGTCGAATAAGAAAAAAACATGAACATAGAGCCGAACTATATATCCCTTAGTGTAGAAAAATAGAGAATGAAGTTTTAACGTAACTACATATTTAGACAATATTCTAATTGTTACATTGAACTGGTCATAATCTTTAGTCTATTTAAAAGGGTTACAAATTTGATTAAACTTTAAATAAAAAGCCGACTTCAAAGAATTAAAAAGAATAATATAATTTCCATGCCATAGCTTCTGAAGTCTATATTGCAAATTTAAAAAAAAATGAAATCCTACAGAACTTTGGGTTGTAATCACTTAAGGAAATATTGTTTACCTGTAGTTAGTAAATTAAGGTTTTCAAATATTCAATTTAAAATTGATTTCAGGTTTTGTCGAGTTTCTTCTAGATCGGTCCATTAATGAACCAAAAGAAGCCAAAGAAGCTAAATATGATATAATAAAAAGATTATCACAATCCTCGGTGTTTGATGATAACATTCTCACAAGATTTAAAACATATGTAAAAGAAGGTCCATTTTATTCAGATACGACATTGCAAGTGGCTATGGAAGAAGGAAACTGATGACATATTGAATAAGAACTTTATTGTCAGCAAATTTTATTCATTCATTATAATAAATAAGTTTGTGAAAATTAATTTTGTTACTTAAAAACAGTAAATTTCTTTAAAAATACTATCTTACTTCCTTTTTTTATTTTTTGATGCTGTTTCAGACTTCTGTGCTGCTTTACGTTTAGTACCCTTAGATTTATTGCCCCCATATTTAGCCGCTAAATCATCAATAAGTGAATCCATTTGATCTGCTCTTGCTTGCTGCCTTTGTTTAATCATTAGTTCCAAGCTATTTTTTCCTTAAAGTAAAATGTTATTTAGCAGAATTAATAAATATTTCTGAAATATTGGTATTTTAAACAATGTTTATTCAGGTCCTACCTGATCCTAGTCCTAATTCGAATTTTAGTTCCTCAGCTTCCTTTGCTTCACGGTTTTCTTTTGCAATTCTCTTCTGTCGTTTTTTGGCTGGCTCGTGTGTGAATATTTTATATGCGGGAATTTCTCCTTTTTCTATCATTTCCTATAATTATTAGTTCCTATAATTATTATCGAATTATTAAATTAAATTATTATTAATTAACCGTATGAGGAAGCTCAAGGTCGCTCAGCGAGCTATGGAGAGGGCTATGCTCGGAGTTACTCTGCGTGATAAACTTAGGAATGAGGATATCCGCAGTAGGACCAGAGTAACCGACATAGCCCAACGGATTGGTGAGCTGAAGTGGCAGTGGGCCGGCCATATAGCTCGAAGAACCGACAACCGATGGGGAAGAAAGGTTCTCGTGTGGCAGCCTCGTACCGGTAGGCGAAGTGTAGGGCGTCCCCCCACGAGATGGAGTGACGACCTGGTAAGACATGCAGGAAGTCGATGGATGCAGGTGGCTCAGGACCGTGCTTTGTGGCATTTTTTGGGGGAGGCCTATGTTCAGCAGTGGACTTGTGAAGGGCTGTAATGATGATGATGATGATGATGATGATGATGATAATAATTATTATCATTTTCTTTACATGGTAGAGCCATGCTGCAACTATATTAGTAGTATAGTTGTAGCACGAATGGGTCGACTCGACCGGGGAAGGACCACGCTCTCACAGAATACCAGCGTAAAATAGCAGCTTAACGCTGCTGTGTTTCTTATGGTGAGTGTAGAGGACCGGAGACCCTTTTTACTAGAAATGAGGCAATCCATCTTAGTCCTCACGGGTGAGAACGCATCTGCATTTTGTTTGATGTAGATGTCTATGGGCCGCAGCTGCCACTTACCATCAGGTGGACTGTGTGCTTGTTTGTCACCCTTATCATATAAAAAAAATTAAGGTGATTTTCGAGAAAATAATATTTTTTATAGTTTGTTTACCAGAAATTATGCTTAGAAAAGATTAGCTGCATACCATCAGTATTTTGGTACATTTCATATGAGATTTCTCTCCCTCTTAAAAATATGGAGATAGATGGTTAACACTTAGGGAGTCACGTCCTAATTTGTAGCACAAGTACTCGCTACCGGGTCCACTAGACCCAGTATAATTTCATAAGCTTATTCTAAAACTGTAAATGTTTACTTTCTAATAAGGATTAGATATGTGTAAAGAAATATATTATTGAATCAAAGATTAATATTTACTGTTTTTACTTATACCAAAAGCTGTTACAAAAATATACTAAATTTGTACATTGTTTTGTGACAAGTTTTAAACTTATTGTTTTAATTCTATAATTACTTATTGCACAAACCGAAACTTCTGTGCTTTCTTACACAATAGTGTACTTACTTATACGAAATAAATAGGGATCAATCAGCATAGAAAAATAAAAAAAACCCACAAAAATACGATATCTTCTTTGTCATTTGCTGTGCTAAACCAATGTTGTCATTTGCTGTGCTAAACCAATGTCATTTGCTGTGCTACACTATTGTTGTAAGGTATAAGAGCAGCAACGTTGCAAATGTCGAATTTTAATAGTTATTAAGAAATATGTTAAGGGCTGGGTCTGTTGGACTCATTAGTGACTCCTTAAGTGTTAAAAGCATGCAGCAATGTATCGAAGTTACTTCTTTGTGGCAGCAATACAGAATCCATCCCTTAATTTTGTCCTGTGTGTCGTAAGTGTGGAAAATGTCAGAAAGATCTTATGCTAGATTAGGGACAAGGCACATAATCGACAATCAATCTGCAGTGTGGTGGAAACTTCTTTAGGATGGAATGTACAGTAATTGTACTGTCAAGGCTTGCTAAAGAAGAAAAATAATATTAAATATGATGTGTTACATTTAGGTTAAGGACAGGGACAAATAAGGTCATTAAATATCTCAATTTGGGAAAGGTATATTCATATATGCAAAAGAGCACATTGCCATGACAAGGTGGTAAACCGTTCAGGGGCTTAATGGCAGTGTATTGGTCACCCACGATAAAACAGGAATCCATGTGACTAGTCCGAGGACGTTACGTAGTGAGCTTCGCGAGCTCGCTCAAGATGTGTGTTGCGTGGACTTCGAATGGAGGATTTTCCTCTGCCTGTCTCTCACCCTGCCTCTGCAGGTGTTGTGGAGTCGCAAGGAATGTTGCAGGTATAGGAATCGTCCTCTCTCGAGAAAGGGGCGGCTGGTGCTAGTGGTGTGGCCAAGGAAACATTCCCGTAGCCCTGTCTAAATGCGACGTTAGCGGAAAACCATGGGGTTTTAATTAGTGCGAGTCTGACAACTCATCCCTGACCGTACGAGGCTGAAAAAAGGGTATGTCTTCAAGTGGATCTAGTCTTAAAAAAATAAATCCATATAATGTATCATCACTGATAGAATGTACTTAACCTGTATTTATAAAATAATACTAATTAAGAAACATACGGTTAGAATTCCTCTGATTCTGGATTCATGTTCTGTTCGAGCAAACTGGACTTGATCAACTATATAATCCATGTCACCTTTTCCAGTCAAATATGCATGCTTTAGGTCTTTCCTTTCTTCCTGGGATCCTAATAAAAGTACACATTTTTAGTAAAAAAATATGAAAATTACAGGTCTTACAACTTTCTATTGCATTACTGGGCATATTGGAAATTAATATGCTGCAGCTCTACAGATGTGGTGGCAGCATAAGAGAATCCATCACCCCCATTTCTCATATCAAATGAGTTTTGTAAGATTTCAAATATGGAAAATGCCAGAAAGCATAGTCTGTAATAGATGGCAGTGCATCTATATTGTATAATATACCAGATGTAAATTACCTAGACTGGTGAAAAGGAGCTGCATCTATGGTAAAAGATCTGTAACACCAATCTGCCTGCCATTCACAGCGATTATGGCAAATCTTCTCTAAAATTGCAGACCCTTGTTCAGTGGTGGACTGTTCTGAGCTAAATAAGAATTAAGTTTATAGGTTGTATCTAGAATTTAATTTGTTAATTTCATTCTCTGACTCAAAGAGGTACTTAATAAAAATATTTTAAACGGCCATGTCATTACCATGATTTCACCATAAATACTACCACCACCAGGAATAGTGGGTCACCTATGTATTGGGGCCATTTCTTTTCGAAACCAGTGGTAAATAAATAATAATTTAAAATTTAATATTTAGTACAACCAACTTCAATATAAGTTATTAAGAATAACTAAAATAACTCAAAAACTATTGGTCTGACCTTGATCAAATTCATATGGGACCACACGAGAAGTATCAGCTTTCATATAAAAAAAGAATCATCGAAATCGGTCCACCCAGTAAAAAGTTATGAGGTAACACACATAAAAAAAACATATGTGTCGAATTGACTACTGTCTCCTTTTTGGAAGTCGGCAGAAAAATGACAATAAGTATTATGTAATCAATATTGAATAAAAACTAATTCTATTCTATTTTTCCATTAATCATGATAAGCTGCCATATTTCCATTTAATAGTTGCCACATTATACAGGCGGGTTTAATGGGCATAAACAACTAATGCATGTTGCCAGTGATGGCATATGGCAAACTAAGACTATGTCTTACTGTTTACGTGATCACAAGACATAGTCTTACTTCCATATGCCTTCCAGGATTTTGTTCAGAATTTTTCTGGATGATAGTATTGTAAAAAATGTAGGTAGTAGGGTAACAAACATATCCCAACAGATCAGTAAACTGAAGAGGGTAATGGGTCTGCCACCTCATACTGGCAAGAGAGGTGTAGAATAGCCCCCCACTAGATGGAGTGATGACTTGGTAAGACATGCAGGAAGTTGATGGAGTTGAGGACCATGCTTTATGGTATTATTTGGGTGAGGTCTTTATCCAGCAGTAGACTTGTGAAATTCTGTAATGATGATGATGATAATAAAGTTTGTTAAGCTACAGGCACATTTTATACAATTTTTTTAAAAATGTTCACATACAGAGAAAAGAAAGATAAAATGTAAGTCTAATATATTTTGTAATAATAATGTTCGGTGTATATATATTAAGCAACTACTGTATCTGGAAACAGGAAGTCTAAAAAAATGGATGATTTTTGTGAGAAATTTTCGTTTTTCAGGAACAATTATTTTTATGCCTTCTACATTCACCAAGTCTGACAACTAAGATATAGCAAGCAGCAACTTCTATCACTAGTCTCAGATAAGTATTCTAATTACTACAATGCTATAATGATATCTAGTTAAGCAGAGATAATAGAGATAAAAAGTGTCACAGTGTCTTAGCAATATGTTACGACGCTTAGAACTGTGGGTTCGAATCTCACATGAAATAAGTATTTGTAAGGCCTACAAATAATTGTTCTGGGTCTTGATGTTTGTCCTTGTGCAGAAGATGATCTAACAAACAACCTGTAAGATGTTTTTAACGGGTGGATTACAAGAAATTGCTACTTTCACCACGGCTTAGTAATCAGAGTATATGGCTGATACTCATTTTTTATTCTTATGTTGAGATTATTATATATATATATATAAAGTAAAAGTAAAGTAAAGTTGCACCCTACTTACGTCCCACTGCTGGGCACTGGCCTTCTCTCATTTCTGAGAGGGTTTTAGGGCAAGGAGTTGTCCACCGTGCTGCTCTAATGCGTGTTGGCGAACTTCACGTCTTTGAATTATTTTTTTTCTTATTTCTCAGACATGCACGTTTCCTCACGATGTTTTCCTTCACCGCCGAGCATGTCGTGAATCAGCACTTAAAATTGCCACTAACAATTTCATTGGTGCCAGCGGGATCGAACCTGGGTTGCTCGAGTACTGTGAAGCTTACAGCGAGCGCTAACCATCTGAGCTACCACGGCTACATATATATATATATATATATATATATATATATATATATATTTCTTTCTTTCTTTCAGAAAGAAGATGTAGTGACAAAAATTGAGAAAGGTATGCTGAGATGGTTTGGCCATGTCGAGAGAATGAATGAAGAACGATTGACGAAAAAAGTGTATAAGGCGAGTGTGAATGAAAGTGTTGGAAGGGGTAGACCTAGGCGGACATTTCTAGACCAAATCAGGGACGTCTTGAAAAAAGGCCAGGTCAAGAGTACCCTAAGCCGTAGAGCATGTATGAAGGGAATAATGAAAGTGGACAAAGCAAAACAAGTATGCAAGGATCGTAGCAAGTGGAAAGAACTGGTCTCTGCCTACCCCCACGGGAAAGAAGCGTGATTGTATGTATGTATGTATATATTTCTTAGTAACAACCTCACTTTGTAAAACTTTCATAGAACAGTAAACAGTTAAATGTAAGTATAAGTGTTATCAAAATAAATGAAGTATGTTACCAACAGAAACACTGCCCATCTCAATTTGATACTGAGCAGGCTCTTTGCAACATTTCTTTAGTTATACTAAAATAATTACCTCAATAGACAGAATAATGACCCCTATAGACTCAGAATGACTTGGGCTAATTGCCTGTGCAATACTTTATACTGTTGGAACAAGAGGGGAATTACAGAGTTGTTACTTTCATTTATAATATTTATCAGTTTTCTACCTTCACTCAAAATATTAACCACTCGTCAGAGGTTGGCGTTCAAGCTAGACTCTATTAAACAATTATTGCACATATAGAACTTAGACAAATATTTTAGAAACCATGATGAAATTTGTGTGGTTTGAAAGTTGAAATTTTTATCCATATTTTTACACAAAGAAAATAAAAGAATTACCAATATATTCTTTTTCATAAGCAATAATGTCTTCTTCAGTAATTTTCTTAAATAAAAGTCTCCAATATGCTGACCAATCACGATCAGTAATTGAGTTTTCTTCTTCATCTACACATTTAGTTTCATCATACAATGCTCTTTTGTCTTTATCACTGAGAATAGTATGTACTGCACCCAAAACTTTGAATTTTTCAGTAGCTTCAATTTTTTTCTCTTCATTGACTCTATCAGGATGCACTTTGAGTGACAATTTGTGATAAGCTTTTTTTACTGAAAATAGGTATTTTTATAGTATAAATTATTTGTCTTTTAAATTTTTTAACTTTTAAACAAACATAAAATCATTTTTATGAAAGTACAGTACCTTCTTTTTCCGTAGCATTTTCACTAATTTGCAAAACTTCGTAAAGATTGACTGTGTTAAAATACTTTTCACATAATTGTAGTAGCCCCATTTTTAATTTCAGACTTGCCTTTATTTATAATATCAAATCTCTGGTGAGAAACAAACAATAAAGTATAAAAAAAACACGTCAATATAATTTTATTTAGCTTGTAATCTTCGTAATCAAAGTCAATAAGTACCCATACCCACTACACCAGTATTATTGAAAATTAAATTTAATTAAAAATTTGATTTGATGAATTCAGTAATTTATTAATAAATATAGGGAATTTACACTGGGTTCGGGGGTATTAAAATGTCAGTTGTCAGATCAGAATTTGATCACTCAGATCAGTTGCCGCCAAAATAGTGAAGTGACTGAATAGATTAGAATGGAGTGATTCAAGCTCGAGTAATTAAAAAAATCGTACTCGTGTGAAAGAGTTCAACTGAACTCGAGTCGCGACAAGTTATCAAGTCAACTCGCCACCAGTAATATTAATTAAAAAATATTTTGTACAAAGGCACTGCTTATTTCATATTGAAATTTCTTCCAGCAGGCCTGATACTGGACAAATTAAAAGAGAAGCTGATCAAGTGTGCACTCTCATAATAAAATTTTATAATATTTAACTTAACATAAAGTAAAGATAATAAAAACATATATCCATGTAAACATACATATAACTAAATATCACTATAAATACACACACACACACACGCACGCACACACACACACACACACACACACACACACACACACACATATATATATATATATATATATATATATATATATATATATATATATATATATATAACATATATAAATATACTTTTCTTCTATCTGTTCTTACTCACATTTTTAATTTCTCTTTATCTTCTTGTAGTTTTCCGTCGTCATGGAAATTAGCTCACATTATCCCTATCCCTAAGATATCTAATCCTTCATCTCCCTCTCACTTTCGTCCTATTTTAATCTTGCCATTTCTTTCTAAAGTTCTTGAACACATTGTCCACAAGCAATTTTCAGCCTTTCTCAACAGTAATAATATTTTATGTCCATATCAATCTGGTTTCCGACCTGGTCACAGTACAACAACTGCCCTTCTTAAAGTTACTGATGATATTCGTTGGAATATGGACCACGGATTTTTAACAGTTCTTGTTCTACTAGATTTCAGCAGTGCGTTTAATTCTGTCGATTTTGATATCCTTATAAGTATCCTTAAGTCGATTAATGTGTCTAGATCTGTTATTCTATGGTTTGACTCCTATCTTCGAGATCGTTCTCAATGTGTTCGTTCAGGTGAAATATACTCCCAATGTTATAATGTAACTGCGGGTGTACATCAAGGTGGAGTCCTATCTCCTCTGCTTTTTGCCGTTTTTATTAATTGTATCACTAAGGTCATATCATCTAATTACCACCTCTATGCTGACGATTTGCAGTTATATCGTAATTTTGTGGCATCTGAAGCTAACTTGGCGATTGAAGCTATGAATGATGACTTAAATAAGATTAGCGAATGGTCAAGATCTTTTGGTCTTATAATAAACCCAAATAAATCCCAAGGCTTGATAACAGGCAAAAGATATGCGCGTGGCTTGCTTGATTTCTCCTCTCTCCAAACTCTACGAATTGATGGTACCACTATTCCCTACTCAGATACTGCCAAGAACCTAGGCGTTATTTTTGACTGCAATCTGACTTGGGGCGCTCATATTACGGATGTAAGTAGGAAAATATTTTATGCCTTTTATTCTCTAAAGCGTCTCCAAAGTTTTCTACCCTTGTCTACTAAGATATCTATAGTCCAGACTCTTATCTTATCAATTTTAGATTATGCTGATGAATGTTATCTGGAGGCTACAGAGGAGCAAATTAATAAACTTGAGCGCTTGCAAAATTTATGTATTCGATACATTTTTGGCTTAAAGAAGTTCGATCACGTTTCTGTTTATCACAAGCAGCTTAAATGGCTCCCAATCCGCCTTCGCCGGAACACTCGTATCCTCTGTCTTCTTTTCAATATTCTACATAATCCTACTATTCCGCTATATCTAAAAAATCGTTTTACTTTTGTTCATTCTCCAGATGTACCATGTAGGTCAAATACTAGAACATTGTTAAGATTTCCGTCTTTCAATACCATGCTCTATTCTCATTCTTTTTCTGTTAACGCAGTACGATTGTGGAATTCACTTCCCTTTAGGATTCGTGATGCTAAATCGGTGTCTATGTTTAAAAGACTTGTTAAAGAGCACTATCACTCACTCCATAATTACTAAATCGTAATGTGTTGGTATGCATATATGTAAGTAACATTAAAAATATATATTGAATTATATATATTTTTTTGTAATATATAATATTTATTTATATATGTATATACGTGTATATATATATATATATATATATATATATATATATATATATATATATATAAGTTTGTATATATTTGTATAGTATATGTATATTTATGCAAGTGCACTCTTTGACTACCTCTATTTCCTTCAACTATCCTTCAATAGGCCTGCTGGAAGAAACATCATGGAATAAGCAGTGCCATTGTACATAATTATGTTTTTACCATTTTTTTATCAAATTATGTGTGTACATAAACTGTTAAATAAATAAATACTAATATATTATATATATAATCATTGGGACGACAAAGAAAAATAGTGCTTTTTGACTCGCCGTTTGAACACGGACACTGTTTGAGCCTCTCGAATTGCAGTAGGAAGAGAATTCCATAACCTAACTGCATGTACTGTAAAAGAGTGAGAATAGGACTTAGTTCTAGAGGAAGGGAAATTTAGGAGGGTTTTTAAATGTGATCTGCAAACTGCATCGGGGGAGTGCGCAAAGTGGAATCGATCACGTAGATAGGGTGGTGATGTTGGATTGTATAGTATGTTAAAGAGGAGGCATAGGATTCGGGTATTCCTGCGAAGTCGGATTGGAAGCCACTTGAGCTGTTTGCGATAGGAGGAGACGTGGTCATACTTTTTTAGTCCGAAAATTATAATAATAATAAATTATAATAAATTTTATTAGAACTCAAATAAATGTTACACTTGTTCCGATTGAGCCCTAACTCCTGAACTAGGAATCCTGTATGTCAGGAGCTAGTCCCTTCCATTACATTATGCACAAACATTATTAACGTTAATTATACATTTCAATTTAATTTAATTATACCTAATTATATTTAATTATATTCTACTTTATTTTATTTAAAATTGACAAGAACAGTTTACATAAATTATTAAATTCAATTAAAGATAAACATTAAAAAAAAACCAAATATAAAAAAAAAACAAAAAAAGGATAATAATATGTGGTATTGACTAAGTAATATGACAAATGTGTGGATGCATGTATGTGTTTTGTGTATGTTATAATTTGTGAAGTAGTGTCGTTAACGCGTGAAAGTGTCTGTAAGAGCTAATATATATATATATATATATATATATATATATATATGTTTAATCAATTCTTAAGTATTTACGTTCAATAGATTTTCGCAGCTGTCATAATCGTGTTCATTCAGCCACGACAAAAGTAAATCTTTTATTTGTTTGTTGTTAAGTTTCCTTAGTTTTATTATTTTGTTTAACTTATTATATAAGTGTGGGGCCTGAAAATCATAAAATTTCCTAGCATACGGCGTTCTAAAGTTGGGAATGGGATAGTTATCAACCCTCTTTTCTGTTGTTGGAAAAGTTGGCGCAGTAACACAATGATATCTCATTATGCTGTGAAAAACATAGGTCTTACGTATACTTAATACTTTAAACTTTTTATATACTGATGTGGTAGGATACTTGTAGGGCAAACACATGATAACTTTTAACAAACTTCTCTGTGCGCGTTCCAATTCAATCATATGTCTTTTATGTGTCCCTCCCCAAGTACAAACACAGTAAGAAATTAAGCTATGACAAAGCGAATTATAAATTTGTAACATTAGGTCTTTGTTAGCAATCACGCGTAATTTTTTAAAAAGAAAAATAAGTTTCCTAACTCTCTTGGCTACATTTTGAATATGAAACTTCCAGCTTAGTGTGTCATCAACATGAACGCCTAAATATTTTAAAGTGTTCGTTCTTTCTAATACAGCACATTTACAGTCGCGAATCTCCTTAGCGTTTCTATTACACGGGTAAGTGTGAATTTTTATGCTATAATCGTTTTGTGGAGCAGAAATTCTTTGTTTTGAAAAACAGATGTATTTTGTTTTAGACACATTTATCGTAAGCAGATTGTTCTCAAGCCAAGTCGTCACTGCTGATAATCCACATTCCGCTCGTTCCTTCACTATTTTCCAGTTGGAACCTTGATAAAGTAATATTGTATCATCAGCATACATTTGCACCTCACCACCACAAACATTTAATTCACACAACGGGTTGATGTAAGCCAGGAACAGGCTTGGACCAAGTGTACTACCCTGTGGAATACCGTAGGTACATTCCGCACTGCTACTGATGTAGTTACCGACCCGGACCATTTGGCTCCTATCAGATAGGTAATCTCTAAACCACGCCAATGGAAGACCCCTTACACCAAGATTCTCTAGTCTTGATAGAAGCAAGGGTATCGATACGGTGTCAAACGCTTTTTTTAAATCGAGGAAAATACCTAGACATTTGCTACCTTTATCCAAGTAAGAAAGTACTTTCGATGCCAACCTAAGTGTGGCATCCGCCGTAGAACGTCCAGACCTAAAACCCAATTGTTTATCTGACAGTAACTTATTACGTTCCAAAAATCCTATTAATCTTTTGTTTACTATCTTCTCTAAAATTTTTGATAATGTTGATAACAGAGAAATAGGTCTGTAATTAGATGGAACTAGCACGTCACCCGCTTTATAAACTGGAATTACAATGGCTTTTTTAAATAATGATGGAAATACACCATTTTCAAAGCTAAGATTATACAGATGTGCTAATGGCTCACAAAGTACGTTCATATTATTTTTAACCAATTTTGTACTAACTCTATCCCAACCAGGTGCACTATTATTTTTAAGAGTAGTAATCGTTGATTTTACTTCCAAAGGGTCTGTATAAAATAGCGATAAGGAATGCATTGGCCCAGTTTTAATTGCTTCCTTTGCGAGCTCGGCTTCAGTTTTATTCATCTTGGTTAGTGTGTGTGATGCTAAGGTACTGCCTACGGAGGTAAAAAACTTATTAACCTGGTTTAATGATTCCACTGGGGTGGCTTCGATTTCAGTAAGTTCCGATGAGCCAAATTTGTCACCATGAGTGAGGTGACAAATTTCCTTAATTATTTTCCAAGTTTCTTTTACTTTACCTTTATTTATTTCAAGTTGATTTCGATAGTATTCCGCTTTTAATGATTTTATTAGGTTATTGCATATATTTCTATACTTAATATATTCATTTTTTAACTTTATATCGTAGGATGAAATTCGTAGTTTTTTATGCATTCTGTCACGTTTTCTTATTGATTTAACAACACCTGGTGTAATCCAGGGTTTTAATGGTTTATTCCTGTTAGCGATTTTTGAGTAAATTGTATTTCTCTCAATTATGTTTTGTAAAGAAGAGATCAATATATCTGTAGCTTTATTGACATCAGTAGCTTGATATAAACTATCCCACGCGGTACTCTCAATATCCTTATTTATTTTCTTAAAATCTAAATTTTCTTTAGTGTAAGACCACAAAGTTACATTTTTTTTTAATTTTTCCATAACTAATAGTATCGGTGAGTGATCTGTAAATTCTTCGTATACAATAGTTTGAACAAAATTGTTAGTTTTGGCCATAAAATGGTCTAGACACGTTTTCTTTCTGGTTGGTAAATCTATACATTGTTTGAGGCCATATGTAGCCATCATATTAACATAGTCCGCAGAATAGCCTGTCAACTTTTCTGGCATTATATCTAAATTTACATCACCTGTAAAAATTATATTAGTACAATTGAGACAGGATATAATCTCGCTAATTGACTGGAGGTACTTAGTCGGAAATATAACGAATACATAAGTTTTGCAAGCGCTCAAGTTTGTTTAATTGCTCCTCAGTCGCATCCAAATAACAGACATCAGCATAATCAAGAATCGGGAAAATAAGTGTTTGGACAAGAGAAATCTTCGTTGATAACGGCAGAAAATGTTGAAGGCATTTCAAGGAATGAAAAGTATAATTGATTTTCCTGCTAATTTCTGTGATATGTTCATTCCATGTCAGCTTGCAATCCATGATGATGCCCAGATTCTTAACCGTTTGTGAAATGCTCAGTGAATGCCATTAATTTGCAGAGTTGGCAGTGAAGAAAAGTCAAGTAATTTACGAGTAAACCTGGTGCCTATAATCATTGCTTGTGATTTTTTAGGGTTTATAACAAGTCCGTATGATCTAGACCACTTTTCGATTTTATTTAGATCGTTATTTATTTCAAATAATGCTGAATTTGCTTCAGTCACTAGAAAATGACGATACAGCTGCAAATAGTCTGCATAGAGATGGAAGTTTGAAGATATCACCTGGGTGATACAGTTGATAAAGATGAAAAAAAGTAAAGGAGAAAGGACGCCACCTTGAGGTACACCCGTGGCTAGATTGCACCACTTAGATAAAGTTTCATTGATACGAATACACTGAGAGCGGCCACGGAGGTAGGAACCAAACCATTGAATAGTTGATGGAGACACATTAATAGAATGAAGAATGCTAAGAAGTATATCAAAATCAATAGAATTGAAGACACTACTAAAAATGAAAGGAAACAAGTTTAAACACGTAAGCGTAAGGTGTAGGATACACGTACAGCTTATCATCAGTTCAGTCCATCAGTCTGGTCAGATTGACGCCAAATTGATCGCATAATTGACGGACCTATGCACTAATGGACCAGCCAGACTGACGGATTTTTGAATAATTCGCAAATTTTCGACAGTCACGGTTGGATTGAGTGTGAATGCATTTATCAGTCGCGCGTCAGCATGGACGTATAAAAAAAGTTGGACTGAATCTCGCTATTTAACCCAGTGAAGAATCCAAAATAAGTCAGCTCGCTTGTACGTACAAGGGGTCATGCACACATTCACACTAATAATAAGTCTAGGGCCCGCCATTACGCAACAAACGTAGTCCGCGAGTAGTTGTAAACCCAGCCTATGAATTTGGAGTATATACATAAAAAAATACTGGCAGACGTATTTTAAATAGCATATCTTAAAAATATTAATTATTTAAACTGCACCCATGTAGTTTAGAAATAAAAATTAGTTAAGGATCGTTCACCTTATAACGTCGAAATTACTTTAAATAATTAGAATTGGTTACTTTCTACAGAAAAAAAAACTGCGCCTTGCTTGAATATAATTGCACCATTGTTAAAAATGCATTAAATGCAATGATAAACACAAAAAGTTGATAAAACCAAATTTCTCAAGTGTCAAATGCACCCAAACGACATTTAACAAATTTGGTTTTAGTTCGGTCGGTAGTTATGCGAAAAATCGGCAAAAAATTCAAATAATTGGTAAAAATATTCGAATAGTTTTTTTTATAACTTCTTACTTTGTCAGCGGATATTTGTAGAGGCAAAAAACTCATTTTTTCATATTCTACTAAGCCAGCGCTTATCTACGATCCCACCTGATGGTAAGTGTTGATGTAGCCTAAGATGGTGAAGCGCACTGACTTAACAAAAGCCTATTCACTCTTGCCTTGAAGACACCCACACTGTAATCGGATGGAAAGAGAGATGCTGGCAATTTATTCTACTCCTTTACATTTCGGAAAGAAGAAGCCAAGGTGAGCTGGCTCCTTTTTGCAGTGAAGAGACACGCTTGTGTTTTGGAGGCGCTGATTTTCACAAGACTGGCATCGCCCCATTCGGAGACTGCCTGTAGTGTGAGATTCACACGCTCTACCATAGCTTCTCTTTCGGACTGGATTTGATCCCGACTGGCCTGAGGACTTGGTTGGTATCTCTCAACAACTGTGCTATCGTCTGCATACCAATAGATACCGGGCATAAGCAGATCATTAATATGCAGCAGGAAGAGAGTTGCGGAGAGAACGGACCCCCGAGGAACACCATCGTTAGTCGCCATAGGATCAGATGAGCAGCCATCGACGACGACCCGGAGAGACCGTTCACTCAGAAAGCCCTTTACCCATTCAATCAGATCTGAGGATAAGCCGTACGCTGGAAGCTTACGCAAAAGGCTAGTGTGCCAAACTCTGTGAAAGGCCTTCGAGACATTAAGGGAAACAGCAAGTGCTTCCCCACTGTTCTCGAGTGCCTCGCCCCCATACGTGTGTGGCATACGCTAGAATGGTCCCCAGCTGACCGATTTCGGCGAAACCCATATTGCCGGTCATTAAGGAGGTCATTCTGTTCTAGGTATGCCATTAAGCGGGCATTCAATATACGCTCCATAATCTTGCAGAGTATGGAGGTAATTGAGATTGGCCGATAATTGGCAGGGTTGGCACGGCTGCTTTTTTTTGGAACAGGCTGCACGTTGGCCAGCTTCCAGGATTTTGGCACTATTCCAGTCCTAAATGAGAGGCGGAACAAGCGTGTCAACACAGGAGACAACTCAGGTGTACAAGCCTTTAGAACTATAGCTGGTATACCATCTGGTATAGCTATAGTATAGCTTTATTCACGTCTAGACACCGCAAGGTTTTAAGAACTTCCTTATTTGTTATAGAAATCTCCGCAATAGAGGTCCCGCAGTGAGGTAATTTTGGTGGAACGTTGTTTCCACTGTCCAGACGTGAATTGTAGGCAAAGAGAGACGCGAACAAGTCCACTTTCTCCTTAGCCGTATGCGCCAGTGTGCCATCCTGTTTTACCAACGGAGGCAGTGTAGGCCGACAGAAGTTTGTCTCGATCGCTTTGGCGAGAGAGCAAAAAGCTCTAGTGCCGGATGGTTTGCCAGAGAGTTTTGCGCCAATATGTATAATGCGATCGATACTAGCTTTCCGTAATGCTTTTTTTCAGGACTTGACAGTCTGGTTGTATGTTCTCTTCTTGGAGCTAATATCCGGAGCTTTCCGGTTTCGAGCGTCAACCCAGGATAGGAAAGCTAAATGCTTGCGCTTTTCAGCTTGGGCGCATTCAGCGTTAAACCATGGGCGAGCTTTGCTACCGGTGGGAGCGTCAGAGAAGGGGATAAAATACTCCATAGCTTGACGTAACACATCCGTTATTGCAACCGCGCAGCTCGACGGATCCGCAGAAGAGAAACAGACTTCCCGCCAAGAAGAAGATGCAAAAAAGTGTTGCATCTCATCCCAATCAGCTTTCTTATACCGCCATATTCGTCGAACAGCTTGGGACTCGTAATCAGGTGGAGAATATGACGATACAGATTTCAGCAGACAGTGGTCAGATGTACCCAAAGGAGAAGTAACCTGTACTTCATATCTGTCTGTTTCGGTAGTCAGTAGAAGGTCCAAGCAATTTGCTGTGTGACCGTCTACATCGCGTACCCTAGTCACCACTTTTACCATCTGAGAAAGACCTAGCGTCAAAGCAAAATTCCACGCTTCTCTTCCAGCATTGTTGGTCTTTTGGTATGGGAACAGCCTGTTTTGGTGACAAGCGTTAAAGTCCCCCAGAAAGACCAACTGTGCAGTAGGATACCGATTTAGGGCCACGTCAGCAGCCTCACTAAGGTGATCAAATAATCGTGTTGTCTCCTGGTCACCGCTGTGCGATCAATAGAGACAGGCATAAAGGATTTTATCAATACCTTTATTTACCATCACCCAGATTGTCGAAAAAGTGGGGTCTTCAAGGTGACAGAGACGCTGGAAGCAGATGCCATTGCGGACGTACACACATACTCCGGCACGTGGTTGGAATTTATGCTCCAGGGAGAATCTTGGATAGTCAAGGTACGCCGAACTCAATGGACATCCAATTTGCGTCTCTGTCAAGAAAAGTAGGTGCGGCTTTTCAGTCCCAAGATGGTGATGGACTGCACTGAGATTAGAGTGCAATCCTCGAATATTAGTGAGGTGCACATTTAGTAAGAGGACGTGCAACCGCTGTTTAACTCTACTTTTCTTTTTAATGTACATATTAAGTGTTGAGAGTGAATAAGGATGGAGAGTGGCGGTTGAGCGAGGCGTTGTATTAGCAACCAAACGATACTATCAGAGTTACTGTGCCCATGGGAGCTTGGTCTGGAGACTGCGGGGACGCCCGAACCCCCCCAGATATCGCCATCGGGTCCTCTCGCCCGGTCGCTAACCGGCACGATGGGGCCACCTTGTGTTTTTTTCACAAAACGGTGCGCCCCTTTTACCAATGATACAAGTGCGGGATCGTGTTGGTAAAGCACTCGAATTTGGCAAACGCACCGTTGCGTTACCTAGATTGAAATTATGAGTCTTCAAAAAAAAAATACGAAAAAAGAGCAACAAGTAACATGTATCGATCAATTCGACGCAGATATTATTATAAACCATGTCTACGGAAACTTCACAAGGGGCGAATATCCTGCTGCGGCGAAGTTGCAAGAAATTTTAGTAA
This sequence comes from Parnassius mnemosyne, assembly GCA_963668995.1. Lineage (NCBI taxonomy): Eukaryota > Metazoa > Arthropoda > Insecta > Lepidoptera > Papilionidae > Parnassius > Parnassius mnemosyne. The sequence continues at coordinate 42,960,210 of CAVLGL010000104.1, read as the reverse complement.
ATGCCAGCTTGTACAAAGGTAATATAGAGTCATTAAGAACCATTATAAAACACATGAGCTTCCGATACAAAAAAAATGAATGAATGCTAAATAATTATTGAGAAGTATGTCATAGTCTTGCAAAGAATAACATTTTGAAAAATATAACCAATGCCGACAACGTCAGTCTTTGATGAAACGCTGTTAAATGTCAACCACACTGTGCCGCAGATTTGGACAGATGACACTGCAGCATCTTGTTCGAAGGTGCCTGCGATAAGATTTACTACAATAAGGGCATCCCTATGTAGTATGTGACGTTATTGCACAAGGCATGACGTCTTTAAATCTATAGGGATTTCATTCCTAATGTTAACAACAGACATCGATATACTCGTTTTTGTTTAGTTATTAATTTTTATTACTTTATTAAATGTCCACTACCTACCAAAGAATGTATATTGTTACTTAGAAGCTCTAAGACTCCATACCATCCCGTGGGTATCGTAAAAGGCGATAGAGGGAACAGGAGATAGGCAGCAGTATATTCCTAATACCAACTCAAAATAATAAACATTTGCGGTTGCTTAGAGAGGTAACCTTGACAAGTATTCCCCCTATGAGGCAAACTATGGAAAAGAATTATGTTGCTAACAAAAGTCTATACTTTTGAAAGCCTGTAATTAATAAAAAAAGTGATTGATAATATTTTCAGGGAGCAGAGAAGAAAACGGGTAATACATACTCGTTCATAATCGATTTACTGGTAGTTGTGATAGTCAGAAAATACGAGGCGGAGCGGGGATTTGTTGCGATTGTTATACTATCGTAGCGGTGGCTTTTGTGTACATTTCGTGAAGCAAAATCGGTGTCGATTAGACAAACACAAATAAATAAAATATTTCAAAGGTGTACTTGTTTACAGTTCTTACTCCCTTTGCCAACCATAATTCTAAAGTCTAGGGACAAGTTGGCAGAAATATACCGGCGAAAGTTAAGTAAATTTCATAGTGACCTTTTCACGATATAGTCTATGGAATGGAAAAACGGCAACAAACTTGTAAAAAAGAGGATGAGAATAATATAGCTATTTTATTTTGTACCACGTAAAACTATAAAGATTATCAATTTTAGTAATTGTGTAAGTACTTATTTTAGGACTCCCTCTATGCTTATAATTACTCTGATATCTAATTGATATGTCCCGAACTGGTAAAGGTATGCGTTGCATGCAGCCTTATTCAACTTCGTAATATATTTTTTGAATTTTTTGGGTTCTATAGTGGAGAGCAGTCAAGAGGTTTTTCAGAAAACAAAATTATAAGAATTCACATTACAATGTTTAATTCACCATGGCAGAGTTTAGGGCAATCTGACTTTATAGATAAGATAGGTCGAATCTGTACTAAAACCGAATCAGCATGAGTGTGACTAGACTACCCCTAGAGTGTTTTTGTAAAGCAAATCGTAGGCACCTGTGCGAGCCGTAGCGGCTGAGGCCCGTCGCCGAAAGCGATCAATAAGTCAAAGCTGCGGAGGTGAGCATGGGTGCCTGCGACTTGCTGTGCAAGAGCGAAGGGGCTGCACTTACCGCAGCGCCAAATCCGTTGCAGAAGTAAGTTCGGGTCAACATTCCTGTGTTAAAAAAGTAAGATTATGATGTTACAATAAATCATTACTCATAAACTATACTTTTCCGCAAGCGGGAAAGGGTAGGGGAGCTTCACCTGAACCTACCCCATACCTCTACCTCTGTGCGCAAGTACTGGATGTTCATAGTTTTACCTAGCATAGTACGGGCCTGTTATGATCTGTCTGTCCGTTTTAATTCCATTGTAATTTTCTTCTGATAATGTTTTTTGGATCTTGGCTTTCTTGGGTAGGGGAAAATTGCTATGTTTCTATTGTTTCGACTGCTGTTTTGTCTCAGGAATATAGTGGTGAATCCAAGTTTCATCAGTGGTTATAAATCTTCTTGAAAAGTCTCTAGCACTTGGTCGAAACAACGCCAGATTCTCACTTCAGATTTCCACCCGGTTAAGCTTTTGTTCTTCGGTAAACAAACGCGGCACCCATCTTACTGCCACCTTTTTCCTTTCTAGTTCGTCGGGTAAAATATGAAACACCCACTCAGTTAAGATCCCTGTAGTGTCACTTATTTTACGCGTTTTCAATCTTCGGTCCTCTAAAATCATTTTGTGGATTTTGTCAATTCTGACGTGATGGACGTCGGCGCCCTTCCGCTTCTCGGGTAATCTTCGACGCTTTCTCTGTCTTATTTGAACAAAGCTGTCCATCTTCTCTAATGTGAAATACGAAGGCGTAGATCGTAGATCCACCTAATGTGTTATCCATGTCTCTCTTGATTTGGTTATTGTGTATTTTTTCACGAAATATTTATTCACGGCTCCTATTTAATTTATTTTCCATTTTCTGGGAGAAAAGCAGGTTCAATCGAAAAAAAACTTTTGTAATATAATTACGCAACATATCACAGTGGAACTTGACATAAGATGAAATAAAGAATTAAGCTATCGAATGAGTATACACTTCTTTATAAACTACTTTCAAATCTCGACTAGGCCAAGATTTTTCCAAACCGCCCAGGTACTAAGTAATAACATGTGGTGTTACGCAAGCAGTTTTACCACCGGTGAATTGCTGCTCCTGATTTTAGAATATAATAAAATGATTTTTATTCCATAAATAACAAGAATACATATTATAAGTCATTTATGCTTTTACCACTGGTTCGTAAGAAACCTCTGTCCTGGAAAGAACCATCAAGAAACCCAACGGAGGTTTTACTAATTTACAACATACGAGTAATATATGTTATAGAATTAAATACGAAAACATTAAGAAACAGGATGGTATTGATCACCTCATTCCCAGGGGTTATTACCAATCATGTGTAATTTAATATTTTAAGCCTTATAATATAAATTACATTTAATAAAAAAAAATAACTTTGATAGAAAGGACTGGACTGGAGTAGGACCACACTGTCACAGAATGCCAGCGTAAAATGAGAACTGGAGGCCATTTTTACTGGATACGAGGCATTCCATCTTAGTTCTCAGGGGTGGCAACGCATCTGAATTTTGATTCTTAATCGAGGATACTTGTCTCTCACTCTTATTCTATAAAAAAAATGTTTGTTCTTTGCATTTTAACATTTTACACCCTTTTACGTGACTTCTGAGTAAAATGCATTTATTTTGTGTTTATGATAAGATATTGTGATTGTATCGTGATTTTCGATCGTACAGTGAATTTTATCTGGAAGAAATTCTTTCGGATGGTTATGTTTTTGCAGTGAGCCTCTTGATCAGAATACTGAGATGCTTTTTAATTATATTGTTGGAGCAGTCTTGCAAGTCAACAGTTTTGTTGAAGATGATGAACCTTTGTTGAATTTTGGTTCCACAATAGTATGACTTCCTGACTTCACGGATTCTGTAGAGGAAGCATGCAGCTCAAGTCATCGACCTCCCGAGCTTGTATGATCATCCCTGTGTAATAAGAGTACCAAAGTGGGAAAAAATCTCTATTTGTCCACATGATGGGTGTTCTAGAACATATTATACTCGAAGTGGAGAACGTTATACATCTAGCGCAGTTACGTAAGTTTTGAGCAGACGATTTGCAAAAAACAATAAACTTTCAAACCAACCTCTATGCCATCCAATTCGTAACGGCATCCCACTATACCTAAAGAAGTCGATGTTTTTATTGCATTGAACTAGCCTAGTTACAGAAACTATTGTAGCGGGCAACAATAAGGGGCTGCCCTTACCTGCATGATGCTTATATTTCTATGTTCACGCCATTGAAAAGATATAGATGGCTTTTGCATCACTTACACCTGAATGACAATAATGTTACCCATTTTGTAATGTTAAGTTTGCCCATTATTTTTATTTAGAATTTTATTTTGAAATATTAGAATTTTGTATCAGTTCAATGCGACAGCAACATCCTTAAGGCGCAGGTTGAGCAAAATGTCGCACTAGTCGTTATTTGTGCGGTTTTTAGGAGCTATCTACTTTTTATTTAAAAGATATATCAACAAATAAAAAACACATTATATTTCTACATAATCTTGATTCCATAAAAGCTATATCCAATTTTTTTTAAAGGAATAAATATTAATATAATCTCCTTATAACGAAACCACATAAATGTGAAATTATTATTGATAACATGCATCTCCTCGTAAAGTAAGTATTATTTTATTTTGCAATTTACACCAATGGATAGGCAATTTATTAATGAACATTTCTATAGTAAATTTTTTTTCAAAAGACCAAAATTTGATTTTATTAAGAAATTATTTTAAAATCTGGGCGTATTTACTGCCCACGGGCTTGCTGGAGTCAGTGAGCCCTGAGCTCTTACACGTGGAACCCGTGTCGTTAGAGCGTCTGCCAGCGCACAAGCGCATAATATTATAATATTATTACTTATTAGGTTATTTATAGGTAGTATTATTTGTTTGTTTTGGGTATAATTTTTCGTATTACTTATACATATATTTGTTGTGTTTTTTACTGCGCGATGAAGCTTTTTGCGTGTATTTTCTTTGAAGTAAATGCAAATAAAAAAATGAAGCACCATTAGCATGTAAGGTTCGAATCCATAATTAAAATTTCGACAAATATTATAATTTACACTATAAAAGGCTAATTCAATATTATCACCTAACCACAATATCTTATTAAGTATAGTACTGCCTCGTTGGTCTAGTGGTTGTAGTAGTGCGACTGCTGATCATGAGGTCCCGGGTTCGGATCCTGGGTCGGGCCAAAAAGTCAGTTATGAGTTTTTCATTTATGTTCTAAGTTATAATTAGTATTACTAAGTTATAGTTTTTTGCTAAAATATAGTATATTATTTATTGCTTGTTTTTTCTTCTTTTTCAAAAATAATTGAGTACATAAGGTGTTCTATACTTATATTTCGGTAAAAAGTATCTAAGTAGGTACTAATATACCTACTTTTTACTATAAACTAAAAAATTTTAAAACTAAATTTAACTAAAAAGCCTAAATTGACCATTTATTTTTTAATTCAAAACAGGACATGGGTTTATTTATACTCTAAAAACTATAACTTTATACAATTAGTGTTCACTATAAAATTATATTCGGTATAGACGGTAATTAATAAATGCAACATATTTTTTTTTAATTATTAATTACATTTGTCAGTGGATTAAATTTGCTTTAATAAAGTTGGTGATGATTTTAAATAAGAATAAAATTCTGCTCAAGTTTTTTTATTGTTATCTTTGTTAACAACATCGCCTTTAGAACTCTGGAACCGTAAGTGTTTCTTTCAGACGTCCACAATTTATTCAAAATAAAAAAATACTCTTTCTACCGGAGCTTTCGTACCAGGTAGATATAAAATATATTCGATTAAAAAAATTATGTTGAAGATTGTTGACTTTGAATACTTCCATCCAACGAGTTACGGGACAATTTTGTGTCCCGGAGCTTTGTTTGGTAACAATGGGACAATGACCGAGACTAGGGACAGTCCCGTTCAAAACGGGACGTATGGTCACTTTAGCTATAACCCGGCGACGGCTCCGTGGCGCAGTGGCTTAGCAATCAGTTGTTGCGCTGGGGGCCGCGGGTTCGAATCTCGCACGGAACAAGTATTTGTATGGCCCACAAATAATTGTTCCGGGTCTGGATGTTTGTCCTTGTATAATTTATGTTTGCCTCCACGACTCATTCTATATTACTCTCACTCTGCGAAACATCCTATTTATTTATTTATTCTTTATTGCACCAAATATTTGTACAAAAGGCAAGCTATCTATCTATTTACCTATATCAATGTACTAATCTAAATTAGTAAATTGGTTCAATGTTAATAATTTGCATTTAAATGGCACTAAAACGTAATGTATGAAATTCATGACTCCAAATGTCAAACAATTAAATACTAATGTAATTTTAAATGGGGAGAAACTGAGTCTTGTAGATACCACCATTTTTCTTGGAATCACACTAGGCGCGAAGCTTCAATGGAGCCCCCATTTATCAAAACTAGCAAGCAAGCAAGCAGACTTAGTTCTGGAGCATATGTTGTAAAAAAGATTAGAAGTCTTACCAGTGTTGAAACAGCTAGACTAGTTTACTTTAGCTGTATATTAGTATTTTGCTATGGGGACACTGAAATTATATTTGTTTTACAGAAGAGGGCCATAAGAGCAATTTATGATATAAAGCCTAAAGAGTCGCTGCGACAAAGATTTAAGGAAATTAATATATTAACTTTGGCCTCTCAATACATTTATGAAAATGTAATATATGTACACAAAAATAAAAGTAGTTGTACAAAAATAAGTGATATTCATTCTGTAAATACTAGGAACAGACACAAGCTAGTAGTACCAGTTACTCGACTCCATCGGGTCAGTAATTCATTCTTGGGACCATGTATACGCTTTTACAACAAAATTCCAGAAAATATACAAAGTTTGACCTGCTCAAAGTTCAAAAACTTTATTAAACTAAGTTTGTATAAAAAGAGTTATTATAATATTAAGGAATTTATGGATGATAATAACCCCTGGAAATGAGGTGATCGCTACCAAGCTATTTCTAATTTGTTGTGTTGTTAATTTGTGTAACATCATGATTGTAAGCTGTTATTTAAAAAAAAGTCCCGCTGGGTTTCTTGCTGGTTCTTCCCAGGACAGAGGTTTTTCCGAACCAATGGTAATCAAACAAAAGAGTGACTTTCAATAAGTATTATTTATAATCTATATTGAATAAAAAAGTTTCTGTTTGTTTCTATAGTGAGTAGGTATCTTTTAAACTCACAATTTTCAATGCTTCATTTTTAATATATAATTAATTATAAAATTTCATAATTAGATAATATATGAGAATACATAATTCTAATATAATGCAACTAATATACCGAATAAAAAAATTGAAATACATTTATCGTTGTACGCTGTGTGCGTAGCCGTGCGTAGCGTAGTTGTGTGTAGCCCCTTAAGGGGCTACTCCATGCGAACGACCTTGAGCATTTGGTGTGCCGCGCCGACTCGCTACAATATAATATCACGTAAGAAATATGTAAGGCGCCACCTACTGTAAGAACGTAGTATTTTTTCAACATCAATAAACTATTTTATGGAAATACACACAGCGTACAACGATAAATGTATCTCAAATTTTTTATTCGGTATATTAGTTGCATTATATTAGAGTTATGTATTCTCATATAATATTATCTAATTATGAAATTTTATAATTAATTATATATTAAAAATGAAGCATTGAAAATTGTGAGTTTAAAAGATACCACTCACTATAGGTAAATAGATAGATAGCTCGCCTTTTGTACAAATATTTGGTGCAATAAAGAATAAATAAATAAGTAGGATGTTTCGCAGAGTGAGAGTAATATAGAATGAGAGTCGTGGAGGCAGTTTACAAACATAAATTGCAATTCCCCTGGTGTTGCGGTTGTTTATGGGCGGCGGTAGTCACTTACCATCAGGTGAGCCGCATGCTCGTTTGCCCCCTCTCCTATAAAAAAAAAATCCAGACCCGGAACAATTATTTGTAGGCCATACAAATACTTGTTCCGTGCGGGATTCGAACCCGCGGCCCCCAGTGCAGCAACTGATTGCTAAGCCAGTGCGCCACGGAGCCGTCGCCGGCTTATAGCTAAAGTGACCATACGTCCCGTTTTGAACGAGACTGTCCCTTTTCTCAGTCACCTGTCCCATTGCCCCCAAACAAAGCTCCGGGACACAAAATTGTCCCGTAACTCGTTGGATGGAAGTATTAAAAGTCAACAATCTTCAACATAATTTTTTTTAATCGAATATATTTTATGTCTCCCTGGTACAAATGCTCCAGTAGAAAGAATATTTTTTTTATTTTGAACAAATTGTGGACGTCTGAAAGAAACACTTACGGTTCCAGTTCTAAAGGCGATGTTGTTAACAAAGGTAACAATAAAAAAACTTAAGCAGAATTTAATTCTTATTTAAAATTATCACCAACTTTATTAAAGCAAATTTAATCCACTGACAAATGTAATTAATAATTAAAAAAAAATATGTTGCATTTATTAATTACCGTCTATACCGAATATAATTTTATATTGAACACTAATTGTGTTAAGTTATAGTTTTTAGAGTGTAAATAAACCCATGTCCTGTTTTGAGTTAAAAAATAAATGGTCACTTTAGTTTTTTTAGTTAAATTTAGTTTAAAAAAATTTTTTAGTAAAAAGTAGGTATATTAATACCTACTTAGATACTTTTTACCGAATTATTAGAACTAGAATCCCAGTCAGATTGATTGCTCTGGGGCAGTGAATATGCCCAGATTTTAAAATAAATTCTTAATAAAATCAAATTTTGGTCTTTTGAAAAAAAATTTACTATAGAAATGTTCATTAATAAATTGCCTATCCATTGGTGTAGATCGCAAAATAAAATAATACTTACTTTACGAGGAGATGCATGTTATCAATAATAATTTCACATTTATGTGGTTTCGTTGTAAGGAGATTATATTAATATTTATTCCTTTAAAAAATAATTGGATATAGCTTTTATGGAATCAAGATTATGTAGAAATATAATGTGTTTTTTATTTGTTGATATATCTTTTAAATAAAAAGTAGATAGCTCCTAAAAACAGCACAAATAACGACTAGCGCGACATTTTGCTCAACCTGCGCCTTAAATAAGGTGTTTGGTTTTTCTTTTGAAAACTCGAAGGCGAGTTTGAGATTGGATTTATACTAATAAAACTATAATATCATAGTTATTCCCTACCAAATAACACCCATACTACCCACCGATCCGAAAGAACTACTGAAATAGATAAGAACTGTTTGTATTCTATTATTTAAATATGAGATAAAACTGTAAACTTTTGCCTTTACACCAAAACAATACATTGCATCGTATGTTTAATGACCCTTGGTAGCTCTTAAAGAAAAATTATACAGGGTTATTTTTCAAAGAGTAGCCAAATTTTAAACTTAAAATCAAACATATAAACAATGATATACCGTTATTGCAGTTTTTGAAAATTCTTTCTTCTATTTATATAAAGGCTTCTACTTTTATTTGAAATTATCCCAAATTGAACGTATTCTCTAGCTTCCTGGTTAATGTCTCATTGTGAATACAGTAGAAAGCCTTGGTAGCAAAGGTTAAAAATATTCCTAAAGCATCTTCTGAATTCTCCCACAGATAGAAAATATGTTTAATTAGCCCAAATTCGGCGGCTGTGGTCGAGCGACCCCTTGTAAAATGAAACGGATTTTGTTAAGCAACTTACTTATAAAAGTTAACATTTGGTTTATATAAAATGTTGACAGTACACGCCCATAGGTCTGCAGTTTTCTTAAAATTTACAGCTTTGAAATATTTAATAATACTTATTGTAAATATACCCCATCTTTACTATCACCGTGCCTTAACCAAAATATGAAAGAATATGCACTTCAAAAAATACTCCTGATAAATAATAATAATAATAATTGTACCGTGTAAGTGTCCACCATGAAGCTAATACAAAGGGGAGACGGCATAAGCAACTGTGCACTGTGATTCTAAGTAGGTCCTGACGTCATCATAGTGGGCGTGGCTTTAGTTAGTATACTGTCAGCATTCGTCCTGTGCGCTTATGTGTTGAAAAAATCGCAAATCGGTGTATTTTCGTAGTATTAAGAAGAAAAGGATGAAGTGTTGTGTTTTATTGTGTAAAAACTACTCAGATAGATGCTCTGATGTTATGGATGGCATCACATTTCATTTGTAAATATTTTTACACCTAATTTATTAAAATAGTTCTAGAAAAATCTCTTTGCGTCGGCTTTCAAATATAATTAAATATATTCCACACTAGATGGCGACACTTTGTGTCCTGTGAACTAAAAATATAAAGGTACGTAGAGCTCAGTAATGATAAAATAATCATACGAAGGTGCTGAAATTTCTTTGCATTCAGACATAAAGAAATTTTAATCGCCAGTGTTATTTTTAAAGTTTTAAACATTTTGTGGATATGCCGCCATCTACCGTCAAGGTAGCTAAGCTACATTGCAACATCAATATGGAAAGATTCGAGTAGTTTTACTATTTATCGGTAGATGTAGATAGTGTAGTGGGCGGGGCTTTGCAATCCCCTCACCCCGCAAATTGTCACGCGTTGTTACATAGTGAAATTTAATTACAACGTCTCCTCTTTGTATTTGCTTCATGGTGTCCACTATCTCATATCAACCCGTGGGTGTAGGGATGTTCCGATACCATCAAAGTATCGATACCTAGTCATATCAGTAGTACTCAAATTATTTTTCGATAGTACTCATACAAATACTCCTAATGTATCGATACTTACTAATATCGATACTTTTAGATTCGATACTTTCACTTTATCTGCTTTTTTCTGTAATTTGCCTTTATCCACAGTAATTCCATGAGTTTTGGAATGCTTGAATAAATTAGACGTATTGCCGCAATATTTCACCGACTTAAACAGACATTGTTTACATTTTGCAGTTGTTTAGTTTGTTTTGGTAAAATACGTCCATATTAATGATTTTGGTGGTGCCAACCATGATAACAATGGAACAATAAACCGATGACTACAATAACTTAAATTACTCATAACGTAATCGTAAACAATTACTTGTGGAATGCTGAACACTGCTAGTGTTGATTGGACCAGTGACAATTTTAGTGTAATGGCGGCTCTTTCTCTCGGTCTCGGCTCGGGTGAAGTCGGACGGGTTCGGCTCGCCTGATTCGATACCAAGTACTTTTGTTTCGATACCGAGTAAGTATCGCAAGACTGATTCGATGCTATTAGTACTTGGTATGGAATCAAAAGTATCGAGTACGTACTCGTATTTACTAGTATCGGAATGTCGCTACGTGGGTGTCGTAAGAGGCGACAGATGGAAACAAATCAGGAGATTGGCAGCAGTGTCTTCCTAATAAAGATTAAAATAAAAAAAATGCGCTTGCCAACCCGCCTGCCAAGCGTGGCAGCTAAGGCAAATATACTCCCTATGAGGCAATCTTCTATGGGGGAGTGGCAACGCTTCTGTGACCATAATTTAATTCGTATGGCACTGACTGAAAATTTTTATTCACCTTTAAGGGCAAATATATTGGAAAGTACGTTTCAAATATACATATAGTACGTCCACAGACTAACTATTAGATTTGAGTACATCCGCAATATGGCGAAGTTATTTATTTTACTCTGAGATTTTACCAGTCGGTCTAATGAAAATGTTTTCTTTCTTGTTTTAAAACGTTGTGATTATATAATATATACTCCTTGATTAACATATTTTTAAATCTGAATTTACTACATAGATTAGAATAGCTATACTACAAATTTTGCTCATTTGTTTTAATTGTTGTCAAATTGACTGTCTTTTTCATCTAATTTAAAAGTTATGTATTTGTAATTTGTGTACTTGGAATAAATTTTGTGCAATGGATAGTGACGAGCTTGCATGTGGTGATAAAAATAATACTCTTCCAACTTCACCAAGGCAACTGAAAGTGGACGAAAAAAAGGATGAAGCACTTGAGAGCAGTTCAATTGATGATAACGAAGGTGCAAAAGCAAATATAAAAATAATTAACCACAATGTTACTCCAGAGTTCATTGACGACAATGAAGTGAAATTAAAGGAAAGAATTGCTCAATGCAGAAGTATAATTGAATCTTTAAAATGTGAGCTTAATAAAGAGAAGTCTAAACTAGAAAAGGAAAGTATACCACTTGAATCAGAAACATCTAAAACAAGTTCCCGGGCTCCAGCCGAACTAAATTCAGATAGATACACAAAGGATTTATTACTTCAAAGAAATTCATATACAAACTGTTTGGAAAGCAGATTAAATTACGATGAAAACATGATTGAATACGAAAAGCAATTGCAACGTTACCAAAATACCCTTAATATGGCCCAGTTAGAGAAGAAAAATGCTATCAGGAAGCAAATGCTTACTAAGGCTTTCAATTTAAAGCTTCTCGAAGTTGAAAATCAATGTAATATTGAATTACTTCGTGTAAAACAAAGTTTACAATGCTTAGAGCCATTACGAATGATAGCCAATAAATGGAAAACGAATATTGATGATTCCTCTGATTTAAACACATTTGAACTCATTCCTAGATATCCAGAATTAAAGTCTAATGATCTAGTTGATGATCGCAGAACTGTGTGCGGTGATATGGAAAAGAAAGTCACACTTGAAAATTTTAAAAATAACTTGGAAAATGTTGATATTCTTAATTCTATAGATAGTTGAATTATAAAAGAAATTATTTTGTTTGTAACAATTTATTATGAAATAATTTTTTGAATATTAATTATACGATCTTATTGATTTTCTATGTAATATTTATACAGAATAAAAAGTGAGACGAAATCATCTCTTAAGGGATTTTTTAAACGAACGCCCTATGCTAGGTGGTTCCTAATATATGTATGGGCCTTAGAATAATAACGCCTAGAAGCCGAGTCCGCGTCGTAATGTGAGGCAACTCAAACTAAGCCAGTATGGCTTAGTTCAATACCTCGGCCCGTTAGTGCTCAAAGTCGTGTCGTGTTGACAACAGCTCCCGAAATTTTAATTAAAAATGACGTTTTATGCAGTGAACGGATGTCAGTACATCAGAGAAACACAAGAAACATAGTAACATTACATTTCACGAGTAACTAATGCTTTTGAACTTATATTTTTACGTAAAACATTCATCAAAAATAAATATGAATTTTTAAAAACTGACATATAACATTATATGGAAATGTTGCCAAACTGAAAGAAAAATTCTCCCATCTTTTTTAATTAAAACTAAAACACGTCAATAGGAATGAGGGCATCCACGACTTTTTCTGCTACCAGGGCGGCGCCACTTTACAGTGAGGTAAAATATTTGACAGATTTCATAGCGGGGATAATAATTTCTTAAGAAAATGTAATATATAAGGTTTCTTTCTGTATTATTAGTTATATTTTATATTAATTACATTAGAAATGAATATGCCGTGTAGTGGCGGTTAAGAATATCCACTACCCCATATCTTCCCGTGGGTGTCGTAAAAGGCGACAAAGGGAAACAGGCAGGAGATGGGCAGCAGCATCTTCCTGGTAACGGCAAAAGTACAATAAAAAAACTGCGGTTGCCAACCCGCTCGCCAAGCGTGGCAACTATGGCAATATACCCCCCATGAGCAATGACAATAATAAACGGCCCCCAGTCCCCGGCGGCCCCGCTATTCCTGGCTACGGTGGCGACCATGGTAACGGCGGGGCAGGGGGTGCTAAGAATCTCCGGTGGAGGTTCGGTTGCCACCTACGACGACTCGACCTGGCAACATACAACGCACGCACCCTGAGGACTGACGAGAAGATTGTGGAGCTGGAAGAAAAGATAGACAAGTTACGCTGGCATATTATAGGATTATCCGAAGTCCGAAGAGAGGGGGAGGACACTGTAATCCTCGAATCCGGCAACTTGCTCTATTACCGGGAGGGCGACCATCTGTCCCAAGGAGGTGTCGGATTTATCGTCCACAAGTCTCTCGTTAACAACGTTGTGAAGATTGAGAGCGTGTCGACGAGGGTTGCGTACCTTATACTCAGAGTCACCAAACGGTATTCGCTGAAGGTCATACAGGTTTACGCACCAACCTCGGCACACCCCGATCAGGAGGTGGAGGAAATGTATGAGGATATCTCTAGAGCCATGCATTCCTCCAAAACCCAATATACGGTGTTAATCGGAGACTTCAATGCAAAACTAGGCACAAGAGAGAACGGTGAGCTGAAAGTGGGGAAATTTGGAATAGGGCAACGGAACCCAAGTGGCCAGCAGCTGGCCGACTTCATGGAGAAAGAGGGACTCTTTATGATGAACTCTTTCTTCCAGAAGCGGCCCCACAGGAAGTGGACCTGGTCGAGCCCCGACGGTTCGACAAAAAATGAGATTGACTTCATTATGACGACCAGACGACAACTGTTCAGTGATGTCTCAGTGATCGCGAGGGTGAAAACCGGCAGCGATCACCGAATGGTTAGAGGCACACTGAACCTAAACGTTAAGTTGGAGAGGTCTCGTCTAATGAAGTCAACGCTCCGTCCCCCTCGTGCTCTAATCCAAGGTCCCGAAACCTTTCAGCTCGAGTTACAAAACCGTTTTCAGTGCCTAGAAGACTGCAATGAAGTGGACGATTTGAATGACAAGCTCGTGGAAACTGTCCATGCGGTCGGAGCTAAGTTCTGCAAGACCCACCGTAGAAGAACACAAAAACTCTCCAATCGCACTCTTAATCTCATGGCTGTTAGACGGGAGATGAAGCTACATTCTTCAACAGATTTGACAGCATACAAGCAACTGAACAGACATCTCCAAATGCATGCGGCGGGACTTACGCAACTTCAATACAGCTCGTATTGAAGAAGCGATCGAGCGGAACCAAGGCTCCAAAGTCTTTGCCAGAGATTTGTCTGCCAGAAAGAGCCAACTGTCAAAGCTGAAGACCGAATGTGGCAGCATCGTTTTCGGAGCACCTGAGATTTTGAGTGAGATTGAGAGGTTCTATGGGCAGCTGTACACGTCATCGTTGGAGCCGCACGCAAGTGTGAGTAACGCTCCAAGAGCGAGTCTTATCCGACATTATTCCGATGATATCCCGGATGTCAGTCTGAGCGAGATTAGAATGGCTCTCCAGCACCTTAAAAACGGCAAGGCCCCAGGCGAGGATGGAATTACAGCAGAGCTTCTGAAAGCGGGTGGAAAACCGGTACTTGAAGTCCTTTAGAAGCTCTTTAATTCCGTCCTCCATGGTGGCATTACACCGGAGGCGTGGAGCAGAAGTGCGGTGGTCTTGTTCTTCAAGAAAGGCGACAACGCTCTCTTGAAGAACTACAGACCGATTTCCCTTCTGAGCCGCGTCTACGTGCTGTTTTCGAGAGTCATTACGAATCGTCTCGCGCGCAGACTTGACGACTTCCAGCCTCCCGAACAAGCCGGTTTCCGAAAAGGCTTTAGCACCATAGACCACATACATACCCTTCGGCAAATTGTACAGAAGTCCGAGGAGTACAATTTGCCACTATGTCTGGCGTATGTGGACTATGAGAAAGCCTTTGATTCCGTCGAAATTTGGGCGGTGCTGCAGTCCCTTCAGCGATGCCAAGTTGACTGTCGGTATATCGAAGTGTTGAAGTACTTGTACAGTAGGGCTACGATGGCTATCCGAGTACAGAACCAGAGTACTAAACCTATCCAATTGCAGAGAGGTGTAAGACAGGGTGACGTCATATCCTCGAAACTCTTCACCGCTGCATTGGAAGATGTTTTCAAGCTTCTGGACTGGAAAGGATACGGTATCAACATCAATGGCGAGTACATCACTCACCTTCGATTTGCCGACGATATAGTCCTTATGGCAGAATCGCTGGAGGACGTAAGCACTATGCTCAATGACCTCAATAGTGTTTCCCAACGGATAGGTCTTAAGATGAACATGGACAAAACAAAGATCATGTTTAATGTCCATGTCACACCTATGCCGGTAGTTGTTGGGAACACTTAGCTCGAAGTTGTTGATGAGTATGTTTACCTGGGACAAATAGTCCGACTAGGTAAGTCCAACTTCCACCGAGAGGTCAATCGACGGATTCAACTCGGTTGGGCAGATTTCGGGAAATTACGACACATCTTCTCGTCAGGTATACCTCAAAACTTGAAAACGAGACTGTACACCCAGTGCGTGTTGCCAGTGATGACATACGGAACTAAGACGTGGTCCTTCACTGCTGGCCGGATGAGGAAGCTCAAGGTCGCTGAGCGATCTATGGAGAGGGCTATGCTCGGAGTTTCTCTGCGTGATAAACTCAGAAATGAGGATATCCGCAGTAGAACCAGAGTGACCGCCATAGCCCAACGGATTAGTAAGCTGAAGTGGCAATGGGCCGGCCATATAGCTCGAAGAACCGACAACCGATGGGGAAGAAAGGTTCTCGAGTGGCAGCCTCGTACCGGCAGGCGAAGTGTAGGGCGTCCCCCCACTAGATGGAGTGACGTCCTGGTAAGATATGCAGGAAGTCGATGGATGCAGGTGGCTCAGGACCGTGCTTTGTGGCATTCTTTGGGGGAGGCCTATGTTCAGCCGTGGACTTGTGAAGGGCTGTAATGATGAGAAATGAATAAACCAAACTATAAAATATAACTAAAAGCCGATTTTTTGAAAAGAGTTATAAAGTGCAAAAAATTAAAAAATCAAACCTCTGACGCTTTGTGTTGTGTAATAATATAATATTTTAGATAATGATAAACTATTATTTAAAACTAATTTCTCAATTAACTGACACTATGTTACAAAAAACTTTACCTCAGTCACAACTAGCGACATCTGGTGAGTAGAAGATTATTAGCCCTCATTAAATAGAGTGCGTAACGCAACTTGACAATTTATTACTACGGGGGCATTGAAAAAATGCAACGCATTGTTTTTATTTATCGACGGCTCCGTGGCGCAGTGGCTTAGCAATGAGTTGTTGCGCTGGGGGCCGCGGGTTGGAATCCCGCACGGAACAATTATTTGTATGCCTTACAAAACATTGTTCCGGGTCTGGATGTTTGTCCTCGGGCAATTTATGTTTGTAAGCTGCCTCCACGATACAGGAGAAAATACTAGTGTGGGGGTAACGTTTTTAAAAAAAAAATTAAAAAATATGGATGATGAATTTTAAAGAAACATTTTCTATGGTCTGATAATAAATGCCTGTTTGGTTTTCGTTCTATGTTTTTTTCTGATCCGATAATTGCGGCTTGTGAGACAGAAAACATCAGACACAATCGAAATGAAAGCAGTTGGAAGCCCACTAAAATACAAAAATTTGTTCTTTACATTTTTTATAGGATACGGTGATCGAACATACGGTCCACCTCATGGTAAGTGGATGCTGTGACCCATATACATCTACAACTATCCTTAATAAAGAAATGCGTTTTCATCCGTGAGGACTGTGTAAAACGTATCAAAATTAAAATTTTCTTGTGTTTTTCGTATTGTAGCTTACATTATACATGCAGTGAGGTGCGGTACACTATTACTCGACGATTATTAAAAAAAATTGTTAAAAACAAACTGAATAATAGATACTGAATACGGTCAATCGTTCGTCGAACAGTCGTGTGTCAGGCATCGGCCGGGTGTATATCGAATTTGCATTAGTCATATAATTATAACGTCTCTATACAGTTACAAAGAAAAATATGATGCAATCACATTTACATGGTTCATAAAAGTATCTCACTTGGCTAGATAGGCAAATATCCTATTCAAAAATATTTTGAATTTAGCGGGCTACACTTCTATAATAGAATTCAAACAAACTTATTTTCATATTTGTGTGAGTCATACGTTACGTTGTAACTACTCGTCCAATATAGTTTCAACTTCCCTACTTTTCGGAAAATTTAACGTATTGGCCACATTCTTTCTTCACTTGTGTGTGTTTCGTCTAGCGTTAGTTGTTGTAAGTTGATAACGCACACATAGATTTTGTTCTTGCCCCACTTTTGAACGTCCGCTTTGTATGGAACTATCGTTCTAGGTGTTATTATTCTAAGGTATGGGCCTTATGATAGGTAAAGGAATTTTTACCCCACCCATGGCGTTAAAAATTCTTGTTTACCATTATGATAGTCAGTTAATTTTGTCAAAACTACAACAGAATATATCAGATACTTATCAAAAATTACAACGAGAGTAGGTTGAGGCGCAAAGTCGCAGACATTTATAGTATATAATTAAAATTAAAAATAATGTAGTGGGTACACGGGTAAACAGAGATTTCGTCACGGGTCGTCACTACTTTTTTAACGTCGGACGTCGGACGTAATTAAATAAATCAAAGTAAAAATTAAACTTATACCGTTTATTTATTATACGAGTAAGAGCATCCGCTGAGTAAGGAGCTCCAGCTCATCAAGCAAGTATTGCAAGACAACAAGGATTTTTTTTATAGGATAAGGGTGACGAACGAGCACACAGTCCACCTGATGGTAAGTGGTTGCTGCGGCCCATAGACATCTACATCTATCCTCTATTACAAATCAAAATGTAGATGCGTTGTCACCCGTGAGGACTAAGATGGAATGCCTCATTTCCAGAAAAAAGGGCCTTCGGCTACCTGCACTCACCAAGCGAAACGCAGAGGTAAACCTCTACTTCAAGCTGGTTTTCTGTGAGGTCGTGGTACCATCCCGGTTCGAGCCGGCCCATCCGTGCGACAGCAAAAGCTGCCGCGTGGCTCTACCACTGCCCCTTGTTGGCTAAGCCAGTAACAAAATCCTTGGCGTTGACATATCGAGTGCCGTAAAGTCACTTGGAAAGGAAATATTAAATTGGCCTTTAAAAAGCTTGATGTGGTGAATAAAGCGAGATGGTATTTCATGTCGGCACACAGCTTGCAGCATTTTACAAGCGCAGGTCTTCACATAGAATACTTGACTGGGTTCAACAGACAGGGTTTAATCAGTCATAGACGTTCTATCTCTTGCAACTGAAATCAAACCACGTTGGGATCGGGAACAACGAGGTGGGCGTGACCCCCGTAAAGGAGTGTCACACAAGAAAGTCTGTTGCCCTTTCTGAAAAGAAAGGTTAGACGACTAAGATTACGGGTCCCTCTGGAGTGGTCCCGTTCTTACGTCCCTTAAGTGGACTGTATATTTTCCTCTTGTTATTAGAAGGTGCAGTAGGAAATAAAACAGTGATTTTATCTCCGTAACTTCCCCATTGAAAACACAACGTTGAAACTTTTACTACTTTCCTATCACTTCCCTATTACCTTCTTTCTTGCTTTAAACTATAAAACTGGTAGCTGGTCTCGAACAAATTTCCAAATTACCAGTTTACTATCCTAGTTGCGAGCTATACGCGAAAGAGAACCGCGCACCGCGGTTACTGTATATAACGGCCGGTTTTCCTTTTCTAGCGATAAATCGCCTTTTATCATTAACGCTGGTGTCAATGATGCTGCTAACTCGAGATGTACTGCCATTTCGACATATCTTAACATTGATTTTCACCATTGCACC
Organism: Parnassius mnemosyne; assembly: GCA_963668995.1. NCBI lineage: Eukaryota > Metazoa > Arthropoda > Insecta > Lepidoptera > Papilionidae > Parnassius > Parnassius mnemosyne. The sequence goes on along the minus strand of CAVLGL010000104.1, from coordinate 42,941,089 downwards.
CTCGTATTTTACCCTATATTTTTATTTCTATAAAACATATGGTTACACAATTTTATTTATATGAATCACACACAAAGTCTTATTGTTATGATATACATTACATCGCTATCACATAAAAACATATTAAGATATTCGACAAAATATACCTATTTTACAGAACATTTTTCAAAGTTAGAAATCTTAAATATCTAACAAACATGGTTAAAATAACAATCTTTATTAATAAACATGAATATCTTAACTAATACAATAGTTTAATTCACAATTTAAAGGTATTTTACACTTTAATTTTCTTATATAAATCTATTATTATTTCACTATTTTAAGCACAAATTTGCCTCAGTGCCTCGAAGACTGCAATGAAGTGGACGATATGAATGACAAGCTCGTGGAAACTGTCCATGCGGTCGGAGCTAAGTTCTGCAAGACCCGCCGCTGAAGAACACAAAAACTCTCCGATCACACTCTTAATCTCATGGCTGTTAGAAGGGAGATGAAGCTACATTCTTCAACAGATTTGACAGCATACAGGCAACTGAATAGACAGGTATCCAAATGCATGCGGCGGGACTTGCGCAACTTCAATACAGTTTGTATTGAAGAAGTGATCGAGCGGAACCAAGGCTCCAAAATCTTTGCCAGAGATCTGTCTGCCAGAAAGAGCCAACTGTCAAAGCTGAAGACCGAGTGTGGCAGCATCGTTTCCGGGACACCTGAGATTTTGAGTGAGATTGAGAGGTTCTATGGGCAGCTGTACACGTCATCGTTGGAGCCGCACGCAAGTGTGAGTAACGATCCAAGAGCGAGTCTTATCTGACACTATTCCGAAGATATCCTGGACGTCAGTATGAGCGAGATTAGAATGGCTCTCTAGCACCTTAAAACGGCAAGTTCCCGGGCGAGGATGGAATTACAGCGGAGATTTTGAAAATGGGTGGAAAACCGGTACTTGATATAGTCCTTATGGCAGAATCGCTGGAGGACCTAAGCTCTATGCTCAATAACCTCAATAGTGTCTCCCAACGGATAGGTCTTAAGATGAACATGGACAAAACAAAAATCATGTTTAACGTCCATGTCACACCTATGCCGGTAGTTGTTGGGAGCACTAAGCTCGAAGTTGTTGACGAGTATGTTTACCTGGGACAAATAGTCCGACTAGGTAAGCCCAACTTCGACCGAGAGGTCAATCGACGGATTTAACTCGGCTGGGGAGCGTTCGGGAAACTACGACACATCTTCTCATTAGAAATACCTCGAAACCTGAAAACGAAATTGTTCAACCAGTGCGTGTTGCCAGTGATGACTTACGGATCAGAGACGTGGTCCTTCACTGCTGGCCATATGAGGAAGCTCAAGGTCGCTCAGCGAGCTATGGAGAGGGCTTTGCTCGGGGTGTCTCTGCGTGATAAACTTAAAAATGAGGATATTCGCAGTAGAACCAGAGTAACCGACATAGCTCAACGGATTAGTAAGCTGAAATGGCAGTGGGCCGGCCATATAGCTCGAAGAACCGACAACCGATGGGGAAGAAAGATTCTCGAGTGGCAGCCTCGTACCGGTAGGCGAAGTGTAGGCCTCCCCACTAGATGGAGTGACGATCTGGTAAGACATGCAGGAAGTCGATGGATGCAGCAGGCTCAGGACCGTGCTTTGTGGCAAACCTTGGGGGAGGCCTATGTTCAGTAGTGTACTTGTGAAGGGCTGTAATGATGATGATAATGATGAAGCACAAATTTAGATACTTTTAACACAGTACTGTTCTTATTAACACATATAGTAAATCAGAAACATTTATTACTTATTTCTATTCACGTTAAGGAAATTTTCACAAATTAATAGTTTATTTTTTATTTTTATGCACAACCAATTTCTACACGGCCCTTGTCGTACAAGTAGGAGGCTAGTGCTTTCTTTGTCTAAAATACAACTATCTCTGTTCATTATGAAACATTATTTTGTTTATATATTGTTACGAGCTTGGGGTTCGAGACAATTAAAAACTGCCGATTGAATTACCAAAATTGACACTTTAATTACAGAACACTAATTACAATCTAAAACCACACTAATAATAAAACACAATTGTACTTCTGATCACTTTAGTTCGCAGTTATTTCGCTTCGAAGTATTCTCTTGTATAGCCAACTCAATACTCACCCGATCGTTATTTATACCGGCCTTATATAGGGCCTCAGATAGTTTCCAGAACCTTCTACTTTAGAAACATCTAGTATGTTCGAGTACATATCGGTCCCGAAATTTCTAGAAGGATCTTGACTCTCCTAGCTCTCCTACTCGATACTAGAGGGCACTAGTGGTAACTAGTGTTGCCATGTACAAGACAATAATAGTGGCGCGCAACACTGCCCCCTCCTAAGACATGCTCGTCCCGAGCATTATTGGCCCCATAATCACGCGCCAGTCGATCCACATGGACAATCTTAGGAGTACCTCTTCTAACATCAATCAGCACCCGCCAGTTTCCCTGCTGCTGCTGGGCGGTGCTGTTAACGTTAGGGTAGTGTACCCTCTCGAGATCGATCACCTTCCCTTTCTACAGTTCGCTTAGGGCAGCTGGATCGAAGATGGCCCCTTTCCCCACAGCCGTAGCACCTAGGACTATATCCTTTAGTGTGGTGTATTGTGCAACCTCCGTGATGCGATAGGAACGATGATCCTGTCGCACGGCTTCCACCTCCAGTGCATGGGCCAACGTGTCTTTAAGCGTCTCGTGAGGCCCGAGCCTCACAGCAGCTCTGACTTCAAGGTCGCGGATGCCGTCGATGAATGTCTGCACCAGGTTCCCAGCAATGAGCGCAGGTACAGACTGGTATGCTTTTCGAACCAGCTTCTCCACCTCAAGGGCCCACTGCTGCAGATTTTCGTTGCTGAGTTACACGCGATCTTTGAGCTGCGCACGAAAGACGTGTTCCAGGTGAGCGTCCAATGCCTCAAGGAGCTGATTGTAAGTCACTTCCTTACCGAGAGCTTCTAGAACAGTTAAGGCCTAGTCGTGTAGGCCTAGGGTGAGAGCAGTCAGGCCTGACTTTTATTCCAGCCGTTCGCCTTCATAACAGCCTCGAACTGGATTTTGTTGGCCGACCAGGAAAAAGTCCCGTCGAACGGCGGCACTTTGAATAATCCACCTAGGGAAGGTGTTGTAGCTACCACGGAGGTGTAATTCCATCTCCAAGTTCGAGGTCGTCCATCGTTTTCTTCACGTCAGCCATCACGTTGTCAACCCGATTGTTCACTTGGTCGATTCGGGTTTCAGCTTTCGACAGGCGGTTGTCATGTTGAGCAACCCTATTCTTCACCTCTCTTATCTCTTTCCCAAAGGTAGCGAGAAGGTCCTTCCTAAGGAGCATCTGCTCTTCCATACCGCGCTGCAGCTGCTCTTCCAACCGACGGGCCTGTTCCTCATGTCGGCGGGCCTGCTCCTGCAGTATCATCATCAGAGCACCTAAGTCAGGTGCTGCAGATGCAGGAGCTGCTGACGGGCCGGCCTCCGTGGTCGGCAGCTGGCTCTCCGACGTCTGCGACGTTGCACCACCAAATCGTATCTGGTCCGTCTCCAGCTGGCGTTGACTTCGGATACGGATACACTCCATGTCATCCTTTGGTAAAATCGGCATATTTGATCCCACTTCTGACACCAATTGTTGCGAGCTTGGGGTTCGATACAATTAAAAACTGCCGATTGAATTACCAAAATTGACACTTTAATTACAGAACACTAATTACAATCTAAAACCACACTAATAATAAAACACATTTGTACTACTGATCACTTTAGTTCGCAGTTTTTTCGCTTCGAAGTATCTCTTGTATCACCAATTCAATACTCACCCGGTCGTGGTCTATACCGGCCTTATATAGGGCCTCAGATAGTTTCCAGAACCTTCTACTTTAGAAACATTTAGTATGTTCGAGTACATATCGGTCCAGAAATTTCTAGAAGGATCTTGACTCTCCTAGTTCTGCTACTCGATACAAGAGGGCGCTAGTGGTGATTAGTGTTGCCATGTACAAGACGTTAATAGTGGCGCGCAACAATATTATGCTCACAAGAGCAAAATATATTTTCATCTAAAATAAGTATGTAATTTAATATAAGACTTTTATTCGTATTGCATAGCTGCTTATTACGTAACACATGACTCTAAATTAATCTAAAAGTAACTTTCGTGGAATTAATTCTTGACCGGGGAATAGAACCCCGAACTTTTGATCGACGTTATATTGAATCTAATTACTTTTAACATAGATTATCTCTTTATTCGAAGTGCCTTATATAATTTAATAGCAATGTTACCGGAGACCCTTTTTACTGGAAAAGAGGCATTTCATCTTAGTCCTCAAGGCTGACAACGCATCTGCATTTTGACTCGAAAACGAGGATAGATGTAGATGTCTATGAGTCATAGCAAACATTTACCATCAGGTGAACTGTGTGCTCGTTTGTCACCCTATTTCTATAAAAAAAATGTTTGCGAATGGAAAATTATTTATTTTTTATGGAATGAATAATGATAGACTATTTTTTAAGTGCATCGCCAATGATACTGATTTCATCTTTGGCATGCTTTTACCAGCTCCTTCCATTTGACTGCCTTCAATATAGAGCTGTCCGTATCGTCGACGGCCAAGTTTTTTCCGATCGGCTTGATCTACTAGGCTTGAAAAGAGACGTTGTATCTTTCGGTATTTTTGAGAGAGTGCTTCAAAGATTGTTCGTACTTTTTTATAGGAGGATTTACAAATGAAAATGCAGCTCACCCGATGTTACGTGTTTGCAGTCGCTCATGAACAACTGCAGTACCAGAGGAATTGCAGGTTCGTTGCTGGCCTTTTAAAAACGTATAGGCTCTTTTCTTGAAGGTCCTCAAGCCAGAAAAATACTCTCTGGGAGCTTCCATTAAGAAAGAGCTGGAGGATTCCATTAAGAAGTCTCACTCACTCACTCTGAAGACTCACTCTTTTCGAAAAGGACGGAAACACACCTGCAAATCATCTGGTGTTGCTGATAATCATGGATGACGGAGATCACTTACCATAAGGTGGGTCGGTTGCTTCTGTCTGTTCTGTAAAAAAATCCATCACCCAATTTCGTAACATGGGTAAATACATCTTATGGATAATTAAATTTTATGGATCCTACTAGCTGTTACCCGCGGCTTCGCCCGCATGGTCACTGGGAAATGAACTATCCATTGCTTTTTGAATTAAAAAGAAAACTGAGTTTTATAGATTTATCAGAGATGCAGCCATTAAAAGGAAACTGAGCAAAATTGATTCGTCAGCCTATTTAAATGTTTTGAAACGCAGCGTATAGGAAAGCATGAAAATAGCCTGTTTATTCCAAATGGAAATAGGATATTTTTTTAATTAAAGAAAACTGAGCATAATTATCCGTCAGGGATGCAGACCTCTGAAAAGAAACTAAGCTAAATTGATTCGTCAGAGATGCAGTTTTCTGAATTGAAAGGAAACTGAGCTTAATAGGTCCGTCAGAGGTGCAGCATTTGGGATTGAAAAACTGAACTAAATAGGAAATTTTGAATTGAAAGGGAAGATCTATGGGAATTCTGATTAATTGATTGTGGGAATTTTGGAAAAAAAACTGAACACTATTTTAAGACGCTACTGTACACAATGTTATATGTTTTTCCATTCGGGGAAAGAATGTGGAGATTCTGGGCATTTGACACACGCGAACATGCTACATACAGCTGACCATTAGAGAAGCACGGTTTTTCTAAGTTGGCCCCCGCTACTGTAACGTTTGCCCTTGCGCTTTATTAATTGTCATTGCAAAACTGAGCTTAATAGGGAACTGCAACCTTTTGAATTGAAAAGGAAGATCTGTGGGAATTATAGGGATCCGTGGTATAATAACATTTTCACCTTTTCCTACGCCTGTCAAAATTGTAGCACCGATTATGTTCCGTCCAAAATGTGTCACACGCAGCCTTGTCCCGTTACATAACCGAGGAACATCGAAATTTCGCATTAGCATGACTGGGACGCCTAATTTTAATTGAAGCTTATGTGAGGGCACACCTGACAACTCTAGAGAATTTAGAAACTCTACGGGATATGAAGTGCTCTGTTCTGTGTCCATAACTGTGTCTACTGAAAAATACTCTGTTATTTCTCCTGCTACTTCGCTTAATATATCTGAATTTATTTTGTTAACGCTCTCATTTTTTGGTGCAAGAATCGCCCTTTCACATAACCATTTGTCTTCATGCATTCGGAATGACTCTGTACTAAATTACAAAAATCTCTCGTCAATTTAACGCAGCCCTCAGCATCCGTTTCCAACCGCCTATCGCCAATTTTTAATAGTGTGTCAGCATAGTTTCCAGCATTGATATAATTATACAAATGCACTCTCATATTCGTAGTTAAACTGAATTTTGTCACTTTGTTCCATAAAATAGACGACTTGAGGCATGCTTTAATTTCATCTGCAGGTGTGCCCTTTTGAATGATAGGTAAAGTTTGGCTAAAGTCACCAGCCAGTAAAACCACCATTCCTCCCATTACATCGGTATTGCTGCGCAAATCCTGGAGCGTTCGATTTAGTGCTTCTACAGCTTTTTTATGCGACATTGCACTTTCGTCCCACACTAAAAGTTTGCATTGTCGTAGCATTATACCTCGTGCACTATTTTTGCTAAAGTTGCAGATCGGCGATTCTTCCTGGGCTAGATTTAGAGGGAGTTTTAAAACAGAATGTGCAGTGCGGCCCCCGCTTAACAGCGTGGCGGCTATACCGGAGGAAACTACGGCCACAGCAATGTTTTTATCTTTCCGTACTTGCACTAATCATAAATTTAACAAAAATGTCTTCCCAATTCCTCCAGGGGTATCTAAAAAGAAAAGTGCACCATTTCCAGATTCAATTTGTCCTAATACTTTGGTCAAAAACTCGTTTTTGTTCGGGAAGCAAGCGGGGTATAAATTAGGCTACTTGCTGCTGCAAAGCTGGTATATCGTAGTTTGTTTCACGTATAATTTCATCACTTAGTTCATTTTCGGTTGTTCGCTGAGGGCTTATCATTCCAAAGTCGCTTAATTTTTTGCCTACCATTGCCATTACTTTATCTTCAATTTTTCCAAGTGCTTCATTATTAATGTGTTCGTTGTATGTCATGTTCGCGTGTGTCTGCTGTAACCTTCGCAAAATATCTTCCGCCATGTACTCTTTATATTTGTCCCACAATTCATGTGGATTAGATAGCCCGCAAGATGATATGAGAGATGCATAAAGATCCCTAATTTTGGCTGGTGACTGGCACTGCACAGCTTCCTCCATGGTTTCATCCCAGTGATTATCGTTTTCTAAAAGATGCAGAGCTTCACATGCTTCTCTATAAGTTGCGCATTCCTGACCGTTGACAGTTTTAAGGTCTTTATATCCTGTAGGACCCCGAACATGGTGCAGCAGCAATCGTAAACAGAAACATTCAAAATTAGTTACATGGACGGTATACACACGACCAAGGGCATCTGATGACTTTACACCGGGCCAATTTGCAACAGGCGCGCCTTGAATACGGCGTTTCCACTCCTTCCTAGATGTGTTCCAAGTATAATAGCGGGGGACTTCAGAATATAACAACGTTTTTGCAAAGGGGTCGGTTTGACAAAGTTGAAAGAAGGCTGTTAGTGTAGTTTTTGGCGGTGATGCAATTCTTTCTTGGAAATTTCTTTCGGTGAAATATACACGCTCTCCATTTTCTAAATGCACAGCAAGGTGAGTAACTGTTGGGTGCCTTTCGTGTATAGGGAAGCCAAGGAGACGCCACGCTGCCTCGTTACTGCTGACATAACGCCCTGCTTGAAAGGTCTGTACTTATTACGGGATTTGCCTCACCTTCACTCCTGAGATTAAATATTGCTTGGTCGCTTCCTATATTTATGTACTTACAGATATACTTGATCGCGCGGACAGAGCTACATGCTTCTACATTAATGTGGGCATTAAACATTTTACATAGAATGGGCGAATACGGGAGAATCCAGCTGTTATCTAAGGTTTCGAACGCTCCAGAGCGAGATTTGATTGTAACTTTCCTGCCACCATCTTCCGGACCTCTGCGTCTGTATAAAGGGTAGCCATTGCCATTGTGCACTGTTTCTTTTAATAGCTGTTTAGGGAATTTCTTTGTACATTTTCCTTCTTTCATACATGGCGATATTGAATTTCGTGCTCCACACGGACCGTGAATCATATTTCGGACGATGGTATCATACAATTCTTTATTTTGCTCAGGATCCGGAATCTCGGCGCTTATTATGTCGTCTATTTGGCTGGGCCGCAATTTCTCTTTAAGCCATATTAGAATGTGGGCATGCGGTAATTCTCTTTTTTGCCATTCAATTGAATACATGAAGCACTGCACCTCTCTGAAAATATTTGTACTTTTAATCTAAATACTCTAGCAACTAAATAGTGTCTGTCAGTACTTTTTTGGCCCGGCATTAGCTCCTCGGTTATTTCTTTCCATGTGGGATTGCAAGTAAAAGTAACAAAAAGATCAGGTCTTCCGTAAGTTCGTATATAGGCGAATGCGTCTTGTGTGTACTCATGTAGGTAGCGGGGACTGTTAACGAATGATGAGGGTAGAATTACCATTTTACCTAAATTTCTGGGGTTTAAACTGGCGTCGCTAGAAACTGCATCTTGTAAATGTATATAATTCTCAACGCGCAGCTTTTTTTGATTTAAAGATATATAACGGAGATGTTCACTTTCTACCTTCACATACATGTCTACCAAAAATTGATGAAATAATTGTCTATACCGGGCTAAGAGGTTAAAATCATTTTCTCGCAACATCATATGATACGTATAAAAATCCATACATGATACTTTTTTGTTCGGAGTAGGCTCCTTTGTGACCGAGTTAATGAGTGGAATTTGAAAATGATAACCCTCTTGTACTTTGCAATAAATCAATGAGTATTGCAGAGCGTCATAAAACTTGTGTGTATCGGCTACCCGTTGCAACGTATCATCACGTGCTCGCAAGACAATGTCTCGTGAAGAAAATTGATCACCACTAATTACGGCTGCTATTTCGTTTATCAAAGGTGCATTGTAGCGCCTTTCATGCTCTCCTCGAGGGGTCCGATCTGCGTGAATGACGACTTTATAATCCTCTTCAGGTAGGATTTCTAAAGCAGTTTTAAATGTTTTGACTAAAATGTTACGTTCATGCAAGAATCTTTGAATTTTGAACACTGTGTCTCTCTCAACTCCCTGGATAAATTGGCAGCGACGGTCTACCTCAATTTCTTCGTCACCCATAAAATATACTTGTAAAAATTTATGCTGTTCGTTTTCAGCTGGAAAAAGTGAACCTATTCTATGATAAATTTGCCCTTGCACCGTAAATGTAGGCGAAAATCCCGGCATTATTATTTCCCGGTCAACTCCGAAGGACGTCATTTGAAAGCATGAGTTATATTTCCGGATCCTGTTTATAAAGCGCCGTGACTCATTAGCATCATATAAAAAGAGAGTTTTCAATGGTTCTTCTGGTTCCCCAAGTAACGGAAGAGACACTTTACCATTGGAACAGCACATGCCTGCGGTCTCATCTTTCCATTTTAAAGCGCTGCTAAATCGACACGCCTTGTCCATCAGTCCGATAACAACTAACCTGTGATTTCTATAATCAATCAACGGATCATAATTGAATGCTGCGTCATTAAAAACCGACCAATTGTTTATTTGAAAATTTTGTCGACGTTCAGCTTGGAGCTGTGCATTTGCATCTCTTCGCGCCTGTGTCTGTTCTGGTGTTTCAGATGCCCTTATAGTAGATTGACGTTCAGCTTGCTCAATGAGCCTATGTTGAGTTTCATCAGGTGTTTCCGCGGCTCTTAAGGCGGCCTGACGTTCCGCTTGTTCGAATAGCCTTTGCTGACTTTGAGCAGGTGTTTCAGTAGCTCTTAAAGTAGCTTGACGCTCTGCCTGTTCAAGACGCCTTCGCTGACTTTGAGCAGGTGTTTCAGTAGCTCTTAAAGTAGCTTGACGCTCTGCCTGTTCAAGACGCCTTCGCTGACTTTGATCAGGTGTTTCAGTAGCTCTTAAAGTAGCTTGACGCTCTGCCTGTTCAAGACGCCTTTGCTGACTTTGAGCAGGTGTTTCAGTAGCTCTTAAAATAGCTTAACGCTCTGCCTGTTCAAGACGCCTTCGCTGACTTTGAGAAGGTGTTTCGGAAGCTCTTAAAGTAGCTTGACGCTCTGCTTGTTCAAGACGCCTTTCCTGACTTTAAGAAGGTATTTCGGAAGCTCTTAAAGCAGCCTGACGCTCTGTCTGTTCAAAATGCCTTTCCTGACGTTGAGAAGGTGTCTCAGATGCTCTAAAAGCAGCCTGACGCTCTGCTTGTTCTTGCCTTCTCAGTTCAGCATCTTCTAAAGATTCTAGCGATCGAGCTAATCTTTTCGCTTGTCTTTGTGAAGATACTCTTGAAAGGCTGGACTTACCTTTGCGAGGCATTATGAAGTAACAACAAACCTATTTATAAAAAAACGTTAAAATACCTAAAAGGAATTAAATGTCCTTTTAAATATTTTTTTTAAAAGCAAATCCAAAATATCGAAAAGGAATAAATATTCCTTTTAAATATTTTTTAAAATCAAAACAACAAAACCAATTCAAGACACAACACGAATCCGAAAACGATAGCCAAAAAAAACGAATCAACTTAAACCAAATCGCAAAACAAATCGCAGGAAACCGAAATCGAAAGCAGTAGTCAATATAAATATAACCAACGAAAAAATAAGTAAGTGTATAGGTACCGTATACACTATCTATACTACTAATATTCCTTTGAAATATTGTTAAACAACCTAAAACAACGAAAACCAACTCACGATTCTAAATAAACAAAATCCAAAATCAAAGCCAGAGTCTAAATATGTATAAAGGAAAGGAATACCAACCAAATCAACAAAACCGATCCATCCAGAAAATACACAAATCCGAAAATGAAAGCCAATATAAATCCATTCAACCTTAACCAAATCACAAAGCAAATAACAAACAACCGAAATCGAAAGCAGGTAGTCGAATAAGCTACGAAATAGATACAATTTAAGCGTATAGGTACCGTATGCACTATAAGTTGACGCGCGGCTCAACGGCGGGAGTTAAGTACATGTCAGGAAACATTTCGTTACCGCGTTTTAAAAACCTAGTAACGACATCTAGCGGAATCAATTTAAACTATGTATACGTTAGTTAATAAGAACTCTCAAAAATATTTTTGTTATAATTTTGCACAATTTTTCTTATTGTAATACCGATTCATTCATAACCACATATAAGAACTGTATTAATTTCCGTTCAATAAATATTACTAAGGCTTATTAATAAGGCTTACTAAGAACTGTTTCTACCACAGTTAAGTAATAGTTAAGGGTGAAAGCGTGACAGGTGGTGATAGTATTTCTGATCCATACTTATAATCACGCCTGTAACCCTTGCGGGGTAGGTAGAGCATCAACGGATTACTTAATATCGTCTGCGAGGTTATCGCCTATTCTGTGAATTACAATGCACCAAAACGTTTGAAGAAAATCAGCTGGTGAATTTTATGTTTTTTATCGCTCTCTTCCCGGTCCTGCGTGGAAAAATACAGATCCATACATTTTTTTATCTTAATTTTTGTAAAAAGACATAATAATCCAGATATTCTGACCTTCTGTGTTCGTCCATTGTACCGTCGTCCGTCTTGTAGAATCACGGTGGCGCCACCTAGCTGAATTTAATTTTGCAACATATTCGATTTTCCCACGGGAATGATATATTTTTCCGCTGAAAAAAGTAGCCTATGTCACTCTACAGCCACCGAACTATCCCCATACAAAAATCATGCCATGCCGACGCTCTGCTGCGATGTGAAAGAAGGACAAACTTGTGCAACATATTCGATTTTCCCACGGGAATGAGATGTTTTTCCACGGAAAAAAGTAGCCTATGTCACTCTACAGCCACCGAACTATCCCCATACCAAAATTCATGCCATGCCGACGCTCTGTTACGACGTGAAAGAAGGACAAACTTTTGCAACATATTCTATTTTCCCACGGGAATGAGATGTTTTTCCGCGGAAAAAAGTAACCTATGTCACTCTACAGCCACCGAACTATCCCCATATAAAAAATCATGCTATGCCGACGCTCTGTTGCGACGTGAAAGAAGGACAAACAAACAAACAAACACACTTTCGCATTTATAATATTAGTATGGATTTCAGCTAGATCGTGGTATACCGGCGACGGAAAGCAACTTTTAAGGTGCGAGACGTCTGATAATGTAATGTAAACAATTTGGTACGTCACATATTATGAGAAACAACTGTCAAATCGAAAGTGTCGCCCAGCTCATGCTGTAATGAATAGTTGAATTAATGAATAGCTCATGCTGTACTGAAACTTTAATTGCCTACAAAAGAATTATCCAAATGTTAAGAAAGTCACGTATCTGAGAGAACAAATTTTGTTAAAATTCATATTTCTTATTATTAGCACTTTTATTTCATAACAATTAAATAAATAACTACAAATACATTTATGATTTACCTGAAAGAATTTAATAGGATATAATAGTGACAAAAAGTAACATTTCGATAAATTATTTTATTTTAAAAGTTATTTTGGTAATAAACACTTACCTTTGCATGAAACGGCGTTAAAATATGTACATAAAATTAATCCGCATGCTAAAGCAATTTAATTGACTAAAAAGGGTGCGAAAATCAGATTTCAATAAATCAAAAGTCGAAAAGGACCTCCACAGTAGACCACACACATTGAGGCACGCGCTTCGAATGCTGCCGACTTTTTGTTCTTGCCGCTGAGCGTTCGCCGTATGCGCTCGGTCGTTTTCGGCACCCGATCGGAAGGCAATCCCGTCGACATCAAATTCGTCTGCCTGCGCCTGAGAGTCGTTTAGTTAGGAACTTGAATTTTATTTTAATAAGATTCCAATTTGTCAATTAGAGAGAGAAACGCATGAGCAGAACTGGTTTGACTTCTTTACACCTTATGTTTTATAAGTTAGCGTTCATTTATATGGCATTATAAGGGACAAAACTTTTAAGTGATAGAACTTTTAAAGTTTTAATCAATTTATGTTAAAAATTCAGTAGAATATTATAATTGATGTGAGACTTTTGTAATTTTAGAATTATATATAATACTATGTACTTGATTCATACATTTTTTTTGTTTTCTGATTAGAAAAACATATTGAAACAAGAATTTAGTGTCCTTACATTACTATAAAAATCTTTTTATAGTGGTCTAATACACATAAGATATATATGCAAATAGTGTATGCGATAAAATTTTAGTTACTCGTAGTTTCCGGAACGATTAATGAATCAAAAATTAATTCAAAAGCTTTTATAAATACTTATTTTTTTTTACTTATGAATGGTTCTACAAGGTTTCAGAAAATAAAAGAATTTAAGTAAAAAAAAAAACGGCCAAGTGCGATTCGGACTCGCGCACCGAGGGTTCCGAACAAATCCGTAGGTATATAAGTTTATATACGATGTAACTAAAAATTTATGTTTTTCGCGATTTTTCCTTTATCTGTGCTATAATAAATTGCTTCGTACCAAATTTTAAGATTCTGAGTTCACGGGAAGTACCCTGTAGGTTTTGATTCCCTTGCGCATGTCGAAAATTTGCGGCATACACGGTTGTATCTTTTGATTGCGTTAGTTTAGAAGTTTGATTTTTTTACAGCTCTAAGGGACAGTAGACTTGAGTATTCGATATGAATTTCAGCTTGATACCTCCACGCGTTCCTGAGAAAATGGTCTTGACAGACAGGCAGACGGACAACAAAGTGATTTTATAAGGGTTCCGTTTTTTCCTTTTGAGCTACGGAACCCTGATAAAAATATGTTAATCATAAAAGCGTTTTATGAAGAGAAAATAAATGCAGTCGAGAAATATTTTTGCTTTTATATAAAAGTAAAATTTTATTGTATCTTTTAAAAAACGTTTAATATTGAGAAGCGTGCTAATTGGTGCATTTTCGTTATGCGCTAGCTAGCATGCACTACTTAGAAGATTTATTTGCTCAACTCACTGTGTTCGGCCGTGGCTTTCCCGTGCTCTTAGCAGTCGATAGTCGATACTGTATCACTAGTAATGCGGCTAGCAAAGACTGGTTGGCTGTATTCTTATCGGCTACTTCCGATCACCAATTTGTGAAATTTGATTTCCGTGTTATGTATGGATTTTTCGCATCAGTCAGTCATCAGTGCTTCGCATCTATCAACAGGTGTGTTGGCATTTAAGTAAAAGTTCGTATATTCCCCTTTACATAACTTGTAATCCGCCAACAATGGGAAGTTACAACCTGCTTAGGAATACTACAAATACCTACAACAAATTGTGTTTTAGATCTAATATTAATTCTTGTTGCGATTCGAAACCTGGCTCTACGCCACCGTAACACAACAGCTATACTTTAGTAAATTTAGTATTTAGTTATATGTGTGTGTGTGTGTATATAGTACTAATGTAAAATATTGTGTATAAACATAAAATGAAATAAATTTAAATCTAATTGTACGGATTATTAATTATTAAAATTATAAAATTTGCAAATTGGAATTTGCTATTTTCACACATTGCATTTCAAGCTTTATGAACCCACTAGTGGATAAGTCTTTTTAGAATTTGTCAAATAAAACTTTTTCTTTATATAGGAGAAGGGGCAAACGAGCATGCGGCTGACTTGATGGTAAGTGACTACCGCCGCCCATGAACAACCGCAACACCAGGGGAATTGCAGATGCGTTGCTGTCCTTTTAAAAAGGAGTAGCCTCTATTCTTGAAGGTCCCTAAGTCGTATCGGTCCGGAAAAATCGCTGGTGGTAATCGATTCCACAAGGAAGTTGTGCGAGGGAGAAAACTTTTTCTAAATCGCACAGTGGTGGACCGCCAATCATGCAGATGGTGTAGATGGTGTCGGGAGTTCTGCCGCGAGTGAATGTGATGTGAATCCGAACAATTCCTCAGAGCACTCCCCGTGGTAGATGCGAAAGAAAATGCAAAGCGATGCAACATCTCATCGCAGTGCCAATGAATCGAGCCGATCGGAAAGGACTCGGTCGTCGACGATTCGAGCCGCTCTGCGCTGGATGCGGTCAAGTGGTAGGAGCTGGCACTGGGGAGCCCCTGCCCAGAGATGGGAACAGTATTCCATGTGAGGCCGAACCTGTGTCTTGTAAAGTTGCAAGCGGTGTGCCGGCATGAAATACTGTCCCGCTCTGCTGAGCACGTGAAGCTTTTTACAGACCAAGTTTAGTTTAGTTTAGTTTACGACGGGCTGTTTTCCGCAACTCCACGTCTATGCGCGTATTTTGCGTGTGGGCAGGAATAATGTGATTATTCGAGCCATGAGATCTCTCCGAAGAAGCTCAATAGGCCCTTGATGTTGCATGCAACTTCGGGGAGTGATCCCGGCGTGCCGAGATGTTTAGCCCTGTATGTAGCGACCTCCGGACATTTCAGTAGCACGTGGGCCGCCGTTTCTTCCTCCCCCATACATGCCCTGCACAGGGGACTATCTGTAACACCTATAGTAAATAAATGTTTGTTAAAGGTGCCGTGTCCTGTGATAGCACTTGTTACTATCCTAATCTGCGGCTTGTTCAGTCTCATTAAAACTTTTGTTAAGCGACTGTTTATTTCAGGCAGGGCATCCCTAGCTTGTCTACAGTCTACTAGATTTTTCCAAAGCTGAGCGTGTTGATTAGTGAAGTGTCTACGTACCAGTGAACAAACGTTACCAAAGGGGATTGGTATGATTGGTTCCGGCCCTATAGTGGCCAAAGCCGATCCTCTTCTAGCCAGTTCGTCTGCTGCATCGTTGCCTCTGGATCCACTGTGTCCCTTTATCCATTGCAGGGTCACATTGTTGTTTTTACATACCTCATTTAATCGTTGATGGCATTCATATATTAGTCCCGAGTTCACCACATTGCATCTCAGGGCTTGGAGTACCGCCCTACTGTCGGTCAGTATTCTGATGGGGAAGTCATTAACCTTCCTAGCATCTATTGCTATGGCCGCTTGAATGATACCCATACATTCCGCCTGAAAGACCGTGTTATAGGTACCCAGCGGTGTGCATATGTGAATATTGAGGTCTTCAGAGAAAGCTCCAGAACCTACACCTTCATTTGTTTTAGAACCATCGGTGAAAATTCTAAGCTCTTTTGGGCTTAATCCTTCCGGCTGGCTGTTTTCATTTAACTGTATCTTGTATTTCTTATCGAAAACAAATTGTTTAGGAATCCTATCGTATTTGGCTTGTAGGATAGGAATTTTTGAGTGAATTCTATCAATTATGCCTGTATGAGGGACACTATTCTTACTCCAAAGATTTAGGGTCTTGAGTCTGATGGCAGCTAAAGTCGCTTCTTGTTGTATATGTAGATGAAGCGGAGTTAGCTCCAGCATCGCTTCTAAGGCTGCTGTTGGCGTAGTTCTCATGCAGCCTGTGGCAGCCATACATGCCAGTCTCTGGTAGCGCTGAAGCTTCTTAATTTTACAGACCAATTTGACCTTTTCTTCCAAGTGACCACGAAACTGCACGTCATTCGATATGTCGACACCGAGAATTCCGATACTGGCTGAGGCAACAAAGGGAGTGCCTTGAAACTAAGGAGATACGACAAAGGGGTTCTTTTTAGCGGTAAACGCGCAAACTTGTCTTCTGGGGATTGAACTTATCTCAATCTTAAAGGAACTGCCCATACACAATACGGTCGATGAGCTCAGTGCCCATATTTTCGCTCTGTTAAAGCTGCTGACCATCAATCAGTCTGAGGGATTTATGTTGGGCTTTCATTTGTCGGTCATAACTCTCATTCTTCATTTAGCAGGCTGCTTCACGTGCAGGTTGACATAAGATGAAGTTGTTATCTTACAATTTACTGTTTTAGATTATATTATTTATTTTTTCGAAATTAAATAAAAAATATTTAGAAAGCAGAGATGCGACGCTATTGGCCTCGGATTCGAACATAGCAGCAACAAGAGAAATATAATTTTTGGCTATTTACTTCGAATTTAAGCGATATATTTTTAACAGATTTCAAAAAGTGAGTAGATTGTCAATTTATTAAATACGTAATTCAGGGGTGGTATTATATATTTAAAAAAAATTAGCCCATTTATAATGAAGATTTTTACGTCCGCGTGGAATTTACCATGATTTCATGGGTTTTTTTTTGCGCGGAGCTGTAATTCTTTCTCTAAAATAAAAATATCCTAACTTACTCCTTATAACATCAGCTATCTGCGAGTGTAAGTCCTGTCGAAATCGGTCTAGCCGTTTCGGACATCAGCCGGAACAAACTGACAGATAGACAAAATTTTTAAAAATTGGTTTTTGTTATTAGTATCGTATATACTTTCATATGTATTTAGTAAAATGCTGTTATTTTAACATTACAAACAGACACTTCAATTTCATTTATTTGTGTATATAGATATAGAATTCAACGACATTCAAGTTATCTTGAATGTCGTCGAAATATTGATATTGCTTAGTCAACTCAGCGGGGTAAAAAAATATTTTGGAAAATCCATTCAAAATACTGAGCATAAATTTAATAGCATCGATGGTATGAGTTCTACGTTCGCCAATACCATTAATAATGCATATGCCAAGCAGTGGGCTCAAGACTGTACTTGTGATTTCAATCATTGTAGGTTTAATTTGACAAGAAAAAAAAATCGAAAATAATTCTCAATGATATGAAGGCTTATCAAACAATTTTAAGGAGTATAGGCCAGTGTATGCCCAGTGTACACACGTTGCAAATCAAAATAAACTTTGTACGTGCTAGAGCTACGCTGTAGTTGTATTATAGCAGGAACACGAATGGGTCACCTAGACAAGGTAAGAATCTTACTCTCACAAAATACCAGCGTAAAATGAAGTAGAAAAATTTTGCTTTGTTTCGTATGGTGAATGTAATGAATCAGAGACCCTTTTTACTGGTAACGAGGCTTTTAATCTTAGTTCTCATGTGTGACAAGGTATTTGCATTTTCCGATAACAGACTTACGTGTCTACAGTGTCCACTTACTACGAGTGGGACTGTGTTCTCATTTGTCACACTTATTACTATAAAAAAATGGCCTCCCACTAATCTGCGTTCTTTCTTTATGAAAAAAATTTCATTTTAAAGTAATCAGAAGCGTTTCAATAACGACATAATCCATTACGTCGCTCTGAACGACACGCCACCGAACGAATTTGTGTGTACTGGTTTGAGAGCTTTATAGAAAAGTAAACAGTTTAAAACACTACAGTCCGGTCGTATTGGTTTAGCACTCTCCTCCATTAGCCTCCACTGACACCTCGGTCGGCCTTTTGTCGAAAATAATGTTTGTTCTTAAGCACACTGACGAAGGTGCCGGCGCAACACTCGGCCGCCACTTGGTACAGTTTGCTTTGGCTGCCTTTAAGCGGCTTGACAGATCACAAGTGTTATTTTACATGATCGAAGCGTTGACAGGTATTAAGAACAGCGGTGTAATGCATTGTATGTAATATTTGTTATTAGAAACAGTAATTTAAAATCGATAATAAATAAAGATTTAAGTTTCTAACAAAACTTTTAGCAGGTCTTAAAATTATTAATCCCATTTTAAAATTAAAATTACGAACTTACCAGTCCAGTTACTCGGTTGAACATGCACCTTATGTGCATGGTTCATTTAAATTAATATGTTTTTAATTTTCTTCATCCATCATTTCCCATTTCCTCTAGTGAAGTGAGAGTTGTAGTAAGTCGCGTAAGAAAAATACCAGGTAGATCTTGTGACTTCTGGCATATGACGTAATAACCATCTTGTAGGTATGCCTGATACAAGTAATTTATTATTAAATTAAGCAAATAACTTGATTGCAGTGATCTAACTAATATAAGTTATATTATTACACAAGCAAATCATATGTGCGATATTTGGAATGTGCGCCATTAATAACTTTCATATAACATAATATCTATTTCATTACAGCCTATCAAAGTCCACTGCTCACTATATTCCTCTCCATAGATTGCCTCATAAGAGCGATATTTTTATTGGCAACAGCAGTTATTTGCTTTCTAGTTGTTATTAGGAAAACGCTGCTGCTCATATTCAGGTTTGTTCTCGCTGTCACCTCTTACGGCACCCACGGGAAAATATGGTGTAGTGGATATTCATGCACCGGTTTTTAAATGTACTAGGGACTCGCATGTTATACTCGCTCGATAATGGCGTATATGGTTTCCCGTATTCAAAACATGTATCCCGCATGCAATTTAAAGTACCTATTTACAATGTAACATTAGGTTATATATATATATACAGTTCGGTTATAAAGCCCCCATGGTTTTCCACCTTCGCCGCATATTGGCAGGGCCACGCGAACATTTTCGCACACGTCCGCGGCCCCACCCCTTCGAGGTCTCTTCTCGGGAAGGACTTCTCCTCTCCCTTCTCCTTCTCAAGTAAGTCGCACTAGGAACACAAGACCCGGAGGCCATGGGGCCAGGAATATATGACCACTCGGAAGCAACAGCTTTCACGAACGACCTCAGCGGCGAATGTGGGCTCTGCCTCCGCCACCAAATAAATTTCGGCCGCGGAGGACAGAGACAGCGGCACCTCACCATACCATACCATTTAAATGTGTATGTGATATATGGGCTACAACTACGCGTACGCGTGCTTCTCTGTGTGCTCAATTTCACAACATTTTTGCTGACCGAGTAACCCTTACGAATGTGTGCGTGCATAGTAAAATTGTAGGCGTTAAATAGTTATGAATGAGAAAATCAGTTAAAATAATGCATTCTGAATTTAAACTATAAAAAGTACAGAAAGTTTGAGATTTTCTTATTAATTTTTCTTCACCATTAGCCTATATAACTAATTCTGAACCTTCTCTGTAAGTTCAGGCTTATATTGCAAAATAATCTGGTATAAATAAGTAAAGAATCTTTTTTTTATTCATATATAAAGGGCTTTGTCGCTGATGCGATTATGCCACCCTGATAGTTACAAAATATCTTAAATATAATTACTAACAAATAAACTTATTATGTTTACTAGTTACTTAATCTCTTATTAACTAACAAATACAGTTTTTTAGCATCATCTGATAACGGGTCGGATAAAATACTATTACTACTACCAATTAAGGACAAATGTAAATTACAATTTGCTCTTTATCTTGAGTTCTGGGCACACTCTATCAAAATGTGATAAACATCATCGATAATATTACAAATTGAACAATTTGGTGAGGTAATTTTTCGCATGAAGTATAAAAATTTATTGCATGGAATGTGTCCAGATCTGAGTCTTAATGCTGTTACAGTGTCGCGTCTACACAATACTCTGTTCTCTATCCAGGTTGATTGCATTGGGTGTGGCTGGATCGTACGGTACCTTCTCTTTTGATCTTTCGTCAAAATATTCTTTCCAGAGATCATAACAATATTTTTTCAATAAAGGTATGTAATTTTGAAATGAAGGCGTAATATCTATGTCAATGCCATCAGAGATAGCTTGCTTGGCTAAGATATCAGCTTTCTCTTTACCCTCTAAGCCAATATGCGAATGTATCCACTGTAAATATACTATTCTGGAATCAGCCTGTAACTTAACTAGAAGCTGTAAAATCGCATATGCTACTGGTAAGCCTCGGAAAACCGAAGTACACCGAGCAAGGTGTTAAAGCGCACTCCTTGAATCGGTTAAAATAACGACATTGTTATAATTATTTGACTGTGTGTAGGATAAAGCTTCATAGATTGCCACAAGCTAAGCCTCCATTATTGAAATACTCCCATTGATTTTTAACTTTATTGCCATACCGTGCAATATGTCGTAAAATGAAGCCCCGATTCCGAAATTATCTTTCGAACCATCTGTAAATATCTTCAAGTAAGTCGAGTACTGTTCGTTTAGGTAATTAATACACATGTTTTTCAAGGTCAATTCATGGTATTGATGTTTAGGGTTTAGGACTCCATCTATATTTGGTCTTAAAAAATCTGAAAGGTTTAAACTACTGATCCACTGATTCAGCGAAAACATACCTAACTCTGAATTTGAATATATAACAAGTGATTTGAACTTATAAAGAATCTTAAGTGAGTACGTCACCGTCTGACACGTAATGAGTAGCTATTACGCGTGTTAATCGTTCGAAAATGCTTACTCTGTGCGGGGACATATTGATGTAGTCACAGACGCATGGTGTAGGTTCTTCTTATACGGTACATTAATTAAAATTCGACGATTTGTTTTTGAGTTACGGGCTAATATATATACTAGACGAAAAATTACCCAAGACTCTGCCGCAGTCGGGTCATAAAATACATAATACATAAACACTCACTCCTGTCACCCAGAGGTGTAGGCAGAGACTATAGACTTCCATTTGGCACGATCCTGACACACCTCTCTCGCTTCCTCCACATCCATATACCTACGCATACACGCTCGTCGGTTAAAGGTACTCTTGATTTGGCCCATTTTCAATATATCGCCAATTTGGTCGATAAACTTTCACCTAGGGCGACCCTTCCCGACTCTGCCGTTCACCTCTGCAACATAAATTTGCTTTGTCACTCTTTCCTCATTCATTCTTTCTACATGACCACATTCCTTTCTTAATCCTGGTCACAACATCATCTTGCAAACCGCACTCTTCTCTTATTAAACAAATTCTCACTCTGTCATTCAGATTCATCCCTAGCATACAATGCTGTGTTTGTACCTACTTTAATGTATGGTAGTGAAAGTTGGGTGTGGCAGAAGAAGCACGACAGTAGAATAAATGCTGTAGAAATGCGGTCATAAAATACATACATGTATTTCAGGCCTGACATATACGGAATCTCGTATTCAGATTTTTATTTCTTCCCTATTGTAAGAGACCATTACGGGGACTACTACAAGGTGACGAAGATGAAGATCTAGTTCATATTCAGACCCTATTCTTAAACCTTCATCTTACTTGTGAGTTTATCGACGCTTATTCTTACAATCTTTCAGTAGGGACTCGTTGAAGGAAATGTTGCCTCATAGCGCAATATACACCATATTTGCCACCCTTGGCATGCGGGCTGCCGATCCCAGTTTAAAAAAAATGGAATATGAATAAATACGAATTTTGTTTTGTATAAAAAAATGCTATGACTGCTTCGTTGGTCTAGAGGTCGAATTCCGGGTCGGGACAAAATTTGTTATTGAGTTTTTCTATCAAAAATTCTCAGTAGCATCCCGGAGCCAGGGAGTTGGCGGTGTTTTACTCCCATGCCTCGGAAAGCACGTAAAGCCGTAGTCCCGTGCCTGATCTCTCTCCAGTCGTGTCGAATTACCGTTCCATCGGACTATGAGAGTGAGGGAATAGAGAGTACACATGTGCTTGTGCAAACAATCGTGCATTATAATGCTGTTCTGTAATCACCGTTGTAACTGGCTGTCGTAACCGAATTACAATCGTTATAAAAATGCTTCAAATATGTATATAGTTGTTTTTTCTTTTGGGACTAACAGGCGAAAGTAGATTCTGTCTACAATTTATGAATGAACGAAAAGAGTGATGTCATCGAACCTCTAACATCCCCCGTTTATAGGCTTAGTTTATTGCGTGTGAATGATGGGTATTGTTCTATTATATACTTTCTTAGTGGTTCGCCGCTATCAGCGTTGGCGCCACAATTTGCGAAGAAATTGAGGATGCAATAAACTTTGTCATAATTATGTTATTGTTACGTCATTCCCTACCTTTTCATTTATACCTATCTATAAATTTATATGTGAAGGAAAATCTTTGTGCGCACCTTCTTCATGCAAAGTTGGTCCGTGTGTGATTTGGCATAGTTAAAGTTCATATGTAGAAGAAATGCTGAATGTTAACATTTATTTATAATATGTGTTACAAATATATCAAATTAATTGTAATAAAACATACATTGTTTACATTCACACTGCCAATTTCTCAGAGTAAGTACAAATATAACATGTACCATGTGGTCACACAGCCGCACGAGTAGAAGTTGTCAAAATATTTTAAAATGCCTACTACCAATACAAATTAACTAAATTAGCACTGAATTTTGTGCGATTTCAAATGTGCCTTTTTCAATAGCGTGTGGAATGTATGTCAGGACCAAAATATTTTATTTTATATGTTGTATACTAGATAACTGTTTTATATATTTATGAGCAATTGAAAGCCAAATACAGCCTGCACAACAATGTGGCTTGTACAAACCTGAATTTAATCGAATTTCGAATTATGGGCATTGGGTAACCATTAGTAATAACAAATAATTCAAATATTATACGTGCAAGGAAAGCAACTGTTTCATTTTTTTTACTTTAACAGTTGGTAAAGAAGATAAACGCAACCGATTAAAGCGAAATTTGAAAGACACAAAACAATCTTATCATGCGATAGAAACGCAAAGTATTTTGGGTTCACAAAGAAAAGTCATTCACGCTTTTTTATGTATCTGCAGTGCATACCTATTCCCATATTAAGCAACGACTACTTCCGGGTATTATCGATAAAGATGTGTTAAGAACTTTTTGTTCTGGTGTTCGTTTTAATGTGTAGTTATCGCTCCTTAATTGTTCACTTATTCGTTAGTACCCTTTATCACAAGGAATACTAAACTTTGTGCCCTAAATGTTTCATCAGTTTGTTTATTAGGTAACTGCATATTATTTGAAAAGTAGATCTGTCAGTTATGTTTATTTCAGATTTGCAGAATTTATGTCTAGTTTTTCTTATATACTAACCCATAAACGTCCACCTGGACATGAACCTCCCCCGTGGAAGGGAGAAGTCATAATCACCACGCTTAGATATCCGCCTTCGCCATCCACCTAGGATTGACGGTCGCAGTACCAGACGTCTCGCACATTTGACGCTGCTTTTCATCGGGATTCTGATTATTTTACATCTGGCGCAAACGAGATTGTTACACCGCCATCTATTGCAAGTCATGAGATCTTTCTGGTAGTTCACGTAGTCGACTCATACGAAACCTACGGGACGAGATGAATGAATGTAGAGGACATGAAGGAAACACCTATCTAGATATAGATTTTAAAAGGGGAATGATACTGTGTGATGAGTTCATCGTCAGGGATTGAAAGTTCCCAAAAAAACCGGTAAGGAATCGGTATTTAAGGAATACTAGAACCGGAAGTTAAACCTCAACCCAAAGGAGTTGCCGTCAGGTACTTTATTTTAAACGATACACGAGTAAGCCAGATGCAACTTGTTTAATTTTAAGTTTAATAATACTGTTACAAAATTATATTTTCGTTAATATAACACATCATACATTTTCTTTGTTCTATGTACCGATCGAAATAATTCTACAAAATAGAAGGCTTCTTCCTTTGGCTAGAAACCTGAAAATATTGGTATTTTTGAATCGGTATCTTGAAATAGATATCTTTACTGGAACCGTACCGAAAAGTAGATCTTTTTTTAGAACTTAAACATTTTTTATGATTACAGTTTTTTTCGAAATTTAGAACCGGCACGACAATGTTTGGGGTAATTTTTACAGCAAATTGAGCGTAGGTTTTGAGTTTGTATGCTTTTGCTATAAAATAAAACGACAACATCGATAGAGTAAGTGACATTACGATATGTTGTTGGTGTTTTGGTTGTGTCTTGATGGGCTTACACAAGTGAAGACTGATTGTTGTGGTTTACCACGATATTGTTTTACATTAAAGATTTTGCAAATGTAAAGGACATTTACTAATAATTTTATTTTGTATTTGTGATGCACTAAGAATGTTTTTAACCTTCTCTAAGCAATGCTTAAAATGCTTTAATAAAAATGCGTTGATAAATTGATATAGGTACTAAATTGTGTGCATGTGGATAAGAATCCATCACATTTTCTGCCGACTTCCAAAAAGGAGACGGTACTCAATTCGACTGTATGTTTTTTTTTGTGTGTTACCTCATAACTTTTTACTGGGTGAACCGATTTCGATATTTTTTTTATTTGAAAGCTGGTACATCTCATGTGGTCCCATATGAATTTGATCAAGGTCAGACCAATATTTTTGAGTTATTCTTAATAACTTATATTGAAGTCGGCTGTACAAAATGTTTAATTTTACATTATGTCCCGTTAGTATCGTAAGAAGCCACTATGAAAAATGTAAGTAAGATCTTGTGACTGGGGCTGACGTCTTGTACTACGATAATTTGTCAGTCTGTCAAACGTAATTTTTTAGAGAATAAGAAAGAAAAATAAAAAAAATTAATTAACTACATGTTCATAACTACAGTATCACGTAACATAAATTAAGAAGATAAATGGGAAAAACAAAAAGTATATAGGATGGCAATATTTTGACAGATTTCACGGCTATAACTAAAAAGATCATATTTTTGACAATAACGCACTGTTAGTCTGTTACCTAGTAGATGATTTAATGTATGCCGTTGTTGTTTCTACGGAGAAAAACAGGGCATGAAAATAGACTCAAAATTTTTAAATTCTAAATCTTGCTGGCTATTATTATAGCAAGGTTCTGAACAGTCTATTTGATAAACAATTGAATGGCCACCTGAACCAATACGACACTCAATTTGGTCTCAGACAAGGTCTCTCAACAGAAAACGCCTTTTGTCTTAGTTCAGTATACTTGCTATTTTGATTCAATCTCGTGTCATGAAATAGAGTGGCAGAAATTACAATGCGAGACAGATATACCCTTTGAAATGATAACTATTGAAGTAAGTATTTTGTCACAGATCAGCATTCAGGTGTGAGATGGACTGATCAGCATTCAGAAGTGTACAGATTGGAGTGTGGGATGGGAATTTTTATATGAACCACTTAATCGCTAAACTCATCTGCTGTAATATCATCGATTGAAGTTATGCGTAAATTGTTACATATATCTGCGAATCGTATGCAGGTGAGCGCGGGCTTAAATATAAATCTACTAAAAGTGAATTTATGGTTTTCAAATCTAGTAACTAAAAGCTACACAGAAGTTCCTTATATGTCACATGCTGGTACTTCCTTAAAAAAAGCTGTACCGTTTTAACATTTGGGTCATTGGGTGACCCAAATGTTACGACGACTTGCTTGACAATATGGGTACAGAAAGGGAATATAGGGCATTGTCTGTTCGCTACATCATGTTAGCTTGAAGGTTTGCACGTTGTAGTGATGTATTATCAGTGATGCTTTTATACGTGTAGCGTTTGGGTGAACTTTACGCGGAGAGCATTTGGCGTCCTAAAAATCCAGTATAATAGCGTTTAGGTTGCTGCTAGTGCTGCCACGCTTTTGCAGTGTATCCACTATGTTTGCGGAGACGCACACTAACCGTTTTTATACGATCATTAGAAAATTGTACATTTCCCAACTGTTTTGCTTTCACTGCTGAACTATTTGTCAACAGGTTAAACTCATCGATGGTGTGGCTTTGCTCAGGCGCTGGAACGCGTCGGTTCCCATCTCTACTGAGTATTTTATCCAAATCCTTGTGATTTTTTAAATGTTTTTAGATTTGCAGACATAAGATTAGCTGACTAAGTATTTTTATATAAAATAAGGGTCCATAGCTCGCTGTTCGCTCGCTCGCTAAGAGTACTCGTACTTACGTTGCGTTCCGTAGCGACATCCTCGTAATATATATCTATATATATATTGTAGTAGAAGATAGAATTCTCCCTTCCCTGCAAGCCCTAACGGTATAAAAACAGTGCACGCGACGCGATCGCTCTTCTTTTGCGTGGGGCCGTTATACATGTAAGATTGTTCCTAGCATTAGTTTTGTTAATTTTATTTTTGTGTGTGAATAAAAAAATTGTGTTATAATTCTTTCCTCTTTATTTAAAAAAATAAGCTCGAATAAGTTTTACATAAGATCAGAAGTGAGATTAAAATACCTACGCGATTCCTTGTCGTTCGCCATTTTGATTCCTTAACTACGAGAATCTTTTGTAAAGAGGAAGGAATGTCGGGATGTGAACGTCGCCGCAGTTGACACAATGGTCGAGAGTGACGACGTAGTAAATACCGTGCTCATACTCCGGTTGATGATCTGAGTAAAGGGATAAGTACTGTGTTGGCGCGTTTAAGTGCTTTAGAGAACAGTTTGCTAGCTACCCACACTTCGCAACCTGCTCGCGATTCAACGCCGCCATTCCGGCGCCGGTCAACGTCTCCTGTGGCTAGATGCGTGACATCATCACCCCGCAGCCAGTCTACGCCACCGCGTGAACACCGTATAATGCGTTCCGAAACACCGCCCTTTCAACACGGGCACCGATTGAACCGCATGTTAGTAGGGACGTGGAAAATGCGTCGGCACGTATCCTGAGTGAAGAAAATACGTCGTCTACGGTGGCTAATCGGATAGTTGATGCAATTCGTTCTATCAACCCGGGAGCGAGTTCTAGTCAACACTACTACGTTTCGAACTTTGACCCTAGTATTCACAAGATTTAAGTTTGGTGCAAAGAGGTAGATCGCGCTAAAACTTTGAATAATTGGTCTGATTACGAGTGCCTCTCACGTATAGGTAATTGCTTAAAAGGTGACGCCAAAACATGGTTGAACGAGTGGGTAACGAGTGACCGTAGTTGGAGTAGTTTTAAAAAGGAGTTCGTTCCGTTGTGTCCGAAATCACCAGACATTGCAAATATTTTATACGAGATAATGAGTACAAATTCTGATAACTACCCTACATACGCTGACTATGCTCGTCGCTCGTTACTTCGTTTACGTATTGTACGGGGGCTCAGTGATAAGTTAGTGTCTGCAATTGTAATACGCGGGATTACTGATCCACAAATACGAGCAGCCGCCACCAATGCTAAGCTATTACCTGACCAGCTAGTCGAATTTCTCTCTATCTATGTAAAACCAATTATAAGTAAAAATAATAATACTCGACCTACATTGTCTCAAAATACAACCTTTTTCAAAAATAAAACCGTCTCAAATTTAAATCCACGGAAAAGACGTTTTGACGAAGGACGGTGCTTTTTGTGTGGCCAATCGGGACATAGTCTAATTGTAATAAAAAACTTAAAGTTGAAAAAGGTGAAAGCCACTCTAATGCATCCAGTAGTGAAAGTTCAAAGCCTGTCTTTGTGCCAACTAAGTCTGAAATATATTCTTTCTGTAAAAAGGTAGGCCATAAAATTGAAACTTGTTTCGCTAAACATAAGTCAGAGTTACGTAATAAAAATGAGGTAAACTTTTGTCGCGAAAATCAAATTACCCGCAATAGTGACGTTGTGGTAGCCGTTATTCAGGGAGTGCCGGTAGATATTTTAATTGACAGTGGGTAAACTATATCGCTTGTTGAAACATTTTGTTCGTTCACGTAAGCCAGCGTTTCGAGTGTTAAAGGGACTGGGAAGACAGGAACTCGAAAGCACGTCGTACGTAACTTTACCAATCGAGTTTGATGATTTAACCCTCGAAGTAGATTTTATCGTGGTGGCCTCAGAGTTCATGAATTCGCCGATTATAGTGGGCACAGATGTTCTTAACAAGGAAGGCGTTAGATATGTTCGTACGCGTGATTATTAGTCACTTGTAAGGGAAACGAGTAAATCAAGCAGCGTGATGACTGTTCTGTCAGAACCGTCTATTCTTGTTAAGACACCTCTTATTGGTAATCATCAATGAATTTGCAGATTATTTCATATCGGGAACTGCTACGTCCACTGTAAAAATTGGTAGCATGTCAATTAAATTAAGCAACTATACTCCAATTAACTATAGACCATACCGTCTTGCTTTTGCTAAAATCCTTCGCGTTCGGGACATAATTAAAGATCTGTTAGAAAAAAAGATTATCCAAGAGTCAGAGTCCGAATATGCGAGTCCCATCCTTCTTGTTAAAAAAGAAAAACTGATCGGACCGCATGTGCGTAGATTTCTGTAAACCCAATGAAGTTACCGTCAAGGATCGGTTCCCGTTACCGAGGATCCATGATCATATCGATCGATTAGGACAAAATAAGTATTTTACAAGCCTTGATATGGCAACAGGATTTCACCAGATCCCGCTGGAAAAAGAATCTGTCACTCTTACGGGGCTTGTCACGCCCGAGGGGCACTATTAATATTTAAAGATGCCTTTGTTTTTATGTTAAGTGTCGTAATAAAATTTGCTGTCCTATTTTCGACATTGACGTATTATTAAAGTGTTAAGTAAAAGTATAAAGTGAAATGTTTTAAGCTAAAAGTTAAATCTTTTTGTTGGATTTATATTAAAAGTACCCGCGAGGACTTTCATTGTTTCTTAACGTACCCAAGTATGTTAACAAATGTTGAAAGAAATATTGAAAAGAGGTGTTACTAAATGAGTTTTAGTTTGCATCCAGTGAAAACTTAACTTGTTCGAGTTTTGTTGTAATTGATGAATGTCTAGTTTTGATTTTTTGTGAATTGACATGAAAATACGTAGCCCACGAAATAATGTAGCCCATACATTTTAAAGTTCGAAATGTTTAAGCGATATATCAAACAAAGGATTAACTTTAACGTGTTATGAATTGAAAAAAATAAATAGCCTGTTTGTATTCTAGTGTGTTGATAAGTGTTACAGTTTACTCCAAATAGTCTACGGCCATTTGGACATTGGCGTGGCCGAGCCTTGGTATGATTGAGGCTACGCCGCTGCTACCTGCTATGTCTTGGCGGATCTTGCGGCGGTACGGCTTCTGCCGACCACACGATGCTTTGGCGCGGCAAATTGACGTCTGACGCTTGCTCAGTTTTCGTTGCGAGTGGTGAGCCATGTCACGCGGATGTTTATCGAGCAGAGACGGTTAAATTACTGTTACAATTTGATGTGTGATATGTTCATAAAGTTGCTCTTTATATTTGCAATGTGTGTAGTAGCCAACGCCTCTGCATGCAGTTGCCTTTTGTAATGTGTAGATCTTGAACAGTTGCTTCCTTTCTTTAGGAATATGTGGTAGGATCAGTCACTCCACATAGTTGCCGTTTTTGCAATGTGTGCAATGATTTGTGAGTGCCATGTCCACACATATATAGTTTCTTAAGAGAATGTGTGGTGAACTTTCGAAGCCTCGAATTCTATGGTTCGCAATACATTTGTCTTCATTTGTTTTAATTTTTAATTTTGCAAAGCAGATTATTTATTTGTTTCATGTACCTAAAACGTTTTACATCTGTTTCAATCTTAAATTACTTTGAATACCTATTTTGCGAGACCTGTGTTGGATGTACTTAAGTACATGCTTATCTGACGTAGTTATTTCAATGTCTCTTGCTTTTACTGTTGTGTATTTCAAATTTTACATTAAAACTACCTTGAGTAAAATCCAATATGAAACAGGTTTCAGGTACTAGTTAACGCTAACTTTGTGCTTATGTTAACAACCACTGGGAGGTATGCAAACTTGGTGCCTATGCCTACAATGTTGAAGTTTGGACAGCTCGCTGGTGCGAGTGTAGCGCAGTGGCTTGCTGGCGCTGATACAGCGCAGCGGCTTGCTGTCGCTGACGTGGCGCAGCGGCTTACTGGCGCTGATGCGGCGCAGCGGCTTACTGGCGCTGATGCGGCGCAGCGGCTTGCTGGGGCTGATGCGGCGCAGCGGCTTGCTGGCGCTGATGCGGCGCAGCGGCTTGCTGGTGCTGATGCGGCGCAGCGGCTTGCTGGCGCTGATGCGGCGTAGCGACTTGCTGGCGCTGGTGCGCCGAGACAGCTCGCTAGTGCGAGTGCGCCGAGACTGCTCTCTAGTGCGAGTACAGCGAGACAGCTCGCTGGCGCTGGTGCGCCGAGACTGCTCTCTAGTGCGAGTACAGCGAGACAGCTCGCTGGCGCTGGTGCGCCGAGACAGCTCGCTGGCGCTGGTGCGCCGAGACAGCCTGGTTGGCCTGTGTCTTCAGTGTATCGTACGATCTGCGCCGTATGCGCAGTGTTCCTAAGAAAAATATTATCTAAGTTTAGTCTGTTTGAAATATATTCAAGAGCTCACTCATTGTCTGCTGTTGAATAACGATTCGTAAAGATTTGAAAATTCATGGTCAGAAAGGGCCGAGACGGGAAAGTTACATTAATAATTAAGTCAGTATCGTTACTTTAGCCTACACACGAGGTGTGTGGTTGCCCCATGCTTTGAGGGTCAGTAGTTACACGTGTCAGAAATAGCTAACGTAGTGCTTCCTATCTGAAAGAGTAATATTGAGATACGCTAACGTTGTGCCTCTTTCTCAAAATTAGAAGGCGGACAAGCTAACGTTGTGCCTCTGTCGCGTCTAGCTTAAGTTATGCTAACGTCGTGCCTATGACTTAAGTAGATGTTAAGTTATGCTAACGGAGTGCCTATGACTTAATCGGTTATTAGTTTGTTAAGTTATGCTAACGTTGTGCCTATGACTTACTCAGTTATTTTGTTAAGTTATGCGAACGTAGTGCCTATGACTTACTCAGACGATATGTTGTAACGAAGAGATAATGTTTTCGTTAACATAATAGTTGTGGTATATCTTGTTGACAGACGCAGACATTGAAGGCGAAGATTCCACTGCCGAGGAGTCTCAATTTGTAAACGGACAGTCTCGAAGACCTAAGCCACTTGACGCTGAACGCTTGGGGCAGGATGTAGAGGAAGAGCAGCAGACAGGAACTTCGAGAATAGAGAGACCCTCCGCGCCGACACCCAGAGCCTGCATCACAAGCGACAACGATGAGCCATCACCAAGCGTGTCAGCTGTGATCGACGCGGTGCCTGCACTCTCCATGCCCCAGTGATGAGGCCGATATTCAAAGAAAAAGGGAGCCCGAGGACGGTCTCCTGTCAGGAGAGGCCGTGTAGTAGAAGATAGAATTCTCCCTTCCCTGCAAGCCCTAACGGTATAAAAACAGTGCACGCGACGCGATCGCTCTTCTTTTACGTGGGGCCGTTATACATGTAAGATTGTTCCTAGCATTAGTTTTGTTAATTTTATTTTTGTGTGTGAATAAAAAAATTGTGTTATAATTCTTTCCTCTTTATTTAAAAAAATAAGCTCGAATAAGTTTTACATAAGAATATATATATATGGATGGAAAAATAAAAGTATGAAGTTAGAAGTTTATCAATGAACAGATGATTACAAGATCTTTGAAATAAAACGGAGAATGGAAATTAGTGAAAAAGTGTCGACTGCACTACGATCCATGCATGAAAGTTGTATGACAAAATTTTACGTCATAATGAATGTGTAACTGTAGAAAGCAAATAGAAAGTTAATGTGTGAGTTGAAAATAACTGTTAGAGTATAAATATTGAATGAGTGCGGAAATAATCGACCGATTCATCTCAAACAATCCTTAGGATAGTAAAAGCTGCAGCTTCTAAGTATAAGAAATTACAACTACAACTACAGCAATTTTGAGATGAAAATATTGTTTTATTTCTAGCTCAAAATTGCAGTACATTGTTAATAGAAGTTATGTCTATTACAAGATATTCTGCATCGTGTTGTTCGAGCTTTGCTCGCTTAAGTTAGTATAAGAATTCCGGAAGAAAAACAAAACATGAATCCCTGTGAGTTATGAGCTGATTATGCGATCCATGCATTTTATTGTATGAGCAAAGTCGTCGCATTGCGTACAAATTATTCTAAACTGGCCGTCTCTGTTATGTAAATATGCATATAAATTTCCCTCTAAAGAGTCTCATTTTCTAGGTCAGAGTTGAAAGGGAAGCCGTTTCGTTGTTTCGGCTTTGAGTGTAAATTAAGTAATGGGTATCTTGACCCTTTACAAAGATTACTTGGACACTTTTTTCTGCGCTTATAACCACTGTTGTTCTTTAAATTCGGAAACAGTTCATGTTTACTATTCAACTATACGATGTTTACTGTAAGTTTATTCATTAAACCCCAGAACGATAATATAATAATTTATAATTTTGTCTTTGTACTGCCCTGTATTAAAAACGTAGATGTTAAAAATGCAACCTTCAGCTTTTTTTAATAGGGTAAGAGTGACAAGCGAGCACACAGTCCACCTGATGGTAAGTGGTTGCTGTAGCCCATAAACATCTACATCTATCGTCGTATGTGAATCAAAATGCAGATGCGTACTAAGGACTAAGATAGAATGTCTCTTTTCCAGTAAACCAGCTTGGTGTACATCTTTCTCAGACGTTTTTAGTAAACTTCAAAACAGGAGGATATTTAAGTTTTTTTACTTAAGTTTGTTTTGTAAATGCACTTAAAGTAAAAAGTTGCCACTATGAATTTAAATTAAATAATTGTCCAAGATTTGTGATTAAAACTTTTTTTTTAATCAAAAATTACATATAATACTCCAAATTCAAAAAACTTATGATATTATCTTGGTATACGTGGTAGAGTCATGCTGCAGCTATATTACTCGTATAGTTGTAGCACGAATGGGTCGGCTCGACCGGGGAGGGATCACGGTCTCACAGAATACCAGCGTAAAATAGCAGCTTAACGCTGCTGTGTTTCGTATGTGTGTGTAAAGAACCGAAGACCCTTTTTACTGCAAACGGGGCATTCCATCTTAGTCCTCACGGGTGACAACGCATCTTCATTTTGATTCGTAATCGAGGATAGATATAGATGTCTATGGGCCACAGAAACCACTTACCGTCAGGTGGACTGTGTGCTCGTTTGTCACCCTCATCCTATAAAAAAATCTATTGTTTAACTTTCATTTGTTTTTACTATCAATATTTGAGTTAAACATGGACTAAAAATTAGAGCACACAGACAATAAAAGCCCGCAATATGAATGCTGCATTTGGAGAGGTACAACTAGCGAACGCGCTGTGCGCTCCTGATTTAATTGTTTTTGTAGTGGAAAGTTCTTAATTAATTAACTGACATGCATAAATAGGCACTTGTTGCAACTTGCCTTTCTTTAATAATTAGGTACAGAATTGGAGGAGTTTTCGATAGAATTGTGATGAGTGATGCAAAATGAATTCTTTACTATGAATTACTAATAACTTTTCTCTAAACGATAATTTCAAGGCACCATCAAGATACGACGCTATTTCAAGATTATTTTTAATAAATTTTAAGGAAAGTACACCAAAATGAGGTCCCAAATTGAATTGAAAATAATTTAAACAATAAAATAAGTATTTAATTTTATTTAATCTAAAATATTATAATCGTGGTCATCGTGGTCAAGTTGTTATTTAGTGTTTTATCTTTATATATGTAAAGCGTCTATATAGTTATTTGAGAAAGTTAAAAATTCGTTGTAAAAATATTTTCTTTTTATACAAACTGAAAAAATGCTTTGTTACATTTTTTTTATATTATAACCAGAACACGAATATTAAAACGACCCGTTATTTCTTTGATTTCATGACTATTTAGGTTTTCATAAAATATTTAGGCCATTTAAATTGGTCTCCTTTTATGCATTACTCAAAAAAATCGAGTTTCGTTGAGAAATTCTACTGGCACTAAGAGTTAATATTATAATAACATAATAATTTAATAGAGATTTATTGTTGCTTGAATTGAATATGAAATAAGCGGCCTAAACATAAAAAATATATTAATGTAATATTTATTTAATGGTTCTTTGTGTAATACATTGGTCTTGTTTTAGTTGTATTGTGATATTTTGTATAGGTATATACAATATTTCTTTAAATTCCTTTCTCACCCCTAATAAAATTCATAGGGGATCGTTTAAATTGCAGGATTTGGCAAAGAAGTACACCTAAGTTGGACAAAGCTAACTTAAAGTTGACATAAAAGACAATTTAAATATTACATGATAAAATCAAGCGACACTATGGTGCGAGTCGTAATAATCTTTTACAAAACGCAAGAAATATAAAAAAGGTATTTATAATGTCGTTTAATAATACGATCGTCATTCATTTATATGTATTTTTTTAATCGAGTTCCAAAAACAAGAAGTTATTATAATCGACGCGTATGTTATTTTATGTATGTTACCCGATTTCTCAGAAACCGCTGAACCGAGTTTAATATTTTTTTTATTAAGTAAATTATAATTTAGACGTGGTCCTCATGAAAAAAAAATCACCTATAAGAGTAGAAAAGTAGGGAATGAAGACAAAATTCTAATTGTTACCTTTAAGCCGAAAGCGTAAAATAAACTTTTTAAAAAGTAAAACCGACTCAAAAAAAAAAACAATTTATAGGTTCTGAAGTCGGGGCTTTTCTTCTTCGATACACTAAGTCTTAGCACCGACTTCAGAAGTTATTATGTGGAAGTTAATATATTCATTTTATTGAAGATTTTTTAGCCATTTTTTAGATTTGGACAGCCATTTCATTTTCATTTTGAGTTTCACTCCTGACGATGCCTCGTTCAGAGGGAAACATGTGTTATCGACACGTATTACGTACGCGTATATGGTGGTTTGTTTGTTTCCGAGTATCGGAAGACTGGTGCAAAGCCGTTATAGTCCCAATATATAAGGGGAAAGGGTCACAGTAGAATGGTAAAAACTACCGTGGAATCAGCTTGTTTGCCATTGTGGGAAAACTGTATGCTAAGGTGTTGATTGAAAAGGTTATGAAAGAAACTGATGGGAAAATTTGTTAGAGTGTACAGGCGGGATTAAGAAAGAGGATTTGGGTTGAGCGCTGGGCAAGGACAATCATTAGTCTTTTTATAGGTCTCTTTATACACTAGTGCTTGTGTCAATGCAACGAGGCCTACTCGGACTGGTTTGATAAAGGGGTCAGGCAGGGTTGTATTGCTTGCCTGTGGCTGTTCAATCTATTTGTGGAAAGTTGTTTGGAAACTTTGAAAATTGAAGAATGTGGATTAAGAATGGGTGAGTTAACTCAAATACATTTAGTACGCCGTCGTCGGCAGACCAGTTGCAAATAATGGTTATATTAATGAATTAAATTTAAATTAACCATTGCATCAGAGGTTAGATTATATTACGTTTTCATTAGCCATGTGCTTAAAATGAACATTTTCGTCATTGAACTACTGTGTACTATACTGTCTCATTAATATTATGTTTTCATAAGGCCGGTTGGTACGAATATAGTCATGTTACCTTGTAGTGGCGGTGTAAGAATATCTATTACTCCATATCGTCGTGTGAATGACGCTAGAGGCGACAGAAGAAAACTAAAACAGGACATGGGCGGCAGAATTTTCCTAATAACAATTTAAAATTATAAAAAAAAACTACTATATAAAAAAACTATGGCAAAATTTCCCCAATCAGGCAATCTATGGGGAAGCCTATTTTCAGCAGTGGACTTTTATAGGGTGTAATGGATGGATGGATAGGAGCCCGGTTCTATTCTTTCAGTTGTATGTTACAAAAAGGTTCTAATGCGTGTTAAAAATAAAATTTATTTGAAAGATTATCGTGACATGAAATTTCAAATAGTCTCTATCTATATAAATCAATTGCTGCCCGTTAGTTTCGCTAAGACTTAAAACTGGTTGGACCAATTCTGATGAAATTTTTTGTGTGTTTAAATGGGTTCCTGAATGGTTTATACCCATAATTGTAACCAGTAGGTGACGCTGTTGTCGAGATCCAGAAATTACCGGTGCGAAGCCGGGTTGAATCGCCAGTTATATATAAAAATGGCGAGTGGCTCAAAAATTATTTTGTCGTGTACGGGCAGTACAGTACGGTGATCTTGTTCTTCAAGGTCAAAGACCGTCGACAACGCTATGTTGAAGAACTACGGACCGATTTTCCTTAGGAGACGCGTCTACGTGTTATTTTCGAGAGTCGTTACTTACGAATCGTTACGTACACGGACATAAGGAATTTAAACCTACCGAACAAGCCGGTTTCCGAAAATGCTTTAGTAGTACAGATCACATAAATTCCCTTCGGCAAATTGTATAGAAAACCGGGGAGTACAATTTCTCATTTTGTCTTACGTATGTTGACTAAGAGAAAGCCTTTAATTCCATCGAAATTTGGGTGGTGCTGTAGTCTCTTCCGTAATGCCAAGTTGACTGTCGTTGGCAATCCGAATACAGAACCAAAATACGAAACTTATCTAACTATAGAGAGCTATAAGACAGGATATCAACATAAATGGCGGGTACATCACTTACTTTCGATTTGCCAACGATATAGTTATTTTGGCAGAATTGTAGCACTATGCTCAATGACCTCGCTTCAAAACGAATAAATCTTAAAATGAACATGTACAAGATAAAAGTAACTTCCATGTCACACCCATGCCGATAGCTATTGAGAGCACTACTGTTGACGAAGTTTGTTTGGTTATGACAAACTGTCCGATTATGTAAGTTTAACTTTGAACGGTTACCCCGGCTTGGCAGAGTTAGGGAGATTATGACACTTCTACACGTTACTTATACATTTAAACTTAAAACACGTGTAGTGTACAACAATCGTGTACTGCCAATCATAAAATAATTATGGATCTGAGACTTGGTCTTTTACTGCTGAGTTTTCTGCGTGATGTTCTTAAAAATGAGGATATCCGCAGTAGATGTAACCGATATAGCCCACTGGATCAGTAAGCTGAAGTGGCAATGGCCCTGCTTTATAGCTCGAAGCACCGACAACCGAAAAGAGCCGGAAGAAAGGTTATCGAGCGGCAGCCTTCTGTCGGTAAGCGAAGTGTAGGACACTGATGGATGGCGTTTGGTAGAGATGCAAGAAGTCGATTCATGCAGTTCGCTCAGGACCGTGATTTATGGCATTCCTTGTGGATGACCTATGTTCAGCAGTGAACTTGTGAAGTTGTAATAAAATTTAATAGCGGATTGTTTTCGGGGATATGAGCCTGACAGTTTTACTTTATTTATTTGCGTTTCACTGGAGGCTGATGTTGCGCGGTAAAATAACCGAAAGATTTTACTAGACAACTGCACTATTCGTCAAATTGAATACAAACAATGCATCGTTAGCAGCTGAAGAATTCATATCACTGCGACCTCGTGGTAACCGCGACGAAGTCCTAATTGTGTTTTAACACACTTTACTTCGACCACAGTACAATTGTTAAGATCATGAAATGCGAAACTTAAAAACCACTGAAACGTAAATTTGGAATCAGTTATATTTGTTCAAGTTTTTCACACGTTAATTATATTGTATAAAGTGTTTACTTATAGTCGATAATGCGATGTTTTCTCGCAAAAATTTGAAATCCCCGACCATAGGTTTCAATAATATACTGGATAAACATTTTATTTTCATAGAATTTCATTCGGGTGAATTATACGAGTAGAGGAAAGTCTAAGAAAAGATAGATGGACTTAGTTAGGGATCATATAAGTAAGAAAGGAGTGAGTGAATAGATAACGGTCGATAAGGAGTGTAGTGTATGTATATATATATATAAATATATATAAATATATATATGTATATATATATATATATATATATATATATATATATATATATATATATATATATTTCACTATATATTATATACTACTACACTACACACCTTATCGACGTAACCGAATTAGTATTTAAGTATGAGTGTTATTGTATTTAGTTACAAATTACATCGGAGTATGATTAACATTTTTTATTTCGTCTCCACGCGTCCATCCTCACAGGAGAATGGAAGGGGACGACATGCTAAGCCAACCCCAAATAACTTGGGATAGGTGCAGTAAGAAGAAGAAGCTATAATTTCATATATAATTAAATTATATATCTTATATAAATTATTTTACAGTATCTAATCTATGTTAACGCCTGTGCTCAACCCGATTATATATTATTGTTTGATTGAACAACTTTATCGAAAATACAGATTTTATATGAATTTTTATTTAACGCAATTCACAGGTAATATGTACATGTAAATCGTATTTTAGTAATTTTAACGGTATAGCCGGTCACACGCAGTAATTTACTAAAAGGTCCAATGGAACGAGTTCGCCAATAAATAATCACAGAATTCTTTAACAAGTTTTGTCCGCGAATTTTTTCCGTAAGACAAGAAGACAAAAATCATAAGTCCACACATTTTTGGGTAACCTTAGCCTTACGGTTACTATGTTTTTCTAATGCACGAAAAAACACTACTGGATATGGCTGATGCTGACTGACTGCTGGATATGATGGCTACTGCAGCTGAGCTTGGCCTTGAAATTGAAAAGGATCTCAGATATTTCTTTATTATAATAGCAATACACTAGTATATATAATACAATAGAAGGAAATACTTAGGAAACACCAAACAAAACTTTCCGTCACCAAATTGCGGTTTTTCCTAACAGTTTGTATTTATGCAACATATTATTTATGTACAGATTAACGATAGTGTCGCATATATAATGTGTAAACAGATATGTTTATCTGTCTATAAATAGCAGTCGTTGGATTTTCTAAATGCATTGTGGAACCCTCTTGCCCAGCTTGGAGAGGATGAACAAATCTTCTAAAAAATGCTTGTACGCAATGGTGACGTTGATGTTGATATAGTAAATCATAGCTTAAAGTTGCAATGAAATTTAAGCCGAGCGGTTGACTTAATTCGTTTTTTGGTTCTAATCTACTTAAATGTTTTTGTAATTATTGCAAGTGTCGATAAATAAGTAAATAATCCACCTGATGAATACCACAGATGCTTTGTCATATCTGAGAATTAAGGTGGAATGTCTCTTAGCTTGTAATTATTATGACTCTTAACACTCTTCTAACTGAAACCTCACAGTACATGCACTCTTGGCCTGTGGTAGATACAGGTAAGAAACTGATATTTACCCAGACGCATTCCTAAGCAGAAAATAGCTATGTCACTTTTAAAATGGTAAATATTTTTTTTAAATTAAATGATCTTAGATAATATGGTAAATAATCTCTTATCAAATTATTTTTAATATATTTTTCTTTCACAAAAATTAACCTTGTCCGTAACCGTGTAATATCATCCTTGTCCGTACTTGGGAACTATTGCTGATTCAGTTCAACATACTTTTTTAAAGGTATACCCATTTTAATTTGTTCGTTATTATAAATGATGCAAAATATAACCTAGTCTATAAATTGCATATTAAAAGCTGTTTTATAATTTTTTTTAACTAAGAAATGTTTTTTTAGTTCAAATTTGTTCTATTCTATGAAACTATTTCTAATCAGTCATAAAACGCAGTGATTATATACTCTTTGATCAGATATCACATCATTCTTTTTTCAAACGTAAAATAATTTTATTTATTGTCATGTAAAACTTATGTAGTGATTTCATGTAAAGATTATGATATACCCTTTGATGTCATGATTAATTTCAAGATTTCAAGTTGTAATCTTGTAAAATCTCAAGTTCAAAAATATTTCAATGTTTACTTGGTTTGAATTATTATTTGAAGTTAAAAGAAGTGGTTTGAAAACACCGGTTTATCAATATGATTTTTTAACATTAACATTTGAGTCATTGCGCAATTTAACTGCACTAAGCAAAACAAATTCCTTTACCATAAGCATAGGTGATAAATACGTAGATGTATTTAGTTTTTACTGTGTACCTGCAATTAGCGTCCAAGTATTTAAATAATTGTTATTATTTTCTATATACCTATCAAAAAATTATTTGAGATATAAGTTATTTATTTTTTGGAATTGCACCTAATTTATCCTTTATTAATGTCTCATAATTAAGATCAAAATATACAAATTAATATGAATTTATAAATTCTCTAACTAAATTAAATGTCTAAAACATATGAATGTGTGAAAACAATTAAATATATTAAGAGTTAGTTATGGGCTGGCCAATGGAAACTTTTTCAAGAAACGGAAAGCGCGAGGCAAAGGAGGCACGCGTGGGCTCCAGTGGTGGCGGCCGATCAAGGGATGCAGGCAGGGCTCGGTGGTGGATGGACGGTCGGGTCGGCTACAGCGAGCTCTCAGTGTCGCTCAAATCGCGGCGCGCGTTGGTCGTGCGTCGAGCGCGCGTGGAGTGATGTCTGCGAGATGAGACTGCCGCTGGTGCTACTGTGGCTGGGCGCGGCGGCGGCATGCGGCCCGGGCCGCGGCTTCACCCGCCGCCACGGACCGCGCCGCATCACGCCCCTCGTCTTCAACCAGCATGACCCCAACATCAGCGAGAACTCCAAGTCCGCCAGCGGTCCTCCGGAGGGCCGTATCACCAGGGATGATGAGAAGTTCAAAGACTTAGTGCCCAATTATAACCCGGACATTGATTTTAAGGACGACGAAGGCACCGGCGCCGATCGTCTTATGACCCAAGTAAGTGACTTAAAATGTTTCATAATTAAACTAGATCTAATTGACACAATAATTATCTTGGAAAAGTTTGCGTTAGTTTTTGGCAAAGTTTCTCGAAATGTGCGGTCACGGTTGAATGTTGAAAGTTGTATAACAAAACAATAGGTTTCATGAAGAATCCACTGTTATGAAAACACCTCCTCAGTGCGCGGGTAGGGACAATCGACGGTGTAAACATTACTGTCCGCGGAACAATGGGAACAAATTGCGGGCGTTACGGTAGCTTCGTAGCGAGTGTTACGATTGTAGCACTGCAATTACGCAGGCTTCGACAACAAACGTTTTGTCTCTGTGACTAATGGATGAATGATGAATTCTTTTCAATTTTGATGCCAGTTTTGGTGAATATATGACCGTCATAAAGTTGGAGTGAGAAGGTATTCGGAGTCATGCGTTGTCATTCACGACGTTTTGTATACGGATAAAGAGAACTTACGGGAAACTTATTGTCCGTTGCGCTGTTACTTTATTGTACATTTTTACGTTAGATCTTAAACTTCTTAATAAGCATAAAAATTATACCACGAAAATCTTATAATATAATAAGAATAAATAGAAAATTTATTTAAGTACGACATAACATTTAGAACAGTTTTAAGGTAATATTTATTTAATCTAGATAAGAATAATATGATACTAAATATTTTAGAGATAATTGAATTGACATACATCTTTTTAGAAAAATCGTGGACATAAAATAAAACTCATGGATTTTTCAACCATGATGATGTTTAGATTGGGTCAGACACGGAGATATTAAAAATGATCGAAATTACCATTATGTAAAAAATTATGCAATATGCAAGCATACAAGACTGATCAAATATATATAAAAGATGACCCTTGAATTGAATAAAGGTGTTTCTTGAATTTAACAATTAACAAAGTTTTTAGATACGCATTTTAAGATGAATAAAGGTGTAAAATAATGTTCTCTTAACTTTTGTTATGTTTAAATTAAAAAATAAACATTATAAGAAAGTATTTGTTAGCTACGGATATGTTGTTTAAGACTGACTATTTTTTTTCTATGAATGCAAGAACTTATTAGGTCACATTATGAATGATTAGCTAGTATACAATACAGATTTTTATGTGGTATGGTTGCTTAAGACTATTAAAGATAAAAAGATCACGAATTAAATTATGAGCATTGGTTTCAACTTGATGGTAAATCGGTTAATATACGCTCGACTCATTCAGTTTGTGTCGAGTTTCAGCGGCACCGTCCGACGGGTTTGCTCTAATGGCTTAACAAACATGGGCCCATGTTGACAAATATACAAACATTCGCTATGGCGTTCGTAGTTCGTACTATTTCCTGAAAGAAGTAGGTCATTACGAAACGTGACATACTAATCTCGTCATTACATTGAGATTTCACTAATTGCCGTTTAACAACCTTTTTATGTCCTCATCTAAAGCCTGATTTGCATGGGGAAATATCTCTAAAAGTGAGTCTGAAATACTATTTGCTTATAAAATTAGCTCTTTTTTATATAAAATACCATAAATGCATAATTTTCCATTATCATACCTCAGCTTATTAGCTTATACCTCGTACCGGCGATGGGGGCGGCTCTCCACTAGATGGAGTGACGACCTTGTGAGACATGCAGGAAGTCGATGGATGCAGGTGGCTCAGGACCGCGCTTAGTGGCATTCCTTTGGGGAGATCCATGTCAGTAGTGGGTTTGTGAAGGGTTGTAATGATGGTGATGATGATGATGATATCTCGCTTGCATTATCATCACTAAATTTTTTTCCAGTTTAGATTTTCCCGTTTTTATAATTTTTATTGAAATCGTTTTTATATTTGTATACGTGGTAGAGCCATGCTGCAGCGATATTAATAGTATAGTTGTAGCACGAATGGGTCGGCTCAACCGGGGAAGGACCACGCTCTCACAGAATACCAGCGTAAAATGGCAGCTTGACACTGCTGTGTTTCGTATAATGAGTGTAGAGAACCGGAGACTCATTTTACTGCAAAAGAGGCATTCCATCTTAGTCCTCACGGGTGACGACGCATCTGCATTTTGATTCTTCATTGAGGATAAATGTAGATGTTTATGGGTCACAGCAACCACTTACCATCAGGTGGACTGTGTGCTCGTTTGTTACCCTACCCTATAAAAAATGTAATCTTTTACTCGACTGTCCCACAATGTAGGTTTTGTTTTTGGGGGGCTTATTCCTTTGTGACCTCATGTAGACTAAACAGTTTTACAAATTCGTCCGCATTTCCTGAGTATCATACATGGGTTACATTTTATGGTTGAACAATACCACAGCTTAAAGAGAGTCTAGTAGCGTAGAGTAGTTAGTTCTATAAACTGTAACAATACTAACAGAATGCTCGTAAAACCACTATAACGCTTGTAGCATAATATTTTAATAATGGCATCACACAGTCGATTATTTTGATTTTAAAAATACATTGTTCACATACATATATTTCATTCATTATTTTATTACGGCCTATCAAAAGCCGATTTCTGAAAATAGGATCATATATAAATTCAGTATTAATAAACTTACTATATAAAACTAATTTTATGCACCTAAATGAGTTCGTGCTTATTAATATCTAGGTATATAGGTATACTACAGTATAACAATCACCGTGACAGCTCAAAGGAGCGTGGTAGATAAGCGCTCACTTTAATATTGCATCGTACGGGACCAAACCGAGTTCTATTTCCGCCGGCACAACTGAAATTTGTAAATTTGCCACGTGCTCGGTGGTGAAGAAAAACATGTGCAGGAGGAGGACATGTATTTTACCAACACATTTTTACCCATACAACGTATTTACCCTTAAACCTTAATAAGAATAGAATATGTCACGTGTAAAATATGAACTATCCAGTATAACTATATATCCTAAATACATATACTTTTAAAATGAAATCACAGTTACTACACAGCACTAAAATTAAGTAATATATTAATTATTAAAAGTTATTTGCTACGGAACTTTAAAGAATTAATATAGCTCTTCTACCGACTTCAAAAAGGAGAAGGTACGCAATTTGACTGTATGTTTTTTTTATGTGTGT
Organism: Parnassius mnemosyne; assembly: GCA_963668995.1. Lineage (NCBI taxonomy): Eukaryota > Metazoa > Arthropoda > Insecta > Lepidoptera > Papilionidae > Parnassius > Parnassius mnemosyne. Next base: position 42,896,689 of record CAVLGL010000104.1, on the reverse strand, counting down.
TACCTCATAACTTTTTACTGGGTGAACCGATTTCGATGATTTTTTTTTATTTGAAAGATGGTGCTTCACATGTAGTTCTATTTTATCAAGGTTTGACCAATAATTTTTGAGTTATTCTTAATAATTTATACTGAAGTCCGTTGTACCAAATTTTTAATTTTTAATTATGTGATATAATATTGAAATTGAATCTAGTATTTATTATCATCATTTCAGCCCTTCACAAGTCCAGTGCTGAACATAGGTCTTTTCCAAGAAATGCCAGTGCCACTAATATTTACACTTTCTTTTCTTTTGCTATAAATTCACAAAATTATCCATTAGACAAAACTTGAGTTTTGCTTACGTTTCAGGCTAAAATCTTTTGAATGAAATTTCATATTTTCACAATATGCAAAGGTTATTTTAATACCTATTATCATTTCGAATCTTCATCCATATTTTTATTAATTTTATATATTTCATTAAAACGAAATTTCTTTTTATTATAAATTTTATATCATGGAAATGTACAAATAATGTAAATTACTACTAACAAAACTAGTAATTAGGGTTCTTTATTATAATGTATTTTGGAGACAGTATCTTTTTAATTATAAAATCATTATGACTGAAAAATAGCAATTTGTGTGTAAAATAATTATTTTGTAATCAATGGGTGAGGTTTGTACTTAACAACGAATGAATTGAACGAACTAGAGAAATCGATCATAAGTCCTGACTTCGAAGCGGAATATCAAATTGTTAGATCGTTTTTAAAAGTCTACCTCGTTTGTTAAATTTAATTGCAACGCCATGAAATCAAATACTAATCATTTGCCAAATACCCTCACATCAATGTCAAAAGAGATAAATTATGATCTTTAAGCCAATTTTGACTTTAAATTGGGATTTAAATTTTGACTTTAAATTAGTTTTCTATCGTGCACTGCTGCACACTGATTATACTCGTAGTTTCCCACTCACCTAAATAACCTCATCCGATGTAAAATTTATGCGATTGGAATGCACAAATGGAAGAAGTATCGGAGACACGGGACAAACACGATATAACCAGATCTGAATACTGTTTTTGTACAAATATTGACTCTAAATCAGATTTTAATACAGGACACTCAACAAGATATTTTGATCACTAAGACACGTAGTCTTCAAAAACTACAAAGAGTAAAATAATTTCTTCATAATTTAATATCTTCTGAAGTCGGTACTTTACTTCTTCGATGACTACACTATGTTTTAGCATGGACTTAAAAAGATACAAAACGATGGTTCTGTTTAGTTTTTTTTTGTTTCGTACACAAAGGGTAACCAACGGGACCCTAATGATTTCTTATATTTACGAGAAGACTACACATTAAATTAAACTAATTTTTACGGATTTTATCGCGTTTAATTTAAATTTTTAATTCCCGATGTATCGGGTTCTTTACAGCACCCATGGTCACGGGGAGGACTGAGGTGTTTGACGTCTCGATGTTATAGTTAGCCTGGCTATCTTCAGTTTGTGAATATTAATTTTGGTCCGATCTACGTAGAATGTGCTTATAGTATCTTGAAGTCTTGCAGTGGTATGCTTAGGTTTGGATTTAATTTGATTAATTATAGGATCCCAAGCAGATGACAGCTCCAATCCATCTTCTCTATTGTAATTAGGGTGTTTGTAATTTCAATAGCCTCGCGAATCATCCTTGGTAGGAATCGGTGTTCTTTTGCGAGGATTTGTGGTCTATCGAATCTAATGTAATGGCGGGGATGATCTTGAACATCTTCACAGACTGTATACGTCCCGGAACGTCAGTGTTTCAAGTCAACTGTGTGTTCTTTAAAAACTTCGGGAATTAAAAATTTAAATTAAACGCGATAGAGTTCGTAAAAATTAGTTTCATTTATTTAAATAAAAATAATTAAAAATTGGTTCACAATTGGCTAAGATATGGCGTAATTTACATACAAAAAATTATACAGACCAATTCAGAACCTGTTTTTAAATAGAATAAGGTTGACAAACGAGCACACAGACCACTTAAGAGGATGCTGTGGCTCATAAACATCTATGTACATCTATCCTTGATCAAAAATCAAGATGATCAGATCAAATGCGTTGTCACCACTCAGGACTAAAATGGAATGCCTCGTTTTCAGTAAAAATGTAAAATACCTGCTACATTCTTGAATTCGGCTACTAATATGGTATGGAATCTATATTATAGTTTTGACGTTGTAAAGTTTGTTCATTAAATATAGGTTGCAGGTATTAATTTTATACTATTAAGGTAGCCTGTAAGTAGAAAGATTCTACATGACAATCGCACTTATTCCAAAATTTTCGGAGAAGTCTATACTTATGACCGCATATCATCCTACCTACAAACGTATTTCGCCTGTTCAACCGTAGCTTTTTAAGGTTCCGTACCCAAAGGGTAACCAACGGGAACATATTACAGTGGAGGCTTCCGCTGTCTGTTAGTAGGCTGTATCTCATGATCCGCAATAGGTAGACAGTTGAAATTTTCATAGAATGTGTATTTCTATTGCCGCTATAACAATAAACAATAAAAATGAAAATAAATAAAAATTTTAATGGAGCTCCCCTACTAGAAACGCGTTTTACGATGGTACGGAACCATTCATGCGCAAGTCCGACTCGCACTTTGCCGGTTTTTCTCTGTTCTTTACGTACCTTTAATTTTATGACAGTTTTCTGAGTTTTAGTGGTAAACAATTCTGTATATTTGTTATTTGTAATCTATTTATTCGTTTTTATGAAAAAATCTCTATTCACCTTCAACAACAAAAAGTGGTTTCGAAGTTAATCTTACTTCGTAATCGAAAGTGACATGTTTATCGAAGCTGCTATTTCAGATGCTTGTTTGCCGCAATGTCAATCTATCGATGCTGGTAGTTATAATTAGTTCACTTGATTTAGCGGTCATCAGACAAGTTGTTTTGTAATTTGTGTTAAACGCGAATGAGAATAGTTTGTTGTTACGTTATACGTCACTTCTCGTCGAAGGTTCTGAAATAGTTGTCGCACGCTCAAGGATGCGTCTGTTGGTCCGGCGCAAATAATTATTTCAATGCAGACGCGGTTTGTACGGCAAATATTTTAATAGCCTAATGTGCTTACTTGGAATCCAGTTCTATGCCGATGATAATCGTTATGGCTGCACAGACAATCGGCGGCGTGCGTGTGTGCGTGCGCGGAGAAGCGGCGGCGCGAATCCGCCGTGGGTTACGTTATATGCTCGCCGCGGGCAGCACATAGCCGGCCCGGCTCGGAGCCTTGCATTCGTAAAAATCTCCAAACCGGTTCGTTCCTCCATTACTTTCTTTCTGCCTCCAGTGTGCCTCCCATTTAACTCGGGCCCACTTTTTATCAGGAATCGGTATCTCCTTCTAATAGTATTATTTATTTCTCATGAATAAGAGGGAATATACGTAAAGTTAATGCCCACGGGAAGCGGTGCGTTACATGCCATGCTTCTGAGATAAACGTTGTGCTCGTTCCATTGGAACCTGCGTTGAGTAACTAACACGGTGACAGCGGGATTTATACAACTCCTACATTGTTGTAATCTTCGTTAATGAATTATTGTTTTGATTTATGTTAGATGTTTTTGACGGACTAAATTTTCAACGTTCTATGTTAACGGGCTGTCAAATTGTTTTAAGCGTGACTGTGTGTTGCAGAGAATCTATTGATCTACACCATGTTTAGATTAACTTCTGTTCAATCTTAACTGACTCTCTGTGTCGATAAAATTTTAAATCTGACGCACGTAAGCTTATTATATGAAATTGTACAGGTAAATGATAACTCTGAAATCAGTTTTCCTTTTTTTGGTTCTCTTTTTTTCAACAACAACGGTTCTAAATTTACAATTGATTTATTCTATTTGTTAGCTGTGTGTTAGTTCAGGGGATAATCGCTCGCCCATGATTTCTCCGCCAGCACCAAAGAAATTATTGCAATTTTAAAGGTTGATTTATAACCGTGTATCGCCGGTGTAAATTAACCTCCTATCCCATATCCTCTCGTAGGCATTTTAAGAGGTGACAGGAAAAAATGAAACAGGAAATGGAAAACAGCATTATTTTCTCCATGTGGCAATTTATGGAGGAGGCCGAGGTTCAGCAGTGGACGTTTGAGAGGTTGTAATGAATTAATAATAAAAATGTTGATTTAGCTCTTGATACTTGTAGTAAAGGAAAACATTGTGAGAAAATAACAATAACATTTGCGTTGCGAATTCTTATTTGCGCACAGTCGTGGGGCTTTAACTGTTAGTTTATATTTTAGCACTGTATTAGTTGATGATTTAACGATTGTATGGCCTAGTAGTTAACGTATATTCTATTTTATGGCTTCTGAGTTCGCATCCTAGCCGTAGCGTATATTTAAAATATAAGTTAGAAGAGGTTGCTGTATGTGGATATTACTGAATTCCTTTTTTGTATTTATATATTAATTGTGAAGTCATGCAGTGGTAGTATAAGAATAACCACTATCCCATAACGTCCTGTATGGGTGTCGTAAGAGGCGACAGAGGGAAACTGCAACAGGAAATGGGCAGCAGCCTTTTCCTGATATTAACTCAAAATTGTATAAAAAAAACTGGGCTTTGCTAACCTAAACAGGTTTGCAACGAAGCGTGACAACTATGGCAAAATCCCCCTATGTGCAAAATTTATGGGGGAGGCCTGTATTCAGCATGGAATTATGAAGTCTTGTAAAAAAAGTCGAAAGGGTAGTTACATTTTGTATATACATTTCGCATAAATAACGAAGTTATTTACTTTTAATTTTGTTCATTTAAAACAAAGTAATAAAGTTAATACAAGCATAAACATATAAGTAAGCATATTTCATGTAATCCCGAGGAGATTTATATGCGTCGTATCGTTTTTCTATTACAAAATCAGTTTGCGACGTCTCGCCGGCCAGGTCGGTAGACCGCAGTATAGGCGCGCCACCACATTGCTTGCGTTTCTCCGATTCCAATCGGAATTACTTACCATTTTATGAAAGTTTTTATTAAATATTTTATATCCCTGGACGCGAATAAGGCCCAGCGGTGTGGAGGTCGGGTGTGCGGAGGTAGAGGGACATAAATATCTCGGTGATTTATGGTCAAGGCGGTCGCAGGATAGGTCAGCATTATTCAATTTCGTATTTGAGGTTCGAGTTACAATGAGCTTTTACAGCGGCGCGCGCGCAGATAGCGCGACTATCCCGACTGCGTCACTTACTTTTGTTATCTATTTTTTCAAGTTTATACAGCACAGATTAACGTATGTTTGACGTATTCTAACCAGAGAGATTACTAATCCAAGTTTTTTTTAATTGTTTTTAAATTTACAGTCATCGAGCAAACCAAACAAAACTCTTTATACGAGTACAATGAAATCGTTTTAAAGTCACTTAATTATCGATTGTTAATATTGATTTTATTTCGCCCAGCGATACGCTAAAGTGGTTTAATTTGTTAGCTGCAAAGACACCGCCGACCAAATTAGATACTTTTCGGCTTATTAGCGCTGAGTAAAAAACAGAACGAGGCCCATCGCTTTGTGAATAATTGACTATAATCAAATTAATCCTAAACTCTACGGTGGGTTTACTACGTTGTAAAATGTAATAAAGACCTCTTAACGGTCATATTATAACATCTTCTGTTTACCATAAGCAGTCACATACGAGTACGTATAAAATAATCAGGTAAGTGCTATTTTTAAATGGAGGGGTTAATGTTGAATGTTTTAAACATTCAACATTATCCTTTCCTTTAAATTTTTATTTTCTATGAAAATTATTTTGCAAATCAGACATTACTTAAAAGTTAAACACTTTTTTATAGGATAGGGTGAAAAACGAGCACACAGTCCACCTGATGGTAAGTGGTTGCTGTGACCCATAGACATCTACATCTATCCTCAATAAAGAATCAAAATACAGATGCGTTGTCACCGGTGAGAACTAAGATGGAATGCCTCTTTTCCAGTAAAAAGAGTATCCGGTTCTCTACACTCAACATACGAAACGCAGCAGCGTTAATATAAAACGCTGGTATTCTGTCAGAGTCCTTACCCGGACACTTTTGTTATTTCTTGTGAAATGAAAAAAAATGCATAAAGTGAAGGAGAATGGACAGGAAATCAGACCATGGAATAAATTTAAAAAAAATACTACGGCGAAAAACATATACCTATTTTAAAATCGGGTAGAGAGATTTTCAATTGTTTGTTACAGTAAGCTGTTAGAGAAACTACCACCACCACTTCCTGTACTGTATGATTAGCTAATATGAAGTTCAGAAAATGATTGTGAATTTCAATAAAAATAGTATATTACGATTTAGTAAAAGTAAGGATACAGCCTGTATACGTCTTACTGCTTGGCACAGACCTCTCATTTCCAAAAGTATTTTAGGGTAAGAAAATGTTCTCCGTGTAGCCTCAATGCATGTTGATGAACTTTACATGTCTTTGAAATATTGGTTTTTAATTCTCAGACATGCAGGATTCCTCACGATGTCTTCCTTCACCGACGGGCACGCAGTCGCGTAATGTGTAATTTACAGCGAGCGCTTAGCCTCTGAACTACCATGGCTCTATATAACTTGAATAAAATGTTCTAGAACATTCTATAATTTTTTTTTAATTGTTAGAAGATTTTATAACAAAAATGAGTTGTACATCATTGGTTATTTAATATTATCCTAAATATTTAACGCAGAAGTGTTGTTAAATAAAACATGAGCGTTATATAAAATAATACTGCTGATAAATATATTTACAGCTGATTACACATGTAATGTGCATAATCTGTGATTATCCGACAGAGAACATGCCTTGAAGCTTGCTACCGACATCCACATCTGTGTTGCTGAATAAAATAAACACATTGGTAGAAATAAATTGATCAGCTTTGATGTTAGTAAAAGCCCTCGCTTAAATCGAATCGTTTCTTAAGTATTGGTGAAATGGTGAAGTTTTTATGTTATAGTTTAAAATCAAATGGGTTTTGGTTTGGCTATGCCTTGTGATAATATTTCAACTATTTAATATGTAAATGATATTTTAGAAAATAATGAAAATATTCACCAATAAATTTCACAGTCAATAACATTATTATCGTAATCATCAGACTTAGGTCTCAAAAAATGAAAATAGAAAAACTCGCCTAAAATGTCTAGCACTTAGGGCAAATTTTATAATTAAAACTTTTTATAGTTAAAACTCTTGTACTTTTGAGATAATAATTTGTAAAATTATATCAATATTTTTAGTTATTTATATAAGTTTTAATTTAGTTGACTAATATGAATTTATAATGAATATAGACACGTTGTTAATTATAAAATATAAATTTACTTTGTCCCATAACTTATATATGTAGTTATGTAACAACAACCCTGACAAGACAATAGTGATGAAATAAATATATTGAAACTAAAATATATCATGCAATTGTTAATTTATTTTCCATTGTCTTCCAGCGGCCTCTACGTTATAATTGGCGAGTAGTAATACTGTTCTCGAACGTGCGAAATAGGGTTTCAGCAGATGTACCGTATTTAAAATATTATATATAATTAGTTAAAGTGTTGTGTTCAAGATTACCAAGATTTTTATACAAAAAACAATACTCCAAGTTGTCATATTAGCAAAATAAACGTAAAATAAAATGCATTTGACATTAAAAACGTTGGTCGCACTTACATTAATGAATAATTATAAGGGAAAATAATATTTTTGCTCATTATTATTCAAGCTTTGGCGATATATAAATTGATTCAAATTTTGGCGACCGGTTTATGATGAATTATTATTTAAAATTTTATAAATCAATTTATTCGAGTTTGTGATGTAAGGGGTTTAGTAGAAACGCATAGTATGAGGAGGCCCTTCTACGTTCGCAAGCGAACGTAAGCACACTTGTTTAAACAAAGTCCAAACTGTTCAAGTGATAGGTCTTTGAACCTCACCCGTGTTTGCGGTTTGTTTTATATAGTTGCTTCCTAAGGTGGCGATAAATTAACGATTTGCATCTCACCGACGAACGTAAACATTCGTGATGAATGTAAACGCAAGTGTGTCAATATCTAACCGTGAATCTTCGGTCCCGTGTGAACGTTGCACAGAATACTGGCACCTGTACTTCGTTAGTATTTTTATTCCTCATTATGTCATAATACAATTAAGTTTTCCAATTCTGATTTTGTGCTTGGTGATGCTCTATATTTCATGAAAAGCTTATATTTAATGAAAAAACGCATGCAGTTCGAATCTCTTCACTCTTTTCACTTAATTATTATTTGACATTTTTGGATTTGATCTTGATTATTGTTACTAATCCTTGTAATTTTGGATAATTGTTTAAGAGAGCATTGTTTTGATTTATAAAAAAATTTCAATTCCTTATGCTATAATTATACCGGCATCTTAGTCGATGCTTGCGTCCTGCGATATTTTAGGTGACTATTTCTGTTTTTGTCTTAGGTCTGGCATTTCGTTGATTGCTCGCCTAACAATCGTGGCATCTACAGATGTAAGAGATGTTTTACGATTAGACAAATTTTAAACACCAACCAATAAATTTTACCGATGTCACATAATTATAAGGCAAAAATAGGAAAATAGGAAAAAAAATAGGACTTAGTGAGCTTTAATATGAAATAGTTTAAGTCCTTTTACATAATAGGTACCATTTAGTTGAAATTGTATTCATAAATAAGATTCTTTTAAATAATTTTATAGGTAATGACACCTTCGAAATTACAACAGCTTTGAATCATTTTTCGCCTTTTTAAAAGTAGCGACCTTATAATGAGCTTTTCTGTCGCAATCTTCTTTGTCTTACTTGTCTGTAATGTTACACAATATCAACAATACAACCAAAATATATTAATAAAAAAAAGTAATGCGGACTTGTTAGTTAGTAATCTTGAACAGATTGATTGTGTACACTGTAGCTGACACAAGTGGCAGTTTCAAATAATTAAGACTTGCATAGATAATGCGCCCGATTATTGCGCCGTTGTGTAAAATGTACAACAGTTTGTTTTCAACGCTGTTTTCTGTATAATACAGATAAAAGCAATGTCAGCAAACAGTCAAATATGCTCATTTGTACAAGAATTTATTGCATTGTTCTAGTTTTTAGTGGTGTACTTCAAGATTAACATTTTATGACACAAATAACAAAACCTCGGACACATCCAACGGCATCATTAATCTTCAATAAAATGATTGATGATGATTATACACTATTTGTACTTAAATTTGGATGTATTATTTATATATTTATTTATTTATCATAGCAATAAAATGTTTGTGTAAAGTGCCGATGGAGCACAAATGTAATTAAGTTGTAAATTGCCTGCAGCCAGCCCATAGGTGAGGAAATTTATGAAGATGTAAAAGTATTACCAGTTCTGGTAGACAAAGCAGAATGTTGGAAATTCTGTAAATATTTGATTTATATAATGTATATTAACAGTATAGTAACAGATATTGCATTATTTTACTACCCTTACTATGTTACGATTGGTAGGCAGATGGTGATGTCTCACGTCTTTGACGCTGCTCCCCGTCGCCGGTCTTGGTATTTTGCGCCTGGATTAAGCGAATTAGTTCTACTGCTATCTATCGGAAACCATGACATTTTTTTGCATTTCCCATAGTCTGCTCTAACAATGAGACGAAATATTGTGATGAATTTTCTTACTTCGCTCCCACACAACGTATTATATAATTACAAGATTAATAATTAAAAATTATGTTGAAACTTTTAATACCTTATACCACCTTATTCCAAAATTTAGTTTATCTCTAAAACTATGGTTTAATAAGGGTCCTAAATAAAGTCCCCTTAGCCGTGGCGCCACAATCTTTGCGATTTTTGACATTTGCTGTCAAATTCCATACTTTACACTTTAGATCGCATATTTCGGCGGGATTTATTTCGTGAAACAGATTCCACATTTTGTAATAAGACCTAATGTGTATAACATAACGTTTAATTCAAAAAAAAAGGAACTACATGTGGTACTTTTGACGCGACTGTAACATCTCAGAACATAGCTTCACGGAATTATAATGGAAAAATAGCTTATAGGTAATCTATACCACTTGTCGTTAATATAAACACAGGCAAATTAATCAAAGAACTTTGTTCGTAGAAACAGATTTATAATTATAATAAAGGGTAAATTAAAAAAAAAGTTATAAAAACTCTGAGCAAAAGCGTTCCGTATTGTTTGCGAGTGTATCTCGTTGGTTTGTTTTAATTATTCTGACAAATATTTGCCGCGGTATAGCTGTTGCCGCTTATCTTAGTCTTATCTGTCAAACCCCAGTCAATGCTAAGAGACACGGGCCACTATAGACCAAAGTGAAGGAATTACGACACTTCATGCTAGTTTTGTGGTGCAACCTTTTTGTTAACATGCTTTTTTGCCCGACCAAATTTTGTTATGTTTGTAAGCTTCTTTGTAGTTTTCAAACTTAATGTTTCCAACTTTCTGATTAATACAATCCGATCCGTTGACATTACAATAATTTTATGATTGTGACAAGATGGCGCAGTCACCAGCTCCCAGTGAAACTTATTAATGGATTAAAGTAAATATGTCATATTTGAGCTAATTTTACTTGTAATCTAATCTGATATATGGTGGTTATCCCATATGAACTTATTTCGTAAGTGTGAATTTTTTTGGTTTTAATCTTAAATCTATTAATATAGTGTTTTTTTTTATAATACCATCGAATATGTATTACGCTATACTAGACGTCTAACACGTGAGTATATTATTTTTAAAAAGTACTTAAATCGTATGAGTGTAGACTATAAATCGAAGGGATTTTGTTTGAGATGCAATAGTTAAAATAGGGCAACATAATAGATGCTTTAGAGTGTTACAGTTTGGGATAAGGTAGGGATAACGCTGTTGAATGTAACTATACAACAAGAAATTAATATTGGTTTTGCTTAACATTTAACGTAAATCCTATGTAAATACAGAAATATTTGTTATTTTGTAAGAAATGGGTCTTTTGATTTGGGTTTTCACACAGTTATTCTAAGATAATTCTATTTGACAACAGTAGAATTTCTCGATGATTAACGGTAAGCTTTCTAGATACATATACGCAGAAAGTTTAAGTGTGTCAAGTGACCCGTGGAAAATCTGGAATAGGATGCTTCCCTTAAATTTCCCAACTAGCAGCCTAGTCCGGTTACTACTAAACGATGATCATCTAGTTAAGTGGTCAGACTTCATAGCTACTATGCTGCAAGTACTAGATTCGAATCCCAGCAAAAAATCACAAAGATTGCGATTGTGTAATTGGAGTAAATCGTTGCCGATGGGAATCACTCTTAACCCCGTAACCTAAAATAATAAATTATTATGAAAATATTCTAAATAATGATCTATACAGATATATTTACGTAATACGTAATACTCTACTTTTTCTGCTGAAACTTGGAGAGTTTATCTTTTCAGTGACGAGAGACAATGATAATACATTAAAAAAATATTAGTTCTTGCTTTTTGCACTAATATTTATTTGGTGTGATACGATTTCAGAAACACCGGTTCAACATGCTGGTCGGTTCGTACTACTATGTGGACTATTCTATATGATCGAATACAATCGTTGGTGCAACAGTGCAACTAGATACTCAGTTTTATTTAAAAAAAGTCTAGGTACTTTAATTTGCATCAGCTTGGAAATACCGCTTCAATTTTAATATTGGATTGTTATATGCGTTCTCAGTTTCATATGTTACATCGTTATTATTTATTGCATAGGTATAAAGAGTATTCTCTTACTTGGTTACGCAATTACTGGTTATGACCTGTTTTCTTCATATAGATATGTTAGTTTAGATTTTCTAACAGACATTGTGAGATAGCGGAAATGGCTGTTAAATTGTGTCGGAATTCAACGATAATTCAATAATATTGGCATTTAAAACCTATCCGTATCCTGTAGCATAGGTACATGCACGTGAATTTAAGACAAACGTGGTTAAGCCATTCGCTTCCGTATTCTTATTAATTCAAGGAATATAAAAATACTAAAATTAAAGTAAATATGCATCGACGCGTCCATGCTTGCATGTTATGCTCTACAAATAAAATTATCAAGAAAATACCTATTCATTTGAGGCATTTCTTAGATAATTCTTCTAGAAAATTCCTCGCAGAATCGCTTCAGTACCGTTTTGCTGTAAAGAAAAAAAGATTTTCTCTTACTTCTTATCTACAGGAAAGTGCACAAGTAGGTACCATAATCTTTACGGCAGATGAATGGCATATCCTTTCATCAATACATCAACTTCTACTTTAACAGTCAAGATCTGTGTCTCTTTCCGTGGGGATTTAAGACATGTTGTCATACTTGTCATTCTAACAAAAAAGTGCACAATTATTAAATTTCATTAATTCATTCAATACAACCTATCAAAAGTCTGAAACATAGGTCGTTATCATAGATTGCTTTATAGGGGGATATTTGCCATTGTTGCCACGCTAAGCAGGCGGATTGGCAATGGCAGTATTTTGTATTTTTGTTTGTTTTTGTTTTTTTATCAGGAAGATGCTGTAGTCCATTTCGTGTTTCAGTTTTGTATCCTCTTTAGGGTGTTACCACATTGATCGATCGATGCCATTGATCGACGTCGATCGATGTCGATCGATTGGTGTGGTAGCTTTAGATAATTGACGGATACTGGTCGATAAAACGTTGTTCAATTATCGATCGGCGTCGATCGACAATTAATCGATGTGGTTGTAGGCTCATCATGAGTATCTTTCACAATGTATTCAGAAGACAGTAGGGAGGAAGACAATAGAGAGCGATCGGTGGGACGGGGCGGATTCTCATATAATCAAGCAGATCGATCGACGTCGACTAATCTATTCTAGCATCAATCGATGCTATCGATCGATTGGAGTGGTAAGATCGATCGGTGTAGTGGAAACTATTGATCGACGTCGACTAATTCGTTCCACCATCGGTCGACTATCGATCGATTGGTGTGGCAACACTCTTACGTTACGACACGTACGGACTGATATGAGGCAGTAAATTATCTTACGCCGCGTGGGTCTAATATAATTTAAATGCAAAAATTTCATCCTTTCTTCAGTAAAAGACGGATTAAGAGAAATCAAAGAGATCATACGGTCAAGTGGAAGCCTAGTTAATCTATATTTCTGAAAAAGAAATTCCTCAAAGACATAAGTGACCGTAAAAATCGGGCAGGGCCGTACTCCACCGTGTCGATCGGCACTTAAATCTTACACCCAATAAAAGTGCACCTCGCAACGGCACAGTGCCGTAATTGGTCCTGCAGCATATGAGTACACTTGCGAGCGCGAGCGATCACGGCGGACATACTTTTACGATTCTCATTGGTCCCGTTTAATGATGTATGACGGTTCGAAGCGAGGAAACAATGTGCTTGTAATTGAATTTTTACAGTGTCGAAAACTCTTGACGCCCTTTCCCTTAGACGTATTACGAAAACATGCGCTACAAGTTTTTCTGCTTGATGCCGAGCATAGAGAGAGGGTCGTAAACCGATTATAACTACAAATTAATTGGTTTATTTTTGTTCAATTACAATGGTTTAACCTGCAAATAATTCAAACGATGTTTACACGAAGTTTTTGGAGCGTAAACTTATTGATGATGCCCCCCTCCACCGCGAAATCATCACCTTTGAAAACTATTGTGTAAAAATCTGTGAAAATAGCAGGCAATTATAGTTAAATTATATTTATTATGAGAACCTCTCGTAAATTCAATTTTAAGTTTTTTTTTACACAGGCAGACCAAAGCCTAAGAACGAAGACACTACTTTTTATTTATTTATTTGTCTTTGAACTAAAATGTGTAATAATTATAAAGTAGCTTAATTTAAACATAAAATACTCTTAACTAATTATAAATCCAACACCATCGAAATACAATTATTATAATTATAATTGAAGCTGATATTTTAATGTCTTTGTATAAAAATAAAATAAAGAACGTGTAATATTAGGAACTAATTACAAGTCTATAATATTATACATTTAGTTAAGAGTCGAATTTAAATAAATTGACTAAACTAACAACCAAGATATATATCGAAAAAAAATAAACCTTTGTAATATTTGTATAGTACAAATTACAATTCTTTTGTCGCTCAAAGACTAAGTAGGTATAGCCATTCAGCGGGAAAATGCAGCCAGCGTTCTTGGCACGATACCTCGGGGAGTAGGACTATATGATGATTAAGTAATTAGTTTTAGTGTTTCTTTTATCATAGTTTTTAATATTGTATATATTAATAAAGTAGTACAAATTTCTCTTTACATTTTATTTTATTTCAATATTTTTGTACTTACTTAATCTTCCCTAGTATTAAATTAAACTATGTCCAACTGTGATAAAGTCTGTTAATCTATATCCGCCCATAACTCCTACACTAGTGGTCAGATTTTGATAAGTTATATTACACTTAATTTGTCATAATTGCGTGGGTAACATAGACATCAAGTCAGAATTAAATAAATAAGGTATGGCGAGCATAAACTGTCAAGAATTTGCAACCTAAAAATATGTAATAAGAAATCCTAACGTGTATGTTATCACATGAAAGACAACATTCCATATCTAGCTATAACATTTAAATTAAATATAAATATCTTACATTAAGCGTCGGCGATAGTCTATTATGTGGCAATAGATCCCTGCAGTCAGGTTCTTCCTTTTTGTTGTAATTTATTTTTTTAATTATAAGATATATTTAAAAACAAGTATAAATCGGAATCATCTTTGTCTCAGAATCAGATATATATTGTTTAGAATTGCGTTTCGGGCAGCGCTGGCGATGCTCAGGCGCCGCGGGACGTCGCCGCCACCCCCCGCTCGCCACACCGCCCTCACCTTTATTTATATTTATTTACCTTCCCTTCATTCACCGAAGGGCCGCCCTTTCGGCCCTTTTTGTCGCACCCGATACAAATATTGTGAAAGAGCCTGCGGTTGGAGTGAATTTATTGTGTTACAATTTGACGTTAGCGTCAGAGACAAAAAAATCAGTTTTGTGAAAATATGAGCAGCTGGAATGAATACGTGACATGAAAAGTCGTAAATTTGGAAAGGTTTATTAAAGAAATGCCGAATTGTTTTACGTCATCAACGGGCTCTTAAAGTCTGTGGACATAGCTCTTCATTTTTTGTGAAGATCGTTTCTGTTAATAAGATTGTTTCAATGCCGATTTTGGTTTGAAGTTAGTAGTTACTGTTATGGGATAAAATTATTTAATGCCATCATTGATTTGATTGCCAATCAACAATAAACCACATTTAAGTCTCATGCAGTAATTCGCCATAATTGACACCCTTGACTATTGTAGTAGCAGTATAAGGATATGTGAATATAAATGAAATACTACCATAAATATAAAGGTCAGATATCCTAGAATACGTATCCATATAATAAATATAAAAGGACAAATAGGTGCAATTTTTAGAGCCTCTAAAGATCTAATCTTCACTTCATTTACGAACTGTGACATGGCAATGCTCGCGCGCATCAGTTATCATGATAAATGACGTATTTATTTATCCGACGAGCTTAAATAGCTATGGTAATATTGGTCGTACAACAGCACAAAAGGTAACAAAACACAAAAGTTGAAAAAGGTAAACCGCGCTATTTACAAAGTGGCCAGCGAGGACCACACAGCCACAATCGAGCCGCGCGTGCGACTCCGCCGCTTATGAGAAAAAAAATCATTCCCAACATAGATCTTTTTCGGTTATAGATCTCGCATTTTGGTGGTGTGATTTGTGACGTTCGGAAACGTTAATGGCACGTCCGATTGATATACTTTTTGTTCCGCTCACCATTGTTTGTGTCTGACGTGTGTTGTTTTTCAATCATTAAGTAGATATCGAGAGGTTGTGGGATGATGTTCAGAACAACTAGACTGAATCAATTGGGATGTAATGAATACCAACAAAGTATATAAATGAGTAAGATTTCTGAACTGAATATATTTGTAGGCAGCCGCGGGTGCGGAATCACGAAAAAACGCAAATTGTTTAGTACGGCACGGCACAGCTCGCGGGCTGTTTACGCAATCGGCGCAGGCGCTGATAGACGTTAAACATGTGCACACTCTTTGACACCGCTCTCCGCATCCCGCTTTCGATTCTGACCCGGACTATTTTTGGCTTCTTAACTCTCTCAGACGACTATTGTTTTCTATCATTTCCCTTTTGTTTGCTAATTTGCCTTTCAAATGAGCTCAGCGTATTAAATGGCAGCTAACGGTACGTATATATTATAAAAACCTATAAGTAAATATAATTTATGCTATTCTCGTAAACCGACATCTACGCGTTTCGTAGGCGGCATCAGGCATCGTATCTCGACATCGCGTTGAAAATGTTTCGGTGAGCAGTTCCGTCGGTACTATGTTCCGAAGGTGATTACACGTGTGGAAGTTAATATGTACCTGTTATTAGTTGCCTTCACGTGAGTACACACGCGCTACTTTAGGGTCCGTCTAATTGAATGTAGGCGCGGCGGCGGGCTGCCTAACCTAATTTACATTAATGCAAACGAGGAGCATTGTTCAAGTGTGAAACACCAGTGTCAACACGAGGCCTCTACTCAAATAGTTTATTAGCTCCACCCAGCGGTGTTCTGGTGGACAGACCTTTGTTACATTGACAGCCCTTTAAAAGACACGCATACTTAACGCTTAAATATGACTATTCAAGACACCGCGTCATGCATAAACAGAAATGCCTCTTCCCAGTCAACGTTACTATTTATTATATCAGTTTTTTTCTACCACTATTGACTTAAAGTCTTCCCACGATTCTTCAAACTATCATTAAATAAAAGTACCTGATTGAATTATTGATTAAGTAAGGTGTTACAGATTGGTTTTACTTAACGTCTGCGATTAAAGCGTTGTTTTCACTACGTCAATTTCAGAGAGTGCATTAACAATTTTATTACCGCTTTACATCTGCTTTATAGGACCGTTTAGGAGACAATTTAACGCCTATAAATGTTTGTCATTGATTGTGGTACGTGTATTCGAGAAATTGTGTTGGTCAGGGAACGGATAGGTCGTTGACTCGGGTCGTCTTGCGTTGCGGTCGTCTGAAACACAAGAAGATTGTAGTGGTCACGGCGCAGTCTCGATGGCTCGCACGACAAACACTTAGGTCGCAGTGAAAGCAGTTGGTTAGAGTATTAATGACGAAGGTTATAGATATGATTAATAACTATAACTATGATTGAGTATTGAAGAATATGTTTAACCAGCAACAACAAGTTAATGAGATAAACGGAAGCATCCTAGTAACTATGTGCTTATTGCTAAAAACACTCAGAAAATACTTCTGAAATTTGAAAATCTTAAAATGCCAACTACTTAATGCAAACATTATTCACTTCTTATCAGCATCAGCCTGCGGCAGTCAACTGCTGGTCATAGGCCTCTCCCAAGGTGCGCCGCGTCTTCGTTAGCCAGCTCTTTGGTTTCACGATTGTAGTTGTTGCAAGCAGTCTTGCACAGAACATTCCGTCTAGGCAGGGAGCATCCTAAATTGTGTTACCTTAGTGTGGTCTGCACTTTACGACACGTCTACTCCATCGGCTGTTACTTCTTCGACAGATTTAAGCAAACTCTTAACACTTTAGCTTGCAAACACGGAAGATTATGTTGGTGACCTTAGTTCTGCAGCGGATTTTTTCATTATGAATCTTTACCACCAGAGAAACTCTCTTACTCTTAGCTCTCGTAGCTCTTTCCGTCGCTCTGAGATCTTTGAGCTCGTGGAACCTTTGGCCACAACATTTCGGCACTATATGTGAGTACAGAAATTTATGGCTACGTAGTTTAGTGTCATAACACGAAAAAATGTCGGGACTTTTAGCAATTGATCACGGCAGCGATATAAGTGTCAAGAGAAACACAATTCAGTCGGATACCGATGCGAATATATGAAATGATGTCACTCAAAAGACAATGGCCGGTCATAAATTAAAGTGACAATCTGCCTCCTTGGAAATTAATCTTGCAATATCAGATGTCGTGTATATTGATACATTCGTTAACATATAAAAAATTGCAGATTGAGACCTCGTTGCAAGGTAAAGTGCATTTTTGTGTATATTGGTTGAAGTCAATTCGCGAGAATGTGCGAATGTGAGAAGGGAACGTGAGCGGTTATTAACTGTCGACGCTATGTAACACTATGACGGGCTATGAATCATACCGCCACACTGTAATATTATTAAACTAGCTTTTCCCCGCGACTTCGTCCGCGTGGATTTTATTACGGTTGGATTTCATAGGTTTCATACATTTGTTTTTACTCTTTTCGTTACTCCTTATAACATTCGCTATTTGCCAGTGAAAGTCCCGTCAAAGTCGGTCCAGCCATTTCGGACAAAGACACACTTTAATATTAATCATTTGTATATGAATATATACAATATATTCATATACATATATATATATATAAAGAGAAAACATTATTTTAATAGCTGTTTATTTTCAAATACTTTATGTCCTTTACTTACTTTTACAAATACTTTATGTAAATAACAAAAACATCACGTAGCAATTACAATGTGTTAAAACATTTAATAAAAATACGCTTATAACAACTGTATTTAATTCATAATTTTAATACACTAATAAGTAGTATATTTGCGATCAAAACAATTTTTGGGCCGAAGGTAGATTCGATACATCAACCTTTTGAAAAAACACCGTGGGCGTTTGTGTTTCAATTGTTTACTTTATTACGATTTAGTTTATATTTCAATGCGAATGGTTCGTTTACCCGACACTAATAGTTTTTAATTTCTATAAAATGTATAAGCTTGAATAGGGAAAATAGCTGCATTGAATTTTGTGTCGATTTTTTTAAAATTCTCTGTAGTGCTGCTCGCTTTATTTTTTTTTTATAGCAGAGGGGACAAACGAGCATGCGGCTCACCTGATGGTATCTAAGTGACTACCGCCGCCCATACACAACTGCCTTTTAAAAAAAGAAAAAGGCGTTCCTGGCCTTTTAAAAAAGAATAGTCGATTCCACAAGGAAGAAAACTTCTTCTAAATCGCACAGTGGTGGACCGCCAATCATTCAGATGGTATGGACGTTATCGCGAGTTTTGTCGCGATGTGCGATGGTGAAATTGGGTGGTTGGAGTTAATACAAACAAATCGTCAGAGCACTCCCCGTGGTAAATGCGAAACGCAAAGAATGCAATATCTCTTCGCAGTGCCAGTTAGTCAATCCGATCGGAAAGAACTCGGTCGTCGACGATTCAAGCTGCTCTGCGCTGAATGCGGTCAAGTGGAAGGAGCTGGCACTGGGGAGCCCAGAGATGTAAACAGTATTCCATGTGAGGCCGAACCTGCGCCTTATAAAGTTGCAAGTAACCTCAGAGCAAAAACGAAGTGACAAACGAACTTTTCTTTATAGAATACCAATGACAAACGACCACACAGTTCACTTGATGATAAGTTGATGCTGTGGCCCATAGACATCTACATTTATCCTCCATTAAGAATCAAAATTCAGATGCGTTGTCACCCCTGCGGACTAAGATATCTAATGCCTCGTTTCAGTAAAAATGGTCTCCGGTTCTCTACACTCACCACACGAAACACAGCAGCATTAAGCTGCTATTTTACGCTGATATTTTACGCTGATATTACGTGAGAGCGTAGTCCTATCCATTCCGGTCGAGCCCACCCATTTATACTACAACCATAATATATTTGCAGTTTGGCTCTACCACAAAAATACTTACAGTCTAACAAACTTACAGAATCTTAGACAGAAAGGGATTCCCACCACCTATTTGTAGGCAATCTGCGTAATCAGTCTTTACTTGTATCACTTGGAATAGTTACTTATAAAAAAGTGAAAAAAAAAAATCTTCAAACAAAAGTAAATAAATTATTAAACATTTCAAAGGCGGTATATCGTACTAGGCTTGAATTTATTTGCTGGTATTACACTAGCAAGGGAAAGGATGAAAGTATTTTTATTAGATACTAATGATCCGCCCGGCTTCTGTGATTTCTGGATCTCGACAGCAGTGCCACCTACCGGGTCCAATTATGAAACCATACCATTCAGGGACCACTCAAATACTCAAAATCGGTTCAGTCAATTTCGAGTTTTTTCGATACTAACGGGTAGCTATTGATTTTTATATATAGTATTTTAGCTTACCTTAAAATACTAATAAGTCGCTAAATGTGGGTAATATTTTTTAATGTCACAACTTTTGTAACTTCCATTAATATATATATATATATATAATCCCTGGATATTACTATTATTTTGGTTAAGGGAATTGAGATGAGCTGTAAACTGAGTCGTGTACCTTGGAATAAAATCTCTATAAACTCCTATTTTGTAAAAACTACGAGGCACTGACCTCTATATATGGAATGGCTTATACACCGTGACATAATGAGGCGATTTGATTTTTGCCATTTTGGCGCTGACAGCAGAAGTGAACGTCCACGGAACTATAAATAAGACAGTGTGAAAAAATATACCTATAAGAATTCTATACCCAGGCCTACCCGTAACGTCCATTCTATTTATGTATCATATTAATATAATGCCATACAATAAATAAATGTATCAATTAATACCTAGGCCTTAAACGCAAGCTTTATACCTCATATAAAACAAGAATCGACGGTGCGTTGATCTATCTACGTTTTTATTTGTAACTGCAGAACGGATTTTGTTCCGGGTTTCAAATGAGAAAATGCCTACGCATAGCTGCATTGCGGGGGTAAGAACGGATTATATCGGAAAACGCCATGATATCCCAACTTCAACACACATTGACGGGACAATGGAAACGTTTTCAAGCACATCCGCGGCCCCACCAGTGAGGACTCTTCCTTAGTTGGGGACTGCCTTCCCCGACTTCACGAGCCCGATACGTGGAGGCCACGGAGCCAAGAAAAACGAGCACTCGGTAGCACCAAGTGGTACAGTCCCGCCAAAGTCGCGGAGGATAGTCGAGGGTCGCATACCATACCAACAAGCCTCTTCCCTTGCGACTCCACCGAAGAGAGAGGATTCTCCTCTAGCCGCAGCTCACTAACACACATCCAAGGGCTCGACAAGCCCGCTCAGAGTGGCCATCTTGGACCAGCCATTCACTTCGGGCCAGTCATGTGAGTTGCCACCTAAACTCACGCAAACTCATTAAGGACATTAATAATTTTGCAGTTCCACTTTAAATTTATTCCCTTGACACAATAAATTGGCCATAATAATTATACAGATTTAACAAACTCACTGCTGGGTGCTAAGAATCTCCGGTGGAGGTTCGGTTGCCACCTTAGACGACTCGACCTGGCAACGTACAACGCACGCACCCTGAGGACTGACGAGAAGATCGTGGAGCTGGAAGAAGAGATAGACAAGTTGCGCTGGCATATTATAGGATTATCCGAAGTCCGAAGAGAGGGGGAGGACACGGTAATCCTCGAATCCGGCAACTTACTCTATCACCGGGAGGGCGACCATCTGTCCCAAGGAGGTGTCGGATTTATCGTCCACAAGTCTCTCGTTAACAACGTTGTAAAGATCGGGAGTGTGTCGACGAGGGTTGCGTACCTTATACTCAGAATCACCAAACGGTATTCGCTGAAGGTCATACAGGTTTACGCACCAACCTCGGCACACCCCGATGAGGAGGTGGAGGAAATGTATGAGGATATCTCTAGAGCCATGCATTCCTCCAAAACCCAATATACGGTGTTAATGGGAGACTTCAATGCAAAACTAGGCACAAGAGAGAACGGTGAGCTGAAAGTAGGGAAATTTGGAATAGGGCAACGGAACCCAAGGGGCCAGCAGCTGGCCGACTTCATGGAGAAAGAGGGACTCTTTATGATGAACTCTTTCTTCCAGAAGCGGCCCCACAGGAAGTGGACCTGGTCGAGCCCCGACGGTTCCACAAAAAATGAGATTGACTTCATTATGACGACCAGACGACAACTGTTCAGTGATGTCTCCGTGATCGCGAGGGTGAAAACTGGTAGCGATCACCGAATGGTTAGAGGCACACTGAACCTAAACGTTAAGTTGGAGAGGTCTCGTCTAATGAAGTCAACGCTCCGTCCCCCTCGTGCTCTGTTCCAAAGTCCTGAAACCTTTCAGCTCGAGTTACAAAACCGTTTTCAGTGCCTGGAAGACTGCAATGAAGTGGACGATATGAATGACAAGCTCGTGGAAACTGTCCATGCGGTCGGAGCTAAGTTCTGCAAGACCCGCCGCAGAAGAACACAAAAACTCTCCGATCACACTCTTAATCTCATGGCTGTTAGACGGGAGATGAAGCTACATTCTTCAACAGACTTGACAGCATACAGGCATCTGAACAGACAGATCTCCAAATGCATGCGGCGGGACTTACGCAACTTCAATACAGCTCGTATTGAAGAAGCGATCGAGCGGAACCAAGGCTCCAAAGTCTTTGCCAGAGATCTGTCTGCCAGAAAGAGCCAATTGTCAAAGCTGAAGACAGAATGTGGCAGCATCGTTTCCGGGACACCTGAGATTTTGAGTAAGATTGAGAGGTTCTATGGGCAGCTGTACACATCATCGTTGGAGCCACACGCAAGTGTGAGTAACGATCCAAGAGCGAGTCTCATCCGACACTATTCCGAAGATATCCCGGATGTCAGTCTGAGCGAGATTAGAATGGCTCTCCAGCACCTTAAAAACGGTAAGGCCCCAGGCGAGGATGGAATTACAGCGGAGCTTCTGAAAGCGGGTGGAAGACCGGTACTTGAAGTCCTTCAGAAGCTCTTTAATTCCGTCCTCCATGGTGGCATTACACCGGAGGCGTGGAGCAGAAGTGCGGTGGTCTTGTTCTTCAAGAAAGGTGACAACGCTCTCTTGAAGAACTACAGACCGATTTCCCTTCTGAGCCGCGTCTACGTGCTGTTTTCGAGAGTCATTACGAATCGTCTCGCGCGCAGACTTGACGACTTCCAGCCTCCCGAACAAGCCGGTTTCCGAAAGGGCTTTAGCACCATAGACCACATACATACCCTTCGGCAAATTGTACAGAAGTCCGAAGAGTACAATTTGCCACTATGTCTGGCGTATGTGGACTATGAGAAAGCCTTTGATTCCGTCGAAATTTGGGCGGTGCTGCAGTCCCTTCAGCGGTGCCAAGTTGACTGTCGGTATATCGAAGTGTTGAAGTGCTTGTACAGTAGGGCTACGATGGCTATCCGAGTACAGAACCAGAGTACGAAACCTATCCAATTGCAGAGAGGTGTAAGACAGGGTGACGTCATATCCCCGAAACTCTTCACCGCTGCATTGGAAGACGTTTTTAAGCTTCTGGACTGGAAAGGATACGGTATCAACATCAATGGCGAGTACATCACTCACCTTCGATTTGCCGACGATATAGTCCTTATGGCAGAATCGCTGGAGGACCTAAGCACTATGCTCAATGACCTCAATAGTGTTTCCCAACGGATAGGTCTTAAGATGAACATGGACAAAACAAAGATCATGTTTAATGTCCATGTCACACCTATGCCGGTAGTTGTTGGAAGCACTAAGCTCGAAGTTGTTGACGAGTATGTTTACCTGGGACAAATAGTCCGACTAGGTAAGTCCAACTTCGACCGAGAGGTCAATCGACGGATTCAACTCGGCTGGGCAGCGTTCGGGAAGCTACGACACATCTTCTCGTCAGACATACCTCAAAACCTTAAAACGAAATTGTACAACCAGTGCGTGTTGCCAGTGATGACTTACGGAACTGAGACGTGGTCCTTCACTGCTGGCCGTATGAGGAAGCTCAAGGTCGCTCAGCGAGCTATGGAGAGGGCTATGCTCGGAGTTTCTCTGCGTGATAAAATTAGGAATGAGGATATCCGCAGTAGAACCAGAGTAACCGACATAGCCCAACGGATTAGTAAGCTGAAGTGGCAGTGGGCCGGCCATATAGCTCGAAGAACCGACAACCGATGGGGAAGAAAGGTTCTCGAGTGGCAGCCTCGTACCGGTAGGCGAAGTGTAGGGCGTCCCCCCACGAGATGGAGTGACGACCTGGTAAGACATGCAGGAAGTCGATGGATGCAGGTGGCTCAGGACCGTGCTTTGTGGCATTCTTTGGGGGAGGCCTATGTTCAGCAGTGGACTTGTGAAGGGCTGTAATGATGATGATGATGAACAAACTCACGTCTTGTAAACACAAAGTCATCATCAGGCGACCTTTCTACACTTGGCTATGGCCCTTGAGTCTGGGGGAAAATAAGGAGAGAAGAAATAAAAAAAACATTCCAAATATTAATCTAATACTTTTATACTTACTGGTACTTACTGGTACTGCCAGAAAATATTGTGGTAATACTGCACTTTTTCAAAGTGGTGCGTTTCTCATGTCTGTGAAATGTTTAGAACACAGATAATAATTTTGTTTCAGACGCCAATTCACAATTTTTGTGCCTTTTAGACATAATTTTAGTCTAGATTCTAATTCAAGTAGGCAGGTTGGTTGTGAACAGATATGGGTAGAAAAGAACATCGATAATTATTATAGACAAGGAACTCGACAACCCTATTGAATTTTATGGTTTATCAAAACTCAGTAATATAAAGACAAACATGTTGGTAATTACGATATTAAGATCAGTAATAAATCTATACTATCAAAGATTTTAATTTGCTTAATATTAGCTGCAAATTCACCTACTTGTGGAATGTTATCCCACTTTCCTTTTGGTAACGAGTTTTGCGCACACTCATTATTACTAGAAATAATTTCTATATGTAACTAAAATCAAACATAACCAAACCACATAAAATACTTTAATTTTTAGTTTAAAAATTCATAACACAGAGATACGATTTAAATACTTGACTAGGCATATTATGTCAACTTTAATTCCCGGTACGGACAATGAGGGCGCTTCAAATCTGCATAAGCATTTTGTAAGGCATAGACAGTCTAGCGTACTTGTATATATATAGAGGTCAATGCTATGAGGTCATCTAATTTGGATTTTGAATTTTTCTCTCGTTTAAAATTTTCTTGACATTGGAAATGCGACTTTGATTACTCCGCCTTTTTTAAATTTTGTCTGTGAATGTTAATTACTAATAACTTTCAGACAGCTACCGCGTGTAAGTGCTGATAAAATAGTTTAAAATGGTTTAAATCGGAATCTCAAATACATTTCGGCAGACGTAAGTAAACGTATAAAGATGTTGTAAATATTTACGTCGTGCCGTGTTGGAATCGAAGTAGATATTTAACTTCCTATTTTTATAAATAGCAGGGTTTTTCATGGTTTATTACTAAAGTTATGAGTACGTATTAAAATCCTATAGTTATTCAATGTTATTGCTATGTTTAAACATGGAATTGAAGTTTAAATAAATAAGTTTTGTGTCTGTTTTGTTGCCCATAATTCTAAAGGAGTAAACAGATCACCACATCCACATTTCCAATAGCATTTGGGAAGAATTTTTTTACCACAGTTTTATTTACCGTAACGGATTAGTAACTGAAGTAGCCATATAGCTCTAAGAACCGACAACCGATGGGGAAGAAAGGTTCGCGAGTGGCGGTGTACCGGTAGCGGTTTGGCTTTGGATTGGGGGAGACCTATTTTCAGCACTGGACTTGGGAAGGGTTGCAATTATGATGAAGTGATAGGACTTTTCTGTCTGCCTAGGAATGTATTTGGATAGAAAAGCTCTTGTACCTATTTACAAAACAGGAGTGCTTGACTCAATGTCATGCTCCTATTTTGAGAAATAGTGAAAATTCTATCTTAGTGTTTAGTGGTAACAGTTTTAGTTGTCTGCTTGGAAGATTAAATAAACTGCAGGCTTCTTTTTCACTCAGATTCATCAGTGAAAAACAATCCGACCCCAACAAATTTTCTTACACCGAAATTTCTCTTACATTTTTGGTAAAGGTAATGCCCCAATAACAATATTTGATTTATAACTTAGAATTGGTGGTCGAATTATGTAACAAGACTAATGAGTCAGTCATGCATAATTGAAATTTTAAATTCATAAATCGCACTGTAGCTCTTTCATGTATTGTTCTTGTAGATAGTAGATAGACGTTAAATATTGTTTAATTTTTATGTAGGCAAATTTCTTGTAATTTCATGTAGTTTATTATTTAATATTAATTATAAAAGATATTATTTTAAATTTTTCACATATGAGCAAAATTACCTGTAACACGGTTCAGTACTTGAACTAAATGCAATTTCATTTAATTTTATCTAAAATACACAGTGCAGAATTTACGACCAATTATTTTTGATTAAAAATGATTTCATGAGCATGTAATTGGTTTTCTTTATAGGTTTTTTGTTTATAAGCCGATGGAGCGTTCGGACGACTGTTTATGCGGTGCGGCCACGTGAGCGAACGTTCTCGTACTCCCTACGCATACCATACTCATGCCTAACATGAAACAACGTAGCATTTCTTGCGGAATTGTCGTTTACATTATTGTCAGTTATATTTGTCTGATTACACGCAATAAGCTAAAACTTTGCGGACAACATCGCTTACAACGACTGTTTACAGAACTGTCTCGTAATAGAACATTTTGGTATAATGTTGTTGGAAAGCTGCTAACCCTCGGTAACTGTTACAAACCACATCGTGCGACATTCTATTTGATTTGCGGTCATTCTTTTAGTAAAATAATATATTTTTTTAAATTTAATATGATGCCATATTAAATGATTAAAGTCACACATTTTTGATTAAATATTGTTCACATTTTTATTAATGGCGGCTGATATCTGAGAATCGTTTTAAAATATATGATTTTTATCTATTATAGCTAATAGTCTAATCAACAAGTTCAAAAACGTGTTAATTCTTGTTCCCGCTTCAAAAAATATGTGCGATAGTTCATTCGATTCGGAATGACGTCTAGAAAAATGTATCTCTAGGATTTATTAGCACATAAAATTTGCTATTGTTATTAAAATAAGATGGAATTTTTTTTGCTTACATCCACTCGATAAAATAAAATGATGTGTCTTACCTAAATTGAAGAGCACCTCCCGTACTCCCTCAATTGCGTGCACTATCACCGTCACCACTAATCCCAGCACCACTACTCCCAACACCACTACACTAGGAAAGAAACACTACTGACTACAATACGACACGTGTTTGGCCTCTACACGAGGCATCTTCAGGTAATCTAGACTGTGCGGTGTCTTAATTTAACTTTAATATAATGGACTTCCGCAAAGTAACGCTTGATTCTATTAATTATCAAAAAATATTAATATTTAAGAACTTTTAAAAATCCTTAAAGAGGAGGAGATTTACAATAAAAAAGTCCCAACTTCTGGGTTTCTATCTTCATTATTTATAACTTTTATTTAACGTTGAAAATAGGATTTCATTTTTTGAATATATAACTTTTTGTTAATTAAAAAAAATTATAACAAACTAAATATAAAATTTTAATAAAATTTTAACGTGTGATCTCGTTAAGTAATAAGTATGTATATAATAAGGGCTCCAAGAAGTAAAAAATTATAGGTCAACTATTTAACCTTTTATGTTCGACTTTTGTAAAACAGAGATTGAAAAAAAATTGTTAATTAACATCAAGTTTAACTTTAACGTCTAACTTTTTGAAAAATCGATATATTTTTTTCCCAACAGGGATTTATTTATTAAAGTGTTCTGGAGACACCACAATTTTTTCAAATTTTTAAATGAATATGTAATTCTATAAAAATAATTTTATGTGATATACTCTCTTCAGTGTAGTGGCGGTTAAGAATATCCACTACCCCATATCTTCCCGTGGGTGTCATAAAAGGCGACAAAGGGAAACAGGCAGGAGATGGGTAGCAGCATCTTCCTGATAATAGCCAAAATAACAATAAAAAAACTGGGTTTGCTAACCTAAACAGGTTTGCAACGAAGCGTGGCAACTATGGCAATATACCCCCCATGAGCAATGACAATAATAAACGGCCCCCAGTCCACGGCGGCCCCGCTATTCCTGGCTACAGTGGCGACCATGGTAACGGCGGGGCAGGGGGTGCTAAGAATCTCCGGTGGAGGTTCGGTTGCCACCTACGACGACTCGACCTGGCAACATACAACGCACGCACCCTGAGGACTGACGAGAAGATTGTGGAGCTGGAAGAAGAGATAGACAAGTTACGCTGGCATATTATAGGATTATCCGAAGTCCGAAGAGAGGGGGAGGACACGGTAATCCTCGAATCCGGCAACTTGCTCTATTACCGGGAGGGCGACCATCTGTCCCAAGGAGGTGTCGGATTTATCGTCCACAAGTCTCTCGTTAACAACGTTGTAAAGATTGAGAGTGTGTCGACGAGGGTTGCGTACCTTATACTCAGAATCACCAAACGGTATTCGCTAAAGGTCATACAGGTTTACGCACCAACCTCGGCGCACCCCGATCAGGAGGTGGAGGAAATGTATGAGGATATCTTTAGAGCCATGCATTCCTCCAAAACCCAATATACGGTGTTAATGGGAGACTTCAATGCAAAACTAGGCACAAGAGAGAACGGTGAGCTGAAAGTAGGGAAATTTGGAATGGGGCAACGGAACCCAAGGGGCCAGCAGCTGGCCGACTTCATGGAGAAAGAGGGACTCTTTATGATGAACTCTTTCTTCCAGAAGCGGCCCCACAGGAAGTGGACCTGGTCGAGCCCCGACGGTTCGACAAAAAATGAGATTGACTTCATTATGACGACCAGACGACAACTGTTCAGTGATGTCTCAGTGATCGCGAGGGTGAAAACCGGCAGCAATCACCGAATGGTTTGAGGCACACTGAACCTAAACGTTAAGTTGGAGAGGTCTCCTCTAATGAAGTCAACGCTCCGTCCCCCTCGTGCTCTAATCCAAAGTCCCGAAACCTTTCAGCTCGAGTTATAAAACCGTTTTCAGTGCCTAGAAGACTGCAATGAAGTGGACGATTTGAATGACAAGCTCGTGGAAACTGTCCATGCGGTCGGAGCTAAGTTCTGCAAGACCCGCCGCAGAAGAACACAAAAACTCTCCGATCACACTCTTAATCTCATGGCTGTTAGACGGGAGATGAAGCTACATTCTTCAACAGATTTGACAGCATACAGGCAACTGAACAGACAGATCTCCAAATGCATGCGGCGGGACTTACGCAACTTCAATACAGCTCGTATTGAAGAAGCGATCAAGCGGAACCAAGGCTCCAAAGTCTTTGCCAGAGATCTGTCTGCCAGAAAGCGCCAACTGTCAAAGCTGAAGACAGAATGTGGCAGCATCGTTTCCGGGGCACCTGAGATTTTGAGTGAGATTGAGAGGTTCTATGGGCAGCTGTACACGTCATCGTTGGAGCCGCACGCAAGTGTGAGTAACGATCCAAGAGCGAGTCTTATCCGACATTATTCCGATGATATCCCGGACGTCAGTCTGAGCGAGATTAGAATGGCTCTCCAGCACCTTAAAAACGGCAAGGCCCCAGGCGAGGATGGAATTACAGCGGAGCTTCTGAAAGCGGGTGGAAAACCGGTACTTGAAGTCCTTCAGAAGATCTTTAATTCCGTCCTCCATGGTGGCATTACACCGGAGGCGTGGAGCAGAAGTGCGGTGGTCTTGTTCTTCAAGAAAGGCGACAACGCTCTCTTGAAGAACTACAGACCGATTTCCCTTCTGAGCCGCGTCTACGTGCTGTTTTCGAGAGTCATTACGAATCGTCTCGCGCGCAGACTTGACGACTTCCATCCTCCCGAACAAGCCGGTTTCCGAAAAGGCTTTAGCACCATAGACCACATACATACCCTTCGGCAAATTGTACAGAAGTCCGAGGAGTACAATTTGCCACTATGTCTGGCGTATGTGGACTATGAGAAAGCCTTTGATTCCGTCGAAATTTGGGCGGTGCTGCAGTCCCTTCAGCGACGCCAAGTTGACTGTCGGTATATCGAAGTGTTGAAGTGCTTGTACAGTAGGGCTACGATGGCTATCCGAGTACAGAACCAGAGTACGAAACCTATCCAATTGCAGAGAGGTGTAAGACAGGGTGACGTCATATCCCCGAAACTCTTTACCGCTGCATTGGAAGATGTTTTCAAGCTTCTGGACTGGAAAGGATACGGTATCAACATCAATGGCGAGTACATCACTCACCTTCGATTTGCCGACGATATAGTCCTTATGGCAGAATTGCTGGAGGACCTAAGCACTATGCTCAATGACCTTAATAGTGTTTCCCAACGGATAGGTCTTAAGATGAACATGGACAAAACAAAGATCATGTTTAATGTCCATGTCACACCTATGCCGGTAGTTGTTGGGAACACTAAGCTCGAAGTTGTTGACGAGTATGTTTACCTGGGACAAATAGTCCGACTAGGTAAGTCCAACTTCGACCGAGAGGTCAATCGACGGATTCAACTCGGTTGGGCAGCGTTCGGGAAATTACGGCACATCTTCTCGTCAGGTATACCTCAAAACTTGAAAACGAGACTGTACACCCAGTGCGTGTTGCCAGTGATGACATACGGAACTGAGACGTGGTCCTTCACTGCTGGCCGGATGAGGAAGCTCAAGGTCGCTCAGCGAGCTATGGAGAGGGCTATGCTCGGAGTTTCTCTGCGTGATAAACTCAGAAATGAGGATATCCGCAGTATAACTAGAATGAACGACATAGCCCAATGGATTAGTAAGCTGAAGTGGCAGTGGGCTGGCCATATAGCTCGAAGAACCGACAACCGATGGGGAAGAAAGGTTCTTGAGTGGCAGCCTCGTACCGGTAGGCGAAGTGTAGGGCGACCCCCCACGAAATAGAGTGACGACCTGGTAAGACATGCAGGAAGTCGATGGATACAGGTGGCTCAGGACCGTGCTTTGTGGCATTCTTTGGGGGAGGCCTATGTTGAGCAGTGGACTTGTGAAGGGCTGTAATGATGATGATGATGACTCTCTTCAGCGACGATGCGTTAAACATGATATGGGGTAGTGGATATTTTTACACCGCCACTACACGGTTAATTTACTTTGTTAACTTCAATATATCTATAATTTATATAATATTAATAATAAAATATGTTATGAAAAATATAATACAATAATAATACATAATACTAGCTGGTACTCGGCGCGTTACTACCGCAAAAGAAATAATTGTATAAATATCATTTTAAATTTGGAACAGTTATATTGTTTAATATGGAATGATAATACATTCATTGAAATTTAATGATATGATATATATGAAATAAATTTGTCGGTACGATTGGCGCGCCACCTATCTTAATTGTACTATGCCTATAATATTTCAACTATGCCTATTACCTTTATTAACATTTAAGTGCAAGTAATAAGTTTACAAAGGTATACCGCAATCTTTTTTTTATTTTTTATTTTATAGGATAGGGTGACAAACGAGCACACTGTCCACCTGATGGTAAGTGGTTGCTGTGGTTTATAGACATCTATATCTATCCTCGTTTGCGAATCAAAATACAGATGCGTTGTCACCAGTTGGGACTATGATAGAATGCCTCTTTTCCAGTAAAAAGGGTCTTCGGTTCTCTACACTCACCATACAAAACACAGCAGTGTTAAGATGCTATTGTTGTATTATTATTGTATGCTTCCCCGGTCGAGCCGACCCATTCGTGCTACAACTATACTACTAATATATGTAGCTGCAGCATGGCTCTACCACATATAAAATAATATGTAAATAATAATCTGATGAACGGTATGGAACAAACAAATTATTTTTTATATATTAGAATACTTACAATTTTTATTTATTTCTAAACGGTGGTAGCGTTCTGTGTGAAAATGTGTTTGTTATAGTAGCATACCAGTATGTGACTCTTGGCTTGCGTTGCAGTCACGTAGCTTGTGCCGGCAAAACGCTTGCAAATATATAAGGTGCAAGTTAGGCCTCAGATGAATATTGTTTTCATCTCTGGGCTGGTGCACAATCGAATGAGAGGCCTGAATCTTTGACGACCGAATTATTTCTGATCGGCTAGATTCACTGGGGTTGCTCAAAGGAATTAATTCCAGTCGTCAAGTTCCATAATCGCACATCACGATAAAATTCTTTAAATAATTTACACCATTTAGATACTTGGCGGTCAACCACTGTGCAGTTTTCCAGAATTTTTTCCTCGTACGGAATCTGCATTAATTTTTCAGGAGCGATATGACTTAGGTCCCATTAAGAAAAAAAACCTACTCTTTTTAAAAGGCCGGCATGGCACCTGCAATTTCATAGCTGTTGCAGTTGTCATAGGCCGGGGTAGTTATTTACCATCACGTGAGGCGCATGCTCGTTTACCCGTCTTCGATAATGTAATTCGACGAATGTTGGGCGAATATAGCAATTTTCAGATAATGTATTCCGTAAGGATAACAACTGTGCACCCTACTATCTAATATACTGGGATCTAGCAAGCAGTCAGTGATGGCGGAAATTTCGGATAGAAAATACCAAAAATAACATAGAAACACACATACACAAGAACAAAGAACGAATTTTCAATGGTTTTTTTATAGAATTATTCATCATCATATATCAACATCAAATATGAAATAAATTACGTCCCTAGAAAATGTAATTACCTTAATGTATAATTGTTAAAACTGATAAAAATAACTCGAACAAGAAATTGAAAAAGTTTATTTAAATTGTAGGAGACCTTGAGAATATCACCGCTAAAGACTGGTCGGAAATGCAATAGGTACTTCTGTGTCTAGCTCTTTCTGAATATTGTGTTGTAATATTTAAGTAAGCTGAACCGATATTGGTGTTATTTGGTCTAGCGGCGATTGTCCGAGGTGAAACAATGCTTGGAGTTGCTTGAATTAATAACCCATGAGTTTAATTGTTAACCGGACTCAATTGGCAACTCCGTTTTCATATTTTGACTATGAACGATCGGCTTCGTGCTTCGATAAGGCACACTCACTATACAATAACACTTTTGTTTAATGGTTAATAAAAATAACACAGAAATACTCACTTCCGTCGTCATGTACAATATATTTTAGTTTCATGACGACGCAATATAATTTTGCTACAATGGCAAGCCTTGTAGTAGGATTTCCGAAAGTAAATTAAACCCTAGTGAGATAAGAATTGTAATAGTGCATATTTTTCTAGTATAAATAGTCTCCATTCATTATTCTATGGAATACCTGAAACTAGTCATCTTAAATTTGCAGTTCAGTATCATTTGAATGTGAAGAACAGCACTGGATTACAAATTTTTGGTTTAAATCTCAGACAAAATCAATATTTGTGCAAAAAGAGATATTATTATATGTGGAGCCTCATTTCCGTTCTCATCAATTGACACGTTATATTTTAGGATTGATGTGTTTCTATGTAGTTGAAACTTGTCGCCGAGATTGTGGATTCGCATAGGAGAAAATATTGTAAAACGCCATTATTATTAGGTATTCATCAAATTATAAAATACAAAGGAAGACTCATTTAGGAAACTCCCGTATTCACTACGATCAGACAAAGCGATGGGAATGTATGCTACTTTTGCTGCCCCTGGAGACATAAATACAAAGTTATTGGTCATTGTTTTAATACAACAGCGGACGGCGGCTATGACTATTAAAATACACGATGCGTTGACCTGGATGCTCTCGGTAATCTGCAAGTGTCACCACAGATTTATTCTGTATGCCTTTTCTTGAATTTAGTTTGTATTTTTTAGGCCATTTTCCGTGTTTTCTGAATAACAGTTAACTTTTTACTGATTTGTTTATGTATTCCCTTGTACCTGAAACTATTTACTTTATGGTATGTTTTATAATGTCTGTGGTTCTAACAGAAATGCTTGTAGTGTTTGAACCTTATGGAAATAAGTAGATTATATATTAAGGAATAAACTCTGAAAGAAGGCAGTATAGCTCCGTCAGTAATTACCAGGTTATGTTTATATTATTACCATGTTAGTAATAAAAAAAACATATTGTGGGTACTATGGGAAATCTCAGAAGAGTCTTATGCCTCCCGGTAGAGGGCGGTATAAACATCTAGTTTACGCAAGAATTAAAATACGCAGAGCGGTGACGGGTAGCAGCGGCAAAGGTGCAAGACGTTTGGTACTGTTTTCGTCCATCCACCTGCCAAGGTGTCAAGTGTCACGACTAAAGCTAGTCATCGCTAGCTGAAGAAAAATAATGATATAAGCAAGACTAAATTTTATATTGGTGAGCGTAAGCAGCATTCAAGGTGCGTTGTTTCTAACTCTTAAACATTCTACGCGTTCCCTAATCTATCAGTTAAATCTGCTTATAGAATTATGGCAGGCCCCCACAAAATGGTGTGATAACCTGGTAAAAATGCTGGAAGTCGATAGATGCGGGCTTTTCAGGTGTTCCTAAGGAGGGCAGTGGACACGTGTTGGGTATTACTCATTCTTTTATTTCGCCACGTACATTACGGTCTAACAATCATTAAAAATTATAATGCCTTGAATTAAGATGAACGTTATGTTTGATGAACCTACTTATATATTTTAGGGCTGATTTTTCATTCGTCAGATAAAATTTATCCATCGAATAAATTATTACCTGACTGAATATAAAAGTGAAATAATTAAACTATTTTATTCATTCAACGTATCTGCAATTCCCCTGGTTCCCCTGGTGTTGCAGTTGTTCATGGGCGGAGGTAGTCACTCATCATCAGGTGAGCCGCATGCTCGTTTGCCCCCTCTCCTTAAAAAAAATCATACAGTGTAACAGTGGTAGAGCCACGCGGCAGCTTTTGCTGTCGCACGGATGGGCCTGCTCGAACCGGGGTAGTACCACGACCTCACAGAATACCAGCGTGAAGTAGAGGTTTACTTCTGCGTTGTGATTGGTGAGTGCAGGTGGCCGGAGGCTCAATCCCCCCCCCCCCCCCCCAAAACATGGTAGCGGAATTAAATAAAAGACTACCCCAGGAAGGTACCAGCACCCCTGGAAAATCCCTCGCTGAACATCCACGACCAAACTCCTGAGCGGAGCGTATTCTGGGGGCAAAATTACGCTCGCGACTAATGCTGCTCGAGGCAAGCGAAGCAATAAAACCAAGGCGACCCCTGTCACGATATCCGTGAATTTTTGCAACATTAGGGGACTTCATTCCAAACTTAACGCTGTCCATTACCATCTAGAGACGGCAAAGCCGGCCTTGCTCTTTTTAACCGAGACTCAGGTGTCCTCTCCGGCTGATACTTCATATCTCTCCTACCCGGGCTACAAATTAGAAAACACCTTTGTGCCCCGGGCTGGAGTTTACGTATACGTCAGAGAGGACATCTGATTTCGACGCCACAGCAGTCTTGAAGGTACGGACCTGTCAATCCTATGGCTGCGCGTAGACAGCGACGACCGTCCCCTCGTCTACGGGTGCATCTGCAGCTTGCCGCCGTGTTTGGCACTATAGGTCGGCCGATTGAGACGGGATGCGGTTTTTTTTGCATCTTGGGGGCGGGTTTGCTTCTCGCCGAAAGATCCCAGCGTTGTTGTCGATTCTGTTGCTGATCTGGTACTTCAGGGTATGGAACTTTTTATTCCATACTCTGTGGTGCCCATCGGAGGCAGATCCCAGCCATGGTTTGGTCGCTCCTGTAAAATAGCATCACGCTATAAGCAGGAGTGCTACCGGGCCTGGGCTGACGCATCGACGTTTCGGGATGTATGTACACAACAGCGTTCCTAAAAAGAAGTATAATTCCACCTCCATGTCCTTCAAAAGCGTCATTGCCAAAGCAAGATCTGAGCACAGAATTGGCGAGAAGTTAGTTCGCCTTCCTTCGGGAACCCGTGCATTCTGGTCTCTGGCCAAGGCTGTCCAATGGAACTTCTGTCAGCCATCTCTTCCATCTCTGCACAGAGAGGACGACTCACTGGCCCATGCCGCAAAGGAGAAAGCTGATCTTTTAAGCTCTCTCTTTGCGTCCAACTCGACTCTAGATGACGAGGGTCACATACCGCCGACCATACCAGATGTGCGGTTTACACAGCGCTCGGTTCGCAAAGCACTCTTCTCCCTGGACGTCAGCAAGTCGAGTGGGGCCGATGGAGTCCTTCCCATTGTGCTGAAGACTTGTGCTCCGGAGTTGGCAAAGGTCTTTTCCGGTACTCCTACTCCCAAGGCGTAGTCCCGAATTCATGGAAGACAGTTTTGGTCCACCCGATCCCTAAAAAAGGCGACCGCTCAGACCCATCCAACTACAGGCCTATCGCCATCACCTCCTTGTTCTCCAAAATAATGGAATACATTATAAACTGCCAGCTCATGAGGTACCTTGCGGGTTACCAAATGATTAGTGACCGCCAGTACGGTTTTCGTCGGGTTCGATCAGCTGGTGATCTTCTGGTCTACCTGACTCATAGATGGGCGGAGGCAGAAGAGTCCAAGGGGTAGGCATTGGCTGTTAGTTTGTACATAGCGAAGGCCTTCGATTGGGTCTGACACAAAGCGCTTCTTTCGAAGCTTCCTTCCTATGGGCTTCCCGAGAATTTGTGCAAATGGATCACCAGTTTCCTTGCCGATCGGAGCATCAAAGTCGTAGTAGACGGTGCATGCTCTGATTTCAAGCCTATCAACGCTGGTATTCCACAAGGCTGCGTGCTATCACCAACGCTGTTTCTCCTGCATATCAATGATATGTTGCAAACTGGTAACATTCATTGCTATGCAGACGACAGTACTGCTGATGTCTTATATACCAGCCGTACCAATATTTCTCGGAAAAACGTCGCCGAGTACCGGGACAAACTTGTGTCTGACGTCGAGTCTTTGCTGAACAAAGTATAGGATTGGGTGTGACTAAATCTAATCCAGTTCAATCCCCAGAAGACACAAGTTTGCGCGTTTACCGCTAAAAAGAAACCCTTTGTCGTATCTCCTCAGTTTCAAGGCACTCCCCTTGCTGCCTCAGCTAGCATCGGAATCCTTGGCATCGACATATCGAATAGTGTGCAGTTTCGTGGTCACTTCAAAGGGAAGGCCAAATTGGCCTCTAAAAAGCTTGGCGTGCTCAGCAGAGCGAGACAGTATTTTATGCCGGTACATCGCATGCAAATTTACAAAGCGCAAGATCGGTCTCACTTGGAATACTGTTCTCTTCTCTGGGCCGGGGTACCCCAGTGACAGCTCCTTCCACTTGACCGCATCCAGCGCAGAGTGGTTCGAATCGTCGACGACCGAGTTCTTTCTGATCTGCTCTATACACTGGCACTGCGTAGAGATGTTGCATCTCTTTGCGTATTTTATCGCATCTATCACGGGGAGTGTGCTGAGGAATTGTTCGGACTAATTCCAGCCGCTCAATTTCACCATCGCACATCGCGACAAAACTCGCGATACCATCCATACCATCTGGATGATTGGCGGTCCACCACTGTGCGATTTAGAAGAAGTTTTCTCCCTCGCACAACTTCCTTGTGGAATCGATTAGCACCAGCGATTTTTCCGGACCGATATGACTTAGGAACTTTCAAGAAAAG
Source organism: Parnassius mnemosyne (assembly GCA_963668995.1). Classification (NCBI taxonomy): domain Eukaryota; kingdom Metazoa; phylum Arthropoda; class Insecta; order Lepidoptera; family Papilionidae; genus Parnassius; species Parnassius mnemosyne. The sequence goes on along the minus strand of CAVLGL010000104.1, from coordinate 42,859,069 downwards.
AGCTTACACCTTTCTAAAATGCCGGCAACGCATCTGTAATTCCCCTGGTGTTGCGGTTGTTCATGGGCGGCGGTAGTCACTTACCATCAGGTGAGCCGCATGGTCGTTTGCCCCCTCTTCTATAAAAAAAATGCAATTGTACTTTAGATTTTGTTTAGGTTGTATTTTATCCTCTAAATTACTTTCAACTAACGGTTGAAAAATCAGTACTGAATTAAATATGTTAGTGGTATATGATAGAACTAAAAAGAAAGGGGCGTAATCAAAAACCACATTTGTATTGTTTTAAAAAAAATCAACGTAGTACCCTCAATTTACGCCTTCAAAGTTCCTAAAATCCATTACACGTGTAAACTATGTCCAGAATCGGCAACAACTGTGAGTTTGTCGTTTGTCGTTATGGAAGTATAAACACACTCAAGTTCTGACGCAAAACTGTTTTGCAATTCAGATTAAATAAGAAGATACGCTTGACTACTATACCCATCTTTGAAGTTACTAAGTTGCAGAGGTATTTTCCATGGGCTTAAATCCTTATTTGTAGTTTATATTAATTGATTATTAATTTGACGCTTCGCTCAGGAGCAGTCCATCACAGTAGTCTAGGTCATTTGTCCTGCAAATTTATGAACCCAACCTCTAATTTATCTATATAAACGAGACTTCTTTCGGATTGTATATTTTTTAATTACAGATGGCAGTTTCCGAAATTTAAATTTAATGTCCTCCACACCGGATTTCGAAAACAGTGTTACTCATGCAATAGTAGGTACCTGATGTACTGTTGATCAGGTGACTAGGGTAATAAACATATACAGCTCTTAAAAAATTGCATTCGCGCTGCCGTATTTTCTGAATGGCAGTGGTCCGGAAAGAGTTAACGTAGAATTGTCAAAATTAGACTTTCTTTAGATGAGTGTATACTTCATCATGCTTCTGACATTGGGCGTAGTCTCCTAAAGCGGACTGTTTATGAGCCCTAGATATTTTGCTGTTTTCTAAGAGAGCATTTTGCAGGATTGATTTTTCAAACATGTATTTGCTTTGTAAGTGCAATATTTATAAGACTTTCTACAGTCATTCTACGAAATATAATAACGATTTTTCAATCTCAAATTATTTCCGGAGTAGTAAGCTAACTTACAGTAGAAAATGTATTTTAGGATAATGATAACCATATTTCTCACTGTTTTTTTTTTAAATATTAAAACGTATAAAATATTTTTAAGGTATACTTACATTTTGCGGTTGAGATAGTTTTAAAGTATACAACGACGAAATCCTAAAAAGGGCGTGTAGGTTATGTAGCTTTTAAATCGCATAGTTATCTTTTACGGTTTGTAAACGCAGGTTTGTTGGCAATAAATTATCGTGTCGAAATACAAAAGTTGGCATTGTCAAGTCGATACGGCGACGTCCGATAAAGATCGCGCGACGGGATCCCGCGCGGGACTCATACAACGCAACTGTGACGCGTCACCGGTGAAACTAAGGCGCAACATCGCTAATATTTCAATAAGACACTGAACTCGGTTACACAATGTATATGTATTCAGAGACTTGTGTTTTGACATAAAGGCAAAATTTTTTTCCGAATGCATTTTTTTTGTTGGAATTAAAATAATTACGATTTATTAGGACATTATTTTGGCACTTACATTTTTAATTATTTGTACATTCTAGAAATTGTCCTTTAAAACATCACTTAATATTATAACAAAAGTCATCAAGAGGTACCATAGTTCAGTAAACTTTTTAAAGTCACGTGACCACTATCAGTGCTATATAATGAATATAAAAATCAAAACGATATAGTTTTCGTTATTACGAATAAACAAAATTTATTTGTTAACAGTGAAACATCAGCTGAGTAGGCGTCATGTGTTTAGCGCGAAGCAGTCAGTAATGCGACATTCGTGGCGACACGCTTTTGTGTTCGGCGATCGTTGTTTTATGTCCAATTAATTTAAATAATAGCTGCCTCCCAACCTACCTGAGAATTCACCAAGGCCCTTGTCTTGTATCGCATATGAATACGGACTATTTTTGTGGTATTTCAAAGCCGAGTGAGAGCGGTGGTCACCGTTTAAACTTCGTAAAACTTTACGCATGGAGTTTTATACGACGCTAATATTGGTGGAAAATTGTCATTTAGTTTATTATTTCATGATGGGTATATAAATTAATTCTATTTGCATCCGTATTAGTTTAAACAAAATACTGGAAACTAGTTTAAAAATGTAATTGTTAATACTTTTTAATTGAGTGACCTTTTTTAATATTAGTTATAAACGATCTAACATATCACCTGTTGATTAATGGCTATTGCAGCCCACATACATCTGCAATCAACTTCAAACATAGAAGGCAACCAATGCGTTGTTACCAAAGAGGACATTTACCTTAAAGTCAAAAACCATTTTCACGTCAGAAACATTTATAAGTGGTATATCTATGCTGCAGCTATATTAGTAGTATAGTTGTAGCACGAATGGGTCGGCTCCACCGGGGAAGGACCACGCTCTCACAGAATACTAGCGTAAAATAGCAGCCTAACGCTGCTGTGTTTCGTATGGTGAGTGTGGAGAACCGGAGATCCTTTTTACTGGAAAAGAGGTATTCCATCTTAGTCCTCAGGTGTAAGAACGCTTCTGCATTTTGATTCTTTATAGAGGATAAATGTAGATGTCTATGGGTCACAGCAACCACTTACCATCAGGTGGACTGTGTGCTCGTTTGTCACCCTATCCTATAAAAGAAACGAGCAGAGTGTGTACAGTTTTCTTGCGGCAGAAGTGTAATGACGACGATACCAAACTCAACTCCTCCTATATCTATCTGAGTAGTTTTTGTTGTAGGGAAAAGTCCGTCAGGCAGGCCCACTGCTTGTTGGATGACTTTCATATTATATTTTCATAAAAACTAAAGTTATTGATATAAAATAAACTTGTGTAGCATCGTGAAATTCTTTTATTCATTCATGAAATGATAACTCTTTATTTATCCACGTAAGGAATTCAAATTACGTTTGTGTAACGTCAACATGTCTTTTTATCTACTACCACCGTTTAAAAAGAGGTCCTGCCATCCCGAGAGGAAACGCGTCATCGCGTAAGAAAGGTAAATCCAAGTTATATTATATTTTAAATACGTATATGCGATTTACAACCAAGTTTTAGATGTAATCTTTTTTAAACGTTACTCTATGAATATCGTGGAAGCGTTACATACATGAAATACACATGAACAAACACTCAGACCCGGAACAATTATTTGTAGACCATAATACTTATTTCATATGGATCTTGAACACTTGGTCTGCAGCGCTGCAGCTAAATGCTTGGTCACTGATCTACACAGCCTGATTTGGGGTATGTACCACCGCTTACCTATTTTTGTTGCTAAGGAGTGGTGCACCCAGTTCGTAGGTTAGATGGTGTTTTAGATTGAAGGGCTTAGTCACTATTATAACAACAGATAGACAATCAATAGCTTTCTATGTTTGTTTGAAGTTGCCTGCATTGAATATGGACACTTGCGAAGGACTACCGACTTGCTTGTCTCTTTTATATTATGTGGAAGGCTTAGTTGTGAGAGTGTTTATATTTTAACTGCTGGGCGGAAACCGCGTTGCATATGCGTGTTTGGGGATTTTAGCATTACCCATTTGAGATTAATTTATTTCTTAGACATTCAGGTTTTCTCAGAATATTTTCTTCGTCGCCATGTAGAGTACGTAAGAGTAATATGGTCATCCGGTCTTATAACTCAAAAACTACAGACTAATTTACATAGACGACTTTGTGATACGATAACTCTTCATCAGTCATTCAAATAATAAAGGGCCAAAAGGCCGCGGCTTTATCGACGCCATTTTGACAGTTGATATTATAGTAAGTACGTGAGGGTAATATGGTCACCTAAAGCTTTATCGCCCTATAAAACCAAAATTAAGAGGAGAACAGAGACAAAAACACAAAGTCGTATACTATAGCTAATATATTGAGAAAAAAATAGCAAAAAGCTTTGGAAATAATTAGGAACACTTCGAAAAATCTACTTAAAAAAAAACTAACTACACTACACAATACAAAAATTGACTAAAATATTTACAATAATATCAACTGTCAAAATAGCGTCGGTACAGGAGCGCCTTTTTGACCCTTTATTATTTGATAGACTGATCAAGAGCTATCGTATCACAGAGCGTTCTATGCAAAAGGCGCTGTAGTTTTTGAGTTATAAGAAAGTGACCATATTAACCGGCTGACCATATTACCCTCACGTACTATAGTTTTTTTTTTAAGTTGATTTTTCGAAGTGTTGCTAATTATTGCCAAGGTTTGTTTGTTACTTTTTCTATATTAGTTATAGTATACGACATTGTGTATTTGTCATTGTCCTCCTCCTAGTTTTGGTTTTATAAGGCGGCAAAGCTTAAGGTGACCATATTACCCTCACGTACCTTATATATGTGGGAAATGAACATTTAAAATTACAATTAACAATGTCATTGCTGCCGGCAGGGATCAAACCGGGCTTGTTCGTGTACTGTCAAATTTAAACCGAGCGCTTAACCTCTGACCTACCACGGCTCATCAGAAAGGCTTATGTTACTTATAATATTATTAACAAGAAATGTTTACGTTTAAAAAATTAACTTTAAATATAATAGAAATATAAGAGTAGGCATTTAAATTAGCATCTTTAAGAAGGTATTCGATAGTTCCGAGGCCGTTCATTGTGTTCGCCAAAGGGGACATTTGTCTACCATTATTATATTGGGCCGGTTTTTTCATGTACCTGCCTACATGGCGCCTAGCTATTCATATTCAAATTGGAATTTCGTGTTGAGTAATTTTTCAACATTTATTTACTACAATTGTGTAATCCGATCTCCCGAATGATAAATTAGAATGACACCGCGTGGAAGCGAGATGAATGAAAACTTTCTTTGGGATGTATTTGAGCAATAACGTTGATATAATCAAGTTAATGTTCCAGAAAATAATACTTTTATACGCGTTCCCGTGAAATATACTTACTTAATGGTTATTCTAAAAAATAAGCAGTTGTATAGTCGTAACAGTACAAATTATCGTTGATATTGTGCGAAGATCCGTATCGACCAATAGAACGGATGCTAAGAAAATAAGGCGCGCATGTTGCCACGAGGCTTGAGATCCCGCTGCGAGGCACAGGCCTGGGTCATCCAGCTTATTCATTAGTGCACTGTTCCTCCCACCGATGCCGATCATTTTATTTTATTTATGGCCGCTGAGCGAGGTGAGACCCCAATTTCGCATACGCCTGTGCCTTGATAATTATACACTAGCTCCGACTGAAAAGGAACGCCATTTTAAAACAATCTAACCGGACAAACTTTTAATGCTATTAGTTACCTACAAATTTAAATATATACTACTTGGTTAAACAAAGGTGTAGTTAGTTTATTCATGGTTAAAATTAGGTGCAGCTAGTTGTCAGTAGGTTAAATTGCGTCTGGGTTAGCCCGCCGGCCACACCATAGCCGCAAACATTTTTATTTTATACATAAATTATTCGGCTAAAGATGAAAAAATCTATTGCAAATGAACATTAACTAAAAAAATTAACCTGAGATTAGTCGACTAATCTCAAGTTTATTTATTATATTAAGATTAGACGTCATATGTGTTATGTAAAATTATGGAGCACAAATTTATAAAAAAAGTATGAAATAAAGTTATTTATTGAATTTGAAAATCCAAATCGCTACGCTGATTCAAAGTCAATTGCACAACGGTTACACATTCAGTTACATACCTGTATTATCTAAGTAGTAGATTTTTAATAAAAAGTGTACACTTAAATATATTATACAAAAAATGCCGCTTCGAATTAATTTGAGAGCGACGTAAGGTAAAACGAAACAAAGAAGGTCAAAGCGAGGGACTCGGTGGCAAAAAGCTCTCTCATGTCCGCGATGTTCAGATAACCTTAAACTGAGCATTTGTTATCCTTATCTCGTGTTGGAGCGTGGCTAATGTGGCTGCAGGCAGATACACGCGATCGATTTATGTCGCCTGCTGGCACCCACGACAAATTGATAATTAATTTTCGTCCGAGGCCTTTGATCGTACCGAGGTATTTGCGTGCCGTTCTAAATGTCGTCTACCGTTAAAGCCTTAAAACTATTTCATAAGTCTATAAAATTCTGGTAATTCAGATAGTACTTGGTACGTAAGTAAGAAAGGCTTTAAGGCAACAAAAGGACAATTTTACAAAAGTTGCTAATTTTTAAATAATATTATACTTAAAAAGGCCGAGGCATTCTGTTTAAACTGCTTAAGTTACATGTGTGTTGGTTTGTTTTTAGTGTTTCATTACCTATCAAAACTTATATTTCGCTTGTTGTTGCAACAGATAATTAAAAAAAGAAATATGATATTTCGATATGTCTCAATTTTAAAATAAGATAATAGGTAATACAAGTTTTCAATATGCAGGTAAATAAGATTTATTTAACTGTATACATACTACATAAGCATGGATATAAAAATATCAAGCTTAAAAGTAGCACTTTTTGATAACGCTACTATAAATGAAAATAGATTTTAATGAAAATTTTCGATCATTATAAAAAATATAATTTAAAGAAAAGATAATCTGCATATCGGAACTTTACTTAATGCATGTCTTACCACACACTTGGACATTTTTATTTGTTTGACAGAAATAACTGCTTACTTTTTTTAATTTACAAAGGAACTAAAGAAAAATCACACTTAAATATTATATTCCTCGCGATTCAACGCTAAGCTTCTTCCATCGAACAAAGGCGCCTGACTGAAGCGATTTGAGTTTCGCTTTGTTCACAGATAAGTAATATAAATAATAATCGGCCCAGTCGACTGATGGACTGCAGTTGGAATGTTTGAGTTCGTAAATTATTTTCTACTTCCCGAAACGACGCGTCCGCTTAATTCCAACATCTGATTCTTTTAGCCTTAAACAGAATTTATTTATGGTTCAGTTCAAAATAATAATATATCACCAAGTCCAATACAGGACGTGTCTTTACAGAAATGCGCCAGCGTAACTTTGGAACATTTACCCATTTTCAACACGCTGGGCAGGCGGGTTGATAATTTCAGAGCCGATACCCTCGCATTGGTAATGTTACTCCACATAACCAGTCTGTGAATGGGTTCAGCGGTTTTCTTGTCTATAGTCAGTCAACCTGCGTTGCACCGCGTGTAGGTGGCTCGGTATTTATGACGAAAGTTGGCATATCCTTAAATCCCCTTACTAATTATGGAATCGAACGTGCTTATTGAAAGAAAGAAGGAAGGAAGGAAGAAGGAAGGAAAGAAATCAAAACGTTAATTTTAGTTAAAAGTTACATATATTTTTAATATTGCTTAAATACTATTTTTAACTCAATTAACTAAACGTGTTAAGCAAGTTAGTGTTTAGTATTAATGTATAAATTACACTTATGTTTTAGTCAATAACTTATAATTGTATCTATGTATTGGTGTATATAGGGTTTTTGTTGCCTTAGCAAGTAAATAATAAAAATAAAAAATATTCAAGAATACATACACAACATTAAGTGTTGAATATGGTATAACCTATAAATTAACACTATAATAATTGATGAAACTGTTCCATAAATATTTATTCCTAATAATATTTTTACTAAATTCTAGTACGAGTAACATATACATACAATAAAGTGTCACGTCACCCTTTCATGTCATTTTAATTTAACAGTAAGTTAGTCTCTTGGAAGCGTATTAGCTCATGTAAGCTAATATTTCGTCCAAGTACCTTATACTCCGTTTAAAATTTCCTCTGTCTCTATTTCAAACGGAATAAAATATAGTATGGCAAGTATAGGACTAAAGAAAAAAAACGATTCGCCTCTCATCGAACGATTTCGTCAAATTGCTCGAGAGATATCAGTTTTGATTTGGGTACGGAAAACAATACAAAACCTTTTGTGTAATGTGACACCAACCGCGGTCGCCAAACTTACACAACTTGACGGTCAAAAAATTTGTTGGTTTCATTTTATATCGGTAAAATAGCAACTATCTTTTTTCATTATAAATTTTATTTTATATTACAAATGAAAGCAACCATTAAATATTTTAAACGTTTTAAACGTAAAAACCCTTTTTACCTCTGAAACTAACCATTAAAAAAAATCAAATTTAACGTCTCTATTTGCACTACCACATTTTTCTAGTACAGCTATTGCTAGTTCGGGAGTCAGGGCATCAAGTTTGTAGTGTCAATATGGTTTTATTCAATAAATAAATCTATTATTATTATTCAATGCTAAATTTCAATAATTTATTCAAAACATTTTTATTAGAGAAAAACTCCAGGAACAGATAGAGAGACAGACAGACAGGTAAACCAAGGTACACACTATAAGTGGGGCACTAAACAGTAAAAATTCTTTGTCAAATAAATTATATTCTTGATACCTCCATATTTAATTCAAAAGATTAAATGAGATATTACATAATTTATTAAAATATATTTTATTCCATGATATTAATTTTTGTCGAAGGTGTAACGTTGCGTAAGTGGTGATAAATTTGATGATAAAATTATTCGTAGAAAAACAACGAAATGTAAACAATTTGAAAGCAAGATTGGCTTATCGAACACTTATGAGTGTCGGTAGTCATTTCACACTGATATTTGTAGAGCTAAAAAAGCACGATGTGTCATAAAAATATGCGTGTCGAGCGACACGTCGCCCCACAAAGTGCACGTAAACGCCGCTTTAATCCTTTAAAACAATGCTAATGGATCTACGTTAAAGTCGGCCGCTAAGTCCTGTCAGCGCATCATACATCTGACCGATTGCCTTAACGCTTCGCTCGCCACCAATAAAGTTGACACTAAATTAGGAACGTTCTTTTTTATGTCCGAAATCAAAAAATTGTTAATAAATATTTTATTTATGCGTTCACTGGACGCATTTTAGTGTGAGCGATGAACACGGGTTCACGTCAAAACATCTTTATCGGGTTATTTGTCTTATAAAATATTATCGAGAGGCTCTTCGGGACCGTCAGCAAAAGAGGACGTATAGTGTGATACGTGTGCGATTGTTGACTTTACGCCCACTTCGACGCGATCGAAGCTTTGGGGCGAGGGATAAACAATAAAACCGGCGATTACGAGAGTGTTGTAATATAGTTTATTTTTCTTAGAAGATGAGGACTCGAGGGTAAGGCGTGAGGTGTGATCATTGTTACGGCCGACCGTACCGTCTGGAGATTATAGTGCGCGCCGCGTCCACTGGCCTGTAACAAACGCAGTGCGACAGCCGGAGTTATGAAGCTTTGATATACTGATAAATCAAAAACTCATTTTATCACGATAACACAAGCGCGTCATGAATGCGTAATTATTATTTTTGGATTATTTAATAGTGATCATTAGCCCGATAGAATCTGTATATGTATCGTTCTTTGAAAAAGTTTATAATGGGCAACGGCGTTGAGTAAAAAGCAGGTTGCCTCGTAAGGGACGTTCTTCTCGTCAGCAAACACGTACATACTTGTCTTGTTTTCATCACCTGTTTCGCTTAAAGTGACGTAATTACGGATGCAAATCGATCAGTAACAGCTTGAGTTATTGGCTCGGAGAGGGTTGACGCCGTAAATTGGCACGATACGAGTAATGTTTATAGCCTTCGCACGCGATTTCGCGAAAAGCATAATTATGCGAGAACGCTTAAGCACCCGGTCTGAAATTAAGTAGCGTCCATTTGCAATTTTTCCTCTTGTACATTTTAACAAGTAAAATGTTGTGTTCCTTAATTTAAATACAGATTACTGACAAAATCTAAGTTTGTTTTGTCATATCAAATGTTTTGTATAGAAATAAACAAAAGGAAAATAGGGTTTGATCGTCGATGTCGGAAGCGTGATTCCATAGCTCATTGGGATGACTTGCATGTAGCAACTAGTGGGCATGCTCTCATTGACTCCTCCATTGACCCTCGCGTCAGCCAACGTTAGTGATCACGATAATATAAATAATATGGTCACATCCTTCCCATGGGTATTAGGAACAATTTGCCTTCGGTATTATTGATAATGTAACCATAACAAATCGGCCCCAAGAGTGATGTTAACAATCGGGACAAACGTGTTATGAATGGGTATTTGCACCTGCTAATACTAAAGTGATATTTTCTTATACCTACTATGCCAAGAAATTACTGGAACGAAACAGTAAAATATATTCAATATTTAGGTAAATGATTAATGTATCTTAAGAAATATAAGAAAAATAGCAACTGTCTTTATTCGTGATTTAATTTATACTATAACTAACTTTCACTTAAACAACTGAATCAAGTTAACGAAAGAAGTAGTTTTAGTAGTTTTGTAAATTCACCAAACACAGCAATCGGCGTCTTTTCTTAAAGAGACTTTTTATTCACCTAGTGAAAGGCGCTCGAGTCTTCTTAAAAGCCTTGTAGATTTTATTCGTTAGCATGCCAAGTTAAATGCAGATGCTTACTGTCGAAATATTATGCGCCTCGAAGAATTAAGCCTATAATATATGCAATAATATAGATTTAATTATTTATGCAAAATATTTTCAGTAATTACACAATAAATTTTTCTAATTTATCATAAATAACTTTGCCACAAGAAAAGCAAACGGGTACACAGTCAGACATTTACATCTATCCTCGATTAAGAATCAAAACGCAAGTACTTTGTCATCCCTGAGGATTAGATGGAATGCCTCGTTTTCAGTAAAAAAAGTTTTTACTTTCATAATTCACCATACGAAAACTCTGTGAGAGCGTGGTCCTTTCCCGGTTAAGTCAACCCACTAGTGCTACACCCATAATATTGCTGCATTTTGGCAGTACCATGTACCTACACATCTTTTTAACACATTTTACTTTATGCAATTAAAGCTGTTTAGTTTATATACAAGAGGAATATGTTACTTAGAATAAACTTTTTCAATTTTTTTCTTTTATAGGATAGGGTGACAAACGAGCACACAGTCCACCTGATTGTAAGTGGCTGCTGTGACCCATAGACATCCACAACTGTCCTCAATAAATAATCAAAATGCAGATGCGTTGTCACCCATGAGGACTAAGATTGAATGCCCCTTTTCCAGTAAAAAGGGTCTCCGGTTCTCTACACTCACCATACGAAACATAGCAGTGTTAAGCTGCTATTTTACGCTGGTATTCTGTGAGAGCGTGGTCCTTCCCCGGTCGAGTCGAACCAATCGTGCTTCAAATATGCTACTAATATAGCTGCAGCATGGCTCTACCACGTACTAATACATATAATATATATTATAATATATTTTATAATATATTTGTCACATTATTGTACTCAGGTAATTAAGGATGAGTGGAATGAACGCGGTGGTTTAAACCCGACGACAACCGCATTGAGACAACAAAGGGGTGATATTTTTCGTAGACAAACATTAAACTGTCTTAAATATAAACAGTCACAGGTGATCCGCCTTCCCCATGTATATTTATGATGTGTTCGACAATCAGTCCTACACTAGGTCTCGCTTGCTGAGAGCAAATGTTTGCTATGTGTGCACTTATATGTAAATAGTCACTTATGAATAATACCCACTGGTGGGTAAAGCCACTGTTTTTTAAACAGTATAACGTATAAAATGGCCACATTCATTTTAATTAAGATTTTTATTAAAATGTATGATGTATGATGTAAATGTATGTGTTCGTTTGATTATTGTAGCAAAAAGAAAAAATGTCGTTATTCATTTTTAATCTTTTATATTAAATGTATTAGGCCTATTTATCTCTTCTCAATTTTAGACTCTATCGTTATTCATTTCTCCTTATTAATGTGATGATGATATCCTATTCAATATAACTTTAGTTTCATAATACACGTGTATGTTTATTATTAAAAAAAGTAATGTTACAGCCTATATACATCCCACAAGTAGGCAGAAGCCTCTTCAAATTTATGAGAGGGTTTTATCGACCTCAGAAATGAGAGGAGAAAAATGTCCACCACATTACCCCATTGCGTGTTGTCGAACCTACAACTTACTTGTCTTTGAAATATTATTTTTTATTATTCAGCCATGTAGGTTTCCACACAATGTTTTCTGTCAACACCGTGCACGTGGTAAATCAGCACTTAAAATACTCTGTTATATTATGAGGAAGGCTTAGTAGTGAGAGCCCTTATATTCCCACTGCTGGGCACAAACCGCGCTGCTGCAATGCGTATTTGCGGATTTCAAATTACTTGGAAATAATTTAAATTAGCACAACAGAATAAATAATAGTTATTAGCATTTAAATTACAATAAACAATGTCATTGCTGCCGGCGGGGATGTTAGGTTGATCTGATCACAGGACGAGACTGTGGAATTTCCGGCGGGTGCTTAACCTCTGAACTACCACGGCTCTTATATATATACGATAATATCAAATAGTTAATTTACATGCACTAATATAATGCGAAAGAGAAGGAAGGCAGTCTACGTAAGTAATATTAGATGAGTTCGCTTGAACAAAGTGAACGGTCGGCCTCATAAAAAACTGCCCTTAAACTATTTGTTGTGGTTTCCACAAATACAAAAAATAGAACATCAGAACCAGTCAGCATTGGTCGGTGCTTTTCGACTCCTGGCCTTGTACAAAAAACGATGTGTTAAGGAATGTAAAGAGCCATTTAATTATCCTAATATATTGTTATGGTCGCGCAGGGAGGCGGTTATAAATTAGCCGAGTGGCCGTGCTCCGTCAAGGTGGCGAATGATGCGTCGAGATCCGGTCGTCAGCCATTTACTTGACTACTTCTATTTACATAATTTGATCTGTTCACGTTATACAGATATGTTTACATCTTACGCTAATGAATCGATCGCACAGAGTAAGCTCCTAATTCAGTAACATGAGAATCTCGCGTGAACTGGGAAAGCTCGCCGAGCTCGGCTCATGCGTTCTCACGTTACTGCACCCGCTGCTTCAGTGCGATGATCCTTAAAGTTTTTATTCCATTTTTGCCTCAATTCCATCGGGCGGCCTTCATTATGCGTCCGCAAGTGCCTCGGTCGCCACCGGTTCAGGTAGCCTGGCGTTTCACTTCAAAACTTGACCTTAGGTATTCGATACGCTCGTTAGGTTTTTTTTGTTAATCAATATATGTAGTTGAATATGAGATTTTGATGTGGTGTAATTTGATAATATGCGAAAATAAATTTTTATTAATCGACTTTGTGATAAAAACTTGTTTAATGTTTCGCTGCTCATTGGGTTTAGTTGCATTCCGCGTCGGCGATAATAGTGATTTTAGGATACGTGGGTACAGTAAGGCGGACTGTAAGAGGTGTCAGGGGCAGGGCGTCCCGCTGCGTCAGGGCATTGTGATCGACAGCTTGTTTACTAAAAATATGCATAATGAATTTATAATGGCCCGCCGGGCCTGTCGCATTGCTTCTTCTTACTAGATCGAAGCTCGCTTATGTGTTTCCAATTCTTAACTAAGTAGATACTTAGTTACAGTCACTATGAGTCAGGCATTTATTTATAAAATGTAATTTTTTAAACTTTACATTATTTTCTTAGCAAAATGCTAAAGCATTTTTATGACTGCACATATGTTAATTATTATTGTTTCTATTGACACGTTAATCATAAAAAATGTGAAAGCAACAATTTCGATGCTGATGCGGTGTGAGAGCCTAATTGCGCCACTGACTTATTCCCACGTTAAAGTGCACGAAGTGTTTGAGTATACATTTAGCATTCGATTGTTTTAGTGCGGGCTGAGATGACCGCGGGGAAGCAAACATTGAGCATCGCTCGCCTCTCGCACCGCTCTACGCCCCTTGCCTTCGCCTACCTGTCATTTCAGCAGACATCTCATAGTCAAATTGAATTTATTCCTTTACGATTTAAAGACAATGTACCCTATAAAAGTACATATTTCAAATGTTTACTTAATTTGGTCAAAACATTTTTTTGCTAACGATTCAATTGCTATGACAACATAATATTTATAGACGTCATTTTGAACATCGACGTTTACTTAACATGTGGATCTGTTTCCTTTACTATTCTAAAATGTTTGCAACGGCTAAGATTATTTCTTACAACTCTTTATCAGCTTAGAACATTCGTAGAAATAATTATATACGGTGCTTCAAGATATTTCTTACATTGAATACGAGCAAATGGACAAGTTGCCCAAGCGGGACGCCCATCGGTTCGATTCGTTACGTCAATCTCACAATTTTTTCACTAAGAAATCTGCATAGAGTGAGTTGACATCGCGGTACAAAGCTGGCATGTGGTGCATGGAGCATTGTCCGCATTTCTTTATAAATATTTTGACATTCCCTTTATTTGGTCCACAAAGTTATTTCACAAATGGCATCGTGTTGATCCCTTTGTGCGGCGTGTTTTAATTTGATTTATTTTTCAACGACAAAACGTTCGACGTCCTGCGCTGTTCGACGGCGGGGCGGCAGCGTTTGTCAATTTGTTAGCATGTCTATTGGTATTTTCTTTAGGACATGCAAACAAAAAGCTTCGCGTGTCTTTAGAGTGGAATTGTTTCTCGAAAGTCTATTGAAACCAAGTGGCCTACTCGTTATTTGGGCATTTAATAGGAATTGCGCTGCTAATATTAGCTGTAACGATATTGACCCACTAGCAGCTAATTCTTGTTTGAAGTGGTAATGTTATTAGCTGATTACATATTTGAATAAATATGATAATATGAACATCTTCTTACAAATTTGGGGCGCGTTCTAACACGTACGTTACTCAAATATTTTGATTAATTTTAAATATCGACATGTGAATAATTCACCTGCCTCCGACATTGGCATTCAATTTTATTCAATTCAATTCGTTGACTTTATATATGAATTTGTAGAAAAAAAACAGGTTTACCTTTGATATTTATGTTAAATACTGAGTTTTTTTTAATTACATCTAGACAAATTCATATGTTGTAGAAAACAGTGTTGACATAAATTTTTCTTACAAAAGAGTTAGGCCATACCTATATGAAATAATATATATTATAATTTACATAAATAATTCAATACAATTTTAGGATATTTTATGTTGTTATTAATAAAGTTCAATAATTTAACACTATAATTTTTAAATCCACAGCGATGCAAAGAAAAGCTAAACACGCTGGCGATCAGCGTGATGAACCAATGGCCGGGCGTTCGCTTACGAGTGATCGAGGGCTGGGACGAGGAGAACTCGCATCTAGAACATTCGCTGCACTATGAGGGTCGCGCGGTGGATCTTACCACCAGCGATAGGGATCGCAGCAAGTACGGCATGCTGGCGAGGCTAGCTGTCGAGGCCGGCTTCGATTGGGTGTACTATGAGAGTCGCTCTTATATACACTGCTCTGTTAAAACAGGTAGGTGTATTAACTTGCTACATCTGTTATTTATAGGTTTATTTGTTTGCATTTTTGATATTTTCTTTTTTAAATTCCATATAGAAAAACATGACTGATGTCTGAACTAATGAATTTATAATTCTTATATATTTGTTAAGCATTTAATGTCGAACAATATATTGATGCTTAAACAAAACATGGTGGATATTTTCACCAATATTATCATAACCGTTGTAATTGCGTGAGTGTACGTAACAAGTATCCGCTTCGGTTTAGGTTACCTTTGCCATTGTTGCCATTCTGTGTAATAGCTGACAATGAAAAAGAAATTGTGAACCTGCATGAACCTGCATGTCTGAGAAATTTTCAATAGTTCAATACATAACTGCAGTAAGAATTCTGTAAGAAGAGTAGATACTGATACTATATAATGAACAGAATGTTTATTGGAATCATATCTTTTTTCAATAAAACTACTACAACAACATCGTTTACACCGAAAGTCAATTACAAAGTATTTTAACGCCATTTTTATCATTAAAGTTAATGCAATTTAGTGATAAAACATATATTATTAAACCATTACTATACAATGTTGATGTTAATGCATTTACATTATCACTAAATCACTATACTATAGACAAAAATGCATGTAGACGTTCAATTCTTAATATTTTCCCCTTGTACACAAATAACCAGTAATGTTGACCCTACATCTGCGTTTAAATCTTTAGCACGGCGCATGTGCTTTACCGGCTACTTAGCTTTTACTTCACGTTGAATGTACTTATAATTTGTTTGATAAGTAAATTTTAATGGTTTTTTAAAGAGTGATAAAAAGAGATAGTAATGATTTCAGTGATTTGTAGATTAAAACACTATTTAACGCCTTATATTTTGTGATAAATCCAAAAGTGAAAAAGTGTTTGACGCTTTATGTTTTGAAACTGAACTTTATCGACCCGTAAATGTAATATGCTTATTATTCTGGTCTTATTAGCTTTATTTAAAATTATGAATGACGTATTCATTGCTCTTTTCGGTACATAAATACATACATATCTCAAGTAAGTAAGTAGTTATTAAGAAAAAACATTAGATATTGATAATGAGTTCATATTTTTATAGCACACTTTTTTGATTTCGATATATAATCGACCGTCTACGGGACGGGCCAAATATATGGTTAAGAGTTACAAGAATGCACCATGGACAGTTTCCCGCGCCCGCGCTCCGGCGGTGTCGATCAAACGGACGAACAAGCCGATTGTTAACATCTCTCTCTCTCTCTCTTTCGTCCGCACTATAAAGTCCACTATCTCCCTCGCGCATGGCCACATCGCAGCCAATCCCCCACTTCTATAATTACACCGGTGATTCAATGGCTTATAGTTATGTATAGAGTATAACGTTGAGAGAAAAGAGCCTCTATATATATGTACACGGTTAGACTTTACGATGGCATTCTGACGCGCATAGTTCCAATTAACTTACCTGATTACCAATCGGCGATGAAAGCGAAACCTCGTTGTACGCGTGGAACTATGCGGTAGAAGTTTTGAAGATGAAGCCGTTTATCGCATAAATTTAATACATCATGAATGAGAGTAGGAATTTAGTGAATTATCAGTAAAACTTAATTAAAAGTTCAAGGAGTGCCCGTAGTTATTTTACGATAAATTTCTAGAATACAATGAACGTTTATGTAACAATTAAAAGTAGCATAAAGAACATGAAACATAAAAAATTGCCTTTACCTTTTATTTAGTTACCATTAAGGTTTTGTGAAACCAATAAAAAGATAGATAATTAAATAGCTATCACTCCTTATATCATGGTCAAATCGATGGGAATTTTAACGTTTTAACGTTTCGAGTAAAACATGGTGAAGGGGCTTTTAAATGGACATCTATCATTGAAAACAAGAAGAAAAAAGTCCGTCATTGTTTCAAAGCTCGGCCACTGATAGTCCCTCGGATCGGTCGCAGTCAATTTGTTTCGATGTTTATTCATTTATTCCGACGTTTTGTTCGAATCGGGGACTTTTTAGTATTAATTTGGAATTTATAAATAATTAATGTGCTTTGTGTGAGTAAGTGTGTAGCATGCGAGGCTCTCAGTACAGAGGGTCAAGGACACGGGGCGCACGAGTTTACCTCGCTTATTGTGTACTCTCTTGAATGTTTTGAATCTATTAAAACTCTCATAGATACTATAGTAATTCATTCAACGTAGTATTCGACACGTCTTAAATGTTTTACATATTTCAGTGTAAAATATAGATTTTGGTGGTAACGTGAGAAAACCTGTTACACCATTTTCTTCCATGGGTGTTGTAAGATGCGACCGTGGGAATTTATTGTGGCATTAAAGTGATAAGCGAACTATTTGTCCTCTCAGTGGTATGTGGACACTGCGGCTTAAAAGTACTTGCAACCAACTGAAAAACAAAGAAGGTAACAGGTGCGATATCTTTCAAATGGAGACATTTTAGTGGATGCACTGCCGCTTGGTGATATGTGAAATAAATTGATAAAAGAACACTTCTTACACAGGCGGGCTAATAAGCAGAAAACAAGCAAGGTACTACATTGTTAAATTGGTAATTAATATTTATTTGGATGTAAAAACTCGGACCAATAGCAGGGAGCGACGCAAAAGTGCGAGAAATCTAGTACATAATCGCTTATCTGCCCGCCAAATGATTGTTTATGGTTTAATGAAAATAAACTAAAAAAAAAAATTACTGCCACTACTCGACAATATTAGCAATAAAGAAACTGTTGAATAAAGAAACTATTTATTTTTTTCTTTATAAGCCAGTAAAAGTCCACTGAACGTGGGACTCTTCCATTGCAGAAAATATTTTATATGGTTATCACACTCGGCACGTGGATAGGCAATCGTAGTACTAAAATTCACCTATTATACCACAATTAAACTGCTATCTATAAAGTTTGATAAAATAAATAATAACTCTATACTTCACAGACAATCTATAAAATTCAATTTTATAAATAATTACGAAAATGTTTTAAAAACTAAACCATACGTACATAAACACTTAATCTCGGTACCCTATTAAAGTCATGTGTCAGACTACAGAGCGTTTGCCTCTAAAGATAAGATTCTGTAACCATTGGTGTTGGCATGACGTGGCCCCTGATATTAAATTAAAGTATCGCACTCGATCATCGCAGCGCCAATAATATGGCGAGCTTTTTATACCGGATAAAATTAATTGATTTTCATTGGTCGACCTTGATTGTTTCGTTTTGCAATATGCATACGCGAATTAATAGAGAGCACGACGGGATTTTTCAAAGGCAAAGTATCATGCAATTAAAAAAAAGAGAAATATTTGTGAATACTTAATTCGGTGCTTGTATTTTAAATGTTGTTCCAATATTTAGGTTTGTTCGACTTGTCAGTTTTATTCGCATATCGAATGCGGCAGCTCGTCAGTTCTAAAGACATCAACGCGCTCCTTCTTGTAACTGAATTTATAGTTTTCTTTTATAATAGAATAGAGAATTGTTCTCACTGTCGTAAGAAAAGAAAAAAGTAATTTTTTTGAATGTTGAATAAGAATCTTATTAAGACTACAACTGTATAAAAACCAGATGTTAGTATTACCGTGCAATTCAAATAATGAACGGAAACGACCGTAAAAACCTTAAGTTAGCGGTTGTCTATGTAGTTAATTAAACATTAAAAATGTAATTTCTGGAACACGAACAATGTGACAGGCAGTTGAGGTAGTTTTACATGGAGGAGTGCTGATAAATGGGGCGTGACGGACGACGTATGTGCCTCATATCACGGTCACGAGGTGCTAGGCAATCTTTGCCTTGGAAATGTAAAATTTAATGTTAATTTACGATAAACATAATTTTAAACATTTATTCATTTCAGTTTATTAAAATTTCACAGCTGATCTTAGACCTTTCCCTTAGATTTCCATATTTGTATATATCCTCAAAATTGCCATATTTGCTAGGCTTGCAGGCGAGTTGGCGACCGCAGCTTTTTATTATTGAGTTTTTTAGGAAGATCCTGCTGCCTTTCATTTGTAATGTCAATTTTTCTCTGTCGCGTCTTGCGACACCCAAGGAATGACACGGAGCAGTGAAGCCTCTTACGCCGCCACTTACTTGGCAATATTATAAGAACAAATATTTACTAAATATTTATTG
Source organism: Parnassius mnemosyne (assembly GCA_963668995.1). Lineage (NCBI taxonomy): Eukaryota > Metazoa > Arthropoda > Insecta > Lepidoptera > Papilionidae > Parnassius > Parnassius mnemosyne. The sequence goes on along the minus strand of CAVLGL010000104.1, from coordinate 42,839,453 downwards.
GTGTAATTTTATGGGCGTATAGACATATCTACAAAATATAATAATTTTGGTCTCTTGTTTTGTATATCGGAAATTCTAACGAATAGTTTTATTATTTTATAATCAATGAGCAACACATTAATTGTCAATAAATAAAATATTGAATAAAATTTGCATCCGTCGTCAACAAAAAGCTCCTACCAGAAATAGTCCAAGATTTATATTTAAATTATGCGTCATTAAGTTTATTAGCAAAATAATAAATTAATAAAGCTGTACGATAGGTACAGCTTTAACAAATTTTAGTAGTGTAGTTTTTAGCAAATTAAGAAACTATAAGAACATATATATATATACTATATAGACTACTTATAAATTTAATAAGATCTCGTTCACAAGTTTATAGTCTGTAATCGTAGGTATGGTTTTCTGCTTTGACGCTAAATTTTTATTAAATTTATTTCTGTATTACCGGTCTTACAACTTACCGGTTGCATATTTTTGAATTTCGGAACTGATATTTAACATACTCTGTTGGAGCTATGAAGGTTATTAAAAGATATCACTGATTAAAAAAAACTAGAGGAGGCAGTGAACACAGTCCGGACGAGCGCGCCCGGGGCATGCGTGCGAAAGCCTGTGTCGTCGCAATGCGCTGACATTCGACACGCCACATCCCGGAAGGCTGTGGTTTCACTCCCGCACCGTTCTCACAAAATCACCCTTTTTCACATTTATACCGAATGACTTATCAGGGTTTATAATCCCATGAATGTGTGGCATTTTAACGTCTTGTTTGTTGAAGATGTACTGAATGGCTTATCTTTCCACGGAAAACTACTAGCTACACCTAGCATTTTTACTAAAATGAAAGAAAACAGAAAAAATTATATGTTGCGATACAATACTGAATATAGTGAAAGTCAAAAATATACCAATGTAGGTTGATAGATTTTTGCATCTTCTAGAAATAAATTAATGACATTTTACCTTCGAATACGCAAGCCAACACTTACATTGGAACTACATACTTTGTGAGGCTGGCATTGTGAATAGAACGCAAATTCATCGTGTGCAATTAAAATGTTAATTAATATTAAATACTTGAAATTAAAACAAAATGATATAAAATTTTAATACCTTCATTGCAATGTGTTAAAATTTATTCAATTCTTAGGTAGCGTTGTCTTGTTAGAAAAATAAAATCATAAAGGAAGGAGGTTTTTTGATTTTAATTTGATTTATTAATCCCATTTTTAACAATAAACAGTACGGGTACTGGAGTTTTGTTTTTATGTAAAAACGGCTGTACAAATAACTTACAAATATGCTACGACAATAATGTCTAATAATTTCGATTTTAATCTATTTTATACGACGTATAAATAATAAAATCTTTTATTCAGTAACGTCACTCTCGACTAGTAATATCTTTACAGTATTTATGTTAATCTGAGACATAAATACATATTATATTAGATAGTCAATATCGCTTATTTGTGCATTAAATCATTTTGTTACCGAGACGGCGGCCTGTGTATCGTTACGTCGCGTGTTGATCGTATTCTTATTGCAGAATCCAACTGAGCAATGACTTTTAAGCGAACCCGAGATGTTTAAGCTCGTTAAATTTTGTTGCTTCTTTTATATACTAGTCACTTGCCTACAAAATTTAATTATATCTCGCCTACAATTTTATTTAACAAAAGGGATATATTTTTTTGTTAAATAACTTTTTACTTTATAGCCGATTATTATAGTCGAGAGAGGTGTGTCAGGATCGTGCGAATGGTAGTCTCTACCTAACTCTCTAGGTGACAGGCGTGAGTGTTTATGTGTATATTTACGACTTGTAGATATTTTATATACTTCAATATTAAAGCATCCTGGGGTTGATAACAAAAATTATAAAAGCATCGTAAAATATTTATTTATAGCGGTGTGTTTTTAATACAGTGACGGTACACCATGTGTTGGCCGGTCTGGGCGCATGAATCATAACCGACGGTTTGGCATTTGCATGACCATGCTGCCTGACGTCGCTGGCTAATTGCTATTCCATACGATATAAATCACATAGATTCGTTGCAAGAGCACCGCTTAAGGCGCGATTTTACATTGTTACTGGCGTGTATGGATCGTTTTATTCAAAACGTTGCGTCCATCACGATTATCAGAACTTTTAAATTACTAATTTTTAAAATATATGCACCCAAAAGGTAGAGGATCGTAATAACTGCGGATTTAAGCTATATGGAGAAGACTATAAATTGGAATAAAGCGAAGATGATGATCGTCATTATACAATATATTTCTCAAATACACATTACATGACATTTCAGATAGAATATTAAAATAATAAATTACAGATATCTACTTTTTACTTCAAAAATACATTTTGCAAAATATATGGATTTTGAATATTAGGGTGACAGCGAGTTAAATATTTTAGACATTCTATTATTGTATTCTTTTTCTGAAAATGACTTAATATTTACCGTAATTTGCTTTACGCGAGACTAACAGGTACTGGGTGATCGAGACTCAACCACTGTCTACTTTGTCACACATGGTTCACATTTCCGCCTATGTAATCTAGGTGACAAGGCTTTCTGGAAGTTACAAGAAAACGAACAATTGAAAGGATATGAGTAGGAAGCCGTGTGATGTGGTTATAGTAGGTCCATCATTTGTCGGGCTGGTCTCGCTTGGCGAGGCGGCGGCGTGCAGCGTCGGCGGCGCTCAGCAGGCCGGAGCGCCGCCGGAGCGCCGCCTAGCTCTCCCGGTGGTCCACGCGGGGCGGGGTCTCTGCGGCCACTCGGCTGCGCGCGCGGCCCCTCCCCGCGCGCCCCGCACACGCGCCCGCGCCGCTTATCGCCGCATCTTCAGCCTAACTTCACTTACGTCACGCCGCACCACAATCGCACTTTGACTGGTTTCGAGGCCCCAAATTAGTTAAATGCTCACGGTTAGGGTCAGGAACGCGATATTGTCGACCTCTGGCTCTGCGTTAGGTTTTATATATGAGCTTAAATCTGCAGATTTTAAATGTAAGAATGATAACTCTACTGGATTATACAAATTAATCTTTAACGGTTAAGGTGCTTTCACTACGGTAACAAAATTAGCGAAATAAAATAGTGCGGCTACCATTTAAATATCAGAAATTAATATCTTTGGAAAAATGGAAAATAGATTATAGTACTGTAAATATCTGTCTTTATAAATTATAGATTTATGCAGTGAAAATATGTTACTTTGTAGTGTTATACTACTTACGTATCTTTTTACATTATTTTAAATTCATTTTTCCATTCTGTTTCGATTTTCTGCATTCACCTCAAAACTGGATATTTTACATCACCTTTATTTCCATAGGATCCTGTAACGATTTTAAACCATAAGAACACAATAACAAATCATTTCTACTTCGTATTTTCACATTATCAGCACTTTTAAATTGGTGTCAATGGAGTCTACCTTTTTTCGATCTTTTAGCTAGTTTTCCGTAACTCTACAATCTTGGACTTTGTGTGGGCAGTTGCGCTACCTTTTTTCCTATATCAATAATATCTCATTTTCCACTTAAATCTTACCGTTTTCTTATTATAAACCAAAAACAAAAATTTGACATATTTTGTCTTTCTTATTTATATCGTTTCCATGGTAATTATATTCAAATTTGCTACCGATCTATTATTCCTATTTCGATAATTCCACATAAATCCTCTTTTCTCTTGACCATTTACAAAAAATTTGCGTATAATTTAAGTAATTTTTCCGTTCTCTCTAGAAAGGTATAAAAGCCGAACAATCGGTGAAGAAAGGCAGTCTCGCTTCAGTTCGCGAATTGGAAGTATCTCCTAAAGGCCTTATCCCGGGGCCGCACTGCCCCGGGATCCTGCAAGCCTCCATTTACACGTGAAGTCTTCGGCGAAGCCTTCTTCAAACTCGGGCCGCGCCACTCCAGAATCCTACAAGCCTCCATCTACCTCGGAAGTCGCTTCGAGTCTACTACAAGCGCGGGGGCCACACTACTCCGGGCACTACTACTACTTACTCCAGGCGCCGAGTGCACCTACCGCCGGCGCTACCTTTGGGCGCTGCAACTGCTGGCTCTAAGCGTTGCGCGCCCCTTCTCCAGGCGCTACGTGCGCCGGCTCCGGACGCTGCGTGTACTGGCTCCAGGCGCTGCGCGCCGTCGCTGCTAAGAAACCTACTTCTACAAGCGCAAACGGCGTGTGCTGGCTTCAGGCGCTGCGTGCCGTCGCTGCTAAGAAACCTACTTCTACAAACGCAACGTGTGTCGCTTCGACTTTTAGGCCCCACTTCAACGCTATATTCCCCTATTCTCTCACCTTTATTTTTTTTTATAATCTAATTGTATTCTCACTTCATCCATCATCATCCTCACATCATTTTTTTTATAAAATTGTAAATACCTTTTATAAATTTAAATATATTGTTTTTCTGGCTCTACTTTTGTTGTTTTGTTGTACTTAGGTTAGGTTCTATTTTTTTTTAATTGTCGCTTCACGACAACTTATAATTACAGATACATACTATAATTGTATTATTACATTAAAATAACAAAATAAGTTGTAAAGTTTTAATATTACGTATTACGAAAGTAAATAAATAAATTGCTATGGTCTGCTCAATGTTAAAAAAAAATTAAAATGTGCTTTGTTAATTTCACTCATATCGTAACGTTTGCTCTATAGAGGCACATTTTGCAGTTATATACACACACATAGCATATTTTATATACAATTAATATCATTTATTTGTGCTCGTAGATGGCAATGATAATATGATAATTATAACGTCTTCCCAAAACTGCAAACCCCACTCAACTTAACAACTGTAAACCTATTTCTGTCTTATCCTTTTTATCAAAACTTCTTGAATCTATAACTGTCTGCCTTTATTTGTAGAAGAAATAGAAATAACTTGCTTCCTCAGCTTCAATTTGACTTTCGCCCTGGACACTGCACAACCACTGCATTTCTCAAAGTTTCAGAGGGCATGGAGAATAGAAAGGTCATAGTATTTATACCGATTGACTTTACTAATGCATTCAACATGGTTGACCATGATATCCTTATTGCCATGCTTCCAAATCTCAAATTTTTCTCTACTGCTGTAGACTAGTTTTTCTCCTACCTTCGTGGCCTTCAGCAAGCTGTGCCAATACTTTTTCCAAACGGAACACATACCACTTGGTGCAAGTAATCCTCTTCTGGTTTGAACTCAATCTGGGTATCACAAGGGTATAGAGAGACAGCATAATTCCTGCCTGTGAGTCTTCAGAGGTAAGCATTTATGATCGTGACATATCTGAGTGCTGTCAACGCTCCATTAGCGTGTCACAGAGTGGAATATTATCTCCAATTCTGTTCTCCATTTCTATTAACTTTCTCTCTTCTCAACTTAGCTGCTCTTACTTTACGCTAATGACCGGCAAATTTTTGCTCAAGCAGACGTCAACTCTTTAAGTGATGCTATTGCAAGACTCAGTAGTATTAATAAATCTCTACAATTGGTATAAGAAATGTCAAGCCATAAGTATTTGTAGTGTTCAAAAATTGTCTATTAAGCTTGACGTCAGTTATACGTTCCACCTGTCACGTTTGATAGTTCTACCATACCATATTCAGATAGTGTTAAAAATCTAGATGTCTACTTTGACTCACCTATGTTGTCTACGTTGGTCCACCCACATTCAGAATATCAGTGGTTCTATTTTAATAAGCTCAGTGCTTTGAACCGTCTTAGGAACTTTCTTCCGGTCAAGGAAAGATAACTCTGGTGCAGTCTCTTATTTCCATTAATGATTATGCTGATGTATGTTATCCTGATCTTAATGAGGTCTTTCTTGACATGTTGGATTGTTTCGTCAATAACTGTATCCATTATTTTATCTTTCGTCCTCGCAAGTTTGATCATGTATCCTCATACTGATCTCAGCTTAAATGGTTTCTTATTCGTCAGCGAAGATACGTAAGGATACTTACCACAGTTTTTTCTATTTTGTTCGATAACCATTATCCTAATTATCTGAAACATTGGTTTCATTTCCTGCGTGATAATCATGATAGACAACTTCATTTATCGGAGACTCTTGCTCTCTCTTTACCCCTTCAACGTTTGGGTTTCATATCTTTATCGTTTGCTGTCCAAGCCGCGCTCCTATGGAATAACCTGTCTGAAAAGTTAAGGCAGTCTACCAACAAACAAACATTAAAGACGAATGTTGTGGCTCATTTCCTAAAATTGCATCAAAACTGTTAAGCTACGTTATCTTATAGTTATCTCTGTTAATCAGGATTTTATGCATCTTTATTTGTCTTTATTTTCTTATAACATATATATTTATATGTTTGTGTATATGTTTGTGTATATGTTTATATGTATGTATGTATGTTTTTAACGTCCTACTTTGAAAATTAATATTTTTCAAAAGTAGGAAGTTATAGATTTCGGTCAGATTTTGAGAATGCGTGTTTTTGAGGTCCTAGGAAGTCGTTCCGACTATTCCCGGCTGGACGTCCGGCCGAATGTGTGTGTGTGTGTGTGTGTGTGTAAATAAAATTTTGTCGTACGATATATTTAGAACGAATCAATCAATCGAGATGGGCGATAAAGTGTTCACTGAGACTTCGAGCTGATTAGATTTTCAAATTTTCAAAAAATACAAAACAAAAATTAAATAGATTTTAGAGCGTTGCGCTCGTAAATATGCGGGAAGTTGCAGGTATGGCCTATATATACATACATACACACATATATATATATATATATATATATATATATATATATATATATATAAGGTGAACTGGCAGAGAATCCTTTTAGCATTAAGTCCGCCTTTTGATCATATACTCTTGCAAGGTTCAATAAAGTTTAAATAAATAATTATAATTAAACACCACGCTTTTAAATACTCTGCTTTACCGGAAGTGAGACCTTTAAAACCACAACCAATAAATATACTTTAAAAGGCATTTAACAGACATAAGGCTACAAAAAAGGCAAAGGTGGCCGACAGCTATTCAATGATTCGTGTGATATGCTCACCCGACAACAAACAAAATGCGGACACCGAGCGCTTGACTTTGAACGATATCTAATTTGTGTTATTGTGTAACGCGACCTGCCAGCCCTGGTACTCACAATGAGCGGGATCCGCTGAATTTATCGCTTGGTTACACAACAAATCAAAATTTAACGAGCTCGCGCAAACGTTGCCAGGCTCTGCAATGCTACCTTCAGATTCGCTTAAGCGTATAATTGCACCGCCCACGGTAAGCGACGCGACACTTAGTTTGGGCGCTCAACTGTACTTTCCATTTTCGCTCCCCATTCTTCCCGCTCATATCTAATAGAACTATTCCACAGCTTACAGACCCATTCCGACTTATCTCCTTGGCGCTATTTATTCTCACGTAAATACACATTTTTTGCAAAACGCAGATTATGCCCAGGTAACATAAGCTGGATAAGGATTTAAATAAATACCATTAGATAATAAACAAATACAGTTCATAGATAATTATATAGTTTTACTTTGACTTTCCTACTTTTTTCTAACAAAAGCGTTAAAGAATCAACAAAACGGATTGATTTTTTTCTATCACGTAAAATTTGTTTGGGATTGTGATTAAGGATTTCTTTGAATATTTTTTTAAGTGATTCACGAGTAAACGAACGTAGTTAGACTGTGGGAGAATATTACAAAGGATTTACCTGTATGAAACAAATTCCAGCTTAGCCGTACACCGATAACCCCAACGAACAACAAGAAAACATTCTGGGATTCTCTTTTGTTTCGTATCTTATCGGATTTTAATTACAAGCGTAGAGAAATCTCGTTATTCCTTAAAGGGATATGACTGCAGCGGGCTAATTCACTATCGACCCTCGCGGGATTTTATGCTCTTCCTTTTTATATTATTGTTACTTTTTAACTGACCTATTACATGCACCTGGTGTGTGCACTTGTGTAAATTGGGTATTTAAATTTATTTTTCTGCCTTTATTGATTTGTAATCGACTTTATCACTAATATTATTTACTAGCTGATCTCCGCGACTTCACCCGTGTGTTTTTTTTTTGCGCGGAACTCTAAAATAAAGGTAGCCACAGTTACTTCTTATAACATCAACTATCTGCCAGTGAAAGTCCCATCCAAATCGGTTAACAGGTTTTTGCGTGTTGCGTGTTCACGCCAAAATAGCTCGCAGATGACAGATTTTTCAGACTTACTTAACATTTATCGTTATATTTTGGACAATTTACACAAAATGTTTATGAATTATAACTTATGTGTTATTTTGATGTATGAGCTATATTAATGTAAATTTTTATGAAAATCCATTCAGTAGTTTTTGCGTGAATGAGTAACAAACATCCATACATCCTCACAAACTATCACATTTATAATATTAGTAGGATTAGTAGAAAGTATGATAATATTTTATATGCTGCAAGCATATCGTAGATGCACTTTTTCTGCCAAGTCCGTTTCAGCCGGCACCACTATCAGCAAGTGAGTTGCCACTATCTTACCTATTGTTACCTCCCGATTCTGTGTTCTGATTTGAATTTTTCTTCGTATGGCAATCCCGCTCGTATTAAATAGTATTTGATGCTTCAACGTCAATGTCTAGATTCACCCCAGTTTCAAAAATCTAGTTGCGGACAACTAGATTTTTGAAACTGGGGTGAATTTATAGAGCATTTTTATTCCACCAGGGAAACACCGAAGTGGACAGTCATTGACTTTGTAGGATAGTTTGTTATGGAGCTTCATAATGACACATTGGAGGGTCTTATAAAATCAATCTGTACGTCCAGTTTCAAATCGGTTTAACTTTACCAAAACTTTACGTACGCTGTTAAAACGGGGCGGTTCATTTATGCCATAGAGGCCTCATCCTCATACCCATAGATCCTATGGGGACCTAGGATGAGGTCCCGGACCTCGGATGGGTATATTTAAGTGTTTCCGATATGAACACCACGCTCTGCCGAGGTTTAACTCGTATTTTCTACCGACTTCAAAAAGGATAAGGTACTCAATTCGACTGTATGTTTTTTTTTTATATATGTTTTTTATTTTTACTTTTTTATGGATGAACGGATTTCAATGATTCTGTTTTTATTTGAAAGCTAGTACTTCTCATGTAGTCCCATATAAGTTTGATCAAGGTCTGACCTTCTTGTCTGTTTTTAAGATATTCTTAATAATTTATATTGAAGTAGGTTGTACAATTTTTTTTATTTTAAATTATATTCTTTCATCTGACCAGATCAGTGATCTACAAGTAAGGTTTACTAAAAACGCTGGATCAATTTTCTAATGGGCTTTGGCTTGAGTTATATTTTGGGAAACATTTCTTCCACTCGCACTCGCAGTGGCGTTGCATTTTTGCAGTACAGGTTAACGTGTGACAAAAGCGGTAACCATGGCATTCGCTTAATTCGTTGTGTTAATTGTCCCTTAGATAATTCGTCAAGATTAACTCAAATTGAATATCATTTTTTCATTTATTCCACCAATGAAATCGTTAATAGCAATTTTAAGTGTTAATCTACCACGTGCTCGGCGGTGACGGAAAAAATTGTGTGGCTGAAAATGAAAATAAAATATTTTGAATATAATATCAAAGTGAAGATATATAGTGAAGTCTGTCAACACGCATTGGCACGCGGCACATATTCCCTTGCACTGAAAGCTTCTTTGAAATGACAGGATGCCTAGTCCCAGCCGTGGGACATATGTATGCTGTCACTTTACTTTTACACTTCACTTTACTTACTAGCTTGTGTCAGGAGTAATTCACGACAGTAGTCAAATACGGATTCGTGTCCACGACCTTTTAGTTTCGCAGCGTAGTACTGTCGGTTTGTTTGAAATTACTTACTTACTTACTTACTTATCTTCACGCACAATCCCTGACGGGGTAGCCAGAGAGAACAGATCGCCAAGTGTCACGATCCTTACAAACCTCTTTCGCTTCTTTCAGATTCATTATCTTCTTCATTCATGCACGTCTAGGTATCCGAGTACTCTTGACCCTACCCTCTTCGAGCAATTTGCTCACATGGTCTTCGAAAGTTAGTCTCGGTCTACCTCGACACCTTTTAATATTAACTTTCGCGCTATATATTTCACTCATTCGCTCAACGTGCCCAAACCACCGAAGCACGTCCTTATCAATTTTTGTGATAAGGTCATCTTTCAAACCTGCCATATTGCGAATCTCTTCGTTTCGCTTTCGGTCGGCCATAGTAACGCCACACATTTTACGAAGAGATCGCATCTCCACTGCATTCAACTTACTTTTATGCTTCTTCTGGCATACCCAGGTTTCGCTGCCATATAACAAAGTCGGTACCAACACTGCGTTATGTATTGCAAGGCGTGCACTCTTCGCTACGCCTTGCCTTTTAACTAACGCAGTCAGGGCACCATTGACTTTGTTCCCGGCAGCGACACGCCTGTCCACATCTAAATCACATCTTCCATCCCGGCTAAAAGCACTCCCCAAGTATACAATTTCATTTACCTGTTCTAGACATTCCTGATTTACCCATATTTCACACTTCGTTCTCTCTTCGTCCCTTTCAAATAAGGGGTTAAGATTCCATGGGCTGCTGTTGGCACATAGTCAGGTGATCTCTTTGTTATTTTTCAGTATTTACTAAGTTTTCCGTTATTTTATTCCAGAGTCATCCGTTGGTACAGGCGCTGGGTGCTTTCCGTCAGGCGCTATGGTGTACACTGAAAAGGGTCCCCGCGATATTGATACTCTTCAAAAAGGAGATAGAGTACTAGCGGCGGATGATAGTGGCAAAATGATATATTCAGAGGTAAGATCATCTCGTACTTATATGAACACATATATTTAAATTATCAAAGGGATAATATTTTGTTAAAAAAGGAATACGCTAATAAATTGAGCATTATAAAGTCCGTCTCTATATTTCATCGCATATTTTGTATACGGCACAGGTAAGATGTAGTAAATATACGACGGTCAATACGACAATATATTATGCATTAGAAAAGAAGAACTACAAGAACGGAAAGCCAACAACGCATATCTGCTGGGTTTTGTATGATGAGCGGTGTGACTCAAAGATTTAATTAAACCTTTCCATGTCCCGTGACCCACATATAGGATTGTTGTCTTACTATTGTGTCTGCAAATCGAACAGTGAAAGTATTAAGTGGCAAATAAATGTTTTCGTTAGTGCTTAAAGGTGTCAATACATCGTTTCATTCTTAATCAAGTATTAATTTAGGATTTTGTATAAGCAGTTACTATCTTAAATTCACGTGTGTAAACAGCGTTACCGCCTTCGAGGCTCCGTTTTCATCTGCCTAGCATGCTGAATATTGGTAATATTTGAAGGTTGAATATTTAGTTCTATTTACCTCGTGCTCGATGGGGACATAAAACGTAGGAAAACATTTTTATGTGGTAGAGCCACGCTCCAGACATGCTAGCTATTCATAGCTGCAGCACGAATTAGTCGTCTTGACCGGGGTAGGACCACAATCTCACAGAATACTAGCGTAAAACAGCAGGTTAATGCTACTGTGTCTCACACGGTGAGTGTAGAGAATTAGAAACCTTTTATTGGTGAAGAGGCATTCCATCTTAGTCGTCAGGGGTAACAACGTACCTGCTGATTTTAAATCGACGATAGATGTAGACGTCTATGGGTCATAGCATCCACTTACCATTAGGTGGAGTAAATGCTCTTTATCACCCTTATACTTAAAAAAAAACTCTAAGCAAAACATATGCTGCATCTCCAAAACCCTCTCCGAAATAAGAGAAGTTTTATGTTCAACAACTATAAGCTCCTTTTTAGCTAAAAAAATTAAACGAGCGGTTCTAAAGGAAGATTTTCTTATAAGGTTTCCAAAACAAGAAAGAATATAAAAACACGATATCGAAACTTTGTTACATCTTAATATATTTTCTTCTTTCAGGTTCTTACGTTTATGGATCGAGATCCAAACGCAACGAGAGAGTACATAGAAATCACCGCTGAAAACGGTGTCTCTATCACAACGACGCCATCACATCTCTTGTTATTAGCAGCTGCAGAAGGGTGGAGGGAGTCGTTCGCTGCTGACATAGAGATAGGAGACGTTCTCCTCACAACGGGAACGAGTAGTGTGATGAGGCCATCGGAAGTTGTTAGTACGCGGGTAGTGAAGAAGCGTGGAGTGTATGCGCCCCTCACTAAATCCGGGACTATTATAGTTGATGATGCCTTAGCGTCGTGTTATGCGCTCGTCCGCAGTCACTCGCTGGCACACGCCGCTATGGCTCCACTGAGATGGGCGGCCAGTTGGAGCAAATCCGAAGAAATGCCTCGTGGCGTACATTGGTACGCGAATGCTTTATATTCGTTCGGCGAATTCGTGTTGCCTACATCCTACAAGTACCGTTAGTGAAATGTTAGTGTAACAATCGTTTAAGAACATTGTTTCGCGCGCGGGACGTGCCTTTAATTGATTGTGTAAATAGTATCCAAGTGTAAATACTAAGCGGCCGAGATCTGTACATAGACTCTAAGTAGGAATCGAAATATTAGTTTTTTTTTCTACGAACGCGTCGACTATATATATTATATACATATATCAACTTAATCCATTGAAATTGTATTTATTAAGTAGTATTAAGGGGCATTTTTTGCAAATCAATTAGCGTTCAATTATTTGTGAATGTGTCGGTGTTGTTATTCTGCACAATGCAGAAATACTTAAATGTATGCGCTTATGTTTTTTATGAGTAGTTGTAATATACTATTTAATAATAATTAACACTTCGCAAGTGAATCTAAGTTATCTCCTCTTACTTCTGTCTTGACACAAGGAAAACAATATGCGAGTTGGGTACTCTACGATTGTAACTAGACATTCCATGGCTCTAATCTTTTATGTATTAACATTCTACGTGTGTAAAATATAATGAAATTGTGATCTTGGTACCTAAAACAGTGCCTTAAGATTTTATTTATTGTTATTATTGTAGGCTAGTTATCTATTTAAAAAATTGACGATGGAAAGATTGCTTCGATGTAACATATACATTTAAATTATTCTGCTTTACTCTCTTCGTCTACTTTTATTGATAAAACTTTATTTATTACTCCTTTAGTATTATTATAAGATTTCCTTTATTTATTATTTTTTTTAGTTAGGTTCAACTAACTGCAAATTAGTAATCTGGTTTTCTTTTTGCGTACCATCATAATATACCTTGAAAGAGCACTCGCATACAAATTTTGTAAAACTCATTAAAAATAAAGAAACACTGTAAGTGTATTTGTGTAAATGTACTTTTACATTAGGTGACATAAATGCCAGTAGTTATAAAATATAATGAACGATCTTTTGTAACAAAAACATCAAATTTATCTTACTTTCGTCACTAGCTACCGTTTTATAATAGTAAATGTTCTTTTAGATTTGTTTATTTTTACTTATAACTATGACTCTTGTAAAGCTAGATGCTTTGATTGTTAATTTCTGTTCATAAAACGTAGGTAAGTGCCATTACAAGTGTAACACTACATCGAGTATTAAAGGCACGCCATTGATCGTTTAAAAGATCTTGAACTGAAGTTAGGGTTCCTATAGTATGAATTTATTACAAAAATGACTGCTTATATTTAGCATCACATTATATTCTAGCAACATGTGCCTGTAGATGTTTTTATCTGTTTATAGTTCTGGAAAAGAATAATATTATATATAGTATTTATTATAAGATAATTTAACTGCGCTTGCAAATATAACAAAATAAAGGTACAAAATATTTCTAATAAACAATTAATTTTTGACGTGAAATAAATGTATTGACACCTTGATAAAACTATATGAAGATACACCATGTGTTAGATGAAACTTATTGCTTTGCTCAGTTTGTAAACAAATATCACCCCATATTGCCTTTATATGTTGATATATTAACATAAATAAATATAAGTATATGAGAAGCGGGTTAAAGCTGATGTATTTACAACTTTCACTATTCTGCATAAACAAGAGAATCTAAACGAATGCTTTTGTACTTAAAAAACTATATGAATCACATAATATATTAACGTCATGTTGTATACTTATTATAAATATCGAAGCATACGCTTAGTTAGATGTTGCTTTAAAATGAAATGAATTTTCTAAAATTATTCAACTTGTATAATAAGCGGCAAGCTGTTCCTCTTATATTAACTTTACAGTTTTATTATTTATTGATATTCAATTTATACTTACACATTAGGTATTACATGTTAGGTTTCCTTAAAAGAAATACCAAAGGATTTGTTTCTCCTCAAACCAAAATAATCCTTTATAACTCACTGGTTCGCAGCAAACTAGAATTTGCATCAGTTGTGTGGAGTCCCCAATACGCGGCACCATCTCAACGTCTGGAGAGACTACAAAGATCCTTTACTAGATACCTGACATATCACACTTCCGGCATCTCTCATAAGGCCACCTATGACTTGCGGCTGAAACACTTTAAAATGATGTCACTTTATAATCGCCGCATAATATTAGATATAACATTCCTCAAAAAGCTGTTGTCAGGACAGATGGCATGCAGTGAATTGCTTAATGAAATAAATTTCAAAATCCCGTACAGATATCCACGAAATCCTCTCACTAACATACTTGTTGTACCAGTAAGTAGAACAAATGCTCTAAAACATTCTCCATTATCAAGGATGTGTTCTGAGTACAATCGATTTTCCGCGTCCATTAAAGATTTTGATATTTTTCATGACTCAGTGACAAATCTGAAAAAAAAGCTTACCGCACATTTTTGTTGGTAAATTAGATTTGTAATTTAATATTTATGCTACTAAAATTCTTCTTTTTGTTATACTTTTGATTTTTGATTTTTGATTTTTACTTATTAATTTGCTGCAACTCAAAATTTGTAAATTGAAATTTATTTTGAACTTAAATTAATTTAATGTCTTCTAATGAGAGTGATGTATGCACCAGTAATTGGCATGCATACCAAACTATTTATAAGACGAAGATTATTGTAATGTTTTGTATGTTATGCTGTTGGTGTGTCAATAAATAAATAAATAAAATAAATAAATAAATACTTAAATAACGAGTTAAATAGTCGAAGATGTATTATTTTTGTATTCGCTAGAGTTTTGACATGAAGTTACTCCCGATAAAATATATTTATTACACTGTTTAATCTATCTGTAATACTAACATGATGTGTCCATATATATGATCAGATTACGTAAATAAAATGTTGGCTTTGTAAAAGGAATTTTGTTTTTATTATTTAACCTTAGTTTCTTTTACCGTACTGTTCGTGGTGTAGGAATATCTACGTAATGTTTCAGATGTCATTGATTATAAAAGGCTAATGTAGATCTAATAATGGATTAAAATATTTTTTTTCAAATTGGCAAATATATACGATTTCATATATTATGATATAAAAATATAAAATAATATATAAAATCCTACCCAACAAAAATATAACAATACATCAATACTAATTCATTTAGTAAAACATAATCCGTCTTATTACAAAAAGCAGCTTAAAATTATTATGTTTGAACTAGTGTTTCAAGAAATATGCCAACTAAAAAATGTAAAGTATGTAACGTCACAACAAATGTCAAATTTCATGAAGGCAATGACTCTTCTATCAATACACTATACAATTTTGTAGACTGCCTCATTGGTCTAGTGGTCGTAAACGTGACTACTGAACATGAGGTCCCGAATTCGAATCCCAGGTCAGGCCAAAGTCAGTTATTGGGTTTTTTGTCAATAAATTCACAGAAGCAGCATGGACTAAGGAAGTTGGCGGTGTTTCACGCCCGTGCCTCGAAAAGCACGTAAAGCCGTAGGTCCTGCGCCTGATCTCTCTCTGATCGTGTCTGGTTGCTGTCCAATTAGACTATGAGAGTTGAGGGAATAGAGAGTGCACTTGCGCTGATGGCTAGTCTCTACCATGATCGAAATTCAATCTGGATTATTATTAAATTGTGTAATAAGATAGTAATCGTATGTTTGTGATAAAACTGTAACCGTCTCTGTTGGTAACGATCTCGGGTTGAACTAAGGCTTAAGGAAAGCCTTTCCAACTAAAAATATTCCTTAGCCGCGGTGCCACAGTCATCGCGATATTCGACAACTGCCGTCGAATTTAGTAGGGCGGCCCTCCAGTGACGTCGATGGATGCAGGTAACTCAGGACCGTGCTATGTAGGTTTGAGGGAGGCCTATGTTCAGTAGTGAACTAATGAAAGGTTGTAATGAATGAAGAATAAACATACATTATATTTTAGTTTGCATATTTCCGCAGGACTTTTATTGTGAAGCAGAATTTAGTTTAAGCCTGAAACTATTTACAAACTACTTTCTGTAACAAGGCCATTCGTGTCTAAGATTTTCGTTGTGTACCTGTCGGAAAATTACAAAAATATTTTATGGCATTCAACAAATGCTGAATGAAAATCTCCAAAACTGAGTCTATTATAGATAGGCTGATGATAAAAGGAAGCGCCAGCGGTGCACTGCTGGTCTATCCACTTGACAAATTTGGCGATTACGGAATAACGTATTAACTTAAGAAGAGGCTCTGTTAGTCTTCCAACTTCCAATTTGGATGTCCTGATTTGATTATAGTGACAAAAGATAATAGTCGTAAAAGTCTATGGCTGGGCATGAGCCTCATTCCGCTAGATTACGACGACCGAAATGTCGCCGGCCAGTCATACACAAACACTACACAGTCACCTAGTACACAAACACTGTTAGGACAACAGCGGATAGAACGCAACGAGTCCGCAGACGGGCGCGCCGCACAACCCTCCACACCGCGTACCCACCGTACACCCACGTCCCTGGGCAGTTCTCAGCGCCCAGTACATCGAACGATACGAGTTAGCCGTCAGTCGGGGCCCGGCACCTTTGTTCAGACGGCGGTTAGACAACTCACCCATGTATGTTGTAGTTTCCGACGACTTCAAGGAGTATTTGTACAATAAATCCTACCCACAGATTATCGATTTTTAGTGCAACTTCGCTTTTGTAAAGTAGTACTTACATAAATAATATTCCCTCCTTTTTTATCGCCTTTCAGGCCGTGAGCCCTAAGTCTGATGAAGTTGTAAGAGCCGCATAGGCTAAAAGGATTAACACCACAGATAGTGGAGGGCATGGGCCTCTCTCGTTGTATGGAGGAATTACCTTTATCGTTACGCTTGATAGGCACATTGACGATCGTATTACCTTGCACGTTTAAAGCTTCGTTCAGATCTACAGATATTGAGCGTGCCTGACACGTGGCGTGGCAGACAAAATAATATTATTTTATACACTATATATAGATATATTCACATCTAGCGCACGCATGCAGAGCATGTCCGCGCAGACACGGGCCGGCACCGGCCAGCATTCTCAACAAGAATGTTTGTCTGTGCTGGTGCGTGTCTGCGTGTGTCTAATATACATTTTGGTATAATATGTGTGATCGCAGGTACATTGATAACCAAAAGAAAGATTACGCATGAAAAGAAGTAGCAGAAAAAGTTTTTCTGCTACTTCTTATTTATGAAAAATCTTGTAACGTGCACTTTATACTCGTAGTTTAACTAATGACGTCTGTTCATGCTGGGTGCGTGAGATGTGAAAACTGTTGTCTGTGCGGTATCTGCAACGTTACGTGCTGGACACGCTACGTGCTGGTAGATCTGAACGAAGCTTTAAAGTTTAAAACTGCTGCCCGACGCCGCGCCAGTCTAGGTAATTTATGCCCAAATACTCAAACGCTACTCAATATTAAGATGCCGTTAAGTCTCGTGAGGTCTCCATCACTTTAAGTAAAAGTGAGTGTTTGGTCACAAATCCCTCGTGAGCGATGTTACTATCTATCGATAGTCTTAAAATATATACTGTCACAGCCAATAGTCGCCTCTTACGACACCCAGAGGTTGTCGTAAGAGGCGACTATTGG
Organism: Parnassius mnemosyne; assembly: GCA_963668995.1. NCBI lineage: Eukaryota > Metazoa > Arthropoda > Insecta > Lepidoptera > Papilionidae > Parnassius > Parnassius mnemosyne. Next base: position 42,821,440 of record CAVLGL010000104.1, on the reverse strand, counting down.
CCACACCACCACATAATAAATTACAGATCAATAAAATATTGAATTTATTATAATTATCATAGATCAAATTACAAGATTTATAATAACCAATTTTCTTAGAAAATTGCTAAACATATCAAATGTAGAAGATTGTTTGACGTGAAGTTTATGGACTTTGTCCAAAACAACATTTCAGTAATAAACTGTTTATCCGACCTTGCCTCGAATATGTTATTTTGACTATTAAAATAATCAAATATTTAGATGATGAACAAATAACAGAAGCTGTCCGTGCTGAGCCTCAAGTTAAAAAAAAAATATTAGTAAAATATCTTATGAATTCATTAGACTAAGCCGTATTGGAAACTTATGACGATTTAGAAATATCGGGACAAAAAATATTGAACATATTAGACCAAATAATATCCTGTAAATGTCTATATGCCTATTAAAAAAGTCACTTGGTTACAGTAAAAACGTCGTCCAAAACGATTTAATTATAACATTTTCGTTTACTGCTCACCATAACTACACTAAAAGATTTCTACTGTTTATTGTCCTCCCGCAAGTGAAAAGGAATTATTCGTTATCTCCACCCATGGAAGACTGTGGTTCGGTGCTAACATTGATGAGTTAGTTTTGATGGTGTTAGGACTAAGATAAATGCATTGGCACCTATAACCACTTCATATCAATCACCGTACGAAACGTTTTAGTGCTTTTTAAGCCGGTATTCCGTGAGAGTGTGGTCCTTTTCTGATCGAATTGACTTATTCATTCTGCAGCTCAAATGCAGCTGCAGCGTGGCTCTCCTACTGCTAAGTTGTTACTTTACGGCGAGGCTCTGGCAACCGATGAAAGACACGATATCTATTTGAAATCAAATCTTTAGTTATAAATACAAGTTCCTTTTAAAAAAATCTATTAACAACACTGAATTCCTTACGTTGTTAAAGAACAAAAAATATAATCTTCAATCAGAAAAATGCCAATAAATGATATTAATCTTGTTAGACATATCTACTTACTTGCCGATATAGGAATAATGTTATATGAGAATTGTGTCCAATGGGTATTGTTTCCAATAAGTTAAGTCCATTTTGATAACAATTCAATGTAAAAATAAAACCGCGTGGTAGCAACTTAAAATAATAGGTGTCGCAACAGACGAATATGGAAAATATGAGAGAATGGCTTCTGATGTAGTAGAATAATCAATTTTACGCCAGACCTTATGAAAACGTCGTAGAGATATACTGTAGCTATATTAATTGTATAGTTGTAGCACGAATGGATCGGTACCGGGGGAGCACCACGCTTTCATAGAATACTAGCGTAAAGTAGCAGCTTAATGCTGCTGTGTTTCGTATGGTGAGTGTAGAGAACCGGAGACTCTTTTTACTGGAAACTACGCATTCCATCTTAGTCTTCACGGCTGACAACGTATCTCCATTTCGATTCCCAAACTAGGATAGATGTAGATGCCTATGGGCCACAGGAACTACTTAATATCAGGTGGATTGTATGCTCGCTTATCACCCTTATCTTATAACAAAACCTCATGTATCGAGACCAGCGATGGTGGCCAACGTTAAAAATGCGAGACGATGCAGTATTCTAATTGCGAATTTGTCTGCCAATCGTGGCGATGATTTTATAAAACTGAAGTAAGAAACGAACTTACAATCCTCTCTCTCTCGTGATTTTAAGCCTAAGAATACAAGTGACCTGAAGTGACGAAATCGTGATGGGGTGCAAGGTTATAGTATGATGCATCAAAATATCTCATGCAAGCTGTCAATTTTTTCTTAGTGAATCAAGTTTCTTATATCAACTCTATATTAAGCCATATGTCATAGTTTAGCGCTTCATCAGCCGCCTGCAGTAGTTGACAGAAACAAAGTGAAGCAAGTATCACTTTAGAAGTGGTTTTCGGCTGTGCGTCAATAGATGAGTCAGTCACTCAGGATATCCTCTTTTATCTATATATATATATTGTCGTGAAGCGACAATTAAGAACAAAAAAGAACCTAACCTAGTAACAGCAAAACAACAAAAATAGAACAAAAACAAATAATATATTTAATATTCAAAAGATATTTACAATTTTATGTAACAAAATGGAGTATTTATGTGGAATTATCGAAATAGAAACAACAGACCGGTAGCGAATTTGAATATAATTGTCATGACAACCAAATAAACAACGATGTCAAAACATGTCAAATTTTGGTTTTAGGCTCATAATAGAAAAACGGCAAGATTTAAGTGAAAAATGAGATATTATTGATATAGGAAAAAAGGTAGCGCACCTGCGCGCACAAAGTCCGAAATTGCAGAGTTACGGAAAACTAAATAAAAGATCGAAAAAGGTAGACTCCATTGACACCAATTTAAAAGTGCTGATAATGTGAAAATACGAAGTAGAAATGATTTGTTATTGTGTTCTTATGGTTTAAAATCGTTACAGGATCTAGATATGGAAATAAAGGTGATGTAAAATATCCAGTTTTGAGGTGAATGCAGAAAATCGAAACAGAATGGAAAAATGAATTTAAAATAATGTAAAATGATATGTAAGTAGCATAACACTACAATATATATATATATATATATAGGTATATATATATATATATAGGTAGATAGTTATAGAATATAGATAATTATCGTTATCATTACAGCTCTTCAAAAGTCCACTGTTGAACTTAGGCCTCCCCCAAGGAATGCCATAAAGTATGGTCCTGCATATCTTACTAGTCGTCACTCCATCTAGTAGGGTGACACCCTACACTTCGTCTACAAGTACGAGGGTGCCAATCGAGAACCTTTCTTACCAATCGGCTGTCAGTTCTTCGTGTTATATGGTTACTCTGGTTATACTGCGGAAATCCTCATTTTTAAGTCTATCACGCAGAGAATCCCCAAGCATAGCCCTCTCCATAGCTCGCTGAGCGACCTAGAACTTCCTCATACGGCCAGCAGTGAAGGACTACTTCTCAGATCCATAAGTCATCACTGGCAACACGCACTGGTTGTACAATCTTGTATTAAAGTTTGAGGTATACTTGACGAGAAGATGTTTCGTACTCTACCGAACGTTGCCCAGCCGAGTTGAATCCGTCCATTGACCTCTCGGTCGAACTTGGACTTACTAGTAGTAAGATCTAATATTAGAAGACGTCTTAATGTTCAGAGCACTGACGCAGTCATGAATCACGGATTCGAGTCCCAGTATTATTAATATTTTATACAATGATTGATATTCAGGTTTGAATTGTTTCTTGCAATTGTAATACAATCTCTAATGATCAATTTAATCACAACATGGTATAATAGCTGTAACACACGGTCCAAAATTGCGACCATCCTGCCTACAGTCCTGATGCTTAGAATGGAGGAAATGGGACAGGATTGCAAGAACAACTGTATCGTATTGCTAAATACACCGATATTTCCCCGCAAGATTCAACAAGCACGAAGGAAGTAGGAATAAAAATAGCGCAGATAAACCTCGGAAGAGGAAGAGCTGCATTTCAGGAATGTCTGCAATCAGCGGCCACACAGGGAATTTCCATTATTTTGGTACAGGAGCCTTACGTTGGTGCAAAAGGTCATGTTACCTGCCAACATAGGATAATACAGAGAATGTCTAATGATGTTCAAAGACCAGTTAAAGCGGCCGTCATTGTCGTTGATCTAACTGTACATATCTTTATTAACCCTGTAACAATTACTAAAAACATTGTATCTTGTAAATTTAAGATTAAGGGCCTCAATATTGTAATGATTAACGTTTATTTAGAAGACAGGCAACAGATTGAAGATGATTTGTGTAAAATTTCAAACTACGCAAGCATCCTAAACGAAGATCACATCATATTATCATTAATGCTAAGAGCCCCTGGTGGGGTTGCAATGTGGAGGATAGGAGGGGAGTAGCCGTAGCAGAAACTCTAAGCCAACTAGGCCTACATATATTAAATACAGGGAATATACCAACTTTTCTGTATACAGAGAAGAGAAAAACTACACCAGTATCGTTGATGTCACTGCATGCTCGAGTAGTCTCTTACGAAAAATCTCCAACTGGAAAGTAAACCCAGAATTTGTCACATTGTCTGACCACAGGGCCTTAACATTCGACCTAAATAATTTAAGCACAATGAGAATAAATACAGAACGACAATTCACATGTATTTACAACACAGGATAAGCAGACTGGAGCAATTTTATACACACCCTTTAACAAAAATTAAACAAGTTTAATATCACCGAGGAAACTGTATGTAGAATTATAGACCCAGATCCATTAGAGAATCTTGTAAGATTATATACCACATGCGTGCAAGAATCTTGCGAAAAGACGATCCCAAAACTGTCTAGGAAAGTACTCAGAAAAACACCGTGGTGGACTGAAGAACTCAGCAGAAAGAAAAGAGAAGTAATTCAGAAGAGAAGAAAAATTAGATATGCAAACTGGAGAAGGAAACAAATTGTAATACAAGATTACATTTTAGCCAAAGCGGAATATAAAGACTTCCTAACGGAAACAATGACAACTAGTTGGAAGAACTTTTGCAGGGATTCTACAGGGTCATACGAAAATCAGGCAAAGCACCAGAAGACACCCTACTTAGAACAACGCCGCAAGGTTGTATCATAACTCCAGGGGATACAGCGCAATTGCTAGCTGACACCTTCTACCCAACCGACGAGATCACAACAGACGAATACGACCCCGTTGAAATAAGAAACATTTTCGTAACTATAAGAAAATACCTGTGTGATAACCTGCAAGACAATTTAATACCGTTCACTACCACAGAAACAGAAAATGTATTTAACAGCATGAGTCCAAAGAAGTCACCAGGTGAGGATGGGAAAATACACTCTTCCTAAATCTTATCGTCCTATCGGACTTTTATCAGTCTTTGGGAAAGTCCTGGAAAAGATGTTTGTTAACAGAATGTCATGGCAACTAGGAGGAGAAAATAAAATGAGCAGCAGACAGTATGGATTTGTAGCACAGAGGGGTACTGAGGATGCCTTGTATGATGCCATGGAAATAATAAAAAAAGCATAAAGGACATAGAAATAGTTGTCATAGTATAGACATTGAAGGGGCCTTCGATAACGCTTGGTGGCCTGCCATCATAAAGGAAATCAACAACAAAAATTTAGATAAAACCATTCAAAGACTAATAAGCAGGTATCTGTCTGAGAGGCATATAAAACTCAGATACGCAGGCACTGATATTATCAAGGAGACAAACAAAGGGTGTATTCAGGGCTCAATTTGCGGCCCATTGCTTTGGAATCTTCAGCTTGACTCTCTACTTCAGGAAATCGAAGATCTCAAAATCTATATACAAGCATATGCTGATGATATCATATTAATAGCAAAAGGGAAAACGGTAAAAGACATAGAGACAGAGTTAAACCCAGCACTAAACCACATTTTGAACTGGGGCAAAAATAGAAAAATGAAATTAGCAGCCCACAAAACATAAGCTATTATTACAACTAAAAAGACACTGTATGATATTTCGAAAATTGTACTGGGCGATACTGAAATAAAATACACAGACAGTCTGACTATATTAGGACTTACGATTGATTCAAACTTAAACTATGTTAAGCATACAGATGGGGTTGCAGGAAAAGCCGTAAAAATTATACAAGAAGGTGTCTAAAACAGCTAGGGCACACTGGGGCCTCAATTCTGAGATTCTGAGGACTATATATATATATATATATCAGTTGTAGAACCTACAGTTCTGTATGCGGCGTGCATTTGGGGAGCCTCAGCCCAGAAAAAGCAGATTAAAGTAAAGTTGGACAGAATTACCAGAACATTCAGTATAGCAATTAGCAAAGCACATCGAACAGCATCCTTAATCTCCTGTGCAACACTTGCTGTTCTTCCACTGGATCTAAGAGCTCAGGAACAAATGGAACTTTACAAAACAAAGAAAGGTAAACCAATATCATACCCTCCGGGAAGAGAATTTGCGAAACCGGTAAGTCCATACACCTTGCCTCATCCAGCGGAGCGAATTAAAATCACATACGGCAGAAAGTGATGGAAGTAAAATTTCAGGCAAAGTGGACGCTGCAATTAGCTGCTCGATAAGTGGAAAAGAGAAATACAAAACGCGTCAAAAACTCGGGAGCTATTGGAGCGTTTATCAAGCGGAGCTTGCAGCCATACTGACAGCTCTGGATACTATGCTCAAGCAAAAATCGCTAAAGAACGCAAACATAATTAGCGATTCACAATTCGCGCTGGATTGTTTGTCGAACCCAAACACCCTCCACTCCATCGCAGCTGAGATATTGGATCACATGGCAGAAATAAGAAAGCACAATGGAGAAGTAAAATTTTTCTGGGTCAAGGCTCACTGTGGTATCCCTGGTATCGAGAGAGCAGACGAACTGGCAAAATCCGCAGCAGAAACCTCCAAACAGGCACCTGTCTATGACTGCTTCCCCTTATCATTTGCAAAGCGCCTCATCAGAGGCCAAACTTTACTCAAATGGCAGGAAAGGTACACCGGTGCAGACACAGGAAGAGTAACAAAGACATTCTTACCTCACGTCGAAGAAGCGTACAAGACACTGCAGAAAATTAAAATTAACAATACTCGTATAAGATCCCAAATATTTCCTGGCCATGGTGGCTCTAAAGCTTACCTGCACAGGTTTAAGTTAGCGCAAAGCCCCTACTGTGACTGCGATCAAGAAACACAACAGTCTATCGAAAATATACTCTTAGAGTGTCCCAAGTACTCAATAATTAGAATAAATTTCGAACACCGTATGGGCTTTGCGCTAAAGGAAGAGACCTTAAATAGAGCTATCAACGACAATGACGGTCGAATTCATTTCCTAAAGTTTGCTGAAGATTGTGTTAGAGAGGCGCTTAAAGAGAATGGATCAAAAATTAATTAGTAGGAATACTAATAAACAGCAGAATATTTAGTCTCATAAAATCCAGCTTAATAAGTATAGCCTATATTAAGTAGTATAGATTACTGTAAGTAAAATAGGTCATAGTAAGTAGTACAGCAAAAGCTTCAATACAATTATAGAAAAAAATGTACATATACGTATATATGTGTATGTGTGGGTATGTATGTGATATATATATATACACATATATATATATATATGTGTGTGTGTGTGTGTGTGTATATTTTATATTTTAATTAAGGTCATTATATATATATAAAAAGCATCAATTTTCGCGTCATAATTCCAGTTTTATAAGTATATTTTTTATTCAGAATTATAGTTACAGTAAGTAGCATAGCTCACAGTAGGTAAAACAGCATAAGCCTTAATAATATTATAGATAAGAAATAAAATAAGAATAGATTAACAGATATATGTAAGGCATGAAATGCTCTAAAATTATATAAATAATACAGAAGTCTAATTTTTCATGTAGAATGATATAATACATATGTATGTAAGATTAGAAAGATTAAAGGGCGGAATAAAGCCATGCAGAGAATTAGTAATAAAGTTAAATACACAGTTAAGCACAAAACAAAATGTATTACATGTAAGGCACATACTGGAAAAAAAATACAAAAAACAAAAAAAAACACAAAGGGAGAACAACTATAAGATTGACCACTAAAAAAGAATAACGGGTGTTGTAAAACAAAAAACAGCAGATGATATAAGTGCAACAAAAAAAAACTTCCTGACTCCGGGCAACTACTGAGAATTTTTTGATGGAAAAACGTAATAACTGATTTTTTTTGTTCGACCCGGGACTTGAACCGGGAACTTCATGATCAGTACCACAAACACTAGACCAACGAGGCATTGTAAAAAAATTTAATTTGTGTTGTTATAGCGGGGATTTATAAATACATACTCATATATAAATACAAACTTCGGCTGATAAAGAATAACTAAAAATCTATTTCATTGAAAGGAATAAAATATTTTTATTATTGTTCGTCGATATTAGTTCAAATTTTGGCATCGGCCCCAGCGAAATCAGTTATTTAAATTGTACGTGCTGATTTACTACATGCTGAAAAAAATCTGACAAAACGTGCTGCGATATTTATATTTCTAGGACATGTGTAGTTTATCACGCATTGCTGCAACGCGGCATAATCTTCCCATTGTTTTACTCTTTCAAAGAAGAAGCTTACACTAAGTAGCCGTAAATTTATCACAATTGACATTTAAATGTATGGTTTCTTTTCTATACTTTGCTTTTAAATACAATTCACTTATTTTATAAAAAAAACTTACATATATGATATACATAAACAACACATGTACTATGTCTTTACAGGCGGATACATCAAAACATTTAGATTAATAAGACGACTATACTGCAATTTATCATTCCCGCCACCTTTTATCGTGAGTATCGTTAAATTCGACGTGAAAAAATGCTACAAGTCTTTATGTCTTCCGACTGATGGCAGCAGTCTTAAGTAACACTGCCAAAACAATACACAACAACTTTAAACATACTGGCGACTGCATACAACACATATGTTACTTAAGCCTGTTAAAAGTGTAACGATTACAGCATATTATAGGCAAAGCTAATTTCTTTGCCTGGAAAAGGCATTGTGTACCATGCAGTGTTACCAAATAAGGATAACAATATTGGTTTAAATAATCATCATAACATAGCTTGATTTTAGCATACAAAAAACAAACCAATATAGTTACAGATTTTTAATTTATTTATCACAAATATTTTACTTCAAACTTAGTATTTTTGATGATGTTTTTCATTACAGTCTATTAAGAGTACCCTACTGAATACCAGGCTTCCCCCATAGATTGTCTCGTTGACTTATGATCATTGATATAACTGCTGTTATTAACTTACATACCAATGGCAACTATGGCATATAGTTGCCAAGCCTGTAATGCGCTTTGACAACAGCAGTTTATTTGTTATTTTGAGCTGTTATCAGAAAAATGCTGCTACTTACCTTCTGTTTTATTATCCTAGGGACAGTGGATATTTTTACACCACTACTTTACGGTTATTATTATATTAAATATCGTACACATTTGTAATGGACCAAACCGCCCTTTGTTCAAGACTAACATGCGTATACGGTATGTAAATAAAATGTAACATGTTCAGTTGAAAATATCTCCCAATGTTGTTCCCACATAAAAAGTAATTGTTGCTCATAATATACTTGACGATTACAGCGTCAGCCTAAGACCGCAACTAATAATTGTCAATGGCGCAGGATTTATTACAGAGACATAAAATTTTCGCATACACAGTGGAACTCACTCAACTCTAACTATATTGATACACTAGAATCAAAGTAATATTTTCATGAGACTAACCTTAAACTGAAAACGAAACATGGCTGGTAGCATAGGTGATGGGATCTAACCTTAAATTTCATAACAGATCTAGTACGATTTCCCCATGAACCAGGTAGATATTTTCAATCGCAATTTTTATCATTATAGGGGGATATTTACTCTATCATATTTGGTAGGTGGGTTCGGAACTGCAGTCTAGTTCAGTATCGCAAGAGGCGATAGAGGGATACAAATCAGAAGATGGAATGGATGGAAGCAGCGTCTCAAAAACAACAAAAATTTATATAATTTACAAAAATCTAATTTTATGAACATTCGTAAATAGCCGCATGCGCAAGTGCGGCTAGTATAGTATTAAAAGTATGGTTAACCTTTTACCAATAAAAGCAATAATTATTGTTATGTACAATAAACACTGTGCAACACTTAGCAGTTTTTGTGATAAGAAATTTCGTTTTCCGTTTCCAAATTTTCTGACGCTTCTATCAGTACCAGTAACATTTCATCGTGTTGAATAATAGTAGCAATTTGTTTAGTAACCGTTCAAGTTTGGTATGTACTTGTACGTTGTACGAATAAATTGATGGTTAGCTAGCGTTTAAAATATTTTTGCAGTAGTTCACATTTATACTTTATTAGATTTTATACTCATTTTTATTCTTTTTCAAATAAGTACACTTTTTATCAATGATGATTATTACTAATGAATTTTATGAAAGAATGAATACCAGACGAAAATTACTCTAACGTATTTTTGCTTGCATTGTAAAACGTATTTGCAAGATTTTACGAATAAACTGGCCGACAATAAGAAACACAAAGGGCTCAGAATAGCTTCAGTTATGAAAAGCCACGCTCGCAATCGTCGTGAAACTTTATTCGTGTCGCTTTTGCCCGATGACCGTATCTGCTTTATGCCTTCTTTATGGCTATTGTTTCCTGCTATTAATTTTTATTTTATTTTCCGCACTAACTAATTTTTACTTTTCAATACCGCTTTAATTTGATCATTCAAAATATGTTGACATTACTAGGCTTCAATGGACTGTCACACAAGAAAATGTGTTGTATTGATAGCGTACGGTTACTAGACAACGTAAAACGGAGCTACATATATACTGAAGTCGGCGGATCAGTAATATTTCAGGATTGTAGGAGAGCGCACGTCATTCCCTTTTCTCTTGTATAATATAAATAAGTAATAATTAAGTCGCAAATTAATTAAGAAAAGTACAAGTAAATATCAATTACTAAGTTTCCTTGAGCATTCTGTAAATGAATAAAGTTACAAGACATTTAATATCTCACGCTGTGCTCTCGAAATAAAGTTTATAAACAGTTCGGAAGTTTTTCCATTAATACTCGTATCATGATAGTCTAACTAATACATCAATTTTTTGATAAAATTATTAAAGTGGATTGCTTTTCGGTGGTTAATATGGCATTCTTGCGGTAAGTATTTTTTTAATTCTTTGTCATTTCATTGTATGACAATGTTTAACAGTGTTGTGGATAATTTTCCACAGTAATAAAATAAACATTGTATGTTTGCTCGTTATTTTATGGCACTTATTTTTCTTATACGAATTATTTTCTAACCGCAGCATACCCATGCGGGTAAATTAATTGTTATTAGAACATATTAGAAGCAACCTAACCTTTGCTAGATGGAGTGATGACCTGGTAAGGCTTGCAGATAATCAATGAATACAGGTGGCTCAGAGCTGCGTTTTGTAGCAGTGGGCTTGGTGGCTTGGGTGAGGCTTAGGTTCAGTTTTGGGAATGGACTTTTTTCCTGATTTGAATGGGTCCTAATGATAATAATGAGAAAAAATGCGGTGGTACATATTCCAAGAAAAAAAACGTGTTATACAAAACAATAGACAAAGGAAACGAAGCAAGACTATGATAAACAAAATGTTGTGAGAATACGTGGGATTGGGTACTGTCTATTTTTAACTTTTATTTTCAAATAGAATCTAACGAGCTTAAAATCATCAAAGACAACGAAAGCACATTTTGAAAATGTTTATTTGTAATTTATTATTAGATAAGCAGTTGTTATTACATATAAATTTTATTACAAATGAGGGTGGACAACGAGCACACAGCCCAACTGCTGACATCTAGATTTATCTTCGATGATTAATAAGAATACAAAAGCATTATGAACCTTAAAGATACTTTTTTATAAAAGTGAAGTGACGAACTTAGAGTCCACCTAATAGTAAGTGGCTGCTTCTATTCAAGGAAGACTACAGACAACTTTAAACAAAGAAGGCTTCTGATGCTTATCACCTCTAGGGACTAAGACGGAATGCCACACAGGCTATATTTATACTGACTCTCTATACCTTTCACACCTGAACACAACAACACACTTTTTGTAGAAGTATCTAAGTGATACCTACCCAGACAGAGATTTGTAGACAGAGAAGGAGTCCTGTCACTTAGAATGCGTCACTATTTATAAAAAGGACCCGCACTCCTTTTTATAAATATCACTACAATCCACTCACTTATACGAAACATACAGGAAAATAGCATTTTACGCTGAAAAATAGCAGTATCAGCTGGTTGTTTCTTTTTATTACAAACTTATCGCTAAATTATCTCGGCGTGCACTAAAAAAATTATGTATCATCTATTTATTAGTATATTATTATATCCATCGTATTAAGCTAAGCCAGAGTCAGTTACCATCTAGTGCTATATCACACAATTTGCTTTCAGGCAGGATTTATGGTAAATTTTATAAGTCTAAAAATCAATGCAACACCTATATAAAAATCAACAAAGAAGAAAGCATGACTGTTTTCAGAATTTATTCATACGTTCCATATTTGTTTCTAATTTCGAATTTTACTATTGCCTTTAACATATGCTTACATGGTTACTTGTAGATGTAGTTTTGGATACGTAATCTACCAAATAATTTAGGGGATTAATTTCACTAACGCGCTAGATGAAGCAGCAACTCTTTACTGCTCCATAACTTACTCGCAAGATCAGTTTGCAAAAATACAACGCAATTATTTAGTTTGAGGAGTAGCCGCTGCCACAAACATAACTCTACCTCTAGAATAAGCAATACACATCATCGTTGATAATACAACATGTGTTTCAACTCTAAACAAGACATCACCTAACGGACTAACTAACTACTAACTGCCTACTTATAAGCGGTAAAATTTCCGGCGGAATTTCCACAAAGTAACGCATGATTCTATAATGTTTTTCTCCCTAACTCTCTCAGAGGCCTGTTTTCAGCATTGGAGCTTCTGCAGGGTAGCTGTATTTTTCGATCAACGCACTATATTATATTTATTAGTAGTACATCAAATTTTATATTAGTGAATATTACAAGAAGTTTATTTAATATTATAATCAATTATTTTATTAATTAAATAATTATAGTCAAAATACTAAATAAAGCTACCTTTTACTGTCGGTCCACAGTTATTCCTTTCTTTATAATTGTTAATATTTTATTTTTAAATATATCTTAAATTACTTAGCATGGAAGAGCAATATCGAAAACTAAAACCATATTTTCGTTATTGGAATCCGTAAATTGAGTCAATCACTCTTACTTCATTTTTTAACACAACAAAGATGTATTCCCTTCGCACATACTGTGATACTTTATAAAAATAAACAATTCAGTATAAGATTTATCCATTGATTTAATAAGCAAAAAGAACTTGAGAAAATTTTGGGGTAGAAATAATTACTTCAAATATAGATGTATAGAGAGTATCCGAAATGTACATATTCGATGCTTACAATTAATGTCAGTAAAATGCGTGTCAAAAACTGATCATCATATTTTTTTAAAATGGAGTGCAAGCATTAAAAAAAACGAGCCGTATCGAAACTATAATCAGTGAACACTGAATGAGCTGTACTGACAATAGTGAAGCAAAATTAAAAATACACCGGCAAAAAATACTCTTTAGTCTAACTTACGAGGTGGTTGGTAATTGGTAATTGGTCAGTTTAATAAAACATTAAAAAAATTAAATTAAGTGGTAGGATGTCTTCAACCTTACCTATTTATTTTAAAAAAAAACTCTCCCCTCCCCGCGGTATCGTGCCAAGAACTTACACTTAGCCTTTGAGCGAAAAAAGAGCCAGCTCTTCTTTCACCAGCAGCTACGACCAGCCGCGGATGGAGTTCCTTTAGGAAATTCACCGCAAAGTTCATATTTTGTGGGCAGTACTATAATTGCAGGCTGTACACACACCATCTAAGTTCTCAGAGGTGCCTTTTTGTGTGTAGTTGGTTGTAGGTTGGTAGGTAGGCAAAGGATAATACGGCAATAATTTAATTTTACTTTGTAATAAAATTTTGATTTTTCAGTCAGTCAAAACGCTGCTTGCTGAATATTATATTGATACTAGCTTCCCACGTGGGAACAGCAACGCTTTGATGATTATTTTCCCGCGAAAAAATCAATCCTTTAATCCAGGACATAGCTCATCTGGTGGCCAAATTTTATTTAAATCCATTTTTTTGTTAATGGATGAGTATGGAGTAACATACTTCCGAAATCCTTCACATAAATAATATTAATGTTGGTATACAGTAAAAGAGCAGTAGTAGTTCAGGGGCTCAGCGCTCGCCGTAAATCTCGTAGTACTTGAGCAACCCAGGTTTGACCCCCGCTACCAACGATTATATATTTTAATTTGTCGTAATTAATTATATACGTCCTGCAGTTGGAGACAAGCCTCCTCTTTTTTCTGAAAGGGTTATGAAGCAATTACTCCACCGCGCTGCCGACGCTGCCATGCCACGCTCTAGTGCCCATTAGCAGATTTCACATGTCCTCGAAATATACGGGGTGGCGATATAGTTATCACATTAAATGAAAATACTTATCCTACACAACGTTCTTTGAACATACACAACTAAAAAAATATATAACAATTAAGATTCTAGTCGCAATAGCCCTTTTCTTCGTTTTTTGCCTAATTACTTATGAACGGGAAAGTGTAGGTTAATAATTACCTATGTCCATGCCGCGTGAGCACTGCGTACTTGCCGCACCGTTGCCGCTGTTACGTGTCACTTCTGGTCAGTAAACTAATATTATCACGGTGATTAATTTCGTGTCAATTTTTACGCTGTTTATTTTGTTTGAAAGATACTTATCTTCACGCACAGTCCCTGACGGGGTAGCCAGAGAGAACAGATCGCCAAGTGTCACGATCCTTACATACCTCTTTCGCTTCTTTCAGATTCATTATCTTCTTCATACATGCACGTCTAGGTATCCGAGTACTCGTGACCCTACCCTCTTCGAGCAATTTGCTCACATGGTCTTCGAAAGTTAGTCTCGGTCTACCTCGACGCCTTTTAATATTAACTTTCGCGCTATATATTTTCTTCACAATTCGGTCTTCACTCATTCGCTCAACGTGCCCAAACCATCGAAGCACGCCCTTATCAATTCTCACAGTGGTAGAGCCACGCGACAGCTTTTGCTGTCGCACGGATGGACCGGCTCGAACCGGGGTAGTACCACGACCTCACAGAAAACCAGCGTGAAGTAGAGGTTTACTTCTGCGTTTCGCTTGGTGAGTACAGGTGGCCGGAGGCCCTTTTTACTGGAAATGAGGCATTCCATCTTAGTCCTCACGGGTGACAACGCATCTACATTTTGATTTGTAACAGATGATAGATGTAGATGTCTATGGGCCGCAGCAACCACTTACCATCAGGTGGACTGTGTGCTCGTTAGTCACCCTTATACTATAAAAAAAAAAACAATTTTTGTGATAAGGTCATCTTTCAAACCTGCCATATTGGGAATCTCTTCGTTTCGCTTTCGGTCGGCCATGGTAACGCCGCACATTTTACGAAGAGATCGCATCTCCACTGCATTCAACTTGCTTTTATGCTTCTTCTGGCATACCCAGGTTTCGCTGCCATATAACAAAGTCGGTACCAACACTGCGTTATGTATTGCAAGGCGTGCACTCTTCACTACGCCTTGCCTTTTGACTAACGCAGTCAGGGCACCATTGACTTTGTTCCCGGCAGCGACACGCCTGTCCACATCTAAATCACATCTTCCATCCCGGCTAAAAGCACTCCCCAAGTATACAATTTCATTTACCTGTTCTAGACATTCCTGATTTACCCATATTTCACACTTCGTTCTCTTTCGTCCCTTTCAAATACCAGAACCTTAGTTTAATTAGCATTCAAACGGAGATCTTTAATTTCACATTCCTCTTTCATACACGTGACTAATGCCTGCAGTTCTGCCTCTGATGGTGCAATAAGCACTGCATCATCAGCATACAGCAGACAATTTACTTTTATGTCACCCAATTTCACACCCAAACAGCTATCTTTCAGCTTCTGTAAACAGCTGTCGAGATACAGTATGAACAGCCAGGAAGACATGACACAACCCTGTTTTAAGCCCGTTTGGATGCTAAACATGGGTGACAGGTCATGCCCTACCCGCACACAGGCTTTACAGTCACAGTAAAGAGACTGCACAGCCCTTAGCAATCGACCATCCACACCATACCCCGGCAACAGTTCCCACATTTTCTTCCTTACAACCTTATCAAATGCTTTCTCAAGATCCACAAAAGCACAGAAAATCTTCTGGTTAGCAGCCAGAAGCTTCTCCGTGATCATGCGGAGAGAAAACATTTGATCCGTGCATGTTTGAAAGATGCATTTTTTATTTTTGGTAGTATTGTTTATTTTATTATTTTAATCGACATAATATGTATATGAACTTGTATATACCGCTGTGTTATTTAATGTGATAACCTAATCGCCACCCAGTATATTCGTCGGACATGCATTCCTTATGATGTGTTCCTTCATCGCTGAGGAAGTGGTAGATCATCATCATCGTCATCATCATTACAGCTCTGCACAAGTACACTGCTGAACATAGGCGTCCCCCAAGGAATGCCACAAAGCAAAATCCTGAGCCACCTGCATCCATCGACTTCGTGCGTATCTTACGAGGTCGTCATTGGTAAATGAGTTATGATGAATGAAATGGTGTCGGCCGGAATTGAAACCAGGTGGCTCGCATACTGTGAAATTTAAACGAGCGCTTAGCCCCTGAGCCATCCGACTCTCAGAAAGTATTTTATTGAGTATCTTTTACATTTTGTTAAAGCCACCGCACCGTATTAATCCGTCAACCTCTGCAATAATAACTTACACCACACTATCACCCCTTTCACCATTGTTCTTACTAAATAATAAAATAGTAAAACCTTAGATACACCACCTTAGAACACTTAATTAGTTTATTTAAAGTTTTTCTCAAAATGTACAAAACAAATCAATATCAAAAATACAATATTTACTCAAGAATGGATAAGAGACATAGTCTGTACGATAGAGGTTAGTTAGTCTGTACGTTAAGGAACACCCTCTGTTTCTTCTACTTTCGATTCCAGCCGTACAAAAGTAATGCTTGCAGTGTCATGTGTGATGGTTCTGGCAGATATTTTCAGCTTGACAAAACTACGTTTACTGATTACAGGCTGTTGGTTCTTTTAAAGTCTCCCTTTGGATTAATATCAGAAAAATGTCATGAATGAAAATTAATTTTCCATAGAGAGATTCTATGATCAATCTTTAGGGTTTAGGAAGCTTCAAATCAATATCGTATTAGTTTCCAGAGTTTATGGACGCTACTCAACAATTCTACGGAGTGTTAATACTCGTAGCTAGAATTATGATGCCATTAAAATTTAAACTGCTACACCTCCCTATACAGAATATGACTAACTCATTGAAATTGGTTTTATTCGTTCATTTATATGATCTAACTTTTCAATACTGAATTAACATTAAAATTTTTTTGTAAAATATTCGAAATGTTAACAATAGAATGCTAAACAAAAGTTTGAAAGAAAAACACTTTTATAAAGAGTTATGAATACAATACAATTGTGATAAATTTCTACAGTGGTAAATAATATTCTTCTATCTAGCTATAACGCAAATTGTAATTCATGCTGTAAATTACGAGAGAATTATAATAAGAGAAAAAAACACATGTTTTAATCAATTTTACTTAAAGGACAATTTTACTCTTTATTCCATTATTACACTCAATTTTATTTGCAAAACAATTTGCGGTGGTGGCCGCAACCTGCGGTGTCGCTCCGAGCCATGGGTGAATGCAATTATCGAAGCACTTCGTCTTAGGCCAGTCGTTCACAATCTTGCTAGAATTATTTAACTAACTGAAAAGAGATAGTATCGAAATACATTAGGCAAGTAAAAAGGTTCTAGTTGATTAAGATTAAGTAATATAAGAATGCCTGAAAGTTAGCTTAAATACTAAAATTATTTTTATTACCTAGGCAAAAGTCGTTTATAGTTATTTATTGCAGGATAAATACTTTCTTCAAATGTATTTATTATCTAGGATTATGAAATTAGATGTTGAGTGATAGATGGTGAGTCGTACGATCGATCCCCACCGACATTATTAAAACTGTTGAGTGTAGTTTTTAGTGCTGCTTTACTACGTGCTCTGTGGTGAAGAAAACAGCGTTAAGAAACCTGCATGCTGAGGAATAAAATATTGCAAGCATGTGATATCCGCAATACACACTGTAGCAGCGTGGCTGACTCATTGTTCTATAACCTTTTAAGAAATGAGAAGATGCCTGTGCCCATCAGTAGGATGTTAGGCTCAATCTACTTAACTTTTTTGAAATAAGTAGGATACGTTTATTAGCAACTGAAAATGGAAATAATGTTGTGATGCCAATATTCATTGCGTTTTTAATCAATTTTTATAAACTGGATTAACTTTTTTTCTGAAGCTTGAGCTCTAACTAGTAAAGAACACCCTTCCGGTTTCTCTGAAATGATTATATATATATATATATATATATAGAGGGAGAGAGAGAGAGAGAGAGAGAGAGAGAGAGAGAGAGTACGTGAGGGTAATAAGATCATCCGATTAATATGGTCACTTTCTTATAACTCAAAAACTACAGCTTAATTTGCATAGATGGCTTTGTGATACGATAACTGTTCATCAGTCATTCAAATAATAAAGGGTCAAAAGGCCGCCGCTTTATCGACGCCATTTTGACAGTTGATATTATAGTAAGTACGTGAGGGAAATATGGTCACCTTAAGCTTTATCGCCCTATAAAACCAAAATTAGGAGGAGAACAGAGACTAAAACACAAAGTCGTATACTATAGCTAATATATTGAGAAAAAAAAATAGTAACAAACTTTGGAAATAATTAGAAACCCTTCGAAAAATCTACATAAAAAAACTAACTACACTACACAATACAAAAATCGACTAAAATATTTACAATAATATCAACTGTCAAAATGGCGCCGATAAAGCAGCGCCTTTTTGACCCTTTATTATTTGATAGACTGATCAAGAGCTATCGTATCACAGAGCGTTCTATACAAACGACGCTGTAGTTTTGGAGTTATAAAAAAGTGACCATATTAACCGGATGACCATATTACCCTCACGTACTATAGTTAGTTTTTTAAGTTGATTTTTCGAAGTGTTGCTAATTATTGCCAAAGCTTGTTTGTTATTTTTTTTCCTATAGTAGTTATAGTATACGACATATATGTATATAAATAAATAAAATAAAAATTGCGTGAGTGTCGTGTAACCCTCGTTTGGAACGAAGATCCTTTCACAGTATATTATTGTTGATAAACCTATTATATTACTGATTAACAAATACAAATAAATGAATTACTAGTGTCTATTAAAATAAAGCGTCATTTAAAATAATATTTCTTTCATGGCAAGATAAGAAAAAGTGAGAGGGAGATGGATATTATTCCATCTCGCTCGCACTATAGAAAGGGTGTCGTGACGGGAAAATCTTACACTTTTTCTCGCCAAACCCCATCCGTCAAATTCGTACCTTGCGATAAGGAACTTCGTTCCAAAAAATTGTATTTGCCAAACCGTGTGCCAAGCGTGACAACTATGGTAAATATTTCTCCTATAAGGCAATCTCCTATAAGGCAAAAATAAGAAAAAAAAAAGAGGTAAAAAAAATATTTCGAAGACGTGAAGTTCGCCAACAAGCATTGGGGCAGCGCGGCGGACATTTCCCTGTCCTAAAAACCCTCTCAGAAATGAGAGGAGGTCTGTGCCCAGCAGTGGGACGTACATAGGCTATAACTTTAACTTTTTTGAAGTTATATTTCTTTTGGGGCCGTTTGGGAAAAGTGATGAGTGAATTTTTATGATGCGCATGCACACCGACACCTAAAAACGACACCATAAAGTTGTTACGATGCATGCGCACACTTACACCTAAAAGCGACAACTTCAGTGGGTAATTGTCTCTCAACTTTTTTTTTGTTTTATTACGCTAAGAAGTATAACTTCCTACGTGCGTACATATGTAAGTACACATACACTTTTTTAACTATAAGGCAATCCTATTCCAAGCCAATGGCCTATGTTCAATATTGGATTTTTGACAGGCCGTAATGAAGGAATGAATGAAATAACATTATTTTTTAAAATTTTAAAGCTTTAATAAAATGTAAACAACAACCTATATTATATTATTAACATTATGAAATGAACGGGACGAGTATATTAAACGTCATAATACTAGATATGGCCCCATCTCTAATGATCGTAAAGTAATGCACCTATCTTTCACTGCACACACTAAAAGCTTTTACAATATAGAATGTCAACAGCAGTAAGCATGTTATTTTTCTTTGTGTGACTTGGAATTTCATAGGTTTACCACAAACAAAGAAAACCTTCTACCCAGTTTCTTTACGAAATAAGCTGACAATTACACAATTTATATTTAAGAAAGCTTTATACCAGCTATATTATATTCCAAATGACAAAAATATTTTTCTCGTTTAATTGTACGTTCCTCCGGAGTACGATCTATCGGAGTACGTATTTCCTTCGAGCCATTTCCTTACTGCAATTATGACTCATCAAAATCGTCTTGAGTTGTAAAAATGCTAAGAGAGCAAGCGAGACGAACATTATTGCCGACTCCGTTGACCCTAATTGAATTTCAAAAGCTATACGTGATATTTTGTTCATTTTGATAGAACACTTACACAAACGTATACTAAAAAAATAACGTAATATCAAACATATTGGAAACAATCACGTCATTGCCGAGTTTCGAAAGCATTAATCTGAAGTGTTATTTAAAATGTTAAAGAAATGTGGTATACAAATAATTTAATAAAAATAATTCTGTTTTCTGTTAGTTATTGTTTTAATTTTTTTTTATATGATAAGGGTGACAAACGAGCACACAGTCAGAGTAAGTGGTTGCTGCGGCCCATAGACATCTACATCTTTTTTCTATTACAAATCAAAATGTAGATAAGTTTTCACCCGTGAGGACTAAGATGGAATGCCTCATTTCCAGTAAAAAGGGCCTCTGGCCACCTGCACTCACCAAGCGAAACGCAGAGGTAAACCTCTACTTCACGCTGGTTTTCTGTGAGGTCGTGGTACCACCCCGGTTCGAGCCGGCCCATCCGTGCGACAGCAAAAGCTGACGCGTGGCTCTACCTCCCTGGTATATAGTGTATTATCTATGGCTCTACCACTGTTAAAATGTAATACGTAATTTTAAAATTGATGTCTTAATCCATCCATCCAACTATTACAACGTTTAAAAGTCTACTCATAGATTGTCTCATGGTGAGGATTTTGCCATAGTTGGCATGCTTAGCTGGCGGGTAAGCAACGACAGCTTTTTTTATTGCATGCCTTTTTATATCATTTATGTGGTAATCATATTATACACATAAATGATATAAAAAGCACATTGTTAGAAAGATAAATGATTGTTGAACTTATTAATATTTTTTAAATCGATTAATTGCTATTATTAAATAAAAAAAGAGGTTTTAGTAGCTTATGGTGTGGATTTATCAAGTCTGCAAGGCTTGTAAACACAATAACTTTTGAAAATATCAATTGTTTAACTCAATCTATTTTTTAATCTCTTCATCTATCATGTGGGAAGCCACTGAATGTAAATGGCAGTGTAATTTTGTTTTGTTTAGCTATAATTCATTTATTCCATTATACTCTCCAAAATGGCGAAATTTTCGTTGATTTGGTAGCCTTGTATGTAAATTATTTCTGAAAATAGGCGGAAGCCGCACTCTGAGCTACAGCCACAGAGTAGTTTACTCACTCACTCAGTTCGGCGACAGTCGCCGTCGTGAGTGGACATTGTATCGGTTGTTTGCAGCGGCTCAAAAAGATCGCTGTACAAATACACAATATTCGAATAACCAAATTTCTTCAAATACTTGATTATAATAATAATGAGAGATTTTTTTATTACAATATTTTAAAAGCAAAGAATAAATAATAGTTGTACGTACTAAAAGTAAGTAGTACCAATTTTTTTGTCATGGGTGATATTTTCATGGTTTTTGAGGGTGCTGAAGCCGATAGTGCTATCGAAATGTAAATCCAAGGTGGGGGCTGCAATAGGTATAATTTTTTTCATCATGGGTGTCATTTTCATGGTTTTCGAGAGTGTTGAAGCTGATAGTGCTGTCGAAATGTAAATCCAAGATGGCGGCTGAATTAGGTACCAATTTTTTCATCATGGGTGTCATTTTCATGGTTTTCGAGGGTGTTGAAGCCGATAGTGCTGTGGAAATGTATTTAAACTGCTTTAAAAAATTCCGTATAATCATGTTATACGTAATTTTTTTAATGCGCTTAAGGCATGCCCAATTGGATTTACCAATTTTTTTCAGTGTTATCAGGAAGATACTATTGCCCATCGCCTGGTTTGTTACGATACCCACGGTACGATATGGGGTAGTGGATATTCTTACTACACGGTTTAATATAGTATAATGATTATTTTTTTATTTATTTAGGTGTACGCATGTTTTACTATAATATCCTCGCAGCTAATAATTAATGAATATGGCTTATAAAATAAGTATGTTCACACACATGAATACCAGCGCAAATAGTAAAATAGCAGCTCAACGCTGCTGTGTATCGTATGGTGAGTGTAGAGAACCGGAGACCCTTTTTACTGGAAACGAGGCATTCCATCTTAGTCCTCACAACATATCCGCATTTTGATTCCTAATCGAGGATAGATGTAGATGTCTTTGGGCCGCAGCAACCACTTACCATCAGGTGGACTGTGTGTTCGTTTGTCACCCTTATCCTATAAAAAAAACACATCACAACAGACGTATTATCTTATGCCACCAATATTCGGTTAATTATTTTATATTATTGTAAAATAATCCCAACATTAGGATTATTATTTTCGATTGGATTAATTTTTTTCGAATGGAGTTTGACATCCGTTCTGATCTCAACTCCTATGTATACGATCTGAACGTCGTATAAAAACGCCTAACCTTGATGCTAAATTTCAAGTTTCTTAATAACCTAGAAGTAGCACAGATTTTTCATACATATTTTCCATGAGGAGACTAGGTATTCAAAATTAGAAGTTTGCAAGTCTGATAGTTTAGAGTTATGGGTTCGAAAGCGACGAAATGATTCGTGTAAATATACATACATACTGCCGGTGCGTCACCCTTTTCTTTTCCAAACTTGGCCGACACATTGCCGTGTTTCTAGATAAAAAAAATTTATAGGTTGAAATCGTAATTTCGCTGTAACATAATCCAAAATAAGCAATAAAGTAATTTGAAGCTAAATATTTAACAGTGACAGTTGTCAATTTCTCTAAAAGCTAACTCAACTCAAAGGTTTGTTTACTTGTATTTTGTTCTTGTGATGTCCTTTTTGTTTGATTAATGCTTTAAACGTTTGAGTCTTAAAATTTTGTAATTGCTTTCAATTTGCTTTCAACGCTATTTCACAATTGAGAACATTTATTTAATTCACAATTTACTCGAACTTCATTGTACTACATGCGAATTTAAATAGAATAATACCATTTGTAAAAATAAAATTTAAATTTAGCCTAAGTACAGAAAATGCCATAGTAGCTCTTGCAATTTTAAGTGCTCATTTACCACACAAAACAAATACGGTCTATATACGTCCCGCTGGTCATACCTACTCACATTATACGAATATATAATATTTACTGCCTATCTATGTAACAACAAAAAAGAAATTCATTTATTTGTGGCTGCGATAAACATGAATGTGAAATAAGGTAAAAAAAATAATATTTTTTTTAATAATCATATATTGGAATCTTGGATACTACTTGGGATATAATATATTTATTATTTTTCTTTAATAGTTGGCGTTTAGTTCTTCTATAAGTCAATTCAAGGTTATCTATTATCTATCGGAAGCACAGTGCCGGAAGTTATAACTGTTACGTACATACAGGTTATATTTACGTAGTACCATTTTTTTTAAATACTAGTAATGCTATTAAACATTACTAATATTCCCTTTAACCACTTCTGGAAAGCTTAAAATGCTTGTGTTAGAAGTGGTTCACGACACTAGTCGAATGGCGGATCCGAACCCACGACCTTTCGAGTTCGCGGTCCACACCCTGCCATTAGGCTACTGACGCTTATTTATTCTGTGGTGGCAGTTATACCATCATTTATTTCAATAAACACAAGATCTACTGAGTATTTCCTTTATGATGGTGCCACACAGCAGTTTTATAACGATAAATAACACGGTAACATTCCCTAACATACGAGTATGTTACATTTTAAAATCTTATATGTTTATTATTTATTAATTATAAATAATAATTATTTTTCGTACTCTATACATTTTTATATGTGATAAAATATTATTTCACACCACATTTATCATTTTTAAGTAGTTAAGTTAAATAAATAAAAACCTACTAGAGGTTAGCGAAGGTAAAATGAAAGGAATATAAATACAGGTGGTCGATGCGGATGACATTTAGGACCCTATTCTATTTCTCTCTCAGTACCTGTGGCTCCTGGTGTTCCGAGAGTATAACATAAATTAATTGCTTGTAATTATTTTATGTGTAGATATTTTTTTTACATTGATTGACGACGTTTATAGTGTTCAAGAGCACAGAACCGTTAGTCTCTCATTAGAAATGCTACTTAGCAGTAGAAGTAGGTGAGATATGGATTCGACATATCTCAATGGATTTTCCGTTATTATTGAATTACGAAAGCCTTATTTATTTATTAGGTTGGCATTTGGAGAACAAGATGGTATATTCCCCCTTTAAGTACATTACAGAGACTGAAATGACTGCCGATCGAATTTCAGACAACACACCATTAACATGTTGGATACCTCGTAAGGTCGTTCCAGATATTTTGACCGCTTATCTGTTTCAGCTTGAACAACATTCACATATTGAATGTTAATGTATCCTTGATTATATGCTCAGTCCATCAAAGCGACCATAACTGTACTTCAAAGCGAGCTTCTGATAAAGAATACTGACTATTAGATTGCGTCTGTGCAAAAACTCAAAATTAGAAAACACCGAAAAACCGCTGATAATATACATACTTGTTGGTTTGATCAGACAATTGAGGATCTTGTGTTGCAGACAAAATTCAAATTTTTCCAATGAAGGTAACCGAAACGGAGGCCACTGTGACCACACAAGTTGCTCCCGTAGAACTTCTTCTCTTTTCACAATTTCTCTTTATTGGCGAAAATCTATACCACTAGATCCTACCAATGCTCGTTAGCTAAAGGACAGACTTCAAGACACATTAGATCGTCCGTGTAAACTTACTCGTCAGTGTGTGTGTAATTTCTGAGATAATTCTTCTTGCTTTATTAGGCTGTGCATGGTGAGAAAGATTTAAATAAAATAAAATGCACTTTTTTATATATCCTGCATAATTGATAACATTAAAAAAAGTTTCGTCAGAATCGAAAAGAACAAAAGAGGCCAGGGTTGTCCAGAGTAAATTATTACAAATTAAGTAAAAGTTTCAACGTGCATGACAAACACAATATCCCGAGTAGCGAATGCTCAAAATGAATGGCAAACGTGCCATTGTAATTATTTTTATACTTATGCGTGGTATAAGTACTTATACCACATACCACATATAAGTAAGAAAATACGTGGTAGAGCCATGTTGTAGCTATGTTATGGTTGTAGCAATAATGGATTGGCTCGACCGGGGAAGGACCACGCTCTCACATAATTCCAGCGTAAAATATGCTGCTGCGTTTCGTATGGTGAGTGTAGAGATCCGGATACCCTTTTTACTGGAAACATGGCATTCCTTATAAGCCTTCAGTGGTGATAACACATCCGCATTTTGATTCTGAATCAAGAATAGATGTAGATATCTATGGACCTCAGCCTACACTACATCTACATCAGATGGACTGTGTGCTCGTCTGTCAACTATAAAAAATAATATATAAAAATTTCCTTTAAAATACTACTCTAATAATTACGTCATAAAAACAATATCGAAGTTACGAAATGGCACAAATATTAAAGTGCCGCGCCAGTCTACCCATTTGTAGTTGGCCATAAAAGTACATGAACATTAAGCAAAATTAACTTCAGTCACTGCTTTTTTCCAATTTTAGAGGCCATTTTAATGGTTTCAACATCACCGATGTCCAGTCAAACATTATACGTTTTTGCATCGAATTTGATTTTTATATCATTATTTAAATTCATTCGTAAAATATATGGAAAATCACTTCATTTATTTATTAATATCCTGACGGCGCGATGCATATTCAACCACAAACTGCTTAATATATTGCCTTTGGAAATTATTATAAGAAAATGACTTAAACAAAGGTGCGTTCTCAATCTTACCTTCTGGTATTTAAAAGTGTAAGAAAAAATCGAAGAGGCCAATGGAAATCATCGAATACCGACTAAACAATTATTTTTTCGATAGATATACTTAGCTGTGTAGGCCGGTGCACGCGTGAGTGTCCCTACCTTGTTAGATTGTTGGGTGCATTCAGCGTAGAATGATGGGTGAGCTTTACCACCAAAGGGCATCACCAAGAATAAGATGCAAAGAAATGCCGTATCTCATACCAATTTATTGACTTGTATCGCCACATTCGCTGCACACCTTGGAAATCGTGGTTAGGTGGGGAGTATAATGACACAGATTTCACCAGACAATGGTCAGAAGTTCCCCAGAGGGAGATAACATGAAAATTGGACCTGTCCGAATTGGTGGTCAGTCGAGGCAGTTGGCTATGTGCCCATTCATACCAAGTACCATATCGGGTGCTAGGTGTGAATGGGATGTGTCTGGAGGAGCCTCAGCGACAGCGCAAAATTCAACGGCTCACGCATTTTAGTCCCCAAGAAAAACCAGCTGTGCAGTGGGTAACCGATGCCATATCATAGGCTGATGTGCTTAATTGATTTATAATGAAAAAGAATATTTAAAAATAATGATTTCTATGTTTTTAAAAATCTACCTCATTTTTTATTTATAATCATTATAGGAGTGCTAAGACTCGTAGAAAAACAGTATCTAGTGTCGGGGTTCTGTCCGTTGTAGTACGAGTAGTTCTTATATGTAGTGCTGGCAAGGAAAATGGTGTTCCTGAGAGGCTTTTTTTTATAGGAGAGGGGGCAAACGAGCATGCGGCTCACCTGATGGTAAGTGACTACCGCCGCCCATGAACAACTGCAACACCAGGGGAATCGCAGTTGTGTTGCCGGCCTTTTAAAAAGGAGTACGCTCTTTTCTTGAAGGTCCCTAAGTCGTATCGGTCCGGAAAAATCGCTGATGGTAATCGATTCCACAAGGAGGTCGTACGAGGAAGAAAATATCTTCTAAATCGCACAGTGGTGGACCGCCAATCATCCAGATGGTGTGGATGGTATCGGAGTTCTGCCGCGATGTGCGTTCGTGAAATTTGGCGGCTGGGATTAATCCAAACAATTCCTCAGAGCACTCCCCATGGTAGATGCGAAAGAAAATGCAAAGGGATGCAAAATCTCTTCGTAGTGCCAATGAATCGAGCTGATCGGAAAGGGCTCGGTCGTCGACGATTCGAGCAGCTCTGCGTTGGATGCGGTCAAGTGGAAGGAGCTGGCACTGGGGAGCCCCTGCCCAGAGATGGGAACAGTATTCCATGTGAGGCCGAACTTGCGCCTTGTAAAGATGCAGGCGGTGTGCCGGCATGAAATACTGTCCCGCTCTGCTGAGCACGCCAAGCTTTTTAGAGGCCAATTTGGCCTTCCCTTCCAAGTGACCACGAAACTGCACGTCACTCGATATGTCGACTCCGAGTAAACGCGCAAACTTGTATCTTCTGAGGATTTAACTTGACTAGATGTAGTCGCCCCCAATCCGAGACTTTGCTCAGCAAAGACTCGACTTCAGACACAAGTTTGTTCCGGTACTCAGCGACGTTTTCCCGAGAAATATTGGCACGGCCGGTGTATAGAGCATCACCAGTGCTGTCATCCGCATAGCAATGAATGTTACCAGTTAGCAACATATCATTGATATGCAGAAGAAACAGCGTTGGTGATAGCACACAGCCTTGTGGAACACCAGCGTTAATAGGCTTGTAGTCAGAGCATGCACTGTCTACAACGACCTTGATGCTCCGATCTGCAAGGAAGCTGGTGATCCAATTGTACAATTTCTCGGGAAGCCCATAGGAAGAGAGCTTCGAAAGAAGCGCTTTGTGCCAAACCCGATCGAAGGCCTTCGCAATGTCCAGACTAACGGCCAACGCCTCCCCCTTGGACTCTACTGCCTCCGCCCATCTATGGGTCAGGTAGACCAGAAGATCACCAGCTGATCGACCCCGACGAAAACCGTATTGGCGGTCACTAATCAGCTGGTGATCCTCAAGGTACCGTATGAGCTGGCAGTTAATAATTGATTCCATTATTTTGGAGAACAAGGAGGTGGATCGCGATAGGCCTATAGTTGGATGGGTCTGAGCGGTCGCCTTTTTTAGGGATCGGGTGGACAAAAGCTGTCTTCCATGAATTCGGGACTACGCCTTGGGAGTAGGAGTACCGGAAAAGACGCGTTAGGACCGGTGACAACTCCGGAGCACACGTCCTCAGCACAATTGGGGGGATTCCGTCAGGCCCACTCGACTTCTGGATGTCCAGGGAGAGCAGAGCTTTGCGAACCGAGCGCTGTGAGAACAGCACATCCGGCATGGAGCACTCACACCGCGGGATGGTCGGCGGTGTTTTCCCCCCGTCTTCAAGAGTCGAGTTGGACGAAAAAAGGGAGCCTAAAAGGTCGGCTTTGTCTTTTGCATCATGGGCCAGTGAGTCATCCTCCCTGTGCAGAGATGGTAGTGATGGCTTACAGAAATTCCCTTGGACAGCCTTAGCGAGAGACCAGAATGCACGGGTTCCCGAAGGAAGGCGAACTAGTTTCTCGCCAATTCTGCCTATGTGCTCTGACTTTGCCTTGGCAATAACTCTTTTGAAGGACCTGGAGGCGAAGTTATACTTCTTTTTAAGTGTGCTGGTGTTTACATCCCGAGTCGCCGAAGCCGCAGCCCAGGCTAGATAACACTCCTGCTTACTGCGTAATGCAGTCTTACAGGAGCGACCAAACCAAGGCTGAGATCTGCCTCCGATGGGTACCACAGATGATGGAATAAATAGTTCCATTCCCTGTAGCACCACATCAGTGACGGAGTCAGCAACAGCGCTGGGATCGTCCGGCGAGAAGCAAACCCGCCCCCATGGGTAGGATGCAAAGAAAGACCGCATTCCGTCCCAATCCGCCGACCTGTAATGCCAAACACGGCGGCAGCCTGCAGAACGCAACCGCGAAGGGAGCGTGAGTGGCACCACACTCCGGATCAGACAATGGTCCGAAGAGCCGAGAGGGGCATCGACAGAAACCTGATATCCGTCCGGATGAGAGGTCAGCAGAAGGTCCAACAGGGAAGGTGTATGATCCTCCACATCTGGAATCCGCGTAGGCGAAGTAACCAGCTGCTCTATATTACAATGAGACGGGTAGTGTTGATGTAGGTTTGCATACTTTGGTGTTACGTATCGTGTAATTACGACCCTTATGTTACACTACTGTGTAATTGTGACGGATATACATCACGGTATGGTCGAACTGTAATTGCTATGTACTGAATGTATAGTGCAGTAAGCTGTTTTATTGGCGATAATGATTAATTGTTTAAGCAGGAGAGCAAGTTGAACATCTGCTCTCAAACCGTTATTATTTATAACAATTAACCTACTTATGTATTCTCATCTCAGAAGATGCATTTAAGTTTTATTTATAAACTAGCTGTGTCCGCGGCGTAGCTCGCGTATATAGGTTTTACATAAAGAATTTGTCGTTTAGGTAAGAGAATATTAAACGATTTATATTATTACTATATCAATAAGTGGTAACAAAATAAATCATTAACATCAAAGTTCTAAGTCGTTTATGATAGAGCTTCTGTGTAAATGACG
This sequence comes from Parnassius mnemosyne, assembly GCA_963668995.1. Taxonomy (NCBI): domain Eukaryota; kingdom Metazoa; phylum Arthropoda; class Insecta; order Lepidoptera; family Papilionidae; genus Parnassius; species Parnassius mnemosyne. Next base: position 42,791,726 of record CAVLGL010000104.1, on the reverse strand, counting down.
TTAGAAGTAGGCTTAGCCGGGGTGTACACAAAAAGGTTACGGGGGCTAAAAACGCGGGAAAAAGCAACAGAGTTGGCCATGTGCAAAACAGTCAGTACTGAGGTGCACTCCTACAACGCGTAAAGTTTGACCTTGCGCTTTATTTACGGTCATCGCATAGCACACGCTGACTGTGACTGGGAACCGGAAAGTTATTTCCTAATAGAGGGATTTTGGGCAGTGCTGCCAGATCAAAAAACTCAATCAGCACTAAGACAACACAAAAAGCGCTAGATTCCATGAAAACAGCGCTTTAAAAAGCCTTTTTCTTCAGTAAGTCTCTTTCTTCAGTAAGTCTCAATACGATTCACCGGCGGAAAATCTCAACACCTCAATTCAGAAAAGGTTGTAATTTGTACAACTCCATCTATTACGTCCTTTGTGTGAGAAAACATCATTTTTTAATCTCTTTGTGTTTTAATTATAAATATATTAATTATTATGGAACGTTTTTTACACACAAATCTTTTTATTACTATTTCTGAGATTTTATGGCACCATTGAACAAATTCGAACCTACATTTCAAAATAATAATCATTACTTTCGATAGAATTAACCAATTTTAATAAAACAAAGATTAAATGTAACTCGAAGATACGCTTTATGATTTTCTTAATGATTTCTTTGAAAAAAAAAAGATGTTTGCTTTAGACGTGATGCGTTCATAAAAAAACAGACAAACAGATAGACAGACAATTCATAAATTATAAAAATGTACTTATTTAATTATTTTCAGTTCCGCATAATGATTTTAGTTTTAGCCACAAAAATATACTATACAATGTGTTACGGCCCCCAGCTGCCCCGGCAAAGGTCGCCTTGGCTAGGGCCCATAGTAGCCTCCTCGACGAGCAGCCGAGCCCAATTGCCTATGGATAATTCTAAATTAATTGCAAATAAGCAAGCACAACTTACCGATTTCCGGAGGTGGGGTTGACCACAGGGTACCAGTCAGGTGGTAAGTGATGTGCATGTAAGTAGTGTGTAGTAGTGTGTACATGTGTAACCTGACATCCCCGATGAAGTTGGACCGCAGATCCCAAGGCGCTGCTTCTCTCCAAATGTGAGATCCCTCTAGGGAGGCGTTCACCAATTGAAAACTTCTGCTTTCACTTCCCTGTATTAGTTTATCAACTTTATTGTACATTTAATTAACTTCAAAGTCAACCAACTCAACGTTCATCGAAATTAAAACAAATGACACACGACACAAGTAACAAACAGTCATTCAAAGTTCAATATACAATGTTCCGGGTTCACTTAGCACAAAATTACAAACACGGGAACGAACGTGGCCTCTTCTCAAGTCTCAAAGTTCAGCATTCCACACAACAAGGCAAAATTCCCTCGCACGATATCAAAATGCCACGAAGCAACTCGTCGAATCAAATTAATATCAATCAAAGTTAAGTTAATAATTCAAAATCAATACAAGCCGTCCGTCACGCAACAATTATTGGCAATCAGTAAATTTAATCACTCAAAACTCAAATTAGGCCTCTTGTCACGTAACACTCAAAACAGACACTCAATTCGAGGCGGTCCCAACCGGACCTAAACATTCTATAGCAAATTCAAACGACGCGTACAATTATGGACACCAGCCGCGCCCGACCCACTAACGGTCGCAAACAACACTAGTCGACAATACCGCGGCGTTCAATACACTGTTACTAGCCCACACGGCCGAAAGACGGGAAGTGGCACACGCCTCCCCCCCCCCCCCCCCTGGCGGCGTTTACATCACCTCCATACCATCGGATTAGGGTCGCGACGGCGCGTTGCAAGACCGAATCTCCAACCAAACCTCGGCCACCCTAGGCACCCCATCAGATTTTGCAACCTTAACCACCGCCTCAAAAATACCGCCCCAATGTGGGCAAGCCGGAGGGTCGAACCTCCACTGGATGCCCTTCCTGGATATCGTAGCACCCAAACAAGTCCTGCCGCTTGACAGAAACTCGACGTCCCCCCTCAAATATCCATTCGTGCCCCTTACAATTCGTTCCGCAATCAGACCAGATCAGGTCCGCAAACCGCGACGCGACACGAAGTGGCCCAGCGTGGTCACAAAGGCTTCAGTTCTGAGGGCACCTACAAGTTCGAAGTGAACGGCCGTAGGGGCGAGGCACACAAAAATGCACAATAGGCCCCAGTATGATTTTGTTCACACAAGTAGGCATAATCAAGCCATCTACCATATAACCATTTACTGATTTCAATCTAATAATATCATAACCAGCTAGCTTTTTCAAACATGTAGTTCTATGCTTATGCTTCATCCAAGCCTCAAACCATCAATACTCAAAACTACTATGCAAAACTTGAAAACAAACTGTAACAAACTTATTTCCCGATGCGCATAGATCAAAACAGATAAATTAAGTAAAACGATTAACATAAGAGACAGCCCTATTCCTCTTTCCAAATAAACATCTTCGACAATGCCAACAAAATATGAAAACAAAGAGAGGATTGATTTTTATTTCTTTCGGCACAACTAATGTTACTCAATTTCAATTTTCTTTTCAACAAAGCAAACATAATGATCAAATATATTTACAAAAACATATATACACGTATTCAAAGAACATATTAAATTAAATTTTTTACTCAAAACCGCTACAACTACAAAACATTTCGCGGAAAAACCAAGCATGTTTTTTTCTCAAGCATTCAGAGCTCCAGGGGAGCCTTAGTCTTCCCACCAACCAAGTGGAGGCCACACAGTTTTGAACCCGAATCCAATAGAACGCGAACCGTTAAACAATCGCCACTCGGGTTGTACACCTTCACTGAGGCCGTCGGCAATAGAACCGTTTGACAAATGGACTGTTGACGGCTCAAAGGATCAGTGGAAGCGGCCGTGGTGGGAGCTAGGGTGGCAGCTACTTAGCTGGGGCTGCCTCCATCAAAGGGGGGACGGTGGTACCCCAGCCGCGGCCACTCAGCCAACGGGGGTGAGAAGAGTCTAGCTGACTGCTGAGTGGCCGTGAAGTTCCTCTCAACACGCTGAGGGGGGGCGACGACACCCCCTCCCCTGGGGGAACGACCCCCGACTGGTCGGGCGAGGGACCCCTTTCAAACCTAGGGGCACGGTGGCTGACAGACGAGCGCCGAGCGTCGCCTGACAGAGGGCGTGGCTGAGCGCCCCCGCTCGTGGGGGTTGAGGGCCCGGCAGAGCCCCGAGAGGAGGCGCCGTTCGCACCCAGGCATAAAACTGCATGGTAATTGCCCTGGCAGTGCGGACAGGGCCGCTGGTGCGGGCAGTCTCGCTGGAGGTGCCTTTCCAAACACGAGTAGCACCAGCGTCGTTCCTTGGCGATAGTTCGCCTCGCCGGAACCGGCTTACCCAATAACTTCGGGCACGACGTCACCCGATGATCGGATGCTCGATGATAGGAGCAGGGGGGCGCCTCCCTGGCCTCTAGGCCACTGTAAGACGGTAGGGAGTGGCACCCTCCCGCGGGAGCTCCGATCGGCCTTAGGTTGGCGTTGACTTGCCCGGTAGATTCCACCTCTCACTGGGCACGGCTCGGTTGTCAACACGTAAGTCGTCGACGGTGCCCGCTGCGTTCTCAATTTGTAGGCACTGCTCCTCCAAGAACCGCAGCAGATCACTGAAGGGCGAAATATAGGAGGCGCCGTCCCCGCCGTACCTCTCCTCAAAATGTATCCGAAGGTCGAGAGGCAGGCGGGACAGCACGATGTGGGGCAACAAGAAGGACCATTCATCCACCGGTAAATCCAGCCGCCTCAACGCATTACAGGCCACCAAGACTGAATTCACGATGTCCAGGCGTAGTTTGGCCCTGTCCCTAAGCAGCGGGAGGCTTGGAAGCTGCCTAATGTATTCGTCCGCGATTCGCCGGACGTTGGCGTATCTTCCGGCGAGGAGGTCCCGAGCAGTCTGGTAGGTGTCGTCCGACAATCTCAAATGGCCGACGGCGCCCAGGGCCTCCCCCTCCAGTGAGGCTAGAAGGTACGTCATCTTCTGGCTTGGTGTCACGTCCACTAGACTATCAAAAAGGCCAACAAAAGTCATCCAGTCGGAGAGGACCCCGGAGAACCTTGGCAGGTCCAGAGTTGGGAGTCGTCCCAACAGCTCCTGCTGGGTGGGCTGCTTCCGAGGGGACTCGGGCAGGCCAGTCAGCCGAGCTTCCCGCGCTTCATTATCATATTTGGCCCCCGCCTCGATCAAATCGTCCGTGAGCGAAAAGAATTTCTCGTAGTCCGCGAGGCAGGAGTCTAGGACTCCCTGTTCCGCATCCGAGGCCAAAAGCTCTGTGCAAGCCTCCTCCACTACGGCCCTTCGGGCATCCACCTGCTCGATCCGCTTCCCTAAACTATGGATCCGATCGGATCAACCTATCAAAATATGGGCGTTCGCGGCTCAGCGCAACTCCGCCTGCAGGCGAAGCACCGGTAGCTTGTGCGATGGCATCACTACTAACTACAAATTACTATCAAATTAAATTCAATACAAATTACTACAAATACAAATTACTATTTGTTAAATTAAATACAAATTACACTACAAATACAAGTACACATTACAGCTAAGATGCCTCGCTCTGGCGACCGACCCTACGGCAATTAATCTACTATAATTATACGATTATGTGATAACGCTATTTATCTACCTACCCGACGCGTGACGGTACCTAACCCTAAACTACACTCCCGCTTGCGCAACCTAACGGGCGTGGTTCCTAATTCTACCCACCTATCCGCTAACAAACAAAGGAAGCAAACGAAAAAAAATTTTTATTACGTATTACGGCCGGCCGTGATTGTAGAAACAATCAACCACGCTCTGCTACCAAAAATGTTACGGCCCCCAGCTGCCCCGGCAAAGTTCGCCTTGGCTAGGGCCCATAGTAGCCTCCTCGACGAGCAGCCGAGGGTTCGGGCCCAATGGCCTATGGATAATTCTAAATTAATTGCAAATAAGCAAGCACAACTTACCGATTTCCGGAGGTAGGGTTGACCACAGGGTACCAGTCAGGTGGTAAGTGATGTGCATGTAAGTAATGTGTAGTAGTGTGTACATGTGTAACCTGACAACCCCGATGAAGTCGGACCGCAGATCCCCAGACGCTGTTTCTCTCCAAATGTGAGATCCCTCCAGGGAGGCGTTCACCAATTGAAAACTTCTGCTTTCACTTCCTTGTATTAGTTTATCAACTCTATTGTACATTTAATTACCTTCAAAGTCAACCAACTCAACGTTCATCGAAATTAAAACAAGTGACACACGACACAAGTAACGAACAGTCGTTCAAAGTTCAATATTCAATGTTCCGGGTTCACTTAGCACAAAATTACTAACACGGGAACGAACGCGGCCTCTTCTCGAGTCTCAAAGTTCAGCATTCCACACAACAAGGCAAAATTCCCTCGCACGATATCAAAATGCCACGAAGCAACTCGTCGAATCAAATTAATGTCAATCAAAGTTAAATTAATAATTCAAACTCAATACAAGCCGTCCGTCGCGCAACAATTATTGGCAATCAGTTAATTTAATCACTCAAAACTCAAATTAGGCCTCTTGTCACGTAACACTCAAAACAGACACTCAATTCGAGGCGGCAGGCCGGACCTAAATATTCAATAGGAAATTCAAACGACGCGTACAACTATGGACATCAGCCGTGCACGACCCACTAACGGTCGCAAAGAACACTAGTCGAAAATGCCGCGGTGTTCAATACACTGTTGCTAGCCCAAGCGGCCGAAAGACGGGAAGCGGCATTGCATTACATTTGCACAACACCACCATCTATCGATGAAATTGGTTAATTATTGTACTTTTAGATTTAGTTAATAAGGTTAATATTTTTATAATATATTTAATACGTTCTTTAATACTTTTGTTTACTGCGTTTTAGATATACATAATTATATCATTATAGAACATTATTTTACATCATTTAATTATGATTTATGATATGATATTAGTTTAAAATGTACTTGATGACTCACCCAAAGCCACCGTTGAGCAAATTCGTACCTATACTTCCCTACCCATACTTCAGAATATTTATCATAAGTTTTGATGGAATGAACTGATTTTAATGAAATAAAGACTTATTTAACACGAAAATACACTTTATAATTTCGTTAACAATTCTTATGATATAAATTAGTACTTTATACGTGATACGTTAACAAACAGACAGACAGACAGAAAATTCTAAAAATGGTAGAAATGTATTTAATTACTTATTTTTAGTACCCCTTAATCATTTTTATTACAATAATATAAAATGTACAGACATCTGCTATTTAATTTTTTATTATATGTGTAGATAATTCACACAATAGTTCATAAATATATAATACACATTTTTGGAAATTATAATATCGCTTTTGTATGTAATATTCAACTAAATTTTTGTCCTAAATTCATCGCTAGTTGTATTTGTTTGTGTTTATAGTATAAGAGGTGACAACGGATTAACTGCACTGTCGTTAAGATGGCTGATTTAGTATCAGCAGCGTGTAAATCTCTTAATATGCGAATGGGATGAAACCTGCATGTGGTTGGTGCATTTGGTACGTAGAGCCGTTGAAGTGCGTGTCATGGTTTAGTAAACCTAAACGTATCAACAACATCACTAGGATGGCCGATTCAAGGATAATAATATGATACTATGCACAGTAGCTATACGCACAGTATAAAAACTGAAATAATTCGCTGTTGCGTGCAGTGGATATAGACGTTCAAATGCGTGTTAATTTGCTTACAAAAAATTAAACCTCACCAGGATCAATATAAAATCATATATACAATTAAAATGAAATCAACATCAAAATTAAATTTGAACAAAATCCAAAACACTTACTACATCAATCAGGTACCACAACAATAATTATATAACAACAAAAAACATGTGTGCAGTTCACATTCGGTAGAATATATATTAACCATCTTTAAAGCACCGCACGTTTTCTATCAAGATTTTCGCAGTAGCAGCCCGGAGCCAAATTTCAGCGATGTTTCATCCTTGTTGCGCACGTGAATCCATTGGTTCTGCATTCAATCTCTCTGTATTTTCCGTCGGATTACTATTCCATCGGACTATGAAAGTGTGAGAGTGTCGAGTCAAACGCCCGGTAAAATAAAAAGTGTCGATAACTGTCACATAATATTTCATCCTTATAAGGGTCGAATTTCCCTAAATCTTTTCTTAGTAGTCCACATCATAAAAAGTAACTATGATCCAAATTTCCGACTTCTACGTCAAGCAGTTTGGGTTGTGCGTTTATAGATGAGTCAGTCACTCAGGAGATCTTATAGTATAAAGAGGATTTAATAGATAAACAGTGAACAGTGACACCTGTCGGTAAAAGGCAAAACTAAATCTACGACTAATCTTTATATATAAAAATTACGTGTCACATTGTTTGTCCGCGATGAACTTCTAAACTACTAAGCTGATTACAATGAAATTTGGCACATTGCATGCAGTTTGGTCCTACTTGAATGATAGGATAGTCTTTATCCCGATAAGTGACTCTCCAATATTTTTTATAGCGAATTTAAGGATTTTTTATAGGAAGGGTTGTCGGAAAGGGCAAAACAACGTCTGCCTGGCCAACTAGTTAAATTATATTGAATATTCGATCGATTTGATTAAGTGAGTCCACTAAAAATGAAATTACATAAACGTTATTTTTAAAAGAGATAAAAGAGACTTCTGTAGAAAAGTAAGGATTTTGGTCAAATTTTAAGAAATTCCTTAGTAAAAATATATGTAAATTACTAAATCCAATTTGTGAAATTTAAGTAAAATTAATATAACTGTTAGAAAGTGCGAACTCATTATTTTTTGCCATATAACAGATATAAGCTATTAAATAATCTCTATATCACAATGTATTTACAGTTATGTATTACATTAGATGAAAGTTTAAATTGGTATAGGTATATTATAATTATTTTGCCTATGAGCAGTTATGAAAATAGATCTGAAGGACAGGAACAACCTGCTTCTTAGCATAGTCTTAATCAGATGAATCACTGATCTACTAAATATGGACTCGCGTATAATTTTTTTAAACGTTAACCAATGTTTTGACGAGTTCTGTTTCTAAAATTATGTTGAGATCAAATATACATTGTTCATTCATTCATTACGATCTATCAAAGTCAACTACTAAGCCTATCCAACGGATAACCTCATGAGGGGGTATTTTTCATAGTTTCCATTTTTGCCAGGAGGGTTGGTAATCGCAGTTTTTACTTTGGACCTAGTTGTTGTTAGTAAAATGCCGATACCCATCTCCTGGTTTTCATCTGCCTTTTACCACACCCACGGGATGAATTGGAGTAGTGAATATTCTTTTACCGCCAATACACATTGTTATTGGATAGTTATGTTATAAACCACGTTATTACCTACTTAGAGATTTGGGAAAAATATTTAAAAAAAAGGTTGTTTCAAGTACAAAATATCGTGATTAATTTCAAACTGCGTCTATTTGTAGGTGAAATGTATTACGCATTTTTCACGTGAAACTTTATTCGATAAAGAATATATAACAGAAATTATTTTTTAAATAGATTCATATTAAAAAATCTAATAAACAAGATAAAATTACTATAAAATAAGCGGCGTTTCGCACGCTCCTCAAACTCAAACCCACTACCCGCTCGTCATCGTAGAATTTTAGTATAAGAAAATCCACAAATTTTACACGCACTTCAAATGATCGCAAAAGTATATATGTATTATCTAGTATACATCAACTTACTTATTTTGAGCCCGTGTTTTTCAGTAGTTTTTTAAAAACATGGAAAGTTTAATAAACAAAATTATGTCACAATTCAATTATCATGAAAAGATATAAAAATGAAGGTTGTTTATCAAGGACCGATAAAAGTTTTTGTATTTTAGAAGATTATTGCAGATGTAATCAATCCACATACAATTTACAAGTATTATTTTATTTAAATTTAGTTTGAATATTTTTATATTGATTTTTCTGAAGTAAATTATTTATATACGTTTGTATACTGATTCTAATAACGCACTTAACTGGAACCACAGAGTTATTGTTAGCTATTTTATTTTGTCGGCTCTAACGAAAAGCCATAACTTTACAAGACAGGCTAACTGAGTAGATAACCTCTATATAATAAATATTGGTTATCAATTTAAATTTAACTACTGCTATAATAATCTCAGCATAAAATATTACTAAAATAACCTAAACGGCATCGTAATTGGATGGTAACCTCAACAAAGAACCCGATGAGTTAATCAGGGCAGGACTATTCTAGAAGGTCTGAAATGATATCACAATGGGTGGACCACACAGAGGGTAACCCACTGATCAACAATTCACTCGTGCTTCAGATCATAGATCCCCACTGCACCGGTTGAGTCGGGTCCTAAAACAAGACTACTTGCTTAGCAAATTTCCGAGTGGTTCATATGCTTATTATATTAATTTGATTTTATTCTAATAACTTTCTTTGCATTTTCCTATATTATCTACCTGAAATGAATATTAAAATAAAATTACTATTTTATTAAGTACACTAATTTCTGATAATTACAAAAACCAATACATAATATAACTCACATACCTAGTTACCTTAGAAGTCTAACTAGTGTTGAAACAGCTAGACTAGTTTACTTTAGCTATTTCCATAGCATAATGTCGTATGGTATTTTGCTATGGGGACACGCAGCTGACACTGAAATTATATTTGTTTTACAGAAGAGGGCCATAAGAGCAATTTATGATTTAAAGCCTAAAGAGTCGCTGCGACAAAAATTTAAGGAAATTAATATATTAACTTTGGCCTCTCAATACATTTATGAAAATGTAATGTACGTACACAAAAATAAAAGTAGTTTTACAAAAATAAGTGATATTCATTCTGTAAATACTAGGAACAGACACAAGCTAGTAGTACCAGTTACTCGACTCCATCGAGTCAGTAATTCATTCTTGGGACGATGTATACGCTTTTACAACAAAATTCCAGAAAATATACAAAATTTGACCTGCTCAAAGTTCAAAAACTTTATTAAACTAAGTTTGTATAAAAAGGGTTATTATAATTTTAATGAATTTATAGATGATAATAACCCCTGGAAATGAGGTGATCGCTACCAAGCTATTTCTAATTTGTTGTGTTGTTAATTTGTGTAACATACATGATTGTAAGCTGTTATTTAAAAAAAAAGTCCCGCTGGGTTTCTTGCTGGTTCTTCCCAGGACAGAGGTTTTTTTTTCGAACCAGTGGTAATCATACAAAAGAGTGACTTTCAATAAGTATTATTTATAATCTATATTGAATAAAAAAGTTTCTGTTTCTGTTTCTGTATCTGTTAGTTAGTCTACTTACTCGAAGAATACAAATAATTTTATTAGTCATGTCCGACACTTGTGACCCACCCTTATGTTATGTCAACCAATAGATGTATCGACTCGACTCGTCAAATCGAGCTACGAACGGACGTGAAAGCACCTCGAAAATTGAGGCGGCACTGATTTTTTTTCACGCATGTTCTCTAATATAAAGCGAATTACGGAAACCTAACCATTTCATACTAAAATGTATGGAAAGTGGGGAACGATTTCTGCTAAAAAATTAATGAGAAAATGAAATGATTAGATTATTGCTTTTTGGTTTGAATTAGTAAAAATAATGAATGGTGAATGTGTGTTCTATTCTTTTATCTCACGTTTTATCTAAAAATATTTTTAAAACAATAACGAAATAGCCTAGATATTTAAAATAGAAAAGGCCATTTTATGTGTTTTTACCATTGTTGACGACTTTTTTTCTCAAGATATTATTTTATAAATATCACACGGTGAAAGTGAAGACTCATCTATTAACTAATTGAGATTTTTTGTGGTGTCATTCAATGAAGTCAGTTTTTTAATATTTTTCTACGCGGTAGAGCCATGCTGCAGGTATATTATTCGTAATTCGTGCTGCAGGTATAATTCGTGAGTGTAGAGAACCGGAGACCCTTTTTACTGGCAAAGAGGCATTCCATCTTAGTCCTCATGGGTGACAACGCATCTGCATCTTGAGTCTTTATTGAGATAGATATAGATGTCTATGGGTCACAGTAACCACTTACCATCAGGTGGACTGTGTGCTCGTTTGTCACCCGATCCTATAAAAAAAAACCGTAACTGCATATTTGCGCACAATGTTCTTGAAGAAAACTTAATTTACGTGGTACCTGATTTATATAAAGTGTTTTGAATTTTATTCAAATTTAAGTTTGATGTTGATTTAATTTTAATTTTATAGCTTGTATCAGAAAAATTCTTAAATTTCATAACGTGGTAGCGGCGTAAAACCTACCAACCCTTGTTTCGCACCATGAGGAAATGGCCCCGAGTCCCCGACGCCCCATTAATAGGGCTGGGTGCGAAGTATCTTTGGGAGTAAAACGTTGTTTCTCCCGGAGAGGCGAAAAGTGGATTACGGAAGCTCGTCTGGCTACGCTAAATTTATGTTGAGCAATGAATGGTAATTATAAGAGAACGAACGAACGAAAGGAAAAATACTTTATGGAGGGATAATGAGGTTTGTATTGAAGTTTAAGCAAAGGAGAAAACATGGCTAGGCATTTACTAGCAACCAAAGAAGTTCTGGCGGTATGGATGATGAGAATAAAATCAACAGGCAATATTTTAGGCAAGTAGTTGAAAGGGAAAAGGAATAAATTCATTCAAATTCAGTCCAAAAGAGAAGCTATGGTTGAGCATGTGAATCTCACACTATAGGCAGTCTCCGAATGGGGCGATGCCAATCTTGTGAAATTCCACGTCTCCAAAACAAAGGTGTCTCTTCACTACAAAAAGGAGTCAGCTCATTTTGGCTCCTTCTTTCCGAAAAGTATCACTGGAATACACCGACCACCTTCTGTTGTTGGCGTTTGAGATATCCTCAAATCTGAACTTCGGGTGGTTCATTGAGTCCAAGGCCAAAACAGCTGCAAGGAAGCTGGGAGTCCTTGCAAATGTGCGGCGATAATTAACGCCGGGACAGCTGCTTACTTTACATAAAACGCAAGTCCGGTCGTGCAGGGAGTATTGCTGCCATATATGGGCTAGTGCTACAAAATGCCATCTAGCAGCTTTGCACTCAATAGAAAGGTGTGCTAAGAGGCTTATTGGTGACCCGAATTTGGTTAAAACCAATCTTACCAGCCTCGAACACAGACGTAAAGTAGCCAGCCTTTCGGTTTTCTACAGGATACATTTCGGAGAGTGTGCGCGGGAATTGCATAATTTAGTTCCTCCCTATCCCTTCCACCATCGGACAACCAGACATTCGGCCAGTCTCCACACTTTCGTTGTTGACTTACCACGCATTCGAACCAAACGGTTCGCTACGTCGTTCATCATGCGTACAGCAAAGGAGTGCAATAATTTGTCAGCATCTGTCTTTCTATTCGATTACAGTGTGGGTGTCAAGGCAAGAGTGAATAGGCTTTTGTTAAGTCAGTGCGAATCACCATCTTAGGCTACATCACCACTTACTATCAGGTGGAATAGTAGCTAAGCGCTGGCTTAGTATAATATAAAACAAAAAGAAAAACTGATATAAGAACGATAGAAAAATATCTGATAACTTCAGGATAAATATTAAAAAGTTCTGGAAACTCGTAATAACTGCCATGGGAAATTCGAAAAAGCCTACAATAAATGATATTATACAATACGAGAATGGCCAAGTTCCGAGTTTGAAGAGATGGAAGGAATATTTTGAAAGCATTTTTATGATTGAGGAGATAATCAATTACTTAATGTCTAGTAGTGAAAATTGGATGTGTTTGATGAACGAGAATAATTGCTTAATCTGCATGATAGAGTGAGAAACTGAGCGATACGAGAAAAGTGTGGTTTGCAAGATGATGTTGTGACCAGGATTAAGAAAACAAGGTTTGGTCATGCAGGAAGAATGAACGAGGAAAGAGTGACAAAGCAAATTTATATTACAGAAGTGAATGGCAGATTCGGCAAGAGACGCCCTAGACCAAATTTTATCGACCAAATTGGCGATATACGAGTGTCGAAGATGGGCTAGATTAAGAATACAATCTAAGTCGATGAGCATGTATGCGTAGGTATACGGATGTAAAGCAGGCGAGAGAGGTGTCAGGTTCGTGGCAAATGGAAATCCGTAGTCTTTGTCTACCCCTCTGGGTGACAGTCGTAAGTGTTTTTGTGTTATATTACAATTAGCCTGGTGATGTTTAATTTTTTTTAAGCAAATTAACATTTATTTAACCTCTATATCTAATAAAGGCAGCAACGAATCATGTCAGTTTTTACGCATAGCTACTTTGCTATCCATGAATCAGCCATATTAATGAACGTTGAGTTTACTAAACCATGACACGTATTTTCAACGGCTGTACATACCAAAGGCACTAAAGTCATGCAGGCATACCGGCTATATCTAATTCATATAAGTGATCTACATGCTACCAATATCAATTCAGCCATCCTAACGACGGTTTAGTCAATCCATTGTCCCAGAGGCGGGACATATTCCCAGTGATGTTGGTTAAATCACCGCCCATTTTCAGCTTACGTGCCGTGCAGTGGCAGCATAAGAGTATCTACAACCCATATCATCCCTTGGTTTTGTATAATATCGTATCGTAAGAGGCTGTAGAGGGAAACTGAAACAGGACAGCAGTAGTAACTTCATGGTACTCGTAACCAGCCAGCCAAGCGTTGTTCAGCAGTGGGCTTTGATGGTTTGAAATTAATTAACCAATAATAAATGGTGCCGCCTTATTAAAGTGTGCGTAAGAAATTATGCGTATGCGTACTATTTTTAATGCGTTTGTTTTTGTGCGCGTAGGAGAGTTGGCGACAGTTGGGCGACAACAATTACATATGAACTAAACTGTTTTTATGATCTGAGTGAAGTGTTTATGTATTACTAAAGTAATCTATTATTTTGAATGGAGTTTAAAGAAAATATTTAGACACTACTACATGTTATCATATAATTTTATAACAACATTTTAATTTAATATAGGAAAATAAAAATTGGCAAGTTTGAAAATATGTTTTACACGTGCTAGAACCACTCTGTAACTCTATAATGGTTGTAGCACGAATGGGTTGACTCAACCGGAAAGGACCGTGTTCACAGTATACCAGCATAAAATAGCAGTTTAATGCTGTTGTGTTTCATATGGTGAGGCTAGAGATTCGAAGACTCTTTTTACTGCAAACAAAGCATTTCATCGTAGTCCTCAGGGGTACATTTGAATCTTAATCGCCGATAGATGTAGAGGTATATGGGCCACACCATCCAGTTACCATCGAGTAGACAGTATGCTCATTTGTCACCCTTTTCCTATGAAAAAAATGATGTCTGATTCTTGTTACTCCATCACCTAAACAAATAAATTTATTTGGATACAATTCAACAATCAGATAGACAATATCCTGTTTTATAACATGGTATAGGTATGTTTTATCACAAAAATGTTGGTAACCGCAGGAAAGTGAACATCAAGTTTAACACGTATACTCATTTTGTTCTCCGCTTATATGTCTTCCTACCATAAAACCTGGCAACTTTGCCATTTTTGGAAGGACTTAAAAGCTTAGGACCAATTTACCAACAAAAAATTAACTGCCAGACTGGACGTCAATGTTAAATGTAACATTATATTCTTCATATATTTGGTAATTATTAGTGATTTAAACAAATACTAACATTAAATGGACAAAAATTACTCAAAAATCGAAAATGGTAAAGTTAGCCTCACTTTGGTGGCAACTTTGCCATCAGGGTTTATAAAGAAAATAATAGGATTTGACTTCAAGGTTGAAGGTAAGTTTACCTCATAATATAATACACAACACTCGGAATTATGATTTGCCCCTATAATTGTGTTGTAAATAGCAAAATTTACTCTTGCGGCAAAGCTGCCCGTCCATTTTTCAATTTTTCATACAAACTTGAAAATATGTGTCAGGGCGTCAAAAATTCTTGATTACGTACTTATATTAATTTCTTTATTTAAATCTTGTCACAATAATTTCTTAAGCAAAAATCTAAAATATATCAAAAATACTCTCGTTTAAGATTAAAAATCAAATTTGTGCAATAATATATAAATCAATTATAGTATAGATATAAAAAAGCTTGTCGGAATCATTTTTTACAAGTATTCATTTTTTTATTAGACATCATCATCGTTTTATTACTGGTCGTAATAAAATGATGTCAGTTCATAATTATTGTAATCAATGTAGATATTGTTTCCCACAATAGCAAAACAACAATAATCATTAAAAATGACACATAATGTTTTGTTTAATATCAATACATTAGGTTGAAATTATGAAAAATACTGAATTGTAATAATATTATTAATGCCCGGCAACGCAGTTAAATAATATAGATTTCTCTTTTCTTTTCCTTTACTTTTGATAAAAATGAATTGATTGACGACTCATTTGGTAAAATCTGCTACAATGAAACATCGATACAAACACACATACATACATAGAATGTCAAGTACAGAACACTTTGTTTAAATAGTTAAAAATATAGGTTGAAAGTGACAACCCTTGGTTGTAGTAAAACATGTCAAAAACACTGTATTACATTTGATAACCATTAATATTACATTACTACAAAGATATAGATTTTGTTTGAAATACGAGGGCGGCACTGAAAATTTCGGGAATCAAGGAAGTGACACAACATTACTATTTAAAAATGTATTTATTGCTTTTCGAAGTATTCTCCGCGAAATTTGACACATTTTTCCATACGATGGAACCAATCATTGAAGCAACCATTCCATTCGGAAGTTGGGGCCTCCAAAATGGCCGTTTTGTAGGCGTCCACAGCTTCTTCAGGTGATGAAAATCTCTGTCCAAGCAATTTATTCTTTATTTTAGGGAAAGTATAGAGATCATTAGGGCTTAGGTCGGGGCTGTACGGCGGATGGTCTAATAATTCTATGTTTTCTTGCTCTAAAAACTCTTTTGTTCTGTGTGCGGTGTGAGAACTCGCATTGTCGTGATGGAGGATGATGCGGCGGTTGCAGTTCTCTTTACGGAGTTCAGAAACGACCTGTGGCAAACAAATGCTAGCATACCATTCAGCATTAACCATTCTTTGTCCCTCAAGAGGCATAGTCGTAACATGGCCGGTTTAGGAGCCAAACGTGGCCACCATTTTTTTTGCTACACTCCGTGAACGAACAATTTTTGTTGGCTTTAACTCATTTTCGGACACCCAAACTCATGACTGGTTTTTTGTTTCGGGTTCGTACGCGTATATCCAGGATTCGTCACCTGATACGATGTTGTATACAGCAATTGAGGATCCTGCGTGGAATCTTTTCAGTTTTTGGACGACCTTGACGGGGATCATCACTGAACTTGACACGTCCACGTTGAAATTCAGCAAACCAGCGATAAACTGTGGTTTTGGATGGGGCTTCGTCACCAAATGCAGAAATCATCCGGTCAACACACTGTTTTTGTGTTAAACCACTTCGAAAGTCATAATAAATCATCGCTCTTGAATTTTCTCGAGTCAATTCCATTTTTTTTTTTTTTTTTTTTTTATAGGAGAGGGGGCAAACGAGCATGCGGCTCACCTGATGGTAAGTGACTACCGCCGCCCATGAACAACCGCAACACCAGGGGAATTGCAGATGCGTTGCCGGCCTTTTAAAAAGGAGTAGGCTCTTTTCTTGAAGGTCCCTAAGTCGTATCGGTCCGGAAAAATCCCTGGTGGTAAACTATTCCACAAGGAAGTTGTGCGAGGAAGAAAACATCTTCTAAATCGCACAGTGGTGGACCGCCAATCATCCAGATGGTGTGGATGGTATCGGGAGTTCTGCCGCGATGTGCGTTCGTGAAATTTGGCGGCTGGGATTAATCCGAACAATTCCTCAGAGCACTCCCCATGGTAGATGCGAAAGAAAATGTAAAGAGATGCAACATCTCTTCGCAGTGCCAATGAATCGAGCCGATCGGAAAGGGCTCGGTCGTCGACGATTCGAGCCGCTCTGCGCTGGATGCGGTCAAGTGGAAGGAGCTGGCACTGGGGAGCCCCTGCCCAGAGATGGGAACAGTATTCCATGTGAGGCCGAACCTGCGCCTTGTAAAGTTGCAGGCGGTGTGCCGGCATGAAATACTGTCCCGCTCTGCTGAGCACGCCAAGCTTTTTAGAGGCCAATTTGGCCTTCTCTTCCAAGTGACCACGAAACTGCACGTCACTCGATATGTCGACTCCGAGGATACCGATACTGGCTGAGGCAAGAAGGGGAGTGCCTTGAAACTGAGGAGATACGACAAAGGGGTTCTTTTTAGCGGTAAACGCGCAAACTTGTGTCTTCTGAGGATTAAACTGGACTAGATTTAGTCGCCCCCAATCCGAGACTTTGTCCAGCAAAGACTCGACTTCAGACACAAGTTTGTTCCGGTACTCGGCGACGTTTTCCCGAGAAATATTGGCCCGGCCGGTGTATAGAGCATCACCAGTGCTGTCATCCGCATAGCAATGAATGTTACCAGTTAGCAACATATCATTGATATGCAGAAGAAACAGCGTTGGTGATAGCACACAGCCTTGTGGAACACCAGCGTTAATAGGCTTGTAGTCAGAACATGCACCGTCTACAACGACCTTGATGCTCCGATCTGCAAGAAAGCTGGTGATCCAATTGCACAATTTCTCGGGAAGCCCATAGGAAGGCAGCTTCGAAAGAAGCGCTTTGTGCCAAACCCGATCAAAGGCCTTCGCAATGTCCAGACTAACGGCCAACGCCTCCCCCTTGGACTCTACTGCCTTCGCCCATCTATGGGTCAGGTAGACCAGAAGATCACCAGCTGATCGACCCCGACGAAAACCGTATTGGCGGTCACTAATCAGCTGGTGATCCTCAAGGTACCGGATGAGCTGGCAGTTAATAATGGATTCCATTATTTTGGAGAACAAGGAGGTGATCGTGATTTTCTCAACGACTAAACAAGTTTAACAAAACCTTGTAACAAGACCGAGAATCGTTTTTTAAATAAATAAATGGTATACGATTTTTAAAACCCAGTGGTTTTCAATTAAAAAGATTTTAATATGACAGGAACAGTGGAAATATTCCATTCCCGATACTTTTAGTGCAGCCCTCGTAAAAACTAAAGTCCTGGAGCATTTAATAAAGAGGTTATTTCGCTGGTACAATTCCGCATTAAAATAAAATGCCAAAATTAATTCACATGTTGCCATATCTAAAGCAATGCTGTTAATGAGTTATTGTATTCTCATCCTAAAAATGGCACATCTCTAAAAACGTTACGTTTTCCGTGTAATTTTGTACCAGTACACCCCTGACGGCAAAGTTAACTTCCATTGGTAAAGTTACCAGACTTGACTGTATTCATAAGCGAAGACACGTTAGGATACTTACCACATTATTTTCTATTTTATTCAATAACCATTATCTGAATTATCTGAAATATAACTTTCAGTTCTTGCAGGACATTCATGGTAAACAAATCGTTCATCGGAGACTCTTGCTCTCTTTATACCCATTATCCGTTCGGGTTTCATATCTTCATTGTTTGCTGTTCAAGCCACGCGTCTATGGAATAACCTGCCTGAAAAGTTAAGACAACCTACCAGCAAATAAACATTTAAGATTAATGTTTGAGCTTATTTTTTAAAAATTATTCAAATTTGCTAAGCTCCATCATTATTGTAGTTATCTCTATATTCGTTTTATCAGTATATTATGTATCAGTTACTAGTATACTATCTATATTATGTTTTATTGCCTTATAGCTTTTATTGCCCTATATCTTTGTGTATAAGTACGCGTATATAGTTGTGTGTATTCAGATGGGTGTGTGTTTATGTTTACTTTTTATAATATTTTAATGTTCTCTGTAACCACGAATTGTGGATTGCGGAAGCCCATCTGACAACGTTGAATTTATGTGGAGCAATGAATGATAAGATGGATGAAGTATGCGATATGATGTATGATAGAGAAATAGATGAGTTATGTGTAAATGAGACAAAACTAAAGGGAAAGGATGCCACTACACATATCATGTATACCGCGTACTGGTCTGGTGTAGACGTGATCAAGCAGTCATGCCGGGGGTCGGTATCATCCTTTCAGAAAGAATGTGTGAAAGAATATGAATGTATAAGCCCGAGACTGCTATGGATACGAATGAAAGTGGGCTTAAAAAAGTTATTTGTTCTAGGGGTCTACGTCCCAGACATGTCTACATGTCTTCATGTCCACTTATATCCGAGAGCGGTTTTCGGAGATGGTAAGGATCATCACCATCATCATTACAGCGCTTCACAAGTCCACTGCTGAACATAAGCCTCCGCCAAAGAATACCACAAAGCACGTTCTGAGCCACCTGCATCCATCGACTTCCTGCATATCTTACTAGTTCGTCACTCCATCTAGTGGGGGGACGCCCTACACTTCGTCCGCCAGTACGAGGCCGCCACTTGAGAACCTTTTTTCCCCATCGGTTGCCGGTTCTTCGAGCTATATGGCCGGCCCATTGCCACTTCAGCCTATTAATCCGTTGGGCTATGTCGGTCACTCTGGTTCTACTGCCGATGTCCTCATTTCTAAGTTTGCCACGCAAAGAAACTCCGAGCATAGCCCTCTCCATAGCTCGCTGAGCGACCTTGAGCTTCCTCATCCGGCCAGCAGTGAAGGAACACGTCTCAGTTCCATAGATTATCACTGGCAACACGCACTGGTTGTACAGTCTCGTTTTCAAGTTTTGAGGTATACCTGACGAGAAAATGTGCCGTCATTTCCCGAACGCTGCCCAGCCGAGTTGAATCCGTCGATTGACCTCTCGGTCGAAGTTGGACTTACCTAGACGGCTCCGTGGCGCAGTTGCTTAGCAATCAGTTGTTGCGCTGGGGGCCGCGGGTTCGAATCCCGCACGGAACAAGTATTTGTATGGCCTACAAATAATTGTTCCGGGTCTGGATGTTTGTCCTTGTGCAATTTATGTTTGTAAACTGCCTCCACGACACAGGAGAAAATCCTAGTGTGGGGATAACGTTTCTTTTTTTTTTAATTGTCCCAGGTAAACATACTCGTCAACAACTTCGAGCTTAGTGCTCCAAACAACTACCGGCATAGGTGTGACATGGATATCAAACATGATCTTTGTTTTGTCCATGTTCATCTTAAGACCTATCCGTTGAGAAACAATATTGTAGTTATTGAGCATAGTGCTTAGGTCCTCCAGTGATTCTGCCATAAGGACTATATCGTCAGCAAATCGAAGGTGAGTAATATACTCGCCATTGATGTTAATAACGTATCCTTTTCAGTCCAGAAGCTTGAAAACGTCTTCTAATGCAGCGGTGAAGAGTTTCGGGGATATAACGTCACCCTGTCTTACACCTCTCTGCAATTGGATAGGTTTCGTACTCTGGTTCTGTACTCGGATAGGTATCGTAGCCCTACTGTACAAGCACTTCAGTACTTTGATATACCGACAGTCAACTTGGCACCGCTGAAGAGACTGCAGCACCGCCCAAATTTCGACGGAATCAAAGGCTTTCTCATAGTCCACATACTCCAGACATAGTAGCAAATTGTAATCCTCGGACTTCTGTACAATTTGCCGAAGGGTATGTATATGGTGCTAAAGCCTTTTCGGAAACCGGCTTATTCGGGAGGCTGGAAGTCGTCAAGTCTGCGCGCGAGACGATTCGTAATTACTCTCGAAAAGAGCACGTAGACACGGCTCAGAAGGGAAATCGGTCTGTAGTTCTTCAAGAGAGCGTTGTTACCTTTCTTGATTGAAGAATAAGACCACCGCACTTCTGCTCCACGCTTCCGGTGTAATGCTACCATGGAGGACGGAATTAAAGAGCTTCTGAAGGATTTCAAGTACCGGTTTTCTACCCGCTTTCAACAGCTCCGCTGTAACTTCATCCTCGCCTGGGGCCTTGCCATTTTTAAGGTGTAGGAGAGCCATTCTAATCTCGCTCAGACTAATGTCCGGGATATCATCGGAATAGTGTCGGATAAGACTCGCTCTTGGATCGTTACTCACACTTACGTGTGGCTCCAACGATGATGTGTACAGCTGCCCATAGAACCTCTCAATCTCACTCAAAATCTCAGGTGTCCCGGAAACGACGCTGCCACATTCGGTGTTCAGCTTCGACAGTTCGATCTTTCTGGCAGACAGATCTCTAGCAAAGACTTTGGAGCCCTGGTTCCGCTCGATCGCTTCTTCAATAAGAGCAGTGTTAAAGTTGCGTAAGCCCTGCCGCATGCATTTGGAGATCTGTCTGTTCAGCTGCCTGTATGCTGTCAAATTTACTGAAGACTGCATCTTCATAGCCATGAGATTAAGGGTGTGATCGGAAAATTTTTGTATTCTTCTGCGGTGGGTCTTGCAAAGCTTAGCTTCGACCGCATGGACAGTTTCCACGAGCTTGTCATTCATATCGTCCACTGAATTTCAATCTTCTAGGCACTTAAAGCGGTTTCTTAGCTCAAGCTGAAAGGTTTCGGGACTTTGATTAGAGCACGAGGGGGACGGAGCGTTGACTTTATTAGACGTGACCTCTCCAACTTAACGTTTAGGTTCAGTATGCCTCTCACCATTCGGTGATCGTTGCCGGTTTTCACCCTCGCGATCACTGAGACATCACTGAACAGTTGTCGTCTGGTCGTCATAATGAAGTCAATCTCATTTTTTGTCGAACCATCGGGGCTCGACCAGGTCCACTTCCTGTGGCACCGATTCTGGAAGAAAGAGATCATCATAAATAGT
This sequence comes from Parnassius mnemosyne, assembly GCA_963668995.1. NCBI lineage: Eukaryota > Metazoa > Arthropoda > Insecta > Lepidoptera > Papilionidae > Parnassius > Parnassius mnemosyne. The sequence continues at coordinate 42,769,864 of CAVLGL010000104.1, read as the reverse complement.
CCCTCTTTCTTCATGAAGTCGGCCAGCTGCTGGCGCCTTGGGTTCCGTTGCTCTATTCCGAATTTCCCTACTTTCAGCTCACCGTTCCCTCTTGTGCGTAGTTTTGCGTTGAAGTCTCCCATTAACACCGTATAGTGGGTTTTGGAGGAATGCATGGCTCTAGAGATATCCTCATACATTTCCTCCTCCTCATCGGGGTATACCGAAGTTGGTGTTTAAACCTGTAGGAACTTTAGCGAATACCGTTTGGTGATTCTGAGTATAAGATACGAAACCCTCATCGACACTCTCCCAATCTTTACAACGTTGTTAACGAGAGACTTGTGGACGATAAATCCGACACCTCCTTGGCACAGATGGTCACCTTCCCGGTGATAGAACAAGTTGCCGGATTCGAGGATTATCGTGTCCCCCCCCCCCCCCTCTTCAGACTTCTGATAAACCTATAATATCCCAGCGCAACTTATCTATCTCTTTTTCCAGCTCTCGTCAGTAATCAGGGTAAGTGCGTTATATGTTGCTAGGTCGAGTCATCAAAGGAGGTCACCTCTTACGACACACACGGGAAGATATAGGGTAGTGAGTATTCTTACCCGCCACTACACGGGGGTGATGGGGGGGGTGGGGGTGGATGGTAAGGATGGTGCTAATGAAATGCAAGGTTTATGAAAATATTGTGATATTAGGAGAGTTTAATGGAAGGATTGATGTGAGGAGGCTTGGTTATGAAAGGATATTGGGAATGTTTGGTGATGAAAGTATAAATGAGAATGGTGAAAGCCTCCTCACCATATGTGTAGAAAAGAATATTTTTGTGACGAACACTTTCTTTCGTCATAAGAAGATTGAAATGTATACGTGGAAAAGAGGTGATGATAGAAGCATGACAGATTTCATAGTTGTAGATGAAATAATAAGGAGCGCAGTGGTAGATACAAGAGTTTACCGGATGTCCAACGTAGGAACGGATCTTTACTTGGTCTTATACCGAATTAATGTTCTATTCAGAGGTTGGCGGCATCGGACATCTGTGTCTACCACTGCGTTTCAGCGTATAAGAACAGTAAGGTTACAAGATGAAGGTGTGATAGAAAAGTACAAATGTAGACTGAGAGAAAATATAAGTGATTTGAATGAATCGTGTATATATTATATTGACTTAGATACTGTGTGGCATAATGTTAAAAAAGGTTTGGTGGATGCAGCTGCCGAAATATGTGGTGTAAGTAAGAGAACAAATTAAATTAAAAATAATACATTATAGTGGATTGATGAGGTACGGGTGAAAGTTGAAGCAAAAAAGAGAGCATGGCTAGATTTACTAGCAACCAAGGCTGGTAATTCTAGCGGTGTAAATGATGATATTAAAAGAAAAGAGGCAGTCTTTAGACATCTAAATAAGAGAGTGAAAGAAATAGTTGGAAGGAAAAAGCAAGAAGACTTCCAGGCTAATATTTAAATGTTCTGTAAACTCGTAAGAACTGCCAGGGGACATTTAGAACAGAAACATTCAACTAGAATGAATGATATATGAGACCAGAAGGACTGTATTCTAAATGACTAAGTTTCGAGTTTGATGACATGGAAGGAATATTTTGAAAGCGTGTTTATGAGTAAGGAGACGTTTCAATTAAAAGAAATATAAATTCTGATAGAAGAGGAAAAAGATAGGAAGATAAGTGTAGACGAAACAATGAAAGCAATGAAAATCATAAAAGCAGGTAAGGTAGCCGGATATGATAGATATCACTCGAAATAATAAAAGCTGGAGAGAGAGTGGTACACTGTCCACCTTGTTTAATTTATGTTTGGAACTGAAGTGGGTAGCGGGACACTGGTGCAAAGCCGTGATAGTCCCAATATATAAAGGAAAAGGGTCGCAGCAGAACTGTTGAAAGGTGAAGAATGTGGGTCAATAATGGTTGAGTGAATGGAGTAACCGTCAAATGCCTTTTGTACGCTGATGATCAAGTCATATTTGCGTCGTCTGCGGTCAGGTTGCAAATGATGGTTACATTAATGAACAGATAATTAAAAGAAAGGGGAATAAAAGTGAAGCAAGAAATACGAAAGTTATGGTTTTTAAAAGGGAAGAAAGTAAAACGATATGTGAATTAAGAATAGAAGGGGAGTTAGTCGGGAAAGTAGATAATTTTGCGTATTTATATAACGACGCTTTCGTTCGTAGAAGTAGAGTAAATGATGCTCTACACTCTATTGTGATCAGAATGTGTCCAAAAGAGTACGTATGGCAATTCACAAGTTAGTCCCTACTTTATTGTATGGTAGTGAAAGTTGGGCGTGGCAGATGAAGGACGAGAGTAAAATATCTGCTGTTGAAATGCGGTCATTAAGGAGTACGTTAGGGCTGAATCTGAAAGACGGGGTGAGACATTGTGTGATAAGAGAACAGTGTGGTTTGAAAGATGATGTTGCGACCAGGATTAAGAAAGGAATGCTTCGGTGGTTTGGTCATGTAGAAAGAATGAACGAGGAAAGTGTGACAATGCAAATTTATGTTGCAGAAGTGAGTGGCAGAGTCGGGAAGGGACGCCCTAGCCCTAGGCGAAAGTTTATCGACCAAATTGGAGATATATTGAAAATAGACCAAATTAAGAGTTAACCTTAACCGACCGGATGTGGAGTAGGCGAGAAAGGTGTGTCAAGATCATGGCAATTGGATGTCCATAGCCTCTGCCTACCGCTCTGGATGACAGATGTGAGTGTTTATGTTTTATGTTTTGAATCCACATTCGTAGTGTTATCACTTCCCTAAGGTTGACCGGCAGAGAATGCTTATAGCATTAAATCCGCCTTTGATCCTGTACTGTTCCTATATAGTTCAAAAAAGATTAAATAATAATAATAAATAAATAAAAAGACGTTTCTATTTCAACGCAGATGAAGCTGCTGGCCGAAAAGTCTACTAATTAATTATAAAAAATATGTGATTAGTGACTGTTGCTAAATGAAAAGTCATTATGCGGCATAACAGCCTCATATTTTTTTCGGAGGCGTAACCGTTCATGTAATGTTCAAGATCTCGATTAACTCAAACCATACGAAAAGTTACAAGTATAAAGATACCGACGAAGTAAGGGATCCATTTGACTGCTTTATCGTACTTAAAATTCAATGCTAGATATGCGCCTTTACTTAAAAACGCGCAAAGGACGTATTTCTTAAAAGATATATTTCATGAACCGTAAATTGGTAGATAACGTAATATTAGAAGTATTAAGCAGGTCCAAATAAATCCATAATTTCGAGGTTTGAAAAGAAAATCGGTCGATAATTTATTCCGTTTATGGAAGCCAACATAAAAAACTATAATATAATAAAATCGGGAAAAATCTTGGCTATTAGAATGAGCTATTCGGTTACCCTACGTGCTGACTAAGCACAGCAATAAATTCGGCAGTTGTAAGTGAGTATATAGCTTCTCTCAACGACCAGCTCTATTTAGCTCTCTTACGTGTTAACAAATCCGATGTTTTTTTCCGACGCAACTCTGGTGTTATTTTTTTTTTGTTTACACAGTTTACAGAGAAACTTTTTAATGTTTGGTGTTTTTTTTTTTGGAAAGGGGCAAAGGAGCATGCGACTCACCTAATTTTAAGTGACTACCGCCGCTCACGAACACTACCTAGGAAATTTATGCGATTTGCAAAATCTCTACATATTAGTACGTGTGCATTTAGACAAAATATTGAATTTTTTAAAATCATCAATACCAAGAAGCTCAACGTATTGAAACGAATTAACAACTTTTACAAGTATTGCTGATTAATTAAAGTTACAGGATATACAAAGTTGCCTAAAGGTGTTTCAATGTATAGGTAATAAACCTATATTATATACCAAAAGTATACCGTATATATCAATAAGTTTTTAATCAAAGATATTTATTAAATTCTCCGTTTATAAAGAACGGAAAAAAGTGGAATTTTCATAGTTCAAACTCTTGAATTTCATACTAACTCAAGGTTGAATGTAGTCTTGATAATTAGCGAAAAGTGTGCTAGTTTGCGTTGTGCTATGTGCTTAGTTACTTGTTTAAAAATTTGATATCAACACATTAATTATTACTTATCGATAAAGAATCAAAATGATGATGACATACATAGTGCAAACTGGAATTACTCAACACACCAGAAATGGAGAAGTGACTTCTCTCTTTCTCATGCCACAAAATGATATATTGCAGCTTAGACTTTCAGTGAGATCATACTTTTTAATTAGGGTTCAAAATGAACAAAACAGTAGATCAAATTATATAACGCGCTTTTGCTTGATTTATACATTTGAGAGAAAATTGTAAATCTTGTGTAAGCTATCTGTGTAAGGCTAGGGCGGATCATTAGTCCATTATTCCATCATTAGCCATCATAAATGACAGATTACTGATTTCCATTCTGATTGCTACTATCAAGTAAGAAATAAAAGCAGCCATTAATAACACTAACGTTTCATGTCGTTGCCTTTATTCATCTTTATTTCTTATATGTGGGTTCATCCCACAAATAAGAATTGAATATCTGTGAATTCGTCTGCGTATCATTTTTTTATATAACCGAATTTTTAAACTTTATTACCTTATGTATATTAACATAGGGCTAAATCTAGTCCAGTTTAATCCTCAGAAGACACAAGTTTGCGCGTTAACCGCTAAAAAGAACCCCTTTGTCGTATCTCCTCAGTTTCAAGGTACTCCCCTTGTTGCCTCAGCCAGTATCGGAATCCTCGGCGTCGACATATCGAGTGACGTGCAGTTTCGTGGTCACTTGGAAGAGAAGGCCAAATTGGCCTCTAAAAAGCTTGGCGTGCTCAACAGAGCGGGACAGTATTTCATGCCAGCTCAACGCCTGCAACTTTACAAGGCGCAGGTTCGGCCTCACATGGAATACTGTTCCCATCTCTGGGCTGGGGCTTCCCAGTGCCAGCTCCTTTCACTTGACCGCATCCAGCGCAGAGCTGCTCGAATCGTCGTCGACCGAGTCCTTTCCGATCGGCTCGACTCATTGGCACTGCGAAGAGATGTTGCATCTCTTAGCATTTTCTTTCGCATTTACCATGGGGAGTGCTCTGAGGAATTGTTCGGATTAATCCCAGCCGCCAAATTTCACGAACGCACATCGCGGCAGAACTCCCGATACCATCCACACCATCTGGATGATTGGCGGTCCACCACTGTGCGATTTAGAAGATGTTTTCTTCCTCGAACGACTTCCTTGTGGAATCGATTACCATCAGCGATTTTTCCGGACCGATACGACTTAGGGACCTTCAAGAAAAGAGCGTACTCCTTTTTAAAAGGCCGGCAACGCATCTGCAATTCCCTCCCTGGTGTTGCAGTTGTTCATGGGCGGCGGTAGTCACTTACCATCAGGTGAGCCGCATGCTCGTTTGCCCCCTCTCCTATAAAAAAAATTATATGAAAATTTGTATGAAAAAATAATAAAAGTAAAAAATTAAGTATAGATATATTTATAAACTAGTTTTTTACCCGCGGCTTTGCTCGCGTGGTCTTCAATTTAGAAACGTCATTAAATTTAGCAAAATTCGATCACTTTTAGAGTCACTTCGGTGCTGTGTATCTATGTCAGTTAGTCTAAGAATTTTTTAAGATTCCCAAAGACTATTGCATCTAGATGATTGAGATGATTGAGGAACACGTGAATAAATAAGTTTTTCAGAATTGCATTAATATCATATGTCTAGAAACATCTACAATTTTTTTATATTGGACGTGTCTTCCGATGTATCGATTTCGATCGGGTTTGGCACAAAGCGCTTCTTTCGAAGCTGCCTTCCTATAGGCTTCCCGGGAAATTATGCAATTGTATCACCAATTTTCTTGCAGATCAGAGCATCAAGGTCGTAGTAGACGGTGCATGCTCCAATTACAAGCCCATTAACGCTGGTGTTCCACAAGGCTGCGTGCTATCACCAACGCTGTTTCCTCTGCATATCAATGATATGTTGCAAACCAGTAACATTCATTGCTATGCAGGCGACAGCACTGGTGATGCTTTATATACCGGCCGTGCCAATATTTCTCTTTATATAACTTTCTGCCAATCGTGTCGGTTTCTTCAAGATTAATTAAAGTTATTTTCAAAGAATGACACTAGATAGAATTGTATGAAATAAGGTGCCGCACGCATATTTTAGGTAAAATTATCTTAATGATTGGTTTATAACGCGCTCACAACATTCGTTGTAGTCAATTTTTCCTTAAATTAGTAAAAATAGCAGCCTACAAAACTTCTATATTTTGTTAGTTACGTTAGTAGATTTAAAAGCAAAAAGAGTTCAGCAGCTCTACTTCAATGTACTAGTGACCTTTTCAAAACATTTTTAATTTCTTATAGGTACCTACAAAGATTACTTGTGATGTTTCTTCCACTGCTAACAACTTGGAAAATCAGCTTATTAAAATGGGCTCCCAGGACTCAAGTTCGGGTTGCCCGCGTAAGTAAATTCAAAAATAAAGCTTTATGTCTGAAAATCTACTTACCTACATACTTACCTTCATAAAATATTTAAAAAAATATATAAATAATATACGCAAAGTTACTATTATATGCTATTTTATTATGACATTGTCAGAATTTCATGTTTTTATTAATTCAGTGATTTTAACAAATAGATGAAAATTAAATTTCAAAAACAATAAAAATATTTCGAGGGCATGATCTGACACGTGGTAGACACATCCCAAATTTCTTTAAAGAGTAGAGGTGAGATATGTACCAAGCATTCAAACATACTGAGACTTTTAATTTATTTGTTAAATGTTTATTGGTATAATTTATTTATTAGCTTTAGCCATCTGTGTCTCTATTTTCATCCTTCATATCATTCAGTCATAAATTCAAAAATATATCACACAAGAGCATAAACGTGTTCCCTTTGTCCAATTTTATTTCATCTTCGTGCCCGTACTTAATCCTATAACAAACAAGGTCCTTTCAAGGAACGAATAAGTGTCAAGTACTTGGGAAATGAATATGTTTTCAATGAAAATATACTTCGTTTCATAAATTTCTTTTCATATAGTATGAATAAAAATCATACTAACAATAATGTTAGTTATTTATAATCAACATAGTTTACGTCCTTTATGTTCAACTTATTTTATCTATGTTACGAGTATATATTATGTAAACGTAGGTATTGTAATACTCAAAACATTATAAACAATTTTGAATATAAAGTTATTAATTTTAAAACTATCAATTTTAGAAGTTATAACTTTTGGAACGACTACACAAATACAAACTGCTTTAAATAGTGACGTTAAAAACAACGTTTGCAATGCTTCTAATAAGCAACAAAATATGAACCTAAGGGTAGGGTAATAAAAACAAATCTTACGAAGTATTAATACTAAGGTTTGTTCTGTTTACGGGGGAACTGCAATGTTACTACACAATGAACATTGTCAGGGCATATTAATCTATTCTTAATATTTTCTATAGAATATGGGGGGAGAATTTGACTAGTGCCGCCCATGAACATCTGCCACATTAGAAGAATTGGAAATATATGAAAATACGGTGCCATTACATACTATCCTTTCAGTAAGTTCTTTTTTCGGATAAATATAGAAATTAAAACACTTAGATACTAATATTCCTTCCACCAGTGATCTAAAAAAATATTTTAACATTTTTAATAGTTATTTAGATGCAGAGAAATATTTTTTGAATTAAAATTGAAAAGCGTCTTCGGAACAGATTTTCGTTTACAAACAAAATTAGAAATTATAAAATATCTTAGTTTTAGAAAGTTTTAGAAAGTACAGCATTTACATGAAACTATCTTCGTTGATAATAAAAAGACTATAAGACTAAGACGTCTTACTATTGAACATTGAAAATATTGAATTAAATAATGTAAATTTTATTTTCATTATGAAAAATGAATCAGATAACTAAAAAGTAAAGTTTTTTTATACTAATTTAATGATGTCTCTTTTATTATTCATTTCATTATCTATAAAATTAATGTCTGTTAAAGCAAAATATTAGTAAAAAAGATAGGTCGCAATACCAGTTTAAAATAAATTATTGGACAGGAATACTAAAAAAAATAATCATAGGGCCCTATGAATTGCCAGGTAACCTCAATGGAGCCAATTATTTAGAATTTCTGAAATATGAGGTGTCTCATTCATTAGAAGATGAGCCACTAGTAATCCGGCGAATAATATGGCTCCAAAATGATGGTTGTCCGGTACATTACGCCGTCCAAGTAAGGAGTTACTTAAACAAAGCCTACCGTGACCCGTTACATTTTTTATGGGGCTGCCTGAAGGAGCAAGTTTATAAAAACCAATTAAAACAATCGACGAACTTAGACTTCGCGACACAGCCAGCAAGGGTTATTTTTACCAAAAATTATCAAAAACTTTTAGAAAGATCGTTTGTAAAAAGATGCAGAGCCTGCATAAAGGCAGGAGGAGGCCAGTTCGAGCATTTACTGTAAATGATTTTCAATAAAAAAATTGGATATAACTTGTTTCATTTTTTTTTTCATTAAGTTACGCATCCTTAACAAATGGAAAACAGTACAAACCATCTTTTCAGAGCTGTACATAATAGGACATGTCAAGTTTCACTGTTTGTGTTGCCCACACAGCTTAGAGTTCGTCCAAACAAGGCGAGCAGGTAGTAAAGTAAAATTTTCAGGGGCGAAAGATTTACTTACCTAATAAATACATGCAATGTTAAAAAAAACTATCTGCAAATAATTTTATAATTTTGTAATGAAATGCCTACTTTTACACATTAACGGCTATAACTCAGTAAGTAATAACATTAAGTATATAGTATGCTACTCTTTTAGAATCCTCATGATGTAGGCAAATTTTTTAAATGGTTGGCCACACAGATCCCATAAGCTTGTTTTTCACCACAGGTGTTCAAACTTAACAGTTAAATAAAGTCTTGTAAAATACCACCCATATTAGTTGAAAACTTTTAAGGATAACTTAGAAACATCATTATAAGGGAACATATTAAAAGAAAAAATACCATCTAGGCATTAAACTGCGAACGTGATGTCGACAACTATGAGTAGTAGTACGAATTTTCGGAATTTTATAAAACATAGTGTCGCGCGGCACTATTAATGTCTTGTACATGGCAACACTAGTTACCACTAGCGCTCTCTAGTATCGAGTAGCAGAACTAGGAGAGTCAAGATCCTTCTAGAAATTTCGGGACCGATATGTACTCGAACATTCTAGATGTTTCTACAGTAGAAGGTTTTGGAAACTATCTGAGGCCCTATATAAGGCCAGTATAGACCACGACCGAGTCAGTATTGAATTGGCGATACAAGAGAATACTTCGAAACGAAATAACTGCGAACTAAAGTGATCAGTAGTACAATAATTGTGTTTTATGATTAGTGTGATTTTAAATTGTAATTAGTGTTCTGTAATTAAAGTGTCAATTTTGGTAATTCAATCGGCAGTTTTTAATTGTCTCGAACCCCAAGCTCACAGTAACAATAGCGTAGAGCGCGAACAGTTCGGGATAGTTTTTTTTTGGGGAGCCGAGGCTGCTTTCCCCCGCCCAAACATGGACGTACCAGATTATCTACCATTACTGGGATACTCGTACCCTGTATAAGTTAACTGAAGTATTAAGAATTTGCAAATCATTCATATCAATGTCTTAGACGCTTTCATAGATGTGGTGTTCCGCAATTACGAAATTCAGTATAACTACGATCAATGCGAACATTTAATAGCTTCATACGAATAAATTTATGTGTATACAATTACGCTACTCATACACCCACACACACACACACACACACACACACACATGCATATAGTGTTAAAGTTCCTTCCAGTCTCCCAAACAAGCCGGTTTCCGAAGAGGCTTTAGTACTATAGACCGCATACACACCCTTCGGCAAATTGTACAGAAGACAGAAGAGTACAATCTGCAACATTTACCATGCGTATGTGGACTATGAGAAAGCCTTTGTCGAAATTTGGGTGGTGAGATAGTCCTTTCAGCGGTGCCAAGTTGACTGTCGGTATATCGAAGTGCTGAAGTGTTTGTACAGTAGGGCTACGATGGCTATCCGAGTACAGAATCAGAGTACGAAACCTATCCAACTGCAGATAGGTGTAAGACACGGTGACGTTATATTCCCGAAACTTTTCACCGCTGCATTGGAAGACGTTTTCAAGCTACTGTACTGGAAAGGATAAGGTATTAACATCAATCTTGAGTACGATTTGCCGCCGATGCTTGCTATGGAGAGGGCTATGCTCGGGGTTTCTCTGCGTTATAAACTTAGAAATAAGGATATCCGCAGTAGAAACAGAGTAACCGACATAGCCCAACGGATTAGTAAGCTGAAGTGGTAATGGGCCGATAGTAAGACATGCAGGAAGTCAATGGATGCGGGTGGCTCAGGACGGTGCTTTGTGGCATTCCTTGGGGGGGGGCTATGTTCAGCAGTGGACTTGTGTTATGATGATGATGAATGATGATATATATATATATATATATATTTGTATTAATATTTTCTAATGTACTTTCGACACAGTTACTGAATGGGAAGGAACGTACTCCTAAAATACAGGGTATCCTAGTTTGAGAGTCAAGGTTCTATGATGTCGAATTGAAATAGAATTGTCATTTCAGTCTATCTAAAAACCACTGCTGAACATAGAACCCCCCCAAAATTGAGGATATTTACAATATATGCCACGTTTTGCAAGTGGGTTGGCAACTACTGTTGCTTTTTTCTTGATGTTATTAAGAAGGCGCTGCTGCTCATCTCTTTTTTAGTTTCCCTTTGCCACCCATTACGACAGCCACGTGACGATATGGGGTAGTGGATGTTCATACACCGCCACTACGTGGATTATAAAATATAATATCGATAAAAATTAATTTCAGAATAGAATTATATAAAAACATTATGGAAATTCTAATCATCTTCATCATCATTACAGTCCATTACAAGTCCACTGTTGAACATAAGCCTCCCGCAATGATCGCCATAAAAGATGGTCCTGAGCCAGCTGCATCCATCTTAGAAATATGTGTTTGTTCCGATTAATGCAAAACACCTGGAGAGATTTAGAAGTAATATGGTAAAAAAACATTCCATCACATTCTTACAAGAACAATTCAGACTATTTACCCTTATAAACAATGAATTTATTAAAACATTTACTTCTTAAACACGCCCCAGTTACAGTCGTAAAACATTTAATTACTGGGCTATACTACTACTGCGGCTATTGGGATAGTAGGAGTTAATAAGGGCAGACGAGGATTATATGAACTTTACCATGAAAGATTATATAATCTTTGCAATACTTTTAGAGAATATGTTAAAAATTATTCTAAAATGTTTAAAAGAGTGTGCTCCACAGCCAAATCTTTACATATTTGCAACAAAATTAAGACTGCTAAATATAAGATTAAAATGACGTGGAGTATAATTAATAGCGAAACCGGTAAAGATAAACCTTATAACATAGACTATCAATTGAAATTTAATAATGAATTGACTAGATCAAATCGAGAAGTCGTAGAGTCGTTTGAGAAATATTTCACTGATATTTCTATCTCGACAACAGAGTCATTAAATACTTCTCTAACTGTGGCCGAGTCATTCCTCAAACAGAATCTTCATACCTGTTTAAAATAATTCAAAACATTCATTTTTTTAAATTAATTATTAATTAACTAATAGTAATAGACGTGGAGCAATTACGGATTCTAAGAAAGCATCTAAGCAGCAATTAATTGGCATACAGTTTAATTTAAAAAAATATATTCTACGCTAACTTCCTTCCAGTCTTTCAATAAGTATTATAATATTTAGTAATAATGTAAATAATCTATACTGATTAAAAGTCATTCTATTCTATTCCATTCTATTCATCGAGTTGCTCCATTTCTTAACAAGTCGTCAAACGATCTAGTGGGGGGCCGCCCTACACTTTGCTTACCGGTATGAAGCTGCCACTCGAAATCCTTTTTCCCCTATAAATCGTGCGTTCTTCGAGCTATAAAGCCGACCCATCACCACTTCAGCTTAGTGATTCGTTGGGCTATGTTATGTCTACTAACTAACTAACTACAGAACGGATTTCGCTGAAATTTGGCATACAGACGTGAGCATCCGCTATAAAAGGATTTTTGATAATTCGCCCCCAAAAGGGGTGAAAAAGGGGTTAAAAGTTTGTATGGAAGTCCGTCATTTTTTGAGCTAGAAGCCTGAAACTTTGTTTTTGGGTTAACAATTAGAAATAAACAATTACGTGTCCTAGGGTTTTTGAAAATTCAGCCACTAAGGGGGTGAAAAATGGGTTGAAAGTTTGTATGGGGAAACAAGATTAGTTAAACTATTTTATTCGAAACTTCACAGGAGTACTCCTGTCAATAAATGAGTAAACACGTGTGTTTAGGCCCAAAAAAGGTAATTTGTACGCCATCCAATCACATTCGACTTCGTGAATCGCCCGATGGTACCAGGTGTCACGCGAGTCGCGGTGCGGGGGTGGTGGTATGCTGGCTCCGGTGATTCCGGCGCTGGGCTAAGAGAACGTGTAGCTCGACGGCAGCTGGGCAGTTAATTAGTGTCTTTCGGTGCCAGCCACTGAGGTTTCGCGAGACCGGTTTTTTTGGATTAGGGTCTAGAAATTTGGAATTTGTGCGCGTGACTTCGCTATGTAATTGTGTTTCGTGAAAACCGCCTCGTTTTAGGTTGTCTAGGATTTAAGTTCTTGACAAGAGGCTTGTATTGTGTTTGACAGATTAAAGTAACTTCTTTGAAAGTAATTGTGCAAATCAGATAGTGAATGCGTGTTGAAGTGCATTTTGTAATATTTAACTTGCTCGTGTGACGTGGAATTTGCGCGCGCGCTGATTAGGTTAAAGGTTGATAGACTGAAATAGTGACATGAAAGAAATGGTCCAGCGGAGAAGCCTGCTGGAGTGATGCAGCATTGTGGGGCAGCCTGGATATCGGCCGCTGCCGGTCACCTCAGCTGGTCCAGGTCACACACACATACACACCACTAAACACTACTTCCCATGCACCTTACACCTACCTACGGCCTGACCGAGCCTGGGGGCGGTCTTAGATTCGGATACAGGTATGTACTACTATATTTTCCTAGCCTTCTCCCGTTTAGTATGATAGAACATTTTTCCATATGGCCATTTGGGCTCGAACCCGCGGCTGCCCGTTGAATCTTCCGCTCATGGGCCCCGGGATATTTGACCTTTGCAGGGGCAAAGTGTTTCAGGCTCTTTCAGAATACAACCCCTAAAAGGTAGAAAAGGGGTGACAAATTCTGAAAATCAACATGGATATCGTTTTTATGGTTTAACGGGTCGCTGATTACGAAAACAACAACTATTTCAAAATCGAACGTAGCAGACGGGAAATACCTACCATCATCCCCTGTGGGGTGCGATGTGGTTGCAATGTCAATATGGGGGGTGTTTTATGGTTTTTTGAGACGTTAATTATGAAAATGGCATCGATTATGGTGTGAAACCAACATGGATGGAAGGATGGATAGATGAATGTTTGTGTGTAAAAATCATCGTCGGTTGAGTGACTTGGTCATTTTTAAGGTTTTTGGGTTGTAAATAACGTAAATGATATTGATAAATATTTTAGACTTTATTTATTAGAACAGAATAGAATATACTTTTATTGCACAAAAACATAAAACAAAATAGACAAGAAGATTTGTACAAAAAATTTACACAAAAAAAAACTGAACACACACACCTGAACAAAGAAATACTAATTTAAAAATTAAAAAACAATGAAAATAAACAACAATACTTACCTTATTTGTATTGATCGTCAAGTTCCAATCCCTACCAATAGATGGTATCGTTTTAGAATGCGGTAACGTTATGTTTTTTCGAACTTATATAAGGTGAATGGTGAATAAGCGCTTCAACCTGTACCACATAAGGTACGTATCCACTGTTAACGGATATTTGACTAGACTCCGACTTTGTTTGCTTGCTTACGGTTTAAGATTTGCTTCGTGTTTCGGATTAGTTGCTTGATTTTGTCTTTCTTACAACCACTATCCACTATTCAAACTTGGGATTCGATTTGCTTTGTGATTAGGTATTGTTGATAGAAGTATTTTTTCTCACTGAAAAAATGACTGCAGAAACTATTAATATTAAAGGAAAAATGGAAAAACATACTGTCGTCCCCATCATTGGTAACGGTGCCTGTTTGTTTCGTGCTCTTTCATTTAATGTAAAGAGCCCAAGAAAATGCGATGGTGGTGCGATTACAAATTGTTAGATTTATGGTAAATGATTGGCCGAGATTTTCAGTTACAACCTACGACAGAAATGGCGATAATTATTCAACAGCAAATGAATATACAGCCGATATGTTAAAAATGAAACTTACGGTGGACTTTGTGAATTAGTAGCTGCAGGATTAATATTTCCGTTTCAGTTTGAAGTATATCGAAACGGTCTGCTATACACAAAGTCCGGAACAGATATCTGGCCAGTAAGGCGATTAGGATTTAGCCATGATTTATCTAGTGGACATTTTGATGCCTAATCTGCCTATTGCTGCGAAGAAAATTACACATTGTCGCATGGAAGTACCTTTCGAAGAGCGTGATCCTTTTTCAGAGCTTAATCATTTAACTGTTACATCTTTTGTACACAGTGAAATATCATCTCCAACCAGCGGAACAGAGCAATCTGTATCGCCGATATTAAAATATGAAAAAAAGATTAATAAACGAAGGTCGAGATTTACTAATTACACAAGAAAAATTCAATTAAAAAGTGCACAAGAAAGATATAGGCAGAACAAGCTAGATTCAAATCGTAAAGCTGTGTACGCTTACCAGAAAAAAAAAATCCCGATGTATATAGGCAAGCTGTTCCAAATTACCAAACTGCGAATCCACAAATGCATAGAGCAATTCAGTCACGGTATGAGGAAAACATTACACTGCGTTTATGGAAAAACAAGGTCCATTCCGCTATGGAGTATGACCCCGATATTGCATATAGATCTGAAAGCAGTGTAGCCTTGGGTTCTATGACATACAAGTGTCAGTGATGCAATGCGCTGAAATGGAAGGATGAGACACCTCGTATGTGTTGCAGCGCTGGGAAAGTGCAACTTGATCTGTTGAAACAACTGCCTGAACCACTCTTTAGTTTGATTAATGATCTACACCCAGATCATGACCATATTATGGGTAATATTCGTAAATATAAAACCTGTTTCCAGATGACTTCCTTTGGTGGTAAACAGGTAACAGCAGATGGTTTTTCTCCGACTTTTAAAGTACAAAGCCATGTCTACCATTTAATTGGAAGTATATTACCAGAAGCCGAATACGGCGCTCAGTACCTTCAAATATAATTTGTAGGTGAAGATGATCGTGAAGCAAAGATTCGATGTTTTAAATTTCCTAACTTACAGCCAAATTTAATCAAACAATTTCAGGATATGCTGCATCAAGTGAACCCGTATATAAAAGAACTAAAAAGTGCCATTGATAAAGCCCCTGCGTCAGAGTCATACAAAGTTGTCATACATGCTGACAAAATACCACCAGAAGAACATAGAGGTAGGTATAATGCACCAACTACAAATAAAGTCGCTTTAGTGTTAGCGGATCAACAATTTGATTGAAAGGACATCATCCTCGAGAGCCGAAGTAATTCATTTCAGCGTATTAGTGAGATAGATCGATCATATGATGCGCTACAGTATCCATTGATGTTTTGCTGGGGGGATGATGGGTATTCAATCAACATACCACAAGGTGATCCCACAACTAAGTTGCCGCTTAGTAAAACTGTCTCTTCTGCAAGTTTCTATTCGTATAGAATAATGATTAAAGAAGGAGAAGATAACTATTTAGTCAACTATCGTGCCCTTTTTAGTCAATATTCGGTGGATGAATACGCCAAAATAGAAACAGAGAGATTAAATTATATCAAAAATAATCAAGCTAAATTACGTGCTGATAGTTTAGTCTAGATAGTGCCATTTAAAAGATGCTATTAGACGACAAGACGCAGAAGTCAACCAACTAGTACAAATGGTCATCCCTAAGGGTAACCCTAGGTATATGCACGAAAGAACACAGGACACTATGACCTATGTTAGGAATTACGGCCATTTATCACTTTCACCTGCAATACTCGCTGGGACGAGATAAAAGAAGAATTGCTTCAACGACAACAATCTCATGATAGACACGATATAATTTCGAGGGTGTTTCGACTAAAGGTGAAAAAGATCATGAACTTATTGACAAAGGGCAAAATATTTGGTGAAGTGCGATGCTATATGTACTCAACGGAATGTCAAAAGAGAGGTCTTCCATATACTCATATTCTTTTATGACTTCAAAAACATATTACTCCTGATCAAATCGACAATATAATTTGTGCTGAAATACCGGATCCTAAACGTATCCTAACGTCCATATGGAACTTTAAATCAAAAGTCACCATTTATGAAAGATAACATGTGCAGTAAACGATACCCCAGGGCTCTCATAAGGGAAACACAAACTGGTGAAGACGGTTATCCGCACGAGACGTTTACTGGATGACGGTGGGTTCTCTGTTGATATCAAAGGCACAACCATAGATAATTGCTGGGTAGTCCCTTTTAATCCAGTATTATTAAAAACATTTAACGCTCACTTAAAGTGGAATATTGTAATTCGGTAAAATCAATAAAATGTGTCTATAAATATGTAAATAAAGGGTCAGATCAGTCATCGTTTGCTTTAGAGAATGAGAAGGATGAAGTTAAAACCTACACAAGTGGAAGATATATAAGTACATCAGAGGCAATATGGCAAATCCTTGAATTTCCCATTCATAAGCGTTTCCCTCTCGCAGTCCACCTCGCTGTTCATTTGGAAAATGGGCAAAGGGTTTATTTTAATGTGCGAAATCTGAGTGAAAGAGTGAATAGTCCTCTAACAACCACACTCCTATCCTATTTCGATTTGTGTAAAGTGGATAATTTTGCAAAAACATTGCTCTACTATTGCTCCTCATTGCATACCACGTATGTGATAAAAGAAAGTTCCAACGGAGAAAGAGGGGAGCAAATGTTGAAGGCTGGCCAGGGGTCCTTCGCATGCTTCTTCATGAGATCCGGTTCCCAATTTCAAAAAGTTAAAAACTGTAGATGTTCATGTATATTCCACGTTCCAATCACCGTGGAAAGCTCTCGGTTTGCTTGAAGATGATTAGCATTTGTTCGCAGCAATGGTAGAGGCGGCACTTTGCCAATCACCGCAAATGCTTCGGGACCTTTTTACGATTATTTTAGTATTCTGCCAAGTATCAGACCATTTAAGCCTTTGGGAGAAATTCATAGAATACCTATCTGAAGATTTTAAAAGGCAATTAGAAAGACAGGGAGATGTGGATGTAGAGCACATAACAGATGTGGTATTTAACAAATACCTTTCGGTAATAGAAGATGCTGTATTAGCGTTGGATGACTGGCTACTAAAAGAGTATGGGTTACCTCAGCCAAACAAGAACAACAATTTGTAAATAGAAAGTTTCTTAAAGGTTAGTAAGGAAACAAGTGAACAGGACATCGTTATTATATTAAAGACAGGAAGAATGAAACAGTGTCACTAAAAGTGATTAAAATGAAATCAAATAAAAATTATAACGCGCACAAATTATTGGTGACAAAAAATAAACAAAATTTTCATCTTACATGCCTAAAAATCTTATGAAAACCTACCTATTTTCACTTTCATTTATTTCCAAGTTCTATGTGAAATAAGTGCGATTGAAGATAGCAGCGATGTCGAAACTACATATCTATTGGCTAATTTTAATGCTCACCAATATGATCTATTCTATAGAGAGCTAAGTGTTTTCTATACGGATCAGTCTTGGGATTGTGTGGATGTATAAATATTAAAAACTGACTCGTACACATTTACCGACTCGTACAATGGAAGTAGGAGCTGGCTTGACAACTGTGTGGTCTCCCTGTCAGCCCGGCAACCATTGTGAATGCAGGCGTTTCGGAAGATGTGTTTGTTTCGGATCATCAGCCCATTTATCTGGAATGTAACCTGGACACTGTAAGGCCTAAGCTGTTGATACACGAAATGCGACATAGTGCAGTGATTTGAGGGGAAAGAAATGAATCTCAGATAAATAGATACCGCAACCTATGTAATAACAGCTTACGGGATGTCGATTTTCCTCCTGAGTTTGTGGGTTGAAGCCGTGAGTCATGCAGCTTGGAAAACCACAAGTTAGTTTTGGAGCTTTTATAAACGTATTGTGGGTATTCTGCAAGATGCTGCTGTGCTGAACAAAGTCTTGAATGGGTGTAATAAGCACGTTAGGGAAGCTCACCGGTAGACCAGACTTCGATTCCAAGACTGGATTTTGCATGGTCGACCTTCTTCTGGCTAATATGTGAGCAAATGTGCGAATATCGTAAGATCTTTAAAGGCAGACTAAAATGGTGCTTAAATAACCAGGAGCAAATAGCTAAACTAAGAGCGGAAAAGAATTTTAGTAAGTTCTGGAAATCCACAGGGAAACTGAATGTTAGGCCTGGACTCCCGGCGAGTGTCGATGACAAAAGAGACCCGGGAGATATCGCAAATTTGCTCTTGGAGCATTTTAAGGTGAGGTCACCACTTGGTCCATCTGTTCCTAAGCCCGAGTCTGGGCTCAGCGTGCGCGGGGAGAGGCCATTGCTGTTATTTACAACCAAGTAAAGGATGTAATAAAAGAGATGAGCAGAGGAAAGTCTTAGTAAAGAGAGATATGCTTGGGTGCATTTATCGAGGGTCCTGTCCCTGTTTTTCTATATGTGTATCAGCCACTCGTACTTACCAGCTGATCTAATGAAAACTACTGTTGTGCCCATAGTGAAGAACAGGACATGGGATATCTCGGATAAGGGAAACTATCGCCCAATCTCCCTCGCTACTACGATAGCTAAGATATTGGATAGTCTGCTTGACTCTTGCTTACAAAATTACTTACACCTACATGATGCGCAGTTCGGGTTCCGCCCCGGTCTATCGACTGAAAGCGTAATTTTGAGCCTCAAGCATACTGTCTAATACTACACAAACCGGAGGACTCCTGTTTCGCCTGTTTTCTGGACCTCTCCAAAGCCTTTGATCTCTACTTTGGAGGAAGATGGAGGACAGCGGTATTCCAGCGGAGATGATCAATATCTTTCGGTATTGGTATGCAAATCAGACCAATCAATGTAAAATGGTCAAACAGTCTCTCCGAGTCGTACAGGTTGGAAAGCGGAGTGAGGCAGGGAGGGTTATCGTCTCCAAAGCTCTTCAACCTATATGTTATCAATCTCTTGGTGAAGCTCAGTAGCTTGCGTGTTGGATGCCGTGTGGGTAGTGTTAGTATCAATAGCATCAACTATGCAGATGACGTGGTGTTGCTGATTCCCACTGCGAATTTGATCGGAGAAATGTTGAAGGTCTGCGAGACTTACGCTGCCTCGCATAGTCTCGTGAATAAATGTGAATAAATGGTCTTTGGGGTCGCCGGCTAGTGTCCCGAATCTATCCCTGCAATAACCTTAAATGGATCGGAACTAAAGCGGGTTTATCAATTTAAATACCTAGTGCATATTCTTGCCGAGGACTTCAAAGATCATCTAGACATAGAGAGGGAGCGTGGGGCTTTGGCGGTACGCGGCAATATGCTGGCTCGTAGATTTGCCCGCTGTTCGGACCAGGTCAAAATAACATTATTTAAAGCATATTGCCAGGGCCTGTACACGGGTGGTCTGTGGATTAGGTATGCCAAAACATAGTTAAACACCCTGCGAGTCCAGTACAATAACGTTTTCAGGATCATATTGCCACTTCCCCGCTTCTGTAGTGCCTCTATGTATATGACAAATTAGAAAGAATGAATTTGATTTTATATGATTTAGTTTGATGTAATTTAATTCTAATATAATATAATACAATTTAATTTAATTGTTTCAAAATACTAACACTTAATTTTTAAGCGTTAATGTAATACTAACCCATGGATCTTTGTTGTCTGAAAATAAATGAATTTGAATTTGAATTAAAGAGACAAGTTACGACTTAGCATCATTAAAAAACACAGTTTATAATAATGAAGGATCACTGAATGAACATAAAGCAGTATACAATCAAATTAACACAAAAATGGGATCAAATGAGGGTGGAATATGCTTTTTAGATCCTCCTGGTGGAACAGGCAAAACATTCCTCATAAATTTGCTATTAGCAAAAGCTAGAAGTAGTCGCGGAATTGCTTTGGCTGTGGCTTCTTCTGAGATCGCAGCTACACTACTTGAGGGTGGACGAACTGCTCATGCTACCTTCAAGCTACCAGTCAATTTAACAACAGCTGATACTCCCATTTGTATTATATCAAAACAAAGTAATTTTGATGAAGTATTAAAACATACGAAAATGATAGTGTGGGATGAAATAACCATGGCTCATAAGGGTGGCGTTCTATTTAAAGCCTCTACGGCTTTAAATAGAACTCTACAAGATATAAGACGAAATAAGAAGTTTTGCTGACTGGAGATTTTAGACAGACTCTACCAATAGTGCCAATAGGAACTAGAGCAGATAAAGTTAAGGCGTGTCTAAAGAGATCCACTTTATGGTCACTAATTGAAATCCTCAAGCTCTCAAAAAATATGCAGGTACACTTAGGAGACAAAGATTCTGCTGGTGTGTGAACGTGCCATACTAACTCCGAAAAACGACCAAGCAGCGGCAAGTAACGATGTAATGTTAGCGTCTTTTGATGGGGAAGAAATGGTGTACACATCAATAGACTCTGCGGTCAACACAGATGACGCAATAAACTACCCTGTCGAATTTCTTAATTCACTGAAACCATCGGGTCTTCCACATCATAAGCTTATTCTGCGCGTAGGCACTCCTATTATGTTGTTGCGAAATTTAAAACCTCGTCAACTGTGCAACGGAACCAGACTAAAAGTAAAAGCGTTACATCGCAATGTAGTGGAAACCACAATTATAACTGGATGTCTGCAAGGGGAAACTGTATTTGTACCAAGAATTCCCTTGATCTCATATGATCTTCCCTTTAAATTCAAACGAATACAGTTTCCCCTCAAAGTCTGCTTTGCAATAACCACAAACAAATCACAAGGCCAGACATTAAAATTTGCGGGTATAGCAGCTTGCTCACGCGTAAGCTCGCCCAGTAGTCTGATAACATTATAAAATTTACACACAGTAATAGATTAGCAAAAAATGTGGTGTATCAAGAAGTTTTATAGTATACTAGCTTTTGCTAGCGACATCAGTTATAGTTGGATAACCATAATAAATGTATGACAGCATAGATTTGCAAAAGGCGTTTGATACTGTTTCCCTTCCTATCCTTATACACAAACTGGAACGAATCGGTATTAGAGGAGCCCCTATTCGACTGTTTAGTGACTATTGGACAGATAGGAAGCAGATGGTCAAATTGGGAGATTACATCAGTGAGAGCACAAACGTGTCGTTCGGTGTCCCTCAGGGAAGTGTTCTTGGACCCACACTTTTCTTAATATATTTAAATGATCTGATGTACATAACAATCAAGAACGCTAAAATATTCTCCTACGGAGATGACATTGCCGTTGTTATTACTGGGAATTCCTGGAAGAAGGTTAAAGAGAACGCAAAAACAGCCCTGAGAAAATAGAAAAATGTCTATGTTGTAATCTTCTTACACTAAATACTGCTGAAAGTAGTTATGTTTGTTTTAGCAACAACAATACTCAACCTGACAATTTTGAGGTAAAAATACATAAATGTAAGACTACAACAGATAGACAAAATTGCCATTGTCCTACTATGCATAAAGTAGAAGAAGTAAAATACTTGGGTGTATTATTAGACCAAAGACTGTCTTGGTACACACATCTTGAACACGTCACGCAAACAATAAGAAAACTTACATGGATTTTCAAGACCTTGCGACATGTAGTGCCACGAGCAGATACAAAGCCAGGAGATATGAATAGAAGTCTTCTCAGGGATATATTTATATATCTCTGGTACAGTCAATACTTATATGTATATTGCATACCCATATGGGGTGGAGCCGCTAAAACACGCATGCCTTGAGCTCGAACGAGCTCAGCACAGCCTCATAAAGGTTATGTTTTTCAAAGAGTGAAGATTCTCGACTGAGAAACTATACCAAAGTAGTCGACTCCTTTCAGCTAGGAAACTAAATATATCACAAACCACCTACAAAAAGCATAAAACTATTATATATGATCCAGTTAAGGCTACAAAAAGAAGGTAGATAATAATAGGTGTCCCGAAATCAAACACTACTTTTGCAGTATATTGCTCGTTCGGCGTATCTTTATAAAAGTATTAACAAATACCTAAATATATATGGTAAAACATACCTTGATTGTAAAAGGCTTTTGCAAAAATGGTTACAAATGAAAAACTATGGGAAACAGAAGCTTTACTAGACAAATTAAAATAGAATATCCACATTATTGTAGAGTGTATTTCATTCATATGGCTAGTGTACATTCACAAACACACACACACACACACATACACATACACACACACACACACACACAGACCCACACTATGTCTATGATCCTTTTAAACAAAGTTGAACCCTAAGGTCTATTTATAATCCGACTCCTAAGTTGTTCTTACATGGTTAACTTCCAATAAATCTCGCCTTGATTAGTAAGTTTCTCAAATTAGACAGCAATATCCTGTAAATTTATTGTTGCGTAGCTGTGATCCTCGAAAACTTAAGTCAGTCACATTCTGGTTACATGGCCGATCATCATAGCAATTTTCAACATTGTAATATCTTACACACTATATTGATTACTTCTATTTTTATTATATCTTTATAAACACTCCTTCATTAATAATCTGCAATGAAAATAAAAATAATAAAAAGATTGTACCTATACGAGGTAAAGCCACGCTGCAGCTATATTATGGTTGTAGCATGAATGGGTCGGTTCGACCGGGGTAGGACCACGCTCTCACAGAATATTAGCGTAAAATGGCAGCTTTGCCGCTTTGTTTCGTATGGTAAGTGTAGACACAACCGGAGACCATTTTTACTGGAAACTAGGCATTACATCTTAGTCCTCAGGGGTGACAATGCATCTGCATTTTGATTGTTAATCGAGGATTAATGTAAACGTCTATGGGCCACAGCATCCACTTACCATCGGGTGGACTGTGTGCTCGTTTTTCACCCTTATTCTATAAATAAATGTTTGGTTATATATCTCCAAAGGAATTACGTAATTATTTTACATTTATTATTGCAGCTGTTCAAAACATTTTATAAAGAGAAACTGGCATTACTTTCTGGAAAAATATTAAATAATAATTAGTCTGGATTACATTGCTTTTTAGACTGAAATAATACTCCCCGACCGAAATAAGGCTCCCTCATTCGGCCAGCAGTGAAGGACTACATTTCATATACATAAATCATCACACACAAGCAACACGCACTGGTTGTACAATCTTTTTATCAAGTTTTCAGACATACCTCACGTGAAGATGTGTCGTAATCTCCCGAAGGCTGCACAGCCGTAGTTGAATCCGTCCGACCTGTCGCTCGAAGTTGGACTTACCTAATCGGACGATTTGTCCCGTTTTAAACATACTTGTCAACAATTTCGAGCTTAGTGCTCCCATTAACTACCAGCATATGAATGACATGGACGTTACACATGATCTTTGTTTTGTCCAAGTACATTTTTAGACCTCTTCTTTGGAAGGTACTATAGAGGTCCTTTAGCATAGTTCTTAGGTCCTTCAGCGACTTTGCCATAAGTACTATATTGTCGGCAAATCAAAGGTGAGTGATGTACTCGCCATTTATGTTAATACTGTATCCTTTGCAGTCCTGTACCTTAAAAACGTCTTCCAATGCAGCGGTGAAAAGTTCGGGGATATAACGTCACCCTGTCTTACATCTAACTCTCTTTGTACTCAGGTTTTGTACTCGAATAGCCATCGTAGCCCTATTATACAAATACTTCAGCGCTTTGATATACCGACAGTCAACTTGGCACCGCTGAATAGACTGCGGCACCGCACAAATTTAGACGTAATCAAAGGCTTTCTCATAGTTCACATATGCAAGACAAAGTGACAGATTGTACTTTTCGGACTTCTGTATAATTTTCTGAAGGGTATGTATGTGGTCCATGGTGCTAAATCCTTTTCGGAAACCGGCAACCGGAAACTGGGTCTGGAAGTCATCGAGTCTGTGTGGGAGACTATTCGTAATAACTCTCAAAAAGAGCACGTAGACGATGCTCAGAAGAGAATTCGGTATGTAGTTCTACCAATAGGATAATAATACTGTTACGGCCTACGGCTGCTCCTCCAAAAGTTCAAATCCTCTGGGGCCCATTCAGCAGAGTTTCAACGAACAGACGTAGGTCGGGCCTCAATATAGCCGCGCGGAATTTCTCTAATTACAATAAACAATAAGGGGGAGCATTCTATACTACTGCCATTCAACAGGGAGAATATTAAACAGAGCTTACTTACCTATATCCAAGGCGACTGGTCCCTCAGGATTCGGTCAGGTCGCATGTGGGTGTGTGGTGCAAGGGAAATAAGGTGCTGTGATGTGTATCTGGGTGTGACTGGTGGTGATTGACCTTATTAGACCTTTGCCGTCGGCAGCAGCCCGGACGTCAGCACCACTCCAAATTGAGGTAATCTTCCGCGGCGCCGTCCACAGTCACTTTCTTCGTTCGTCACGATGACAGTCCATTAACTCTAGCGTACGATTAACTAACTTACAGAAGCCACTAACTCTCGTTTGTTATAAAGCTTAACACACAAAACGAACACGGAGTGTCCGGATCAAAGGTCACTGCCGTTTCGCGTGGCAACAGTTATTTCTAGAATATCAAATTCCGCACTAGCTAATATTGTCGAATGCACTTATACAGATTCTGAGTCGGACACAGTAAGTCCCGGGAAAGGCTATCCAACAAGGAATGCGCGTTACAAATCCTAGACAGTATATTTATTAGACACCTAAACTATTCCGCGTTTCCCGCACAAAAATTGACAGCGTGCTGACGTTAGCACAGCTGGCAGACGACTCCTTGCGCTCGCGCGCTCTCGCCACCCCCAAGCTAGCCCGAACGTCAAACCGGTATGGCACCGAGCCGCGGCCCTCTGACGTCGATTCCGAAACCAGCTTTCGGGCGTAAACAAATACAATAGAACAATATCAATAGGATAACCACAGATTTCCAATAATCCAGAGCTTAGTTATTAAATTTACAGACAAATAACGAAAGGAGTATCGTAGGTTTTGAAACAGTGAGAAAATCAGCCCTAAACAATTTTTATTGAAATTCCTCGCCATAGCAGTTCAGAAAATTTTTCTCGGTAAATTAATCGGAGCTCGGGGACATTATGAATTATTTATGACAATTACATCTTACACAGGCTGCTACTCGTGAACACAAACATAATATGAGAATTCACATAACGAAGAACAATAAAAATATTTTCCGGATCGCAACTAAAAGCCGCACTATACTATTTTTTGGCTAAGTTTGCTAATTAACACATTATAACGTTCACAACAACAAATTTAACTAACACGCGGCACCAAAACTTTATGGAAATACTTGAACAATCTTTGAAAACCTTTCCGAATGCGTGTACAACGTAGCTCTTTTAAATCAAATATTAAAATAAGATCCAAATTGAGACGGTACAATCATTATTGGTAAACTACTGTTTTTCCTATAGAAGAAAGTAAGTAACACAAATTTAAACATAACAATAACAAAACAATTAAATTAAAATTAACTTTATCTGTCTTACAAGAATAAGAATTTACACTGGGATTTATAACGACAGCACTGTTTTTCAGTCATAATTTTTCTTCATCAGTCCGTAAATGTCCATTGTTGAATATGGGTTTATCAACAAGGGGACAGTCCCTTGTTATTGATTTTCATCAGTCGTCATTCTTGGAAGGCGAATTGACAGTTGCAATATCACCAAAGTTCTCGAACATTTTGACGTCTATATCCGTTGCCGGTCAAAATATTTTGCGTCTGGCATAAATAGAATGGTAAACGAATGTGTATCGGAAATCAAAATATTTTTGTGATATTTCCCATAGCCGTCGCTCACGACAGCCACGAGATAAAATAGCGTAATGGATTTTCTAACGCTTCATCATTACGCTAAAAAAATATTGACTGACTTCAACTATTACAACGCTTTTATAATTTATGTCGCATAAAATACTCCAAGTGTAAAAAACGTTCCAAGCGCTGATTAGTACTTTTCAAACCTATTAATATCCATCAACCGGTTTATCTTACACATATGTTAATTACTCACAACTTTAGGAAATTTTATGGTCTAAATAGTTGTCAGAGATTTTTTAAATTAATACAGTATTTGTGGATGCTATCAAGGAAACTAAACAGAGGTTTTCTTAATTTCTTTTTCAGCGTCAATTTCAAAGCTTAAAATATCTGAAATGGCTGACAATCTTACGAAACAAAAAATTCTATTAATTTGAGAAACCTCAAGAAAAATAGTTACAAGTAAAGATATTTTAATTTAGGTTACATACATAAAATTCAAAAATTCAAACCAAGTGAAAATTTTATGACAATGCTATGGATAAAACGATGAATTACACCAGTTTAAGTTACATGATTTAATAAAATAATAGCTTAATATTGTTACGTTTTTAACCCTTACGAAACGTGGAGGGGACGTGCACGAATGAGTGCGTCCACGAATTTTTATGCCACCAGGTCGGCGCCACTAGAAAGTGAAGTATAATATTTGAAAGATTTCATAGCGGGGAAGTTAATTTGGTCGGAAAATGTAAAAGTTATTGTTCCTTTCTGTACTATCAAAAAATGTAACTAACAAGTAATGAGTCACCGTGTAGTCACAGTGTAGTTTCGGTATAAGAACATGACTGTCTGGGAATCAACTTGGAAGCAGGTAATACCGTGGGTCGGAAAGTTAGTTGAATATAATATTATCTCTTCTCACGATCGTCATCTAAGTTCCACCAACAATCTTTCGTTTTGTACCCCGGCACGTTCATCCTCGTTATTAAATAAATCATTTGCGGAAACAGCTGTGTTTTTGTGGAACTTCTTGCCTTTCTTTATAGTACTCATTCCCTTTCATTCTTTAAAAAAATTACTCAACGCTTATTACTTGGAGCTCTAATATTTCCCGTTATACTTGCCCTCCTTTATCATTTATCACCTTTATCATCATATCTCAACTGTCATCATCTTGTGTTATTATTTATATTTTTTTTCTTTCACTTAATTTGCTAATTTATTTACCTAAAGATTCCCCTATTCACCATTCGTTGTAAATAACAGTTCTTTGCGCAAAAAGGTTGTCTAGTAGAAATCGCTTCCAGAACGATAAGACCATCTATTGTACCTTTTATATAATTTATTTCATTTTGTTTTGTTTTAATGTGTGTGTTGGTGTACAACAAAAAATACATTGATTGATTGATAATATTAAATAATACATGTATGTATGTTTTAAAGTATAGTTTATGTGGTGGTGGTGTTAGAATACCCACTCTTTCATGTCATCCCGCGGGTTTCGTAAGAGGCGACGGAGGGAAACTGAAACAGGAGATGAAGGAGTGTAAAAACGAAAAAAGCTTACAAATTTTAGTTTTTGGCGTACTCGTTGTGAGCGGTGAGATTAGAGAAAATATTATTAAGATGTTGTGAAACGTCGGTAACTACAACACATGTAATAGAAAGTCGATAGTAATTTTGAAGCATTGACTTAAGGCCTTAACAGTGGTTGAAATGCCTAAATCTAGGATATTTAAGTAAAAAAATCTCAATAACTGTTCATTTAATCCACAATGAAAAAATACAGTGTAATAGAAGAAGATTTGGTAAATGTTTTTAATTTAACAAAATTGTATTTTTGTCAACCCTTTATTAGAAAAAAAATTCCCAAAGAGTACCTATCTTTGTCATATTTTGCAAAATTTCTCCAAAACGGCACAAGCTTTTTAAATAGTGCTTACACTAAAAAAAGGGTCTTAAAAATATTAATATTTTTAATTGAGAGTTTTATTTTTATTACCCGTTTTATAAGAGAATATTTCATTTTTCCCTGAAATTGAATATATTTACACGAGCGCGCATGCTCCGTCGCCATGTAAGCTCTGTCACAGTCCGTTTTCGGACATCGTCGAGGGTGGACCGCACGTCGGTGTTGGAGCGACTTCGATCAAATATATATTAGTTTTTTAAAAGCTTATAATCAATTATAAATATTTTTATGACTAGAAATAGTTAATTTAGTTAATATCTGTACACTGGTAACTGTAAATATTATTTTCTAAATAAATGAATTTTTAAAGTGCCCAAAGAAGAAGACATTTTTGCGGCGACGTTGATTAGTGAAATTGAATAATGCATTTTTATATAATTTAGATGTGGAACGACGAACATGCTGTCGTTACTTAGATTTCGATAGTTTTTAATACCTATGCAATTTTATTGTTGCATATTTTTATTAATTAGTTGATAATGAATTTTATAATTATGTATTACAATAAAACGCTGTTTTATGAGTATGACTTTATAAAATATTATTGGGGAGAGAAATAAAGATACAGATACTTTTTTTTAGGAACACTGTTACCAAATTAAATCAAACAATTTAAATAAATAAAAGAATGGTGCTTACCTAAGTATAAATAACTATATAAAGACATTCTTGGGTTTATGGTTTTTTTATGTTAGACAAACTATCATCTAAAAAATGTAAAAATTTTAAATTGGAGAGGGGTTTCTCTACGCGATAAAGTTAGAAATGTAGATATTTGCATTAGAACCAGAGTAACTGACATAACTCAACGCAATATTACAGTGAAATGGCAACGGGCTAGCTATATAACTAGGAAAACAAATAAAAAATAGGAAGAAATGTCCTCGAGTGGCAACCTCGTACAGGTAAGCGAAGTAGTACTCAACCTTTATTCCTCTTCACGTATTCTCATACACTTTTCTTCGCACATACACACACACACACACACGCACACGCGCGCAACCACGCACGCGCACACACACACACACACACACACACACACACACACAAATAGGTCGCAAATAATACTTACCTGGTACTGTTAGGCAAGAGTGAATAGGTTTTTGTTAAGTTAGTGCAATTCACCATCTTAGACTACATAACCACTTACCGATGGGATTGTAGTTGCTTTACTACTTGCTGGGTAAAAATGGTAAAAAAAAATTTACCCTGTGAAAGTTTGCATTTAGATATAATTTTTCTAACCTACCATAAAAATATGATGAGAATATGTATATAAGTATAAAGGTTACCTCACACGAGACAGTAATAATATAATATTATATCTTCCATTATCTACGCATGAAAACTTTTAAAATCTCTGAATTCCGAGGTATGTTCATATTGAGAGGCTAAATAGAGCCACATTGAAATGCATGGGGATCGTTTTGTAATTTTACGTCATTATCGAAAAAAATTGTACGTATTTCAGGTGGCGGTTTGCAAAACACGATTCCACAAAAATTAACTCAATAGAAAATAATTGCAAAGTTGCTTCTAAAAATACTTAAATTTTCAACGTCAATTTTTTTTACGTGGTAGAGCCATGCTGCAACTATATTAGTAGTAGGTATAGTTGTAGCACGAATAGGTCGGCTCGACCGGGGAATAACATGTAAAATAGCAGTTTAACCCTGCTGTGTTTCGTATGGTGAGTGTAGAGAACCTAAGAACCTTTTTACTGGAAAGGAGGCATTACATCTCAGTCCTCACGGGGGACAACGCATCTACATTTTGATACGTAATCGAGAATAGATGCAGATGTGTATGGGCCGTAGCAACCATTTACCATCAAGTGGACTGTGTGCTCGTTTGTTACCCTTATTCTATTTAAAAATAAAACTTTCTGAGAAAAATTTAATTCTGAGTAAAATAATGTTAAGTATTGTAAGCACTCGTACAATTATGTCTAATGTTAATAAAGCTATTGGGCTATTTTGATTTGTAAAAAAGAGATTTTACTTTATAGGTTAAATAATTTATTTACCTTTCTATATCAAGAGCCGTTTTTCTGTCACTCCTATTGAATTTGACAGTGCTTGCTGAAATTTAGCATCTTTAGATGGATCAGAATCGCCCGCTGATCCGGCTGTTAGATATTGCAAAAATAATCGATAATATTTATTTTTATTTTCATGCTCAAGACTACCTTGTTTTATTTTATTACGGTCAAATAATATTTATTAGGTTATGAAGCAAGTATTTTTGTAAATGTAAATGTTTTCATTATTTTGTTATTCTATTGTTTACAGTTATTATCACGTCTTAGCTTTACACCAAGAATTACATTAGAAATTCTTGATGCGATGCGATGTAACGCGCATACATTATTTTCATCAAGAACTATAATATATATATATATATATATATATATATATATATATATATATATATATATATTTGTTTTTTTTTACCAGTAGAGTTTCAACAAAATCTTAAAAAAGTTCAATGAATTAAAAAAATGCCAATAATTATATTTTTTTTATAGGATAGGTGACAAATGAGCACACAGACCACCTGATGGTAAGTGGTTGCTGCGGCCCATAGACATCTACATCTATCCTCTATTACATATCAAAATGTAGATGCGTTGTCACCCGTGAGGACTAAGATGGAATGCCTCATTCCAGTAAAAAGGGCCTCCGGCCACCTGCACTCACCAAGCGCAACGCAGAGGTAAACCTCTACTTCACGCTGGTTTTCTGTGAGGTCGTGGTACCACCCCGGTTCGAGCCGGCCCATCCGTGCGACAGCAAAAGCTGCCGCGTGGCTCTACCACTGTTAATTCATAATATAATTTCAAGTTAGTGTTTTACATTTAAAGACCATTTATAAAGAGCCAATGTTATTATTTTCATTTTGATTAATTCAATTCGAGACTAAAATAAATGTGAAAGGGCTTTTATCTGCAATAATAATTTTCATCAAAAATAACATAGACTTATAAAAGTCATATACACGGTCAATCATACTGAAGATTATCAATTGTACTACAAAATATTTAAAAGACTATTTCCAGTATAATGACCCGAATATCATCATTAATGTTTGACTGGCACACTTAAAAGTTTTATCACATGGCTAAATGATTGACTTTTATATTATGATAAGGTCATGCTTTTCTATCAAAATTTGCAAGAAATTTTAATTCACGGCCCTATTGGTTTGTTTTTTTTTGCCTTTTTACTTAATTAGTGAAAAACAAGATGGACTGCTCTAAAAGTTTAAGTTTAAGTTTAAGTTTAATGATAATTAAAGTTTCTATGTTAATAAGTGTAACATAGCGGGTATTATATTCAATGGTAGCGGCCATCCATATTTGCAAAGCCAGCATCATTTTCTGTACAGAAACCGGCAAAGTGTTGCTCAAGGCACTATAAACAAAGCAGGTGATAAAATGTTACACTCATAACTGTTAACAAAAACTGTTTTCGCAAATGGTCTTATAGATGATAATAACTATTCCGCCGTGTTAGGTGCAGGAGCTATTATTAGAAGGAGAAGAGGTAAATTTTTGTTTTAGAAATGCGCAATCAATATTGTTTTGTCTGCAATTGAGCATAAAATAAAAAATAACTTCAGCCAAAGAGCATAACTGGCATTACACTCAGGCCCATCAATTGGTATGGAATAAAATAATTTTACCAGGTTTCAAAAAATCAATCAAAATTCAAAAGACATAACTATTAAAATCAAAAAATGTATATATGTATGTCTATACATACATATAAAGCGTCTCCCACACAGAAGCGGCTTGCGGTGGCGGCCGCGGTGGTGGCTAGTTGTATTCGCTTGCAATGTAAGTGAGTCTGCAAACCCACGCGGCCATGTTGCGATCTGCGAGCGGCTGGCCGCGGCCGCATGCCCCGCCCCTTTTGCCAACACGTGTGTACGCGAGTACGTGGTCAGTCGGTGGCCGCAGCGCGGTCAGTTGCAAATTTTTACAACAGGCCGCGTGTACCGCGTGAAAAATGATGTTAAATTCATAGATATTAATAGAAACAGCACTTAATTATCCAGTACTTTATGATAATTCGCTACGTGATTACAAAAGCATTAGAATTAGAAACAAAATATATGATAATATTGCAGAATATAAAAAGACTTCGCCACGGTTAGTCATGTTACTGACGTCCAATCGTAGTACAGACAACTCAGCGAATGGCGCTTCAGACCGCCGCTGCGACCGCGGTGGTATGTTGTTGCAGCGGCTGGAGTCGCGGCTCGCGGTTAGCCGCCACCGCAAGCCGCTCCTGTGTGGGAGACGCTTAATGATTTATGGCCGCTTAGTAACTGACAGTGACTCACTATAAAATCCTACAGTCACGCCGAAACTAAGAGGAGAGAATCGCTGTAGAAAAGGTAATAATTTATTGCGGAAATTTTGTGATAAAATTTAAAAAAATATAAACTTATCCAAATTAATCTAACTTAGTCTAACTTATCCTTATGCGTTACAAAAAAAAAACAAATAATAAAATAGTGAGCTGGCGTCAGTTTTTAAGAAGATACAACAAAAATTTCAAAAAAGTTCAGTATTTAATTGATTATATACCTCTGACACTTAATCACGCTTTTCGAAACCACGCCAGTTGTAAACAATACTTGTGTGAAAAGACAATATCTTCTTTTCAAATTTCCGCCGAGTAGTAAGTAGAAGGCCAAATAGGTCACGTGTCAATTTTAATTAAATATATTTTATATGAAGTGATCTTGACTACGTTTCATCAATTAACCATTGGTAAAAATTAAAACAGGAATTTTACGATCGTGTTTACAAAAAACATTATTAGTTGAACCTTGCAGCTTGTTCATTATTTTTATTATAAATACCTATAAATGTATATATTATTAATAAATAGTTCCCATAATATATTGGATTATTTTTTATTTTGCCCTATCTGCAATGTTCTACGCTCTATAGAAAATGTGGCGTATGACATGACTGACAATCTTTCGAACGTTTTATCTAGGTACAAAGATATTTTACGTTTTCGTCGCCTCCACATGATATTTTTGTCAGCATAAGGTACCCTTCTATATCTGAAACGAATATAAATATTGCTACAAAGTAAAGTGATAGGCTATACAAGTCCCTCTACTGGGCACAGGGCTCTTTTTTTATTTCTGAGAGGGTTTTAGGGAAAAGAAATGCCCGCCGTGCTTCCCCAATGCGTGTTGACGAAAATTGCAATTACAAATTTCATTCGTGCTGTCGGGGATCAAACCCGGGAAAATTTACAGCGAACGCTTTGACGACATATTTTTAATACGACACAAATAAATACGATTTAACATATATAATAAAAATTCTTACGTACTTGAAACTTGAACACTTGATAGCTCGTGATGCCTACCGGACAAAGCTACAGCACCACACCGTGCAATGTAATTGAAGATGCGTAACCGCGACATAATTCTCAGTGATGCGCAAGCATAACAGGCAGTATGTCACTTATATAATTGTCATCTCTGCAGTCTATTAATCTTTGCACTTTTATAAGTAATACAGAACGTAGTTGCTAGACGGTGTTGACATCGGCTAAAATCTCTGCGATCGCCGTTTCGTCAAGGTCATTCAGGCTAGTTAAAGCCTTAAGTTGGGATTTAAACTGAGGTCAACAACTAGCAGATAGTTAACCAAAATAACTCACCTTAAGAAAAACACTCTTAAATTCTTATAAGTAGAAAAATCTTACTTGAATACTACCATAAAATGACTTTAATTACCAATTATATAAATCTCGTATTAAATTTCATGTAGTCTTTTCCAACGAACGAACTCTTAAATTGATAATGCTACTACCCAACTATTTTCATAAATGTCAAGTCAGCAGGGCTATTCACAATCGTCTCGGAAAGCGAAATCGACTCGGATTCGATAACTTCTCGCACCGAAACCAATAAACGCTATTCACATTTAACGTTCGGATAAAGGTCACTTAGATACATCCCATAACTATTGTATCGTCATTTAGTTACATGCATTTACGAATTTTGTAGATAAATAGGCTTTTGTATTTTTTTAGAGTAACGCCTGAACAAAAACATAATGCAATATTTTGGAGTTAGCCATTGATATCGAATATAAAAAATATATAATTTAACTATATAATAAATAACAAAAAAACTGAGATATGTTTCGTTTCTATCGGGTCTGGGTTTTTTTCTATGAGGCGTGACCGTACTCCTTTGACGTTTGTTTTCGATAATTGTGACAGTTTGCATCGGAAACTTTACGAGAGCTCTGAGGCTGGCGAAAACTTTTCGAATATTGATAATTAGAAGAGATAAATAAACCCTTTTAATAATAAGGTAGGTAACAAAAATTAATTACAATTATCTATAAGACGTATTTTCATATAATTACTTCAATATTTGCACTTAATCGTAAAGCTGAATTTTTGTGAAAGATGTGTTTTTATAAGTTTTCTATCACAAAGCAGCATATATATATATATATATATATATATATATATATATATATGCTGCTTTGTGAAACGAGACATATCTCAGTTTTTTTGTTATTTATTATATAGTTAAATTATATATTTTTTATATTCCATATCAATGGCTAACACCAAAATATTGCATAATGTTTTTGTTTAGGCGTTACTCTAAAAAAATACAAAAGCCTATTTATCTACAAAATTCGTAAATGCATGTAACTAAATGACGATACAATAGTTATGCGATGTATCTAAGTGACCTTTATCCGAACGTTAAATGTGAATAGCGTTTATTGGTTTCGGTGCGAGAAGTTATCGAATCCGAGTCGAATTCGCTTTCAGAGACGATTGTGAATAGCCCGGCAGGCGTTACTCTAAAAAAATACAAAAGCCTATTTATCTACAAAATTCGTAAATGCATGTAACTAAATGACGATACAATAGTTATGGGATGTATCTAAGTGACCTTTATCCGAACGTTAAATGTGAATAGCGTTTATTGGTTTCCGTGCGAGAAGTTATCGAATCCGAGTCGATTTCGCTTTCCGAGACGATTGTGAAAAGCCCTGCTGGCATTTGTGAATACGGACACAGACTTTGTTTGGATAAGGATTTTGAAGCAGATCGATTTTATTACTATTGAGAATGAGAATATAACTATTGTTATTAGATAATAATATGTTTTTTTACCAAATTTTCAATCACTTCTGACAGTAAACTCTTTGTGTTCGGAAATCGGAATCGTCTCGACAACCGGGTTGTTTTATGTATTGTTCATAAAGTGTAACAAAGTTCTTTAGAATAAAAATATATATTTATACCCAACTCTATTTAGACTACTTTATTTGTGATCAACCACCTGTACTACGGTACAAATTAGTACCTAAACAACATTTGGAGACATTTTTGCATACGGTACAAGTAGGTACGTTACCTAATTTCAGCTTCCTAAATACAAACGTAAAGTAAAGAGTTTATTCTGTTTATACCGCTACTCCATAAGCAGAATAATTTATTTACCTTTACATTTTCGTGCTCTGTTTAGGTATAACATGGACGAACAATATAAGTTGGATGGAACACCCTGCTAAAACAAAACTGAGTCCAGTTTATGTCTGAGTATTGATGTTTGCGCGTGTAACGGCCGACTAATATGTTGTGAATGTTTGCGTGCCGGGCTTGTACGCACGACGACAAATCAAGCTATATAAACCAGTTTATGCGGTACTCTTATTGTACGGGAAATTGAAACAAAGCGAGGCTATGTTATACTGGAAATGTATAGCTTGATGTGTCGCCGAGTGTACTTACACACACGAGTTGGCCGACTCTGAGTGACAGTTATTTTTATTTGCGACATATTATTTTTTACATGGAAAATTATTTATAACATTATAAAATTATTTATAACATAAATAATTTCTTTAATATATTATATTTATAATTATAACATAAATAATTTCCATGTCAAAAATAGCGGACGTACGATACCTAGTTTGGTAAAAAACAACACATACATATCTCCGAGGCCAAGTGGCACGTCTATACTAGACAAAGAGTAATATAATAAAATAATATGGTACCTACTAAATGTAGGCATGCAGAGAAATTTACAAAACTATAGCTATGCGCCATAGTAGCGAGCCCGTAAGTTACCGAATGCCAACCGAACGCTCAGGCGCTGTCTTTCTCTTTTCGCTTTGCCTCTTTTTCTAACATTGCGCTGGATGAAACAACAAGCTTTTTAACCATGCTCGCGTTGACGATAGACGGGCCGGGAAGGGCCCTCTTAATGACAGTTCTACCATTCTGAGAATAAAGTAATTATTTAGGGAATGTATTATTTTGCAAATTGCATTATTTTGTGTATGTGAGTGTGTGTATGTGTGTATGTGTGTGTATATATGTATGTGTGTGTATATATGTATGTGTGTGTATGTATGTATGTCATGTAAATAAAATTTTGTCGTACGATATCTTTAGAACGAATCAATCTATCGAGATAAGCGACACGGCGTTCGAAAGTGTTCATTGAGACTTCGAACTGATTAGATTTTCAAGTCAATCAGTCGAGCCGTTTAAATTTACAAAAAAT
The DNA here is from genome assembly GCA_963668995.1 of Parnassius mnemosyne. NCBI lineage: Eukaryota > Metazoa > Arthropoda > Insecta > Lepidoptera > Papilionidae > Parnassius > Parnassius mnemosyne. The sequence goes on along the minus strand of CAVLGL010000104.1, from coordinate 42,733,101 downwards.
GAAAACTAAAAAAAAAAAAAATTAAATGGATTTTTGGGCGTTGCGCTCGAATATAAGCGAGAAGTTTCAGTGATGGCCTGCAGGGTCAACCGCTTTCAGATTTTTTTATATATGTTTGTAGCATAATCCGAAAATTAAACGCATGTTAAATCACGTAGTGTGTCATCACATTATTATGTTAAAATCTAAGATTTGTTATGTTGAGCGCTCACCAACTAAAACGTCGTGGTAATCTACATTCACCGTATGGTAGGTGGGGTAATGGAATGCCGTGAGTATACCCACTACAACATACATTACACATCCACAACCCAACCGCTGTTGAATGTAGTGGTTATGGGTTTAGTGATGGCAGTGAAAATGACCTTATTTGTGAAAATAAGTGAAGTACGAGTACTCTAAAACTAGGTAATGTATACCATTTCATTTTTCACGGGTATCTTAGGTAATTTGTTTTCATAAAACCTTAATTTAAGGATTGGAAAATTTACTCATCGTGTTCTGCCAAATATTTACTCGGTAATTTGTAAAACGTTTCAAAGTTCTTGTAAAAAATATAGAGCAGGAATAAATTATCCAAAGTAAATATTTTGTTATAAATCTCGTAAAGTAAATATATTTCGGGAATGGTTCGTTTACAGTAAGATTTTGCAATAGTCTATAAACTTTTTTGTTTATCTGCTAAAAGTATTGAATCTTTTCATAACATTCAATACGTTATAATAAAACCAATAAATAATAATACAAAAAAGATATATGTAGTATTACATAAATATAATCAGTGAAATGCATTCAAATAATGACAATAATAGTAAGCTTTTTTGCCACGATGAATACATTATTATAGGACCTTCCATAAGAAGAGAATGTTTGTATATTTCAAGAAGGTTTAGTTTTTGTTTAGTAGTGAATGTACATTGCGTCGCCATCTCTCAGCTCTTAATTTTTATTTGCTTTTCCTATTTTAGCGAAATGGGGAAGGTTTTACATGTGGTAGAGCCACGCTGCAACTATATGACGTGTGGCGGCACTATCTTCGCGCCACAAGCGAAACACGTCGAAGCCTAAATCGCGCTAACAAAAGTTCCGAAGTTAAAGCAGCATATATGGAATAGCTCCGAACTACAACTTAGAGCATTGGCCGCTCTCCGGGCAGAACACTTTGCCCGGCGGGAGATCTCCCGTTTTCCTTCCACCCGCTCAGTGGTGACCCCGACTTGATATGAATACGCAGCTAAACAACCTTCGGAAACTACAACTTCAAAACCATCGTTATCGTCCTCAAATACCCCATTCATTCGCTCCCGAGCAGATATTGTCTGCAGTCTTCACATTCTGCAAGCCATCTAGCTTTACAAAGGTTCGCAGCACTGGAATAATAATGCTTCCTGTTCCTTCAAGCTACTCTCTACGCTACAGTGTTCGGCACGGGTCTGGGCCTTAGTACTCGCCTCTGCTTTACGGCACTCTCGCATATTACTTGCCTTCTTTTCGACTCACCGCAGACTACAAGGCAATCCCTGGCACTTACTCCGGCTCATCGTTTTCATCGGCATCACTTGCAAGTGTTTAGTATGGCATGCATTACACACCGGCATATCGTTCGCACTTACCGGCGTCACTTGCCCTTACGCACACAGCATGCATTCCCCACCGGCATTAAGGACGCACCGACAATTGGTCTGAACTATCGACCACAACGACTCAAAGTTCCGAAGTTAAAACAGTATATATAGAATAGCTCCGAACTGCCACTCGGAGCATTGCCGCTCTCCGGGCAGAATTGCCCGGAGAGCGGCAAAATTTTAGGGATCGGGTGTACCAAAGTACACCCGATCCCTAAAAAGGCGACCACTCAGATTCGTCCAACTACAGGCCTATCGCCATCACTTCCTTGTTCTCCAAAATAATGAAAACCATCATAAGCTGCTAGCTCATAAGGTACCTTGAGAATCACCAGCTGATTAGTGACCGCCAGTATGGATTCCGTCGGGGTCGATCAGTTGGTGAACTTCTAGCTTACCTAACTCATAGATGGGTAGAGGCAGTAGAATCCAAGTGGGAGGCGTTGGCCGTTACTTTGGACGTTGCGAAGGACTTTGATCAGGAAGGCCTAGGGGAGCGTCACCCTCGGGGGTCGGGGGGGGGGGTATGAATGGTGGACATCTGAATTAGAGAAAACTCGGAAATTGCAGGGAGGTAGGTCTGAGGAGATAGCAAGGATGGCTTTTCCTGATATACGTGCGAGATACAGGAAGATGATGGTGGAGGCGCAGCAGTCGCAGCACAGAAGGGTCGCCAACACTGGTAATGAGGCCGTGGGGCCTGTCATACAGGTTAGCCAGCGGGAGGGTGCGTCCGCCTACTAATGTAATTAACGGGATCGCCTTTGCGGGTGGGCACCCGGACTGACTGGAAGCGGCGATGCATGATTTAATGTCTGCGCTTTGTCCTAATGACAACCTTGATTGCGACACGCCTTATCACCAGCAAGTACGTTTGCTGGCGGCATTTGTGCCGTCTGGTGTGGCTGCGCCTCCACTCACGGTTGTGGACCTGGGAGGTATAGTCAAGGCCTTGCCTAACACGGCTCCAGGACTCGATGGGGTAAGTGCGAGAATTGTGAGGAATATATGGATAGCAGCGCCAAGGAAACTTCACTTGGTGTATGCTAAGTGTGTAGTAGAGGGAGTTTTCCCCAAGGTATGGAAGGACGGAAGACTGATTGTCATTCCCAAGGGTAATCACCGCTCACCGATGCCAAGGCATACCGTCCAATTACGCTCCTCCCTGTTTTGGGAAAATTGCTAGAACGAGTAATGCTGAGATGTGCTCCTGCGATTAGTCATGGGTTATCCGAATACCAGGATGGATTTTCTCCGGGGTGATCTACGGTAACAGCGCTGCGTGTCTTGCTCAGCACGGCAAGGTATTCTCGGGCATGCTACGTGCAGGCAATCTTTTTAGATATCTCCGGTGCCTTCGACAACGCCTGGTGGCCGATGATGATGGTCAAGGCGAAACGAGGTGGTTGTCCACCCAACATTTACAAAAAGCTGATGGACTACTTCACCTCCAGACGTGTCGGTCTTTTCACCGGTGACCGGGTAGAGTGGAAGACGTCGACCATGGGATGTCCTCAAGGCTCCGTGCTGGGCCCTACACTGTGGAACGTACTGATGGACGACCTACTCCGACTCCCTCTGCCTGAGGGAGTAGCTATGGCTGCCTATGCTGACGATGTCACGATTCTCATTGAATCGCAAACCAGAGCGAGCATCGAGTCCAGGGCCAGAGTTACTCTGGACCTTGTACGGGAGTGGGGGCTAAGGAATCGACTGGAGTTTTCCTCATCAAAGTCGACCACTATGACTGTTAGAGGGAAACTTCAGCGCCCCCCGTTATTAAACTTGGTGGAGAATCCATCAAGAATGTGACCAATGCTAAGGTGCTAGGCGTGGTTTTGGACTCGGAACTATCGTTTGTTCAACACGCGTCCGATATTTCTGAAAGAGCGATCAAGGGATTCGGTAAAATGACTCGCATATCGACATCATCATGGGGTGTCCGATACCCGAGCCTATAAATATTCTACAGAGGAGTGTATGTATCCACGCTTACGTACGCGGCAGAGTGCTGGTGCGAGCGTGCGAACATGTACGCAGTTCATAGTGCACTACTCAGATCGCAGCGAACCGCTCTAATATTGTTAACTAAGGCGTACCGATCCACTAGCACGGCGGCCTCGCCGGTGCTGGCTGGTGTTCTTCCTGCTGGCCTGGAGGTCATCCGTGCTAGTAGGATGTGTATAGCACATATGAACGTGCCCAAAGAGGAGTTGAGCAGACGGAAACACGAAATTCGGACTGAGGTGATCGGTGTATGGCAGGATCGATGGATGAATGACTCAAAAGGACGCGAGCTCTATCGATTTTTCCCGGACGTGGCGTTGAGACTCAGGTATACCTGGGTCTCACCGGATTATCAAACCTCTCAAATCCTCACCGGACATGGATGCTTTCGGAAGATACTGAGTGAAATGCGACTGTGTGATACAAGTATGTGTGAGTGTGGTGCGATAGAGGAGTACGTTCACCATGTTCTATGGGAATGTCCTTTGTATGACAACCTAAGAGCGAAAATAATGGAAGGACTAGTTCGTTTGGTTCAGAGGCCGATCTATCACTCGAATCTCGTCAGCGGCGGGGTGAACTACGGGCTGTTGCGCGAGTTTGCGCACAGATGGCATGACCGCAGGGGACGAAACGAAAGAATGTTGGCAGGAAGGACTGACGACGTAGGCGTCAGTGTGCCGTCAGCCCCAGAAGGGGGAGAATGACGTTAAACTGGGACAAGGAACAGATTAAATATTTGTAGGGAGTCAAGAAAGTGCGCGCGGGAAAGAAACACGTGCAAGTACCGCGCGCATCTCCCGAGATTCGGCCCGTATGACCTGAGGGTCGGTGGGGCCATGGGAGGTGGTGGGTTGTTCCCATCTCCGGGCAGTGCCAGCTCCTTCCACTTGACCGCATCCAGCGCAGAGCAGCTCGAATCGTCGATGACCGAGTTCTTTCCGATCGGCTTGACTCACTAGCATCTCTTTGCGTATTTTATCGCATCTATCACAAATGTGTGCTCTGAGGCCTTGTTCGGAATAGTAATTCCAGCCGCTCAATTTCGCCAGCACACATCGCGACAAAACTCGCAATACCATCCATACCATCTGTATGATTGGCGGTCCACCACTGTGCGATTTAGAAGAGATTTTCTTCCTCACACAACTTCCTTGTGGAATCGACTACCACCAGAGATTTTTCCTGGACTTAACCTTCTAGAAAAGAGCCTACTCTTTTTTAAAAGGCCGGCAACTCATCTGCAATTCCCTTGATACTGCAGTTGTTTGTGGGCGGCGACAGTCATTTAGCCTCAGGTAAGCCGCATGGTTATTTGACCCCTTTGCTATAAAAAAACGGAGGGGCAGGGCATCTACATTTTGATTCTCAACCGATAATAATAGATATGCCATGACATCCACTTGCAATTACGTGGACTGAGGGCTCGTCACGCTTATTTTATAAAAAATCCAAGTGTTTTTACCCGACAGCCAAGGAAGGGTTATGTTTTTCGATCGTATCTTCTTTTTTTCTTTTTTACACTAAGATTTTCTCCTGTATTTTTTTAATATTTATTACACAAAAATACAATCAGTTATTTCTTACACTACTTTCGCCAAACTGCAGCACCAGAATACGCCACCCACTAACATTCTATGTACCTACTGTAATTAATAACTTAATCTTGGATTTACAACTTAAAATAGAAAAACTAATAATAAAAAAAAATTGATAAATTAAATTTAAACTTAGCAGTGTTATTTATGTCCTTTGCTATATTTAAACTTATAAATATTTAAACTTATTAATAATTTCACATTTAACTATTAATTAAGACTATTTTTTTTTTATTTAGATAATATTAACACGTATCTAACAACCACCCTTTCAACTTCCTTTTAAATTTTTCTTTATTTTTACGTTCGTCTTCAGAAAATATCTCGTTAAATATACGTGGTACTAGATATTTTCTCGTCCTCTTGCCGTAATAATTATTAACCCTCAAATGCTCAACGTATTTCTTTCGAGAAGTAATTCTAATATTTTTGCTAAATGTTCGAACTGTTTTAAACTTTAGAGATTTAAATTGATCTGTTGCAATTAAGTACTCAAGTTTTACATGATATACGTTTACGTACGATAATACGTTTAAAAAAACATATATAGGTAATATTCTAAAATTTTTAAATAAATTATTATAGTTTCCGTCTGTATTATATTTTTCCTTTGTTTTTTATCAATAAACAGTTTTATTAACCTAACTTGTAGCTTAAGAATTTTATCTGTATATGTTTGAAAAGTACGTTCATATGCAATTAGTCCGTAACTCAGGGCTTAATCGGCTAGTACATATAAAAGCATTTTTAAGATTGACTTGCTAATTATATGTTTTAAGTTATTAAGCCTAGATAATATGAACCTTAAATTTTCACAGACAATGTTAATATGCACTTTCCAACTAAAATTATAGTCTATTTATGTATATAGTTCTAAGTACTTGTAACTATTCACAAATACTATGGTTGTACATTCGCATTGTTCCAATTTATTATGTAAGCACTCGTATGGATGACCAAAGATGTTAATTTCTTCACTAGGTTTTCTCATATATGGAGAGTGGAGAAGCATACACTTTGTCTTGGATTCGTTAAGTATAATGCCGTTGTCATGTGCCCATTTTAGTATACTAATGAAATCACCCTGCACCCTCTCCTATATACATTGAGTTATATGTACTACGTACTAGAGAAGCCATTCTAAACAAAAAAAAGTGCACTACTCTATGTCTTCGCACATGCGCGGGAGATAGTAGAGTCGCGTATGCGCAATTATTTAAAGCGCGTTGCGCCTGCGCGGTCAGTTTTTTATTAAAAATTTAATTTGTAATCTTGTATTATTAGTGATTGAAACCATACTAAATGACACACTGTACGGATTGCAGTACAGTCAAAGAAAATATACACTACGCGAAAAGTAACGACACTTAAGCATGTGTGCACGTAAAATCGAGAACTTGTGAGGCGCGCGGGGCGTGGAACGGGCCGTCGCCGACTGCCCTGCCCGAGGGCTAGTACGTAGTAGTACGCGTCTCGTCTCTCTAATCTCAAGCACCGCACGCAAGCACAGACTGACTGCGCTTTATACAAAAAGAATGCCTATTTTTTTTGTATACAATTATTCTATCTTCATGTTATTTATAATAGTTTAAAAGTATATATTTGTACTTTTATATATTTATATTTATGAATACATACATATATATATATATATATATGCATTGGAAGACGTTTTCAAGCTTCTGGACAGGAAAGGATACGGTATTACCATCAATGGCGACTACATCACTCACCTTCGATTTGCCGACGATATAGTCCTTATGGCAGAATCGCTGGAGGACCTAAGCACTATGCTCAATGACCTCAATAGTGTCTCCCATCGGATAGGTCTTAAGATGAACATGGACAAAACAAGATTATGTTTAATGTCCATGTCACACCTATGCCGGTAGTTGTTGGGAGCACTAAGCTCGAAGTTGTTGACGAGTATGTTTACCTGGGACAAATAGTCCGATTAAGTAAGTCCAACTTCGACCGAGAGGTCATTCGACGGATTCAACTCGGTTGGGCAGATTTCGGGAAGCCTCACCTCAAAACCTTAAAACGAAATTGTACAACCAGTGCGTGTTGCCAGTGATGACTTACGGATCTGAGACGTGGTCCTTCACTGCTGGCCGTATGAGGAAGCTCAAGGTCGCTCAGCGAGCTATGGAGAGGGCTATGCTCGGAGTTTCTCTGCGTGATAAACTTAGGAATGAGGATATCCGCAGTAGAACCAGAGTAACCGACATAGCCCAACAGATTAGTAAGCTGAAGTGGAAGTGGGCCGGCCATATAGCTCGAGGAACCGACAACCGATGGGGAAGAAAGGTTCTTGAGTGGCAGCCTCGTACCGGTAGGCGAAGTGTAGGGCGACCCCCCACGAGATGGAGTGACGACCTGGTAAGACATGCAGGAAGTCGATGGATGCAGGTGGCTCAGGACCGTGCTTTGTGGCATTCCTTGGGGGAGGCCTATGTTCAGCAGTAGACTTATGAAAGGCTGTAATGATGATGATGATGATACATATATATTAATATGTATGTATGTATTTATCTTATCTATGTACTTATATACCATTCTATATTACTATTTTATGGCTTAATAAAAATAATATTATTTTAGTCGCCAAACCACACACGTTTTTATTGTTTTCTTGCAATCCTGTGCATCCAAAGTTGTCTGGAAGAGATCGCTCTTAGCGATAATACCACCCATTGTATCACATTTCTTTTTCTCATTTTTTGTTATTATTTATGTTATTTTTTGGCGTACAATAGTGTCATCTATCTATCTATCTATGATTCCCTATGGATTTTCTAAAAAAATTATACATTTTGAATTTTTGCAATTGTTAGAAATAATAATAAAAATTACAAAAGTCATCGAAAAAGCCAAAAATATATAAGAGTAAGTAATTTTTAAAGCGTAATAATCAGTATTACGATTATTGCGTACTGAAATACTAAGTGTTGGTTAATTATTTAAGATTACCATTAACTGCTGTGCATATTTTGTTTTGTCGGAAAGAACATCGGTCACGTCCTATACATGCTGTGACCTGGCTATACAATATCGCGAACATGACTAGTGTATGGATTAATCCGTTCCCCCTGGGCACAATCTAAATCCTAAATTGAAAATATATTATTTAAAAGCCGAGGATCATAGAACGTTGCACTTATGTACTTCGTCATTTTTGAGGTTATGATGTAGCCATGATTGCAGCCATGACTACAACTTCAGCTAAAACAATTTATATGAAAACTATGCAGTAATATTAACTTAACTAAATAAGTCAAGTCAATGACTAAAACCACAAAAATTAATCAATAACCTTTCTAATATTTTCACTGCTAAGTATCTAAGAAACAGGTGCTTTGACTTTTGCTTAAACTTTGACAGCTCTCGTGTCATAATACCACAAACTACATAGAGACATTCATAATACATTCCGTTCTAAGTATTAGTGCATTCTATATATACTGTCAACCTATCATTTGCAACTAATTTCGGAATACTTTTCATATCGCCATCTAAAATAATATTATTGGTAATACACTACAAAAATAAATAAAAAATCTACAATAAAATCTATTATTTAAAAAAAAGTAAACGCATAATAATAATGTTATGATGAAACGTACCACAGATAAAAACGGGACGGGATTCGATGCGTTCAAAACCTATAAAAAGTAATAAGGAAATGAGGGTTTTTCATTACAAAGCTAAATTATTTTACCGGCTCCAATAAAATAAGTTGGACCCCGTAATTTAATATACACCTAAGTCACTATTTTTTGACGCATCAATCATTGGTGGTCGTTTCATATTTTGGTCAGGTCGTATTTGACCGATGTTCTTTAAATTTTCCCCATCTGTAAAGATATTTAATAAAAGTTAATTTAAAATTGGTCATATTTTTCACTACCTAAATTCATAAGTTTACATTATATAACATATAACTACTATATATCTTCTTTGGCACAAGTCTATAATATTCCATATTGTTTTTACCATATTCCATATATCAACCCTAGCGTTACGCGCTGCGGCTTAAATGTCACCAGCGCTTGAACTCTCACGTACAGAGAGTGGTACCGCTGTGGTACAGTTCAGTTAAACATAGTGTATGTTCGGAATGCGAAATCTAGTACGTAGTAATATATATCGATGCCTATATAACTTTAACGTCCCTGTCGGCGTACATTAGGCACGTGTCATCAGCGTACATATAGGTGGAACAATGTTTTAGAACGCTATTAATGCTATTCGCGAGCATGATGTACCGACAAGTCCGAATACGGAGCCGTTTAGCACACCCAGTGATACATCAGCATCTTCCCCAATCGTACCATTGATCATAGTGCGTAATTTTCGGTTCTTCAGGTAATTGCGGAACCATTTGTTCATTGGACCTCTAATCCCACACTCTTGCATTTCTTCAAGAAGCATTTCGTGATCCAACGTATCGAACGCTTTTTTAAGATCAATGAAAACTACAACGACATAATTTTTACTGTTTAGTTCATCGTTAACATCATCGGTAAATCGTGCCAGTGCTGTAGATGTACTTATTGTACGTTTTTCTAAACCCATGCTGTGCTTTAGATATTATATGATTTTTTTCCAGAAACATACTAATTTGCTTAACTATTATTTTTTCAATTACTATATTTATGACTGACAATATAGCAATCGGCCTGTAATTGGAATATTCTAAGTGATTACCTTGCTTAAATATTGGACGAATAATTGCATTTTTAAGTAATTTGGATATACACCGCTTTGTACACACATATTGACAGCGCAGACACCTCGCCGTCTAATCTTGTATGTACATATGTATGTATTGTTTGAAAATTTCTTTATCGCTTCGAATCTTCCAAACGGCTAGATGGATTTCGACAGTTAAGAAGGTATCGTTATATTTTTCTTAAAAACCCTTGTTCTTAGATAGCCGTTTTAATAAAAAAGAATAAAATGGCGGATTTTAGGCGCGAAGAAGTATTATATTAATAAAAAAATAACCAAACCTATCGAGCAGGACATAAAAATAAAGAAAATTAAAAGGGCAATACAGAAATTATATGTTTATATTTAATTGGGAATAATAAATTGGCTTACAAAAATTGATAGCGTAAAAATGGGCCATGTTTATGACGGACCTCGGGCTGTGATATAAAATTTAATTCATAAGAGTGTATCGGGACATTAAAAAGTCTAAAATAAAATAAATAATTAAAAAAAAACCGACTGCAAAAACGACAACTTAAAAGTAATGCACTAAAAATACCTAAACAAGATTGAGAATAGAAAACAAAATTAAAATAAACTATAAATAAAGTAAAATCTACTTCGGTATAACAGACTATATTATGAATGACTGAAAGCTAATTTGAATAACTGCATTAAGTTTAGTAGCAGGCGGGACCCATTAATTTTCTTTCGGTTTATAATTTGCAATTGTCTTTTTTGCAGTCGGCTTTTAGATTTTTTTTTAATTATTTATTTTATTGTATCAATTCGACTCTATTATTTTTCACCTTTTTTGTATGTAGTTACAAGAACAAAAACGCTACATTATTCGTTAATTTTGATGATTCTCTTACTCACTGCTATAATGATTATGCCTCGGGGTTTCAATTCTTCTATACACTATCGAGCTACAAAATGTATAGAATATGAGAGCCGTAGGTAGGTAGTTCAGATGGATAGCGCTCGCTGTAAGTTTCACAGTACGCGAGCAACCCGGGTTCGATCCCCGCCGGCACTAATGAAATTGTTAATTGCAACTTTAAGTGCTGATTTACCACGTGCTCGTCGGTGAAGTAAAACATCGTGGGGAAACCTGCATGTCTTATAAATAAGAAAAAAATATTTCGAAGACATGTGAAGTTCGCCAACACGCAGTGTCAGCGCGGCGGACATTTCCTTAAACCCTCATATAAATGAGAGGAGGCCTGTGTCCAGCAGTGGGACATTTATAACCTGTAACTTTAACTTTTAACTGTAATACACTTTTCTTTTTTTTTTAAACGTTATCCCCACACTAGGATTTTCTCCTGTATCGTGGAGGCAGTTTACAAACATAAATTGCAGAAGGACAAACATCCATACCCGGAACAATTACTTGTAGGCCATACAAATACTTGTTCCGTGCGGGATTCGAACCCGCGGCCCCCAGCGCAACAGCACATTGCTAAGCCACTGCGCCACGGAGCCGTCAAGCCAACGAGTCGAGTATACTATGTCCTAGATTCAAATTTTGACATTTTGGAGTTTGAGGTCAAACTGAGTTCAAGATTGTCTTTGAATACCAGTCTATGTCTTACTTAGCAGGAGTCGATTTTAAATAATAATAGTTACATGAAAAACTTCATCCCCTATTTTGTTATACTAAGGGGTGGAATGTTTTTCTTCAAATTTATATTCGACCACTGAACTTTAATTTATTTAATAAAAACAAATAAAATCCGTTCATAATGGCAAGGCTTGCAATGAGTTACGGCTATGAGAGCAGCGGGTTCAAATATCGCACAAAACAAGTATTTGTAAGGCCTACAAGTAATTGTTCCGATACTGGATGATTGCCCTTGTGCAATTTACGTGGTAAAGCTACGCTGCAGCCATATTATGGTTGTAGCACGAATGGGTCGGCTCGAGCGCGAAAAGCAACAGTAAAATAGCAGCTTAATGCTGCTGTTTCGTATGGTGAGTGTAGAGAACCGGAGAGTCTTATTACAGGAAACGAGGCATTGCATCGTAATCCTCAGGGGTAACAACCCATCTGCATTTTAATTTTTATATCCACATCCATCACTCACTGCTAATTTCATCATTCATCATTAGAGCTATTCAAGTCCACTACTGAACATAGGGCTTCCTCAAGGAATGCCACAAAGCACGGTCCCGAGCCACCTGCATCCATTGACTTCCTGCATGTCTTACCCAGTCGTCACTCCATCTAGTGCGGGGACGCCCTACTCTTCGCATGCCGGTACGTGGCTGCCACTCGAGAACCTTTCTTCCCCATCGGTTGTCGGTTCTTCGAGTTATGTTTCCGCCCATTTCCACTTCAGCATACTAATTCTTTGAGCTATGTCGGTTACTCGTGTTATAATGCCGATATCCTCGTTTTTAAGTCTATCACGCAGAGAAACGCCGAGCATAGCCCTCTCTATAGCTCGCCAGCAGTAAAGGACAACGTCTCAGATTCATAGGTCATCACTGGCAACACGCACTGGTTGTACAATCTAGTTTTGAGGTTATGAGGTATGTCTGACGAGAAGATGTGTTGTAATTTCCCGAACGCTGCCCAGCCGAGTTGATTCCGTCGATTGACCTCTCGGTCGATGTTGGACTTACCTAGTCGTACTATTTGTCCCAGGTAAACATATTCATGCACATATTCAGGCATAGGTGTGATATGGACGTTAAACATGATTTTTGTTTTGTCCATGTTCATCTTAAGACCTATCCGTTGCGAGACACTATTCAGGTCATTGGGCATAGTGCTTAGGTCCTCCAGTAATTCTGCCAGAAGGACTATATCGTCAGTAAATCGAAGGTCAGTGATGTGCTCGCCATTGACGTTAATACCTTATTCTTTCCAGTCCAGTAGCTTGATGAAAACGTCTTCCCTTGCTGCGGTGAAGAGTTTCGGGGATAGGCAGTTGGATATATTTCGTATTTTGGTTCTGTACTCGGATAGCCATTGTAGTCCTGCTGTACAAACACTTCAGCACTTTAATATATCGACAGTCTACTTGGCACTGCTGGAGGGACTGCAGCACCGCCCAAATTTTGACAGAATCAAAGACTTTTCTCATAGTCTATATACGCAAGACAAAGTGGCAGATTGTACTCTTCGGTCTTCTGTACAATTTGCCAAAAGGTATGTATATGGTCTATGGTGCCAAAGCCTTTTCGGAAACCGGCTTGTTCGGCAGGCTGAAAGTCGTCGAGTCTGCATGCTGACGATTCGTAATGACTCTCGAAAACAGCATGTAGACTCGACTCAGAAGGGAAATCTTATTCAAAAGAGCGTTTTCACCTTTCTTGAAGAGCTAGACTACCGCAATTCTGCTACACGCCCCCGGAGTAGTGCCACCATGGAGGACGAAATTAAAAAGCTTCTGAAGGACTTTAAGTACCGGTTTTCCACCCGCTTTCAGAAGGTCCGCTCTAATTCCATCCTCGCTCGGGGACTTGCCGTTTTTAAGGTGCTGGAGAGCCATTCTAATCTTACTCAGACTGATGTTCGGGATATCATCGAAATAGTGTCGGATAAGACTTGCTCTTGGATCGTTACTCACACTTGCGTGTGGCTCAAACGATGACGTGTACAGCTGCCCATAAATTTTTTCAATCTCACACATAATCTCAGATGTCTCGGAAACAACGCTGACACGTTCGGTCTTCAGCTTAGACAGTTTGCTCTTTCTGGTACACAGATCTCAGGCAAAGCTTTGGAGCCTTAGTTCCGCTCGATCGCTTCTTAAATATGAGCAGTATTAAAGTTTCGTAAGTCCCGCCGTAAGTGTTCAGTTGTCTGTATGCTATCGAATTTACTGAAGACTGCAGCTACATTCCTTGTCTAACAGACATGAGATTAAGAGTGTGATCGGAGTGTTTTCGTGTTCTTCTGCGGTGGGTCTTGCAAAACTTAGCTCCGACCGCATGGACAGCTTCCACGAGCTTGTCATTCATATCGTCTACTGCATTGCAATCTTCTAGGCACTGAAAACGGTTTCGTAGCTCGAGCTGAAAGATTTCGGAACTTTGAATTAGAGCACGAGGGGGACGGAGCGTTGACTTCATTAGACGCGACCTCTCCAACTTAATGTTTAGGTTCAGTGTGCCTCTCACCATTCGGTGATCGCTGTCGGTTTTCACCCTCGCGATCACTGAGACATCACTGAACAATTGTCATCTGGTCGTCATAATGAAGTCAATCTCATTTTTTGTCGAACCGTTGGGGCTCGACTAGGTCCACTTCCTGTGTGGCCGCTTCTGGAAGAAAGAGTTCATCATAAAGAGTCCCTCTTTCTCCATGAAGTTGGCCAGCTGCTGGCCCCTTGGGTTCCGTTGTCATATTCCGAATTTCCCTACTTTCAGCTCACCGTTCTCTCTTGTGCCTAGTTTTGCGTTGAAGTCTCCCATTAACACTGTATAGTGGGTTTTGGAGGAATGCATGGCTCTAGAGATATCCTCATACATTTCCTCCACCTCCTGATCGGGGTGTGCCGAGGTTGGTGCGTAAACCTGTATGACCTTCAGCGAATACCGTTTGGAGATTCTGAGTATAAGATACGCAACCCTCGTCGACACACTCCCAATCTTTACAACGTTGTTAACCAGAGACTTGTGGACGATAAATCTGACACCTCCTTGGAACAAATGGTTGCGCACCCGGTGATAGAACAAGTTACCGGATTCGAGATTACCGTGTTCTCCCCCTCTCTGCGGACCTCGGATAATCCTATAATATACCAGCGCAACTTGTCTGTCTCTTCTTCCAGCTCCAGGATCTTCTCATCAGTCCTCAGGATGCGTGCGTTACAAGTTGCCAGGTTGAGTCATCGTAGGTGGCAACTGAAAACCTCCACCGGAGATTCTTAGCATACCACTCACCCTATACCACGGTCGCCACCGTAGCCAGGAATAGCGTGGCCACCGGGGACTGTAGGCCTTTTATTAGTGATGTTACGGCCTACGGCTGCTCCAGCAAGGGTCAAATCCTCTGGGGCCCATTCAGCAGAAGACTTCACGAGCAGACGCAGGTCGGGCCTCAATATGGCCGCGTGGAATTCCCTATCACAATAAACTATATGGGAGCAAACTAGAAAGCAAAGGTAACCTGTATCAGGAGCTAATTTCGCTCCAAGGCTTGGGAAGGCCGTGAGTGTGTGTAATGGTAGATAGCGAGTCGTGTACAGTGAGGTGTGAATGTGTGGGGCCTTGGCAAGCATAGGCAACCAGCAGCCGCCGAGTTCCAGGCTGCTCCAAAATGCTGCATCGCTCCAGACTGCTTCAGCGCCGGATCACTTCTTTCTTCACTGTCACTATTCAGTCTCTTAGCTTCATTGTACATTTAACTAACTTCAATTCGCCTAATTCCACACTCATCACAGAATCGAACACGTGATATCCGACACGGCAAGGACAGTAGCACAAAATTCGACATTGAATGTCCCGGCTTCACTTATCACAAATTATAAATTCGGCACGGAGTCAAAATACGCCTCGTTGACACGCAAATTAATTTAACTAGGCAACCAAAATACCGTGTAGTAGCGGTCAAGAATACCCACTACCCCATATCCTCCCGTGGGTGTCGTAAAAGGCGATAAAGGGAAACAGGCAGGAGATGGGCAGCAGCATCTTCCTGATAATAGCCAAAATTACAATAAAAAAAAACTGCGGTTGCGAACCCGCTCGCCAAGCGTGGCAACTATGGCAAATACCCCCCAAATGACTAAAGCAACAAACAGACGGCCCCCAGTCCCCGGCGGCCCCGCTATTCCTGGCTACGGTGGCGACCATGGTAACGGCAGGGCAGGGGGTGCTAAGAATCTCCGGTGGAGGTTCAGTTGCCACCTTAGACGACTCGACCTGGCAACGTACAACGCACGCACCCTGAGGACTGACGAGAAGATCGTGGAGCTGGAAGAAGAGATAGAAAAGTTGCGCTGACATATTATAGGATTATCCGAAGTCCGAAGAGAGGGGGAGGACACGGTAATCCTCGAATCCGGCAACTTGCTCTATCACCGGGAGGGCGACCATCTATCTCAAGGAGGTGTCGGATTTATCGTCCACAAGTCTCTCGTTAACAACGTTGTAAAGATCGGGAGTGTGTCGACGAGGGTTGCGTACCTTATACTCAGAATCACCAAACTGTATTCGCTGAAGGTCATACAGGTTTACGCACCAACCTCGGCACACCCCGATGAGGAGGTGGAGGAAATGTATGAGGATATCTCTAGAGCCATGCATTCCTCCAAAACCCAATATACGGTGTTAATGGGAGACTTCAATGCAAAACTAGGCACAAGAGAGAACGTTGAGCTGAAAGTAGGGAAATTTGGAATAGGGCAACGGAACCCAAGGGGCCAGCAGCTGGCTGACTTCATGGAGAAAGAGGGACTCTTTATGATGAACTCTTTTTTCCAGAAGCGGCCCCATAGGAAGTGGACCTGGTCGAGCCCCGACGGTTCGACAAAAAATGAGATTGACTTCATTATGACGACGAGACGACAACTGTTCAGTGATGTCTCCGTGATCGCGAGGGTGAAAACTGGTAGCGATCACCGAATGGTTAGAGGCACACTGAACCTAAACGTTAAGTTGGAGAGGTCTCGTCTAATGAAGTCAACGCTCCGTCCCCCTCGAGCTCTGTTCCAAAATCCCGAAACCTTTCAGCTCGAGTTACAAAACCGTTTTCAGTGCCTAGAAGACTGCAATGAAGTGGACGATATGAATGACAAGCTCGTGGAAACTGTCCATGCGGTCGGAGCTAAGTTTTGCAAGACCCGCCGCAGAAGAACACAAAAACTCTCCGATCACACTCTTAATCTCATGGCTGTTAGACGGGAGATGAAGCTACATTCTTCAACAGACTTGACAGCATACAGGCATCTGAACAGACAGATCTCCAAATGCATGCGGCGGGACTTACGCAACTTCAATACAGCTCGTATTGAAGAAGCGATCGAGCGGAACCAAGGCTCCAAAGTCTTTGCCAGAGATCTGTCTGCCAGAAAGAGCAAACTGTCAAAGCCGAAGACGGAATGTGGCAGCATCGTTTCCGGGACACCTGAGATTTTGAGTGAGATTGAGAGGTTCTATGGGCAGCTGTACACGTCATCGTTGGAGCCACACGCAAGTATGAGTAACGATCCAAGAGCGAGTCTCATCCGACACTATTCCGAAGATATCCCGGACGTCAGTCTGAGCGAGATTAGAATGGCTCTCCAGCACCTTAAAAACGGTAAGGCCCCAGGCGAGGATGGAATTACAGCGGAGCTTCTGAAAGCGGGTGGAAGACCGGTACTTGAAGTCCTTCAGAAGCTCTTTAATTCCGTCCTCCATGGTGGCATTACACCGGAGGCGTGGAGCAGAAGTGCGGTGGTCTTGTTCTTCAAGAAAGGTGACAACGCTCTCTTGAAGAACTACAGACCGATTTCCCTTCTGAGCCGCGTCTACGTGCTGTTTTCGAGAGTCATCACGAATCGTCTCGCGCGCAGACTTGACGACTTCCAGCCTCCCGAACAAGCCGGTTTCCGAAAGGGCTTTAGCACCATAGACCACATACATACCCTTCGGCAAGTTGTACAGAAGTCCGAAGAGTACAATTTGCCACTATGTCTGGCGTATGTGGACTATGAGAAAGCCTTTGATTCCGTCGAAATTTGGGCGGTGCTGCAGTCCCTTCAGCGGTGCCAAGTTGACTGTCGGTATATCGAAGTGTTGAAGTGCTTGTACAGTAGGGCTACGATGGCTATCCGAGTACAGAACCAGAGTACGAAACCTATCCAATTGCAGAGAGGTGTAAGACAGGGTGACGTCATATCCCCGAAACTCTTCACCGCTGCATTAGAAGACGTTTTCAAGCTTCTGGACTGGAAAGGATACGGTATCAACATCAATGGCGAGTACATCACTCACCTTCGATTTGCCGACGATATAGTCCTTATGGCAGAATTGCTGGAGGGCCTAAGCACTATGCTCAATGACCTCAATAGTGTTTCCCAACGGGTAGGTCTTAAGATGAACATGGACAAAACAAATATCATGTTTAATGTCCATGTCACACCTATGCCGGTAGTTGTTGGGAGCACTAAGCTCGAAGTTGTTGACGAGTATGTTTACCTGGGACAAATAGTCCGACTAGGTAAGTCCAACTTCGACCGAGAGGTCAATCGACGGATTCAACTCGGCTGGGCAGCGTTCGGGAAGCTACGACACATCTTCTCGTCAGACATACCTCAAAACCTTAAAACGAAATTGTACAACCAGTGCGTGTTGCCAGTGATAACTTACGAAACTGAGACGTGGTCCTTCACTGCTGGCCGTATGAGGAAGCTCAAGGTCGCTCAGCGAACTATGGAGAGGGCTATGCTCTGAGTTTCTCTGCGTGATAAACTTAGGAATGAGGATATCCGCAGTAGAACCAGAATAACCGACATAGCCCAACGGATTAGTAAGCTGAAGTGGTAGTGGGCCGGCCATATAGCTCGAAGAACCGACAACCGATGGGGAAGAAAGGTTCTCGAGTGGCAGCCTCGTACCGGTAGGCGAAGTGTAGGGCGTCCCACCACGAGATGGAGTGACGACCTGGTAAGACATGCAGGAAGTCGATGGATGCAGGTGGCTCAGGACCGTGCTTTGTGGCATTCTTTGGGGGAGGCCTATGTTCAGCAGTGGACTTGTGAAGGGCTGTAATGATGATGATGATGAACCAAAATACAAAAGGCACTAACGCGACGACCCAATTATAACGATATCTTCATCTAGCTATCTAGATCCACGACGGGCCCGTGAATTTAGGGAAGAGGGCTTGACGGTCTCCCCGCATCGTGGCCGGCGGAGCACCGAAGCTACGCCCACGCGTCGAGCGACTGGCAGCAAGCCGCGCACGGCCGCTCCACCTCGGCGCTTATCTCACCTACATACCATCGGGTGAGGTGCCAGCTCGAACGCAATTGGAGGGCGTTCAACACGGCCAAATTTGGGCATAAACAAGTGACATTGCTCATGGGGGTATATTGTCATATTTGCATACAACCGCAGTTTTTTTATTGCTTTTTGCTGTTAACATAAAGATGCTGCTGCCCATCTTCTGCCTCAGTTTCCCTCTGTCGCCTTTTACGACACTCACGGGAAGATATGGGGTAGTGGGTATTCTTACCCGCCACTACATGTGACTATGCTAATTTATCACCCCCATTCTTTAAAAAAATCAAAATATTTATGTAAACTTCCTCCACGATACAATAGAAAATCCTTGTGCGAGGGAAAAATCTATGTAACGTTTATTCAATAAACAAATGAATTTAAAGAAATAATTATTGAAGAAGATATCGCGTAATATAAAAAACACAGTCTACTTGAACATAAAAAACACAAAGTTGAGTTGAACATAAAAAAGACACAGTCGAATTGAACATAAAAACACAGTGTCGAATTGAGAACTTCCTCCTTTTTGAAATTGGCTAAAAAGTAAAAGCCTACTTCTAAGAACTAAAAAGAATAAAATTGTTTCCTCATAAGACCTTCTGAATTTGGGGCTTCAACTTTTATACACTATGTCTTAGCCCGACTTCAAAAGCTATTATGTGGAAATTATTTTATTATTTTTAGTTAGGTATTTGAAGTCTGATTTTATTATATAAATAGCTTGGCACCGCCATAACAACGCGCCGGTGCTGCCGCAGAAGTGATAATTGTGGAAATATCGTTTTAAATTTGGAATAGTTATATTGTTTAATTAGAAATGATAATACAATCATTGAAATTTAAAAATTAAATGATATTTAACTCTCAAATCAATTTGCCAGGATGATACCCGCGCCACCCACTCTAATTTAATAGTTCTATGCCTATAACCTTCGTACAAGTACCAGCAATAAGTTGACAATGTTTTGCCGCAATCTGAACGGTATGCCAGCGCATAAAATGCGAATAAACAAACATAAATATTTATATATTAGATAATCTTTTCGTATATTTAATTAAACTCATTTCTTCCTACAAAATGTTTAGGTGTATGTAATCTAGTCACGATTTTCAGAATTCATTAATTGTTCATCTAATTACAACGTTGTAGGGATGTGTGTTGATTTAGTTATTTTTATGTACGCGAAACCAGAGTGATAAATGGTGACATTTAATAAAGCTCATTCTGTAAAATATTTCAGTATTTTAACGCTGCTTATTTCTTTAAATTACGTTAATAACTTTTATATAGTAGTAAATAATAGTGTCTCGCCTTATGAAACAAATAGAATTTGAGCCGCTTGCACTAATTCAGTTGCTAATTACAATTTCCAGTGCCTATTTACTAAACTAACATCGACAGAAACATGATGTGTATTAAAAACTAAAAATAATGAGAACATGTAAAGTCAATGTCCGATGCACAAAGGCCATGGGGCCAGGAAAAATGAGCACACAGAAGCACTAGCCTTCCTGACCCCAGCGGCGGATATTGTCTACTTATGACGAGAGCTGAAAGGAGACGATGCCATTTATAATTCCGTTCTTTATCTGCACGAGAAATAGCAGCCCGGAGTAAGGAAATATACGGTGTTCATCCGCGTGCGACGGAAATCACGTACAGCCGTTGATCCTGCGCCTGATCTCTCTCCAGTCATGTAGGTTTACCGTCCCATCGAACTATGAGAGCGAGGGAATAGGGAAAGAATCTCTACTTGCACGTACGCTTAAGCACTTTAATGTTATCCAGCGCAGATGTACATTATTATCATACATTATGTCTATTGATTCAATAAGTATTACATATGTCATTATAACTCGCGCATTGACATCTTCTACTTGATGACCGGAAATTGCTGCCATCGTCAAATTTCGCTGCGGCACATCATGATGAAATGAATATCACAGACGAACTAGTAGATTCTACCCGAATATGAATATTGAATTTAGTTTTCATGCGTTTTTAACCGGATTCTAAAAACAAAGAAGTCGTCGATTGACATTTATTTTCTTTGTTTATGAATGTAACACAATAATTCTAAAGCTATTTAAGACGTAGAAAAGTCAATGGGTGGAAGTGATTAACTCTTATTGTGTACACTACGCACAAAATTATATTTATATAATAACAGTTTCATATTTTTAACGCTGTATGTAAATATAGCACAAATAAAGACTATATTATAGAGAATGTTAAGGAATTCAGGATGGGATTTACATGTAACGAACACTTAGCTGCATTGGCCTAGGCTGCGGTTTGGCGCTGAAGGCTGATCGACGACCGGCGATGGCTGAAACACCTCCAGAAACCTGCTAGAATTGGTTGATTTGGTCGGAAGCTGGCTTGCCGTCGTGATTTTTCGGACTTGCTTTCTTCGAAAATTGCAGTCTGGTCACGGTCGCCAAACAATAAAACTTGAGCTTGATGGGATGATGATTAAATATCCAAAAAACAATGTTGGTTTACAAAGTATTATATTTTAGCTTTGAATTTTTTTATTTAAAAACGTCAATAACAAATATTTGAGTGTGCACGCAACGCAAGGACTGACGATGATAGCGTCAGTCCTTCGTTAGTTTTTTGTTTTTTGTTTTTCCTCTTTTGTGCATTTTCTTCTCAGCCAGTATGTTTACTCGTATGCAGCAAATGTTCAAAAATGAATTTGCAGTCGTAAGCGTTTACAAGTATTAAGTACTTGAGTTTTCTGGTTTTTCATCTGTTATTCTGTTACTTTTAGTTAAGAGATATAATTTTGTTATTGAGAGCAATACTTACACAATATCAAGAAATAAATGTGATTTTTAGTCTTTAAAATAACACTGTTTAGTAATAATAATGTCAAGCTTATGAAATATATAACAAAAATTTCAATTTGTCATTATTCAATCATCACAAATACATATCTTGTCTACATTATTATCGGCAACAAGCAAATTACTTCTCTAAAGTTTGAGTGACATGTGTAAAAAAGCAAATAACGAAAACAAATATAAATCCCCCCGTAATAAAGTGTAACGATTAGAATAAAAACGTAATAGGCGATGAGAAATCAGAAAAATCTTATGAAATGAAATAAAAATCATTCGTTGAAAAAAATATTTTTCCACGATAGAAATTAAAATTTCGTTTGTCAAACGTAAAATGTTTAAAAGAAACGGTATAGTTTTTTTTATCAGTTTTTTCAAAGGCCTATTAAACAAGTCAATACAATATTCTTAATCAAAAGGTAAAGGAATGTACCAATAGGGAATCAAAGCATATTCTTTAATAAAATTACATAACAAAAACCACATGCTAGCTTAAAGCTACCTATTATAAATGTATTGCAAAACAGAGCAGATCAGTAACCACAGGCAAAATTTTTCCATCACCCACTGTTCACAATATGACACAATATATATATTTAGATGGCGGCCTGATCATCTTCTTTACACCAGATACCCAGACCGACGGCGGGCTGCAACGTTAAAGTTGCGAGACGTGTGATACTCCGATCATCAGCTCGCCTATCAAGCGTGACGATTGACGGCTAATTTTCTCTACAACAGAAGAACACATGGACTCTCTATCATACCTCTAATCTAGCAGTGGACTTTTACAGGCTTATATAATTGAAGAATAATTTAAACACTTTGTTTATTTTTTTTCTCATTACTTTTTTTGGGATCTTTGTCGAAACGACATGCCAATCCCATCATACGAGTACCTTATAATAATTACTGCTAACACTAGAACAAAATAAGAAAGTATAATTGTGAGTACTAGTTAAATTACTAACCTAAAAAGAAACTTATACTGAAGATGAGAAGATAATTATTCCGTCCTAGAAGCAAGCCGGAATAACTCCCTTGACATCTTTGATTTGCGGTTTGATAAAACCATTTGCACTAGATCGACATCCAAAACATTTGCGTTAAATTCTTTCGACCCACCCTGTCTATCTTTTTCATTCTTGACACACTCCATCAACAAATGGTAAACATCTTCAATTTTGTTGCATACATCACAATTTGGTGAAGGTTTTTCCCATTAAGAAAGCGAACTTTGCTGATGGAATATGACCAGAACGAAGCCTTAGGGATAACTTAACAAAATTTCTCCTGAGATCACAATCATTAAACCAAGGCACGAGATAAGGCTCGCTTTGTGTAGTTCTATACCAGATAACTTTAGTTTTAGATTTCTCTTCAAAATAGCTTTTTCAATTTTAGTAATATACACTTTTAAATTTTGAGACATATTCAGTCGGATCTGGTATAAAATTAATGATGTCAGCCTTTACTGCAGCTAGCTTAGATAAGCGATCAGCCCCTTCATTGCCCTTAAGGCCTATATGACCCGGGACCCATTGCAATATTTACAGAATATTCCGTTACTTTGTCTATTTAAAAGGCAGTCTGCCTAAATTAGAATTATAAAATTAAAATTAACGTGTGAAAAAAAATCTATTCAAAACAAAAGGAGGATCTAGTAGATAAATTTGTTATAATTTTGTAAAAACAAGAATTTATCTCTTTGCTTACCGCGTAATTTTATTTACTTATTGTATTGTAGTCTTTGAAAACTCTGAATACCCGTAATTAACCTGTCTTTTAAATTTATTTTGAAAAAGATTTGATTCCAGACAATTAATCCATATTCCACATTTCTGCATATCTTAGTCAGTTCTGTACATATCTTAGTTCTGGACTAACGCCCTCTTCGAGTTATGTGGCTGGCCCAATGCCTCTTCAGTTTACTGATCCAATATATAAAATATCATTATGCTTCTACATAAGCATTACATATGAAAAATGTTAGACCTGACCAACTAAAAGAAAAAGATCTAATACCTATCTCAACGTACTCGTATAAAGCGAAATCTATTTTAGGAATTTAATATTAAATCCGTTTCAAAGCAAATATACTCAGTTTATTGGTTTTATTTCCAATAAACTGTTTGCAAAGAAAATCATTTCATATTATATCTTATGGTCAATTTCAATAGACAACTGTGTTCTTCTTAACTTTTTTGAATACCTAGTTCTGTGTTTGATACTGAGTGAAAACTGACATGTATGTAAAAACATATGACATGTGTAGGTCTGACGTCTGGTGTGAGACATGTTGTGAGTGTCCAAGTATCTCTGACACTGTATTTGAAACTTCCTTATAAAAGGCTCCATAGCAACACGGCCACCACGTCCGCGTTACTCTAAGGTGCCCGCTCTGTTCGAGCGCGAAGCAGAGAGCTAAGTGGTGGTCGCATGGAAAATGGTATTACAGCACAACATAATAAGTATATTTGAGATGCATGTCAAACGCTTTACTTTGCGCTCGTCACTGAATTTCTAGTTTTTTTTTTATAGAATTAGGGTGACAAACGAGCACACAGTCCACTTGATGGTAAGTGGTTGCTGTGGCACATAGGCATCTATATCTATCCTCGATTACGAATCAAAATGCAAATTCGTTGTCACCCTTGAGCACTAAGATGGAATGCCTCGTTTCTAGTAAAAAAGGGTCTCCGGTTCTCTATACGAAACACAGTAGCGTTATGCTGCTATTTTAAGGTCAACCCTCCAATATTTAGATCCGCTCCTGCAAGTCGCGTTGTTTATTGTCATTGAAAAATTACTGGTTTTAAGCGACCTCGAGGAATATAACACAACACCATCGCGCAGGCGTCATAACTGTTGGCAATACCTGTGTCTAACACATTCTTTAAAGAAACAATTAATTTAGGCCTTGTACCATTATAAATTAACATCAATGACGGGTACATCACTCACCTTCGATTTGCCGACGATATAGTTCCCTATAGCAGAATCAATCACTATGCTCAATGACCTCAAAAGTGCCTCCTAATGGATAGGTCTTAAGATGAACATGGACAAAAGAAAGATCATGTTTATATCATGTTGTGTAATGTCCATGACACACCCATGCCTGTAGTTATTGGGAGCATTAAGCTCGTAGTTGTTGACGAGTATGTTTACTTGGGACAAATTTTCGGACTAGATAAGTCCAACTTCGACGGAGAGGTCAATCAGCGTTCGGGAAATTACAACACATCTTCTCGTCAAGTATACCTCAAAACTTCAAAACGAGATTGTACAACCAGTGTGTGTTGCCAGTGATGGCTTATCTGAGACATATAGCTCGATGAACCGATAACCGATGAGGAAAAAAAGGTTCTTGAGTGGCAGCCTCGTACCGCTAGGGGAAATGTAGGGCGACCCCCACTAGATGGAGTGACGACCTAGTAAGACATGCAGGAAGTCGATGGAAGCAGGTGGCTCAGGACCGTGCTTTGTGCCATATAGCTCGAAGAACCGACAACCGATGGGGAAAAAAGGTTCTCGAGTGGCGGCCTCGTACTGGCAGACGAAGTCCTTCCATTAGATGGAGTGACGACCTGATAAGATATGCAGAAAGTCGATGGATGCAGGTGGCTCAGGACCGTGCTCTGTGGCATTCCTTGGGGGAGACCTATGTTCAGCAGTGGACTTGTGAAGGGCTGTAATTATGATAATGATGACCATTATAGAGATTTGGAGTAAATTTAAATTTATTTATTGTGAACGGTGATACCTGTCGGTAAAGGTAAAAAAATAAATAAATAAAAACAAACTAAATCTACAGCTAACTAGGTAAATTGACCTTAGCGATAGTAAAGTATCGATACTTTTACAAATTTAAGTGTGTCCGATAAAAACGAAATTTCATAAGGGATATTTTTAAATGAAAATATGAATTGTGTTATTAATGTAGTTTCTTCAAATATGAACCATGAACAAACCGGCCAAATTTGCAGAGAAGGTAAAGAATATAAGTAATATAGGCAAATGATAATAAAAAATTATTAAAAATCTTAAACATTCTTTCCTTTTAATCTGTTTTTACTGCACCCGCAAACATTCGTAAGGGTCGATCAGTAGGCAAAAATATTCTTACCCATACATCACATTCAATTTGAGATAATTTGAAATAAAAGTAGAAGCCTTATTTATACTCGTATTTTCAAAAACATAAATACAAAAAGACGGACATATTGCAACAGGGCATTCTTTACCAGTATATATATAGCAGTTTCTACGTTAGATAGTGATTCCAGATTAATCTTACCGCATGAGGAGTAAAAGATTTGTGTAAAAAGCTAGTGTGACAGAGGGGAACATGGAGGCTAGATTTTTCCGTAGAACGGAGACAACGATTATGGGAATCACCCTGATACTGAAATTTGTATTTCAGAGATTCAGGGACAAACGGATCGTGTAAAACTGAAAATAATGTGCACAGTATTCCGAAACTAACGGAGAGGTAGCCATTTAAGCTGAAAAAGATAAGAGGAAATGTGGTCGTATTTATATAAACCGAAAAAGAAGCGTATTCAATTATTGAGAAGTCGATCCAGTTTGTTTAGAAGTTCTTGCGAGGCATCAGCATAGCAAACATCTGCATAATCTAGAATAGGCAATACTATAGAGTCTGTATTAGCGTTGTCTTAGACCCTAACAGTAAAAAATTCTTTTGACGATACAGATAACGCAGTGTTAGTGACCTATTTGCTCACTTTATATTTACACACACACATACACACATAGTTATATATATATATATATATATATATATATATATATATATATATATATATATATATATATATATATATATATATATTATTACTTATTTATATGTTTGAGATTAAGTTTAAAATTTGGCTACTTTGAAAAAAAATTCTGTATACGACCTACCTGATCCCCTGTCTACGAGTACGACTGGCAAGTTCATTCAATCAAAAGTTATGATTAATATTCTGAAGTATGGGTACAAGTATAGGTGCGAATTAGTTTATTGGTGGCGTTGAGTCAAGTATCTACATTTTAAATAATTTGCATTATAATGAGATTAGTTCAGAAATCGTAATTAAATGATTTAAAATAATGTTTCGTAATGATATACTTATATCAAAATTAGTGTTTAAAAAAAAGGATATGTTTTCACAAATATTTACGTTAATCCATCCATGCCGTCTTAGAAAATAGTTCGATAGTGCCGTGTCATCGACAAGTGGTGTTGCGCAAAAGTAATGCAAATAGGCGGATTGTCTTTCTTTCTTGTAGATGTGTCTTCATAATGAGGGCAACCACGACTTTGTCTGCCACCAGGACGGCGCTACTTAAGGATGAGATATATATATGGCGGCACGTGCACCATTGAACGTGCAGCGGCGTCAGTGTAGCTAGACAGAATTCTTGTAAATAACACGTGCTCCGCACACCTGCACCATTGCACCTGCGGTGGCGCCCGTTTAGCTTGTATAAAACGGACGGAGCTGCCGCCGTTAGGACAGTCTTGGCTCTGACGTGGAACGGTGCGCTTGTCGTATTCCGTTACTAGTTTATCCTCGACTCGTTGGATAATTAATTCGTGTAAACGAATTAATTATTATTCCTAACTACAAAATCAGTCTCTGTACTATACCCACTATACTTCCTACATATATATATTTGGCAGATTTCTTAGGGGCGAAGTTAATTTGTTCGAAAAATGTAAAGTTTAATATTTCTTTCTGTACTATTGGTTATATTTTATATTATTTATTAAAAACAAAAGGAATATTATGAAGAGTTAAAAATGTATAAAAAAAATAAAGAGCAAACCACTGAAGCACTGTTTTTTGTATTAATATAATACTCTAGAAAGTGATAAACTGTTATTTAAAACTTCTTAATAAAATTAAATTATGTAACAAAAAACTTCACCTCAGTGTCAACTAACGACATCTGGTAAGCGGAAGATTATTGTCCCTCATTGCTGCTGTTCTTTATATTTATAGGCGTAATCACTCTTATAAAAATGTAAACTTAATTATGTACTTCTTAAATATATTAATCCTAAAAGCGTTGTGATCTAGGCTAGGACGTCCTTCAAATCAAACATTTAAATTGTACCTATGTTTTTGAAAAACGCCTATCTATTCAAGGGCAAAAAGTAAGATGTTTTTCTTCAATTAAAAACGAACCTAACAGCCTTTATACGTCCCACACCTGTACGCAGGCATCTTTATCTTTTTGAGACTCCTTTCGTTCGCATTGTCGTGATGGAGGATGAGGCGGCGGTTGCAGTTCTCTTTACGGAGTTCAGAAACGACCTGTGGCAAACAAATGCTAGCATACCATTCTGCATTAACCGTTCTTTGTCCCTCAAGAGGAATAGTCGTAACATGGCCGGTTTTGGAGAAAAACGACAAAAAATCTCACTAAACTGAACTGAACTCAGTATTTTGAATGACACTTTTCTATCGCGTATGTATAAATTACTTTCAAATTTCTGGCTTTCATTTTCTTTTCATTCACTTTTCAACAAAAAAAAAAGAGTTTTTATTTATGTTTTTACGCTCCGAGCGTTACTTATTTATAAGAAATTGTTACGATGATGTACTTTATTAATGCTTACCAGATGTCGCTAGTTGACACTGAGGTGAAGTTTTTTGTTACATAATTTAATTTTATTAAGAAGTTTTAAATAACAGTTTATCACTTTCTAGAGTATTATATTAATACAAAAAACAGTGCTTCAGTGGTTTGCTCTTTATTTTTTTTATACATTTTTAACTCTTCATAATATTCCTTTTGTTTTTAATAAATAATATAAAATATAACCAATAGTACAGAAAGAAATATTAAACTTTACATTTTTCGAACAAATTAACTTCGCCCCTAAGAAATCTGCCAAATATATATATGTAGGAAGTATAGTGGGTATAGTACAGAGACTGATTTTGTAGTTAGGAATAATAATTAATTCGTTTACACGAATTAATTATCCAACGAGTCGAGGATAAACTAGTAACGGAATACGACAAGCGCACCGTTCCACGTCAGAGCCAAGACTGTCCTAACGGCGGCAGCTCCGTCCGTTTTATACAAGCTAAACGGGCGCCACCGCAGGTGCAATGGTGCAGGTGTGCGGAGCACGTGTTATTTACAAGAATTCTGTCTAGCTACACTGACGCCGCTGCACGTTCAATGGTGCACGTGCCGCCATATATATATCTCATCCTTAAGTAGCGCCGTCCTGGTGGCAGACAAAGTCGTGGTTGCCCTCATTATGAAGACACATCTACAAGAAAGAAAGACAATCCGCCTATTTGCATTACTTTTGCGCAACACCACTTGTCGATGACACGGCACTATCGAACTATTTTCTAAGACGGCATGGATGGATTAACGTAAATATTTGTGAAAACATATCCTTTTTTTTAAACACTAATTTTGATATAAGTATATCATTACGAAACATTATTTTAAATCATTTAATTACGATTTCTGAACTAATCTCATTATAATGCAAATTATTTAAAATGTAGATACTTGACTCAACGCCACCAATAAACTAATTCGCACCTATACTTGTACCCATACTTCAGAATATTAATCATAACTTTTGATTGAATGAACTTGCCAGTCGTACTCGTAGACAGGGGATCAGGTAGGTCGTATACAGAATTTTTTTTCAAAGTAGCCAAATTTTAAACTTAATCTCAAACATATAAATAAGTAATAAAATATATATATATATATAACTATGTGTGTATGTGTGTGTGTAAATATAAAGTGAGCAAATAGGTCACTAACACTGCGTTATCTGTATCGTCAAAAGAATTTTTTACTGTTAGGGTCTAAGACAACGCTAATACAGACTCTATAGTATTGCCTATTCTAGATTATGCAGATGTTTGCTATGCTGATGCCTCGCAAGAACTTCTAAACAAACTGGATCGACTTCTCAATAATTGAATACGCTTCTTTTTCGGTTTATATAAATACGACCACATTTCCTCTTATCTTTTTCAGCTTAAATGGCTACCTCTCCGTTAGTTTCGGAATACTGTGCACATTATTTTCAGTTTTACACGATCCGTTTGTCCCTGAATCTCTGAAATACAAATTTCAGTATCAGGGTGATTCCCATAATCGTTGTCTCCGTTCTACGGAAAAATCTAGCCTCCATGTTCCCCTCTGTCACACTAGCTTTTTACACAAATCTTTTACTCCTCATGCGGTAAGATTAATCTGGAATCACTATCTAACGTAGAAACTGCTATATATATACTGGTAAAGAATGCCCTGTTGCAATATGTCCGTCTTTTTGTATTTATGTTTTTGAAAATACGAGTATAAATAAGGCTTCTACTTTTATTTCAAATTATCTCAAATTGAATGTGATGTATGGGTAAGAATATTTTTGCCTACTGATCGACCCTTACGAATGTTTGCGGGTGCAGTAAAAACAGATTAAAAGGAAAGAATGTTTAAGATTTTTAATAATTTTTTATTATCATTTGCCTATATTACTTATTCTTTACCTTCTCTGCAAATTTGGCCGGTTATTGCAAAATAACCCTGTATAATATACCTGTATATAGCTGACCATGCGAAATGCAACTCATTTGTAGGTCAGTCGTAATTTATTTAAGATGATCGCTGAGCAAAGGCTTACCGGAAATCGAGCTCTCCTAAATTGGAATGGGAAATTATTGGATATAAGGGGAATACGTGGAATGAAAACTCTTTCCCCATTTCCACAACCTGACAGAATCTCCACTTACTCCATATCGCTGAAGGTTAATGACTTTCACTTGAGTGTCATTGCTTAACTTTTATGGAGTCTCAGATATTACACCATGTAGGTGATTTATATGTAAACAACAACTCATGATTCACTTAACTAATTCTGATAAAACATGTATCTGCCAGTTCTTAAGTTGGGATAATATTTACTGGATATGAAATTTCCTTGAAATATAAGCACTTGAAGTTACAAACAGACAGACATCGATTTTAAAATGGCTGATTTATGCTCCATTATTCATTTAAATGAGCCGTGATAGCACAGAGGCTAAGAGCTCGCTGTAAATTTTACAATACGCGGGCAACCCGGGTTCGATCTCCGCCGACAGCAGTGAAATTGTTTATTGCAATTTTAAGTGCTGATTTACCACGTGCTCGGCGATGAAGGAAAACATCGTGAATAAGAAAAAAATATATTTCGAAGACGTGAATGCAATAAGCATTAGCGCGACGGACTTTTCCTTTCCCTAAAACCCTCTCTGAAATGAGGGGGCTTCTGTGCCCAGCAGTGGGACGTATATAGGCTGTAACTTTAACTCATTTATAGCCTAACCTACCTAGCGTTTTTCACTCAAATAACAATGTACAGATTTTTCGACCCTAAAGGTTTTATTATATTAGAGAAGATAATAGAATTGTTTCTCTACCTTAGTTTAAATAAATAATTTATTCAGCAATTACGACGTTATGGTTATGATAGAAACATTGGCTAACTTGTAAGAGCCAGATTTGTTAATTAAGAAAGTAATAGGTGAATTATCCAATTTCTTCAGTAAAACCCTAGTCTTGAGTTAGAATATAGTCAATAAATAATTTTATCCATTAATTGCGTCACATACAGAGCTCATACATTTGCTCACCGCGGGGTTGCTGTGATGCCAAAGTGTATCAGGGAGGGTTAGTTTATTTTCTAATATCACTAAACGATACTGCAAATATTTATTACATTTATATTTTTATTATTTAAAGAGCTTTTCTATTCAGCTTGGCGACCTTTCAGCTCGCAACATTTTTATTAACGTTGCCGAACCCCAAACGTCGTTAGTACCATACTTGACCCCTATTCACATTTATAATATATTTTTGGTGGGATATCATTAATTATAGAAAAAAAGTGCTATCTTCATATTAATCTAAATAAATACATTATCTTCAAAGATTTTTTGGTGCGTTTATGCTCATAACTTTTTTCTAGGTGAAGCGATTTTGATGATTCTGTTTTTATTAATATTTTTTTAAGTTATACTTAATAATTTATATTGAAGTCGGTCGTACAAAATTTTTCATTTTACCACTCGCCTTTTGCGAATTTCACTGACACACTGCCGTGTGACAGCCAAGTCCGGAAGCTAAGTCCTTCTATAAAATATATTATGATAATGATTAATGAAGACCGTGTTGCTTAGCGAATAGTGTAGATAGCTAATTCGTCACAAAACCTAGCTTTGAATCTGTAGCTAAGGAATTACACAGATACACGTGTTCGTGTATGATTTTTTAATATTTTCCCCGTATCTCTCTCTAGCACAGCTTCGTAGCTTACTTCCAGTTACTTTCTTATATCTGACACATGTAGCTTATATTTTATTAATAAAAATTTAATTGTTTTTATATAATTAAACTACACGTACCGGGTGCAATTGTGAATCTAAACCATCCGTGGACTCACTCCCACTCAAACACACACAATTTCATCAAAATTTGTCCAGCCGTATAGGAGGAGTTCAATCACAAACACACGTAGAGAATAATTGTATATATGTATAAAGATACAGATATTATTCTTTTTTTTAACATTTTAAAGCAGTTTTAAGCAACAGATTAATTTAAGTCAGTGAAGCAACATGTTGACGTTTTCATTGCAGAAGTTTTACCTTAGAATGTTCGTTAAAGTTACCTAACGAGGTAACTTCTGATGCTAAGACCATAGGAATTGCGTAAATACATTAGTCACTGTGTTGTCAATGGATTAAATAGAATTTCTTTTTGTTCAGACAAATGCTAGAAAATATAAATGTTTAGAATTTTTTCTTAATCATATAGAGTAGGTATACGCTTAAAAGTTTTGAAACTATTGAAAGTCCAGACTTATGTAGGATTGTTTTTATTTTATACATTAAGGGTGACAAACGAACACACAGTCCACCCGATTGTAAGTGGATGCCGTGGCCCATACACACCTACATCTATCCTTGATGAAGAACCAAGATGCAGATGCATTGTCCCCCTGAGGACGAAGATGGCATGCCTCGTTACAAGTAAAAAGGATCTCCGGTTCCTCCACACTCGCACATTTTACGCTGGTATTCTGTGAGAGCGTGGTTCTTTCCCGGTTGAACCGACCCATTCGTGTTACAACTATAATATCGCTGCAGCGTGGCTCTACCACGTAAAAAGAAGTATCTGCGGTACTGACAGTGGTAGAGCCACGCGGCAGCATTTGCTGTCGCACGGATGGGCCGGCTCGAACCGGGGTAGTACCACGACCTCACAGAAAACCAGTGTGAAGTAGAGGTTTACCTCTGCGTTTCGCTTGGTGAGTGCAGGTGGCCGGAGGCCCTTTTTACTGGAAATGAGGCATTCCATCTTAGTCCTCACGGGTGAAAACGCATCTACATTTTGATTTGTAACAGAGAATAGATGTAGATGTCTATGGGCCGCAGCAACCACTTACCGTCAGGTGGACTGTGTGCTCGTTTGTCACCCTTATCCTATAAAAAAAACTGTATTCCGTATGAATAAAAATATAAAACTCCATAATATAATCAATCTTCAGAGAAACATCAATTGTAAACTCATCATGATCGCGGATGGATGGAGAAGTATTAAGGCCACTGCAATGTTTGCTTCTGAAACCTTAGGGAACTTTTGAATAATCGAACATTATTTTGGTTTTAACGATATCGTACGTGTACGAACTATAACATCGTTGTAACAGCCTTTTCAGGTCCACTGTTATGACGTTAATCTGAAAACCCTCCTTGGGATAATTAGCTGTAAATACTACAATATCAACCATATGGCGTAGACGTTCTACGATCGTAGAGGTCGTAGCTATGTCTTCAAACATATTAATCTTAGAAAAGATTATTTCTGTACAATTTTAATGCCTTAACTTTTTTTTATTTCAGATAAAATAAGCTACAAAGATGGGTCGAAACTCCGGTGGCGTTGAATCCAATGGAGAACTCAGGATATTACTTGTTGTCACTGTAATAGTGGGTCTGCTCCTGATGCTTTCTTTGCTGATGTGTTACGCGTGTGTTTTAAAACGACTTTGTTGCGGCACGCCAAGAGAAAGATCAAAAAACATGGCGGACGGTAGAAGGACTGAGAGCTACCCCATGGGAGATGTAACGTTACTCTCACAACCGACTGAAAGTGAACGGGTTTAAACCAATAAAACGTAAAAAGCTAGGGTATGTCAACGTTTGTTTATCTAATTGCTAACTTTTTCAATACAGATATTGACAACACAATTGCAATTGTGCCAAAAATATAGTAGGTACTAAATATTACAATATGCGACGACCACCCCGTCGATACTATCTACTTAATTTAGCTTCAGCGTATTATATATACATGCAGCTTCTACATGAAACTGATATCAGATAAAACTTCACTCTAAATAATATAACAATGCTTATGGTTGTGTACCTATTATCTATGAAATGGTCACTTTAATGTTCCGTACCTACTCAAAAATTAAATTTTCAGTAAAACGTAAAAGTCAGCGAATGGACGTTCGCCAGTAAAATGTTTAATTATACTATAAACCGAGTTCTAAAGCTGTCATGTGGAAACTTTATACTCTTTTCTTATTTGAAGTCGGTTTTTACTTTTTAACGTTTTTAAATGTTTAATTTTTTTTCACCTGGTAATAACAGCCTGAACGTTGTTTATGTAGTTAAGTACTTTAAAAACTTAATCCCCAATAGGTTGAATTTTTTCTTCAATTAGTATTGGAACACCCCTGAAAGAATGATTAAAATCGGTTCAAAGTTGATCAAGATATCGCCTACAAACATAGTCGAATTGAGAATCTCCTACTTTTTTAAGTTAGCTATAAAAGGAAACCACCACTGTCTGTAACAGGTGCGGACATTTTCTTCGGAAATTAATTCACGTAGATTATTATAATTCAGTATGGAATCGTTACCCCTTATCGCATAAATTATTTGAAATATTTTTATTTACTAAAAGAAGTTTATGTAGCTGCCATATGGTGTACGAAATGCCATACGGTGTGTGAAATTAAAAATGTACAATTTATATTATAGAAATTATGGTAAAAAGCCATATATAGCTTCGTATGCAATCTCGTGAAAAGACGTAAAGGCAGGCATAATATGGCTTTGCATGCAGTAAGTGTCAAAACAAATTATGTTTTGTAGAAATAGTTGGAGCAGTTTCGTTTGTCATTGTACCACAAATTGACTTCACCTTTTTAACACATAGTGGAAGTAGGAACTTTTCCCACATGGGAAAGTAATCTAAAATGCTATCAATGCGTACAGAATCCAGACGCAGGTCCTTTTTATTGATATTGGGGAATCAGATAAGTTAGATAGAATGCTGCCTCGGCTTGATGTCATTATTCTGAGCAAAATTAAAAAGAGCACTCCTCTCCCTTGACATCCACAAGTCGAGTGGGCCTGACGGAATCCCCCCAATTGTGCTGAGGACGTGTGCTCCGGAGTTGGCACCGGTTCTAACGCGTCTTTTCCGGTACTCCTACTCCCAAGGCGTAGTCCCGAATTCATGGAAGACAGCTTTTGTCCACCCGATCCCTAAAAAAGGCGACCGCTCAGACCCGTCCAACTATAGGCCTATCGCGATCACCTCCTTGTTCTCCAAAATAATGGAATCCATTATTAACTGCCAGCTCATCCGGTACCTTGAGGATCACCAGCTGATCAGTGACCGCCAATACGGTTTTCGTCGGGGTCGATCAGCTGGTGATCTTCTAGTCTACCTGACCCATAGATGGGCGGAGGCAGTAGAGTCCAAGGGGGAGGCGTTGGCTGTTAGTCTGGACATTGCGAAGGCCTTCGATCGGGTTTGGCACAAAGCGCTTCTTTCGAAGCTCCCTTCCTATGGGCTTCCCGAGAAATTGTGCAATTGGATCACCAGCTTCCTTGCAGATCGGAGCATCAAGGTCGTTGTAGACGGTGCATGTTCTGACTACAAGCCTATTAACGCTGGTGTTCCACAAGGCTGTGTGCTATCACCAACGCTGTTTCTTCTGCATATCAATGATATGTTGCTAACTGGTAACATTCATTGCTATGCGGATGACAGCACTGGTGATGCTCTATACACCGGCCGGGCCAATATTTCTCGGGAAAACGTCGCCGAGTACCGGAACAAACTTGTGTCTGAAGTCGAGTCTTTGCTGGACAAAGTCTCGGATTGGGGGCGACTAAATCTAGTCCAGTTTAATCCTCAGAAGACACAAGTTTGCGCGTTTACCGCTAAAAAGAACCCCTTTGTCGTATCTCCTCAGTTTCAAGGCACTCCCCTTCTTGCCTCAGCCAGTATCGGTATCCTCGGAGTCGACATATCGAGTGACGTGCAGTTTCGTGGTCACTTGGAAGAGAAGGCCAAATTGGCCTCTAAAAAGCTTGGCGTGCTCAGCAGAGCGGGACAGTATTTCATGCCGGCACACCGCCTGCAACTTTACAAGGCGCAGGTTCGGCCTCACATGGAATACTGTTCCCATCTCTGGGCAGGGGCTCCCCAGTGCCAGCTCCTTCCACTTGACCGCATCCAGCGCAGAGCGGCTCGAATCGTCGACGACCGAGCCCTTTCCGATCGGCTTGATTCATTGGCACTGCGAAGAGATGTTGCATCTCTTTGCATTTTCTTTCGCATCTACCATGGGGAGTGCTCTGAGGAATTGTTCGGATTAATCCCAGCCGCCAAATTTCATGAACGCACATCGCGGCAGAACTCCCGATACCATCCACACCATCTGGATGATTGGCGGTCCACCACTGTGCGATTTAGAAGATGTTTTCTTCCTCGCACGACTTCCTTGTGGAATCGATTACCATCAGCGATTTTTCCGGACCGATACGACTTAGGGACCTTCAAGAAAAGAGCCTACTCCTTTTTAAAAGGCCGGCAACGCATCTGCAATTCCCCTGGTGTTGCGGTTGTTCATGGGCGGCGGTAGTCACTTACCATCAGGTGAGCCGCATGCTCGTTTGCCCCCTCTCCTATAAAAAAAAAAAAAAAAAAAAAAAAAATTTGTTGGTTGACATAGTCTTATTTGCTTTAAATAGAATAGAATAGAATAGAATGATTTTTATTCAATATGGATTATTACATAATACTTATTGAAAGTCATTATTTTATTTACCACTGGTTCGGAAAATACCTCTGTCCTGGGAAGAACCAGCAAGAAACCCAGCGGGACTTTTTTTTTAAACATAATTTCACTTAACAATAATTTTGATTATACAATTTTAAATGAATTTTCATAGAACCAGCATGGTGGCGATCACCTTATTCCCAGGGGTTATTTTCATTCATGTATTTCTTGATATTATAATAACCCTTTTTGTACAGTTTTTCTTTAATAAAACTTTTAAACTTGTTTATTGACAAACTTTGAACATGTTCTGGGATTCTGTTGTAAAAGCGTATACATTGCCCCATAAATGAATTACTAATTCTGTGGAGTCTTGTAAGTGGCATTACAAGCTTATGTTTGTTCCTAGTGTTTAAGGTATGAACATCCTTATTCTTATTTAAGCTATTTATGATTTTTATGTACATACATTACATTTTCATAAATATATTGCGATGCCAAAGTTAATATGTTTATTTCTTTAAATTTTTCTCTAAGGGACTCTTTACAATTTAGATTATAAATCGCCCATACGGCTCTCTTTTGCAAAACAAATATAGCTTCAATATCAGTCGCATTACCCCATAGCAAAATTCCATAAGACATTACGCTATGAAAGTAACTAAAATACACTAACCTAGCTGTCTCAACATCTGTGAGACTTCTAATCTTTCTTACAGCATATGCTGCAGAACTAAGTCTGCTTGCTAATTTAGATATATGGGGGCCCCATTGAAGTTTCGCGTCAATAGTAATACCGAGAAAAACAGTGGTATCCACAAGACTCAACTCCTCCCCATTTAAGAGCACATTGGTTTTCGAATGTTTTACATTAGGTATTGTAAATTTAATACATTTTGTCTTATTGCCGTTTAAGAGCAAATTGTTGGCGTTAAACCAATGTACTAGTTTCGATAGAGCATTATTTACATCGTCATATTTAATTGACTGCCGTTTCAGTTTGAAAATTAAAGAGGTATCGTCAGCAAATAATACTATATCGTGATTGTCCCCTACAAGATAAGGTAAGTCATTAATATAGATTAAGAACAGGAATGGGCCAAGAATCGAGCCCTGAGGAACGCCCATTGATACTACCGATCCGGAGGAACATTTACCATTAATGACGACTTTTTGAGTTCTGTTACTTAAGTATGAAGTAATAAGTTTAAGCGCCAAATTTTTTACACCGTAATGTTGTAGTTTCCTGATTAATGTATCATGATGAACACAATCGAAAGCCTTGGAAAGGTCACAGAAAATACCTAAGGCATCTTGTGAATTCTCCCAGGCATTAAAAATATATTTCATAAGCTCAACACCGGCGTCAGACGTCGAGCGACCCCTTGTAAAACCAAATTGATTTTTATGAAGTAATTTATTTGTATTAAAAAAAATTAACAATTGATCCAAAATTATTTTTTCAAAAATTTTACTGAGAGTTGGTAGTACAGAAATAGGTCTATAATTAGCGGGGTCCAATGTACTACCAGATTTAAATAAAGGTATTACTTTACTATACTTCATTAAATCAGGAAACACACCAGAATCGATACAAGTATTAAAAATAATAGCAAGATGAGGTGCAATTAAATCTATTATGGACGCAATCACTGTAACGGAAATCCCCCACAAATCTGCGGTTTTCTTTACATCAATGGTTTTGAAGTATTTTACAATATTATGCGGTAATACTTTTTCAAATCTAAATTCTTTTAAACAGGTATTAACATTCTGTTTAAGTAATGATTCGGCGACAGTTGGAGAAGCATTCAATGACTCTGTTGTCAAGATAGGAACATCAGTGAAATATTTCTCAAACACCACTGCAACTTCTTGATTTGATTTAGTCAATTCATTATTAATTTTTAATTGATAGTTTGAATTACGAGGTTTCTCTTTACCGGTTTCGCTGTTAATTATACTCCACGTCATTTTAATTTTATTCTTAGCTGTCTTAATTTTGTTACTAATATGTAATGATTTGGCTGTGGAGCAAACTCTTTTAAACGTTTTAGAATATTTTTTTACATATTCTTTAAAAGCATCGGAAAGATTATACGATCTTTCATGGTAAAGGTCATATAACCTTCGTCTGCTTTTATGAATTCCTACCTGTCGCCCACTCATTAAATGCCTTGCGACTGTTTCTGGAGAATGTTTTAGAAGTGAATGTTTTATTAAATTCATTGTTTATAAAGGTAAATAATTCTCTATATAAATTAGGCTGCATTGTTAATGAGTTAAAATGAGTTAACATTTTCGAACACCCAAACTCGTGGCTGTTTTTTTGTTTCGGGTTCGTACGCGTATATCCAGGATTCGTCACCTGATACGATGTAGTATACAGCATTTGAGAATCCTGCGTGAAATC
Source organism: Parnassius mnemosyne (assembly GCA_963668995.1). Taxonomy (NCBI): domain Eukaryota; kingdom Metazoa; phylum Arthropoda; class Insecta; order Lepidoptera; family Papilionidae; genus Parnassius; species Parnassius mnemosyne. The sequence continues at coordinate 42,693,822 of CAVLGL010000104.1, read as the reverse complement.
TTTCGAGAGTTCTGACGCACCAAGTAACGCGAGCCGCTTTTTGCTCTTCACAGAGCGAATGCGGTATCCATCGGAAAAACAACTTTTATACACCTAATTGATCATGCAAGATTATTTGTATTTGACTCATGCCAATGTCTAAAGTTGCCTGAATTTCGCGGTATGTCACATGTCGATCTTCCTCAATCAGCTTACGCACAGCATCAACGTTTTCTTGGGTGACTGCAGTTTTTGGACGACCTTGACGGGGATCATCACTGAGCTTGACACGTCCACGTTGAAATTCAGCAAACCAGCGATAAATTGTGGTTTTGGATGGGGCTTCATCACCAAATGCAGAAATCATCCGGTCAACACAGTTTTTGTGTTAAACCACTTCGAAAGTCATAATAAATCATCGCTCTTGAATTTCCTCGAGTCAATTCCATTTTCTCAACGACTAAACAAGTTTGACAAAACCTTGTGACAAGTCCGAGAATCTTTTTTTAAATAAATAAATGGTATTCGATTTTTAAAACCAAGGAGTTTTCAATTAAAAAGATTTTAATATGACAGGAACAGTGGAAATATTCAATTCCCGATACTTTTAGTGCAGCCCTCGTACCATGGGTATCACGTGTAATTTTTTGCCATGTCGATCATGTGGAAAAAATGTTTTATACCACTAACGAGAGCAAAAATGGATGTGATAGTCCCTTGTACTGGTTAACGTCGACAGCTTGCAGGGACGTTATCTCCTTGGTTCATTCTTCCTTTCGTTAGTAAAGGCGTGTTGTCGTTGTCAGCTCACTTTTACCAAAGCTTTTTTATGGGATAAGGGTGAAAAACGAGCACAGTCCACCTGATGGTAAGTGGTTGTTGTGGCCTATAGACATATACATCTATCCTCGATTACGAATCGAAATGCAGATGAGAGGCCCAAAATGCCCGTGAGGACTAAGATGGAATGCCTCGTTTGCAGTAAAAAGGGTCTCCGGTTCTCTACGCTCACCATACGAAACACAGCGTCGTTCAGCTGCTATTTTACGCTGGTATTCTGTGAGAGAGTGGTCCTTCCCCGGTCGAGCTAACCCATTTGTGCTACAACTATACCACTAATATAGCTGCAGCGTGGCTCTACCACGTATAAAAGCTAAGAGAAAAAATACTGCCTAGAGTCGTGTATGATATGTTTTTGGGTATCTGCACCACCGTATAGTTCCTAATTAAGCTCGGAGATCAGGGATAGAATGTACTATAGTCTTAATGCATACGAAGCCAAATATAAGTCTGCCTTTTTACGGACGCATATATGGATTTTACAAAACATGGCTCACAATGAAATAAACAAAAAATATTATTATTAAAATTCAAGCAATTTTGTCTAAAGACATTCAAACAAATTTATATGCACTATTATTTACAAGAGATGCAGTGTGAGAGTGATATCAAAAGAAGAGTGAATGCAGGAAACATGCTGAAAGGAGCTTTGCACTCCTTTATGAGCAATCGGAAGGTGTCTAACAAGGCTCGTTTGGCTGTGCATGAGGGGGTGTTGGTTCCGACTTTCATGTACGGAAGTGAAAGTTGGGTATGGCAGAAGAAACATGAAAGCAGAATAAATGCAGTTGAGATGAGAACGTTAAGTATGATAGGAGTGAAACTGAGTGACAGGATAAGAAATAGTGAGATGAGGAAACGTTGTGGTCTGAAAGAAGATGCAGTGACAAAAATTGAGAAAGGTATGCTGGGATGGTTTGGCCATGTCGAGAGAATGAATAAAGAACGATTGAAGAAAAAAGTGTAAGGCGAGTGTGAATGAGTGTTGGAAGGGGTAGACCTAGGCGGACATTTCTAGACCAAATTAGGGACGTCTTGAAAAAAGGCCAGGTCAAGAGTACCCTAAACCGAAGAGCTTGTATGAAGGGAATAATGAAAGTGGACGAAGCGAAACAAGTATGTAAGGATCGTAGCAGGTGGAAAGAAGTGGTATCTGCCTACCCCTACGGGAAAGAGGCGTGATTGTATGTATGTATTATAATATATGAAGAGTTCAACTTTTTATATTTATTTTTCGGTGATAAAAGTCACAGAATCTTCAAGGAGCAAACGCACCGCTATAGCAATTCTTATTAGTTTGTGGCTATAGATTACTTCAAATAAATGACACTTGCCATAAACAAAAATATACATTCCGCTTAACGGAGAAACACTTTTGTATCCGATCTGGGTTTCGTACGCGATAAGGGGTTAATATAATATGTATATATCATATACCTAATACAGACTTGAATTTCGAAATTCATCCGACCAAAATGGTTTATTTCTCTGATGGTAAAATCGCTAGTACTTTTTTAAATTACTTTGTGGGGCAATTTTGTTGTGCATCCATATTGAACCAAAATATTGGGACTGATATTCTAGGCTGATCAATATCTCATCAATTTAATCATTTGAGTAGGTACAGAGATAAGTTACTAAAGGTACTGAACCCGAATTGTTCGAGTACAGCTTGGGTATTTCTTATTTTACTTTATGTGAAAATTAGTTTATAAAATAAATATAATAGAGTTCTCAAGTAAAACAGAAGTTCGAGAATTAGTTAGATCGACCGTTCAAGTTTGCGACTAATTTTAATTCCCTGCAAACAGAAAATATTATTTATTTAATTAAAGTGAAATGTGAGCTAACAGTCCACTTGATGGATACTGCATAATGTTTTTATCAAGCAGCCCGTTACTATTAAGAACTACGATATAATACCGTGTTGTTATGGCTATTTTTTATTTTCAGTCTTTTAAGTACATATAGATTATTTTAGATTCATTTATATTTCATTTCATTCTATAGATTATAAGATACAATTTCTGCCGGCAAAAAGCAGTGCTTGCACTACAAGGTGTAGAGAGCCAGTATAATTACAGGTTGTGCGACATCCAATCGTGGTCATCAGTTATATGTAGCCTTTTTTATTCCAAGTTACAGGTGTCCAAGACCTGCAGTAGTAACTTACCATCAAGGGGACAGTAAGTTCGTTTGTCACTTTAGTTTTATAAAAAAAAATTAATGGGAACATTATAGGAAAGACATTCTATGCGAACATAGTCGCGGACATAGCTAATTTTTCACCCTTGCAATAGGCACAAAGCCACTAACTTCATTTTTAACAGATGGGCTGCGAAATATCTGTAAACATGTATTTATAACGTATGTGTATATTATGTCCACATAGTTTTATTAGAAACGGTGTAAAGCAAGTGTTATCAGTGATTGTTAAATAATACCTATTATGAGTCATTTAAATAATAATTGTGTAATTATCGTTTTGTTTTATATTATTTTTTAATTACAAATATAAAATAGATTATAAGTCATTGTATTGTCATAATAATTATTATAGATAATTTTCTCAGTTATTTTAATTTACAGTTTTTGAGATTTGTAAAGAATATTATATAAGTATTTTCATTTGCTAAACAATTGTAATTAATTGACTTATCAGTAATATTTATAACAGTGGTTTATTTATTTTCATATTATAAAAGTATTTGGATTGTATAATTCTTACACATTCGAACTGTTGCTAGGTTCAGTTTGGATAGGTAGTAGGGGTAGCTACAACCATTGTGTGATCTTATTTAAAGGATTGCAATAATGATTTAGGGGCTTTTTCGTGCTGTAAAATTAGTAAAGGAAACAACTAACAATCAGGCGTACTTATATCTGCGACTCCTGTAATACAAGCAAATGGGAACTCAAATTTAAATGCGATGTTGATCACAATATATTCATTACAATGCAATATATAAAAATATATTTCAAATAATAATTTCCACTGAAAATTTACTCATAGAATATACAAAGTTACACAAAAATATGCTGATTGTCTATAATAAAACAAGACACTATTTTGAATACATATACTAGACGAAATCTTTTAAAAATAATTAACAAAATGATAAGTTCACTTAATATTACTTCAACAAACAGGCTAGGACAGCCCTGCTAAAAATAAACGTCATTTGCTTAAAGAATATGCAATTTGAACTAAGAGCGATTAATATATTGCCCCAACAAGGGTGTAAATCACTTATGTTTCATTTTATGTAAATTCAAGAAAGTAGTTAGACAATTAATGAATAACAAATATTTTACCTATCCCTGTATTTGAATGACATTTATTCTTTTTACATTTTTGATAACTCTTGAAAATAATTGTAGGTACCTATCATATTTTTTTATAGAAAACGACGGCTCAGCTAGTCTTAGTGTAGTTTTATGTTTAACAATTCATAGAAAACAAAACTTAAATTATTTCGGCAATATAATTTTTTAGATTTAAATTCCAATTTAAGTTCATTACTTATTAATTTTTTACATATTTACCATTTCGGCTAATTTTATATATTACTCATTTTACTATAATATAATGTAATTTTACTATAATATAATGTAAATAAGGATATAAATTGTTTTCTATAACAAAATTCAACAATAAACTAACGTCCAATATGCCACATATTTTATACAACATGTAATTAGATATCTTAGATAATAATAACAAGTATTGTTTGAAATATACAAAATGTACACTATACAAATAGCGGCGGGAGTTGTAAGCACTAAGTGACAGCATTTGCGCATGTACATTTACCAGCCAATATATGAATACACGTCATATCGAATGACGATGATTAACTAACGGACCAAACACGTGAAAGAATGTTCACCGTACCCACCCCGCGCCCTTGTACTTTTCACCAGAGACCTATAAATTGACTATTGCGCATGTCAAGACTGTGCTCACGACTCGTGCCGCTACATATACTTTAAGGAAATGTTTAGCTATGACATAATTGTATACCTACGTAAATTATTTTTAATGTGCAAAATAAACAACATTAAATAACTATGGTGTATAATTTTGTTCCCGTAAAACTCCATGAACTAACGTTCTCAAGGACTGCGGCTTGCAGTACTCTTCCAGCCAGTTGAATACACCTGCTGAGAATTCCGCAAAATTGTTGGTGGGTACCGATTCAAATGACTCGAACAACTTATCCATAATGCCCTGAAACTAAATTAAAATAAGGTATTAAAAACAACTATTTCTGAAATGTTTACCACCTGCTGTAATTTGAATACAAGAAAATTTAATTAAATTTTTTTCATAATTATAAAATTATTTTGGAGAGTATTAGCTGGCCCGGCAGATGATGTTCTGCCCTTTCCAGTAGATGGAGTGATGATTTTCACTACAAATTCAATCAAATTTATCAATACCTTGACTATAGTGCTACGTAATGAATCCAGATTTTATGATTTTCATTTACGGCTCTAAACCAACTGTAAATAGTACTTATATAATACATATACCATATGTTATTATTTATAATACTATCCTCTGTAAATTTAACACATACTAGTTCTACTAGTCCACCGGGTAGCGCATTCCTAAAAATGCCTATGTCAAACAGTAACTTGAAAATACTGATGTGTGATGACAATGTGCAACAGTGGAGGCTTAGAGAGCCATGATCCTAAATCTTATAGTATGTAAGAAATACAGCAATACTCGAAGACCTTCCTTAAGCTGTTGTTTTATGGCAATATAAATAATTACATATATAACTTGTTCTTAAAAAAAAAAATACTAACAACTTGAAATTTATCTTGATCAGTTAATCTCTGTTCATTGTGTCCAGGCACAGAGTGTTGAGCTTTAACAATTTGTTCATAATTGGCCTGCATTATGCGTAATGCAACTACATCCTTCCGTAGAGCATTTCTTTCCTCTTCTTGTCGTCTTCTTTGTTGAAGCAGATATTGAATGTAATCAATTGATTTCTGGAGAACCTTAGTGATAAAAACATATTACTATTAAAAAACAAATAACTGAACTGCTTTTAACTTATTTAAGGAAAATATACATATTATAAAATCCTAACTACTAACTGACACTAAATAACTGATTTTGCCTGATCCTAGAATTTGAACCTGAGACCAGGTGATCAACAGTTGACCTTACGACTACTGGACCAATAAGTCAAACCTAAGTTTAAGCAAATAGTGTGTATTATGTAGTGTGTTTGAGTTATGAAAGAGTCTAGTCTGCCAGTAATGGTTGTTAAATAAAAGCAATATCCTCCTGCTAGTGGTAAGTTAAAAAATAATGCTATTCTTCCATATGTGATTGGTTCGCCTCCTCTTTCTTTCTCCTGATAAAGGTTGAATTTTTAATAAAAGTATGGAAGCATAGTTAGTATAGTTTCTATAGTGGTAAACTAAAAGAAAAAGCTCTTCCGTCACAAGTTAACAAGTTTTGAGATGTGTTACTTATTGCATTGATAGCACATATTTTTATACTTTCATATCGGATTTCTAGTGAAGTTTAGAAGTCAGATATAGGTGTAACAATAGTAACACTGTTTCTGTCTAACATTGTATTAGGATATTTTAATGTATTGACTACATTTAATTTTGAACACAGAATTTATTTTTGTCAAAATATGGAAGCAGCTATCAAGTAATATCAGTGACAGTAGGTATAGGTATGGCCATTCAATCCCATCACAGTTGGGTTACTTTCCATGCCCTTTCTTTTCCTTCCCCTTTAACACAATAGGATACAGAAAAGCCGAAACAAAGAGACAAACAGACAGACAAAAATTTTAAAAATTGTATTTTAGTTATAAGTATCATATTTGCTTTCAAATGCATTTAGTAAAAAACTGTAATTTTGACATTACAAACAGACACTTCAATTTTATTTATTTGTATAGATATAGATTATTACAATAGTTCTAGAAAAATCTCTATGTTGGCTTTCAAATATAATTAAATATATTCAACACTAGATGGCGACACTTGGTGTCATGTTAGCTAAAAATAGAAGATATCACCCTGCAAATTATCACGCATTGAAACATAGTGAAATCTAATTACAACACTTCTTCTTTGTATTTGCTTCGTGCTGCGGCTACTGATGACAGACTAGACACTTTCTTTAGTTATTGTTTATCAAACAGACTAAACAATTCAAATCATGTTACTTCCTTTTTTAATTTCATTTGCTCCTACAAATTACCTGAAAGGTTGCAGCAACTAAAGTTTAGGTGGGTAATTTAAAATTTATAATTTACACAACACTAGTAAAAACACCCAGATCTGTGGGGGATAGGCAATATCAGAAGTGTGAGATGTTAAGAGCTGAGATCACCAACCGGCAACTGTAGCAAATCCTTTAATTTATACAAGATGCCTTCGTCCAACAGTCTTTGCTGCTAATGAGGAGGAATTTATTTTCCGGTCAACCTGATCCATTCACAACTACTACTGCTGTATATATGTATAACATTAAAGAAGTAGTACATGCAAAGATGTAACAATATAATTAGATTACTTATGCTTCATATGGGTTAGAGCTTATAATGCAAACTTAGCAGCTTTAGTAGAGGTGAGGTAATTGGTAGATATGAATGTGATAAAATCCAAACCAGTTTTGTCAGACTTCAACATTGAGCATTTGATATTGATTATAAGAGATATTGGAGTAGCCATCTCTTCAATACTCTACAGGATAAATTTTGTAGTAAGAACACAGGACTTGCTTTCCTTAAATTCACCCTACCTCTTTCATATTAGATAACCAGATGCAGTAGGTCTTCTTCCCCCTTTTGTCAACTTTGAAACTATCACTTTACTTTGTCGATTGTTGATATATATGGAAATCAATTTCCAGCATCTGTTCTTCCACACAATTACATTATGAGTGATTTAATTGCAAGTGCAACTAAGCCAATGCACTTTGCTATCTGTTGCTACATTACAAAGTACTGGAATATTTTACAGTTTAAGTGACATGTAATACAATACATACTTACAGCTGCTTTACTTGGCTTATAACCAGATGCATCAGTTTGTTGACAAGTGGGGACTAGCTCCTGCAGGGAATCATAACCTTTTTTTATAGCATCTCTTCTTTTTTGTTCTGCCTGTGGAATATTTAAATAATATTATTTAAAAAATTAATAATATATATTATGTACTTTATCTAAAATAACAAAATTAAAAAAACAAAAAATTCTTAAGCTACTTCTAGATTAAGAATTAATTATTATTTGTGTAGCATGGCTTGCTGACATCATGACTGCTAGAGTCAATAATCATCAACCTACTTAGTCCAATCTTTGGCTATACATATCCAGTTGCTGCCAGCTGCCTTGCGCAGATAGTCACTCTACCTAGCCAGGGGGCATCCCACACTACATTTACCTAAATGTGGTCTTCACTCTATGACACGCCTACTCCAACAGTTATCGCTTTTGCGACAAATGTGACCAGCCCAATGGCACATCAGTTCACTTGCACAAACTGGCCGAGGTCGATATACTCTTGAACAACTTCAAGAATCGCACCATCAACAATAGCGAGATTCATGAAGTTGTTTAAGAATCAAATTACAGTTTCAGTTCAGGTACAATGATGTGACCGTTAAACAAGAATCAACTATGCCACCCTTAACCCCCCCCCCCATTTTTATTGCCTTATAAAATCGGTGAAAGATTTCTATAGATTATATACCTATATAATGTAAAATGTATTTTTCCCCCTTTGGAAAGTGTGTAAATACATATATAATTATTATCTTTATACAACAATCAACGTAAGCAGCTCATAAATTTCTTTTCACATATTATTGCCAATAGAGATGTTATGTATGTTTTCACATACGAAAAAGTTTTAACATTTTACCACGACTAAATATCATTTAATTATGTAAACAAGATAGAAAAAATGAAAACATTAAATAATCACTACACACAAATAGATAACCTGAGTATGTGCCTCTCTTCGCCTCTCCTTGAAACTTAGTGCTGAAGTCTTGTTATCTCCACTATCATCTTCATCCTCTAGAACACAAGTGTAAGCACAATTAAAATGTACATTAATTAATAATAAAAATTTTATACATAATATTATATAAATTGTATAAATTAATAATAAAATTACTACGTAATATCAAAATAAATAGATAAAATAATGTCATAAAAAATTCTAACCTGAATTATGATTTGAAGATGAAGGAGTTTGATGAATATTATGAATCGAGCCACTACTTCCACATCGAGGATACATAGTATCAAAAATGATGTTTACAAAACGAAGAAAATTAAAACAAAATTTATAAGATTAAAATATACAAAAGAAACACAAAAATAAACACAAAGTTTTATCACATTTTTTTAATAACTGGCTTTACGGCTCTGGGTTCTAGCACTTTTGAGCCTGAAGTAGGGATGTAAAAATAATCGATTTAATATTAATTGATTTTTTTTAATAATCGATTTAAAAAAATCGATTTTGTAAATGACGCGTTGCAATCGATTTTTGTAATCAGCGTCATCTGTGCGATGGATGTAAAACCGTTAAGCAAGTTCAATAACATGAATAAGTCGATCAAAAGAACAACGTCATCTGTGCGACAGATAAAAAAAAGCGAAGTAAGTTCACTAACATGAACAAGTCAATCAAAAGACGGCGGCGCCACCTGTATATATAATAAATAGTTAAAGTATTCTGTGATTTTGTTTCTTTCTTTGGAGAGTGTAAATAATTGTTAAACAATAAAAATGTCTTGTAAAACACCTAAAAGTGGCTGACGGAAGTATTTTATAATGAAAAAATAATAGCGGCCAGCACGTCAATGGACAAAAATACTAAATTGGACCTATATATTGCGGCACGACTAACAAATCTCAAGGCAGATACTCTCAATATACGGAGACGCTCTGCAGGAATTTTCCCTTAACTAACCGAGTTGGCTTTTAAATACTTCTTTGTGATGGCCAGTTCCGCGCCAGCTGAAAGATAATTTTCGAAAGCGGGAAATATTGTCAGGAAAAAACGAAACGTGAAGTAGGATTTTGGTAAAATTATTGTTTTTAAATGAAAATTTATAACATTAATTTAAAAAAAAGATTTGTCTTTTATTTTAGTTTTGAGACCAAAAGGTTGTCGTTTGATTATTTATAATTATATTTTTATTCTAGTCTAATTGAATCGTACTGAACATTAGTGGCAATAATTATTTGTAGTTTTTTTGTTTAAACTTAAAGTTTAAAAAATATTTATTTTGTATTTTAGTTTTGAGACCAAAAGGTTGTCGTTTGATTATTTAAACTTATAGTTTTATTTTATTTTCCTTCTAATCCAATGTAAATGGTATTGAACAATAAAGATATTTAGATTTTTGTTTGATCAAACTCAGTTTAAAAAAACTATCGTTTACTAAACTTATCGTTTTTTTTTATTTTCGTTCTAATAAATTGTTAAATGGCACTGAAAACTGGTGGCAGAAATTATTTTTAGTTTTTTATTGTTTAAAGTTATAGGTAAAAAAAATTTTTTTTGTTGTTTAGTTTTGAAACCAGATTTTCGTTCTGATTATTTTTTATACTTATAATTTTATTTGATTTTTATTCTGATAAATTGTTAATACTAATCTCGTAGTTTCATTTAATATATATTATATATTAATTGATTATAATATATTAATATATAGGAAAGCAGGCATTTTTTTGAATAGACGAAATTTTTATTTATTTCTGCTTCTAAAAATCGATTTTTCCTAAATCGATTAATATCACAAAGAAAAAATCGATTTTAGTAATCGACTTTTTCACTCAATGTCACATCCGTAGCCCGAAGTTACAATGTACGCTATTGTGCGAACGGTAGAGGCAGCGCCTGCAAGTCCAGCAGAACCTATCATTACCTTACCTTTACTACTTATCATTACCATCGTCGGTGCAGGTCGCTAAGTCAGGAATGACGTCATCGCGGCCAAACTCAAGATAGAGACCATCACGGAGTTTGTGGTTCGATTGGCGCGCGGTATGTTTAACCGCGCCGACAACGGGCCACACCCCCACCTCAACAACATGGCGCCATGCCCGGCCCCCGGACGGGCGACCTCTACCGAGAGAACTCCTCTCTATGGAGATTAGAGAGTCCAGTAACAACCCTCAATGTCGCAGATAGACCAACTTTGACATTTTACTGATACCAATTTGCAGCGACCGGGGAAGTGAACCCCGGACCGCTGCATTACCTTCAACGCCATAACGGCTCCCACGACCGTTACATAGTAATGTACCGCGAGGAGATTCCATGCAATGGGGTATGCCCCGAGGCCCAAGACTTGCTGTGTGCTAGATAGCATACACGCAGAGGACAACGTAGGGTAAGGCAATTCGCTCGCGACCAGCTACCAGTTTATATTTAAATCAAGAAAGAAAAGTGCATAGGGAAGTGATAGGAAATAGTGAAAGTAAACAATTTCACTCTTATGGGGAAATATTGAAGATAATTGCTCTTTTGTTCCTAAAGTATCTTCCACCACCTATACGAAATACAGTCCACCGCTTCATCGCTTCAACGGACGACTAGACCGGGACCATTTCAAGAGGCACCCGCAATCTTAGTCGACTGACCTTTCTTTTCAGAAAGGGGAACGGACGCTCTCTTGTGACTCTCCTTCACGGGGGTCACATCCACCTCGTTGTTCTCAGACCCAACGGGGTGTGATAAGAGTTTCGGGATAGAACGTCTATAAAAGACTAATCCCTGCCTGATTGGACCCTTTCAGTTGAGGGATTTACATTGAGAGCGCGCTGCCATTACCATTTAAAGTATATTAATGTAATATAACTAGAAAGGAAATAACTTATTACAAAAGGTATTAGCAAATAAGTCAAATAGAACTTAATTTACAAAAATCTTCTTCACTGTCGATTCTAATAGCCGGCATACCATTCTTTTGTCTCACAAATACTTTCCCATGAGCAGTTCAGCATTTACTATATTTATTCTTTATTGTATATTGTCTGGCAAGGCAGTGAAGTCGCCGCGTTGTAGATATTAATCATTCCCATATATATATTGGTTTTGGTGGTCCACCTATACTAAGATGAGAAGTATTGAGTTTTTTATCATTTTTCTCTTTGTTAAATGCAACTGACCGATCTAATAAAATTGTCTTTCATTACAGTAGTGGTAACTTCGATTACGATAGGACTTGGAGTGTTCGATTTTAATTGCGATTTAATACGATAAATGTCACGTATCTCAGGGGATCTTGGGATATTACGAAGCTCGATGGATATAATATTATACACACATCATACAGCTTGCAAAGATGATTAGAACAATAAACAATAAAACAGTATGTTTTGGGCCATAAAATCAATCGACTTTTGGGTTTCCATATTTAATTCTTTTAATGTTGACATATCGGATTCCAATCTCTTATATTTCGCAGTTTGTTGTTGTTTTAAATCACCATCTAACCATATCGCTGTGTCTTCGCTTATACCTTCTGGCAATATACTCAACGTTTTCTGGATCATCAGAATAATTTTTTTCCGATGCTGTATCTGAATCTTGGGTTAAAACTCGCTCTTTAGCTAGTTTGAGGTCACTTAAATTAGGTAGGGTACACTGAAGTGACATAATTATTTAATTAAGGGAATACGTAGGCCTAATTTTTTGATATTCATCATCATCATCCTAAATAAAACCGTTGGCAATTGAATTTTAATAATCAGTACAAAAACAAAGGCATATAACGTATTGGTAAATGGGCGTGGCGAAATAATTGTAGAAAGCAATGATAATTTCGCATTCACTGCAATATGCCCTATCTCACTTCTAATTTTCAAGAGGAGGGTGTTGCACAATATCACTATCCTTTTTCAATTAGCGCGTCTCACTTTGTCGTAAAACGATGAACTTCTGAATGCCTGGTACTTGCACTTAATTTATTTTTGTGATAAATATTATTTTAACTCAACCGACAGCTCAAAAACTCGTCCGTATACTACGGCAGTCTGAAGGGAAGGGGATGAAACATGACGTGGGACTACAGTTTTTCTTTTAGACCAGGACAATGCTAAAAAATATGATATATGCTAAATTGGAATTTTTCATGCTAAATCAGCGAAAATATAATTAATATGCTCTTCATACTAGGTAAGACACATCATTTTATTTTATAACGCGGATATTTGCGAAGTAGCGAAAATATGCCACAGGAGACGGTCCATTTCTGGCCCAGTCTATGTACAATATACCGTAAAAAAAGAGAAAAATTAAGGGATTTTGTTAAAAATAAAATGAGAGAATAAATCAAAATAAATAACTTGCAAAAAATAAAAATGCATTCCCAAGTTTCTGATGGTTTTACAAGATGGTGCCCTTCCAGTCATAAAAAAGTAAAAAAGACACGGTTATTTGTCAAAATGTTATTTCTGTCAAATGATACTTTTATTTATTTCGAGCTTGGTTGTGTAGTTCAGAACTCTACTCTCTATTTGTTTTACTCTGCTTTTGTTTTTGGACTTAATGATTTACGTGAGATTTTGATTTCGTTGATATCGGACATCTGTATTCTGTAGAATCACATTTTGAATCAGTAAGCAGGTATGTACGAAAGAAAGATGTTTCCTTAAGCTATTAAACGCATTTGAATGACATGCTTCTATCTGTAGTCTGTTAATAATTATTAATTTCTACATAACTTCATAAGGGCTGCAAAATCTTCATATGATGTAATTATCTTTCAATTCACCTGTTAAAACATGTTGCACTGTTTAAAATGCGTTTCTGCAATATAGATAGTTTATTAAAATAAAATTGTTTTGTTCTAGATGGATGAAAATGCACCAATATGTCCACAATGTTTTGCAAACATATTACAAGATTTATCTGTCGGCACAAATCTTGAAAATGAGCTCCAGCGCCCTAAATACTATCAGTATATTGTATGTTTGGTGTCAACGAAGACTGGGTAGCAGATAAGTTGTGACCCAATTAATATCATCCCAACATGACTGTTTTAATAAGAAGCCGTATAACATCTCGCCATCACTCGGGCAGAGCTTATTATACATATTATATACTGTTGGCGAGACAAGGGACAAGTTGGGATGAGATGATTGCAGGTTATTATTGCAGTTGCTCTTCTGGACAACAGACAGTGGGTTGCTGTGCCCACATAATGACCGTTGTCTGGTATTTGTGTTGGGCTCGGTATCAAAATTCTATAACCGCACAGGCCTCAATTCTGGATGGCATTATAGTAAGAGAGGATTTTGAAGTAGGATAAATAGTTAAAAAATAAAAAATTAAGCTGTTTTATTTCAAAGACGTATTAAAAAAGTTAGACAGGTTACACACTAACATTATTGTATTTTAATGTGGCACAGGTAGTACTATATCTACGTACAGTTAGTTATTATGACACGTTGCGCTAACAAAAAGAGACAAATGATAAGGTATGTATCGTTAGAAAAAGATGAATATACATCATTAGTTGCGTATTGATTGCGTGACATACCGATATGGAAAATGACACTAGCTAGCGTAAAAGCTTACAGTAGCGGTTAGTGTTGAAATAATAAAACAAATTGTGAACAAAACATCTGTATTCATAATATTAATAAGACGTTTTTCTTGTCTCTAACAGTTGCCGTGTAATTTGTGCACCACCTAAAAATATAGTAAGGCATTTTTGCCACGAATAACTAGAAGATTTACGCGATGTAGCGAAGGTATAGCCGTGACGCAAGAGCGTGCCCGACTGAATGCGAGTCGGGCAATTACCTGACTTTCGTATTGCCATTTTAGAGCGAGTATGACGTATCTATACTTTTAAAAACATCTTAGTTTTATTTATGTTTAGTATACAAAACATGATTGACCTAATGTTTCAATTTCTATAATTCATAGGACTCTTAACCTTTGTTATGACATTATCCAGGCTTCAAATGTCTGTCAAGGCTCAAGGTAATATTTGTACGCCGGAAACGGCAGAATATTTAAGATGCCAATTCTTTTGTAACAACTGAATGTACCATATTATAACAGATAAATTATATTATCTATGATTGTACCCTAGCACTTCAGCAGCCCAGATAGACACATATACCTGAACAGAAATTAGTATTCAGGATTATTCTGTTTATCCACCTTAAAACAGCCACTCTAAGGTAAAATAAGTTAAATATATTCTATAAGATTAGTGCAATAAAGTAGTATCTCAGGGTAGATTTTTTAGGGTAGAGAAACGGAGTTACCCTCTATTAACATATAATCTCGGCTTTGAGCTATCTGGCACTAAATGGAGGTGAAGTGTGCATTAGTACACACTAATGAATGCAATGAAATAATTTTGTGCGTAGGCACGGTTGATTTATCTCAACAATCTTCTTGTCTGGAATAAGGTAGTACTTTTTACATTTGTTTTCTCCTGAATTGCATTTATGATATGCAAATATCAACAAGAACGTTAGTTGTTTTAATACGAAAAAAGCACATACACAATCTATAATACACTTTATTCGTGTTTTGATAAAAAAATACAACTTTTTTGCCCCACTTTCCTACTATTTTCGAGACATTTTAGCTATTTTACATAATAAATCTACCTGATAGGCTATAGGTGATATGATTTTATTTTATTTATTTCTATACTAGTACTAAATTAGGCCTACGCTTCATACAATTTTGGACCGTCTCCTTTAGCCAAAAAAATGGTAAATTGGCAGCACTGACACCGAGCGCATTCCGTACGAAATTACGAATGTTAGTTGCGACATAAAATGGAATATCTATCGTAAAGGTCAAGAAAGTAAATTTTGATAATGTAATAGAATATTTTATCTTAAATTTTACCCCCGTGTAGTGGCGGGTAAGAATATCTACTACCCCACCTACTTCCCGTGGGTGTCGTATGGGGAAACGGGAGACGGAGGGAAACTAAGGCAGATGATGGGCAGCAGCGTCTCTCTAATAACAGATAAATAACAATAAAAATACTGCAGTTGCCAACTTGCACGTCAAAAGTGATAAATATGTAACTATACTCGCCCATGGCGAGAGTTACGGTGAAAGACGGCCCTCAGTGTCCGGCGGCCCCACTGTCACTGGCTACGGTGACGACCATGGTAACGGCGCGGCAGGGGGTGCTAAGATTCTCAAGAGGAGGTTCAGTTGCCACCTACGACGACTCGACCTAGCAACATATAACGCACTTACCCTGATTACTGGCAAGCAGATCCTGGAGCTGGAACGAGATTTAGACAAGTTGCGCTGTGATATTATAGGTTTATCTGAGGTCCGATGAAGGGGGGGGGACATGGTAATCGTCGAATCCGGCAATTTGTTCTATCACTGGGAGGGTCACCATCTATCACAAGAAGGTGTCGTATTTATTGTCCACAAGTCTCTATTTAATAACATTGAAAAGATTAGGAGTGTGTCGACGAGGGTCTCGTACTTTATACCCATAATCACCAAATGGTATTCGCTGAAGGTCATATAGGCTTACGCACCAACCTCGACACATTCCGACGAGGAGGTGGATGAAATGTATGAGGATATATCTAGAGCCATGCATTTCTCCAAAACCCAGTGATTGCGAGGGGAAAATCGTGCTTGAAGTCCTTCAAAAGCTTCTTAATACTCCATCCTCCATGATGGCACTACTTCGGAGGCGTGAAGTAGAAGTGCAGTGGTCTTGTTCTTCTAGAAAGACGACATCGTTCTCATGAAGAACTCCAGACCGATTTTTCTTTTAAGCCGCGTCTACTTGCTGTTTTCGAGAGTCATTACGAATCGGCTCGCACGCAGACTCGACGACTTCCAGCCTCCCAAAAAAGCCAGTCTCTAAAAAGGCTTTTGCACCGAAGACCACATATGCTTCGGTAAATTGAACAATCTGCCACTTTCTCTTGCGTATGTGAGCTATGAGTTAAGTAATCGCTGCGCGGATCAATAGATCTACCAGATTAAGTTGCACTTGCCGCAGTCAGTCCATGACTGAGTGACTATTTTCTTAAAGTGCACTTTACTATGTTAAGATCATTATGTTTTTAAAATTCATGCAGCTAAAATGATAATAAGTTCATTATTACTTTATACTTTTCTGGGACAGGTGAAAGAATATAAACACAAAGCATGATAAAGCCTCATAAACATATTGGCTTTTAAATAGAGCAATCTTATTTAACTGATTCCTACAAGTTTCCTTACTTAAATTATTAAGTTTACATTCATATTTAAGTCGAATGTTAAAATAAACTTCTATAATGATAATTTCAAACATTTAATAATCAATTATTAATTATTAAATGTTTGCAATTATCAAAAGTGATACTTATATGAAAAATAGAGCAGCTATTATGTACTCCGTGTCCCCGTTTTTATTTCCCCATCAAAACATTTCATAAAATATAAATAGGTAAATACTTAGTTAAGTATCTACCTATTTATATTAACAATATGATAAAATTCCGGGGAAACTGTCCTAGTCAGTAAATATTTTTCTCCAAAGATCATAGATCGAAAATACAACTTTCCGATCTGATTCTTGGTCACATTTGAATTAAAATCCGAAAATTCTCTGAATTTTTGAAATTATTCAATTTCGTGCACTAAACAAATTTTTTTAATCCTTTTACCGTTTCTTTAATAATCATTTTTCGATAGTCCTTGTAAGCAAAATGTACATCACTAGCTAACGCACACAATGACAAATCAAAATTATATGTCAGGTCGTCTTTACGCCAGTATATTCGTAGGATAGGATAGGATCATGCATAAGCATCATATTAGTCTGTGGTCAGGACACGTACATAATAAAAACTGTTTAAAATTATTAGGAGCCCCTTATTTTAATATTGTAGACAGAAACTTAAATTTCAATACCATATAAAAATAAATTGAAGTGTCTGTCTGTAATATTGAAATGGCTGACTTCTATTTCGCTCAGGGCTCAGAGTTATTTGCATGCTGTTAAGGCATAAATAATAAATAAACTTTAATTTACAAAAAAAAACTGTCTATCTGACTGCCTGTCTTTCCGGGCTAAGCTTCAGAATGGCTGAATCGATTGTGATAAACAGATAGAGAGCAATGCTATGAGGGATCTAAGCTATATTTATCCTAACGATGTTAAAATTAATTAGCTAAGATCCGCATGATAAAATAAAATGATGTATCTTACCTACTTTAAAAAGGACCTCCCACCCTCCCTTAATTGCGTACACTTTCCCCGTCAGCACTAATACCAACATCACTACACTAGAAAAGACACACCACTGTCGGTAATACAACACGTGTTTCGCCTCCAAACGAGGCATCCTTAGGTAAAATAGACTTTGCGTGGCTGACCGCTCAGTAAGGCGAGACAGAACAGCTGCTATTTATACAACTCGTTGACGCAACCACTTCCCACTTAAGAAGCGAGCGACTACATCATGCGATAAAACATGCGGCCAATCACCACCTGATGTACGCAGCCGTTTGCTGTAAAATTAACAATAACCGCTACCACGAAACCAGTCATGTCGTATTGTGCTGAGGAAGTGTGCTTCAGTGTTGGAACCAGTTCTAACGCGTCTTTTCCGGTACTCCTACTCCCTAGGCGTAGTCCCTAACTCATGGAAGATAACTTTTGTGTACCTGATCCCGAAAAAAGGTAACCGCCCTGATCCATCCAATTACAGGCCTATCGCCATCATCTCCTTGATCTTGAAATTAGTGGAATCTATTATTAAGTGCCAGCTGTACCTTGCGTTACGTTGAGGAGCACCAGCTGATTAGTGACCGCCAGTACGGTTTCTGTCGGGGTCACACAGTTGGCGATCTTCTTGTTTACCTAACACATTGCCTTGGCGGTTAATTTGGCCATGGCGAACGCATTTTTATCGGTTTTACACAAAGCGCTTTTTAGAAGCATCCTTCTTATGGACTTGCCAGTGCAATTGGAGCACTAGTTTTCTCTCATATTGGAGCATTAACGTCGTAGTCAATGGCGTAAGCCCTCAGTTGTGAATGCTGGTGTTACACAAGGCTGCGTGCTTTCGCCTACCCTAATGTTTTTGCGTATCTACGATATGTGTTGCAAACCAGTAGCTTTCATCTGCATAACCGACAACCATCAGCGATTTTACAGCTGAGGTTACAGTTGTTCATATGCAGCAGTAGTCACTTATTATCAGGTGAGCCGCATACTCGTATATAAGAAAGGCAACTTAAAGTTGTTTTATTAATTATTAGTAAACTAAAGCTAAAGTAAGCTATTTACTGACTTTGTCGGGAATTTTTAAATAATACTGAAAGCGGGGTAAATCGAGACCAAATATGCGGTAAAGTAAAAATAATGTCTGGCAACAGTGTTTTCTCTACAAACTAGAGATGTGTCAACCCGGAAGGGACTTGACTCGAGTTAACACGAGTTGAAATTCAAGTAACTTGAATTGAACTCGAGTAAAGAAACATGTGCATGCACTCTGCCCATTTATCATAGAATTCACACAATTTTTGGAATTAATTTTGATTTAAAAAAAACGAACTTTAATAATTAAATAAAACGTGAATAATATAGATTTTTAAATTATCTATCTATTAGTGTAATCCTCAAATGATTAGAGCGTTGACTTTAGCAACAGATGCATTAACAATAATTTTAGTCATTTTTTAAAAGTAGATTTTAAATGTAGTTATATCACATAAAAACAAATTAGATCGTGTAATGTGATGATAGGATATCGAACCTTAATAATGTGCTTTTAAATGTAGTTTATTTCTCATAACAAATGAGATAATAGTCTCTGAATAACGAAGAAAAACGCACTATGTCGCAAGGTTTTAGTCGGGGTATCGCCTTTAACAATTTATTGGTATTGTACAATATAATATATGCACAATCACGGAGTTTGCTCCGTGTACATGATAAACAAATTGTGCTCTCGCTTGCTCGCATATTTCGTGAAATTACCTCCAGCCCGAACTCGAAATAGTAATTATCCGACTCGAGTTAGTTTGAGGTGAACACAACTTGAGTTAATTCGAACTAGTAAATCTAGCTGGCCCATCACTAGTACAAAGCAAAGTACAAATCCATCCAACCAACAAACAAAAAAATATAGGTATATTTTTTGTGAAAGCAAAGCCTGCTACTAGAAGCAAATTGCGTCTTTTTACTAAAAATTATTATAGCATAATTTTTTTAAATAATAGATAAACCATGTGCATGAACTCTTGAGTGAGTGATTTATTTCAGTTAAAATAGTTTATCGGATCGTGATGCATATTATCGTAGGTACCTACTTGAATGCTCAAGTGACCTAGCCTGCCATGGCCACCATTTTAGAATTGTTCGACTTCGATTAAAAGCAGTATATTTTTGCTGTGTTATTTCAAACATTATTCTTTGTGACTTAGCCTAATTGATTACAGTATTAACCTCTTATCTTAACCAATGATCACTCTGTTTTATCACAAAATGTTAAAATAATTTAATGGAAATGTAAAGTTGACTACAAGAGAAAGTTTTTTTTTCAGAAGTGATAGAAAAATAACTGATCAATATGGTTTCGACGAGGCAGATGAGTAGTATTGGAAGCAATAATGGGAGTGGCGATGGTGCTGGCCCATCTCATGCAGAGCCGGTGACGGTGTCCCGTGTGACACGGCACTCGAGCGCCTTGCTCCCGGGGGGCACTTCTCCGCATGCCGGTTCTTCTAAAAATACACTAGTACTGGCACCTAAAACATTTACTACGAATTTTCTTGATTTGCCAGTGGAACTTGTAGAAAAGATTTTGCGCTATTTGGGATTCAAAACCGTATCACAACTAAGAATGGTTAATATTTTACTTTATATTTTATGTATTCTGTTTTAGTTGCAAATATTGAAAATTTAAATTGCATTAACAATTTCCCAATATGTTATTATTTTCCATATAATATGTATCACTGCCAATTTATGTAACAATTTTTAATACAGCCTATCATTAATTCATGCAATTTTGTGGAGTCTAATTCTTTCTCCCGTATAATATTATATTTTTCACTGTCATAGTTGTACATAAAATATTCATCATTTATTGCTTTTTATTTACTATTAGCTGATACCTGCAACTTTGTCCGCATTGCTTACACACATCACGGAACAAGTAGTGCTTATAAAAATCGTTGTTTTTTAAAACTTTAATAACTATATTAAATGAAGATATTGCAATAATTTTTTTAGATAAGGGCCAAGTGTCTAAGAAATAAAACTTAGAAAACCTCATTGAAATATATCCAGTAGATTTTCCGTGATGCGCACAACTGCAAACCTTTATCATTTTATTTATGTAGGTTTTCTTATTTTAATTTTTTTAATATATTTTCTACAGGTCAACAGGCAGTTCAACACAATTTGCAGTAGTTTATTGAACTCGACATTCCAACGCTTACAAAATCAGATGTTGCATAGATTTCAATCAATAAAGGCTAAAATGCCTAGAAGGGAGTCTGCCCGTCGAAGCCATCCTTTGGCCTGTGAGTCAGATATCATTGAAACATTGCATATGAGACTGAGTCTACTGCAAATGACATTTGGGAAACATATTGAGAGGAAACATTGTTGTTTTTTTCCTGGAGAGGTAATATCTGCATACATATAGAAATAATTAAAGTAGATTTGTCATCCTCTCTCATTAAATATATCATGAAAATGATTGATGTTAATATGAAGAAAAAATTGGAGATTAAAGTAATAATCTGTAAACATACCACTGCTAGGAACATGTCTCTTGCCTGCAGGCCATTTTTATGGGTGTAAATGTTCTTAGAAGTCCTTGGTATTCATTTTATTAATATGATATGTAGGTTCCCTTGCTAACAGGTGCTGGAGTACATGTATATAGTAATAATACTAAGGATCAAACTGTTTTGCATATGTACTAATGTAATTTGAGTTGAAAACCAGCCTACGCTACCACAGCACATGGAATGTATTAAGTACAATATATTATATAGCCAACACCTTAAACACCAACATAGCTATTCTATTAAATATTTCATTAAAACTGCTTGATAGATTCTACTTTATTTAAAGTTAGTAAAATAAAGTTCAGCCTATATACATCCCACTGCTAGGCACATCATTCCTCTTACTTCTGAAAGGGTTTTAGGGCAAGGAAGTATCCCCCGCACAATGTGTGTTAACAGACTCCACGTTTTCGAAATGTATATTTTTTTAATTCTCAGACATTTTTGCTGGTTTCCTCACAATGTTGCCATTCACTGCCGAGTATGTGGTAAATTAGCGCTAAAATTGCAATTAACAATTTCATTGGTGCTGGCAGGGTTAATCCCTGCCAGCACCAATGAAATTGAAATGAATGAACCCAGGTTGCTCGCGTACTGTGAAATTTACAATGAGTGCTAAGCACCTGAGCTACCACGGCTGCACAATTACAATTGATAGCCACAAACATGATCCTATACCACATATCTGCATACAGTCCTTTTGCATGTTATATAAGATTGAATTCATCTAGTTACTTTGTATTGTTCTTGCTGGACTGTTCTACAGACCTTTTCATCCCCATAGGTACATGTTTTGCTGGTCATTTGCTATTTTAGCATGTTAAGTCTTGGAAGTGTTGCAAAAGCTAGATAATTTTTTAAAATTATTTCTAAAGCATAATGTCATACAGTCTCAAGCTAGTAATATCGGTTACTTATATCAAGAGTCAGTAATTCCTTCATGGGGTAATTTATACACTTTTACAACAGTCGTAGAAAATATGTAGGATCTATCTATTAAAAAGTTAAAAAAAATGTTAATATGCAAATATTGTATAAGGGTGGGTTATTATTAGTGACCGACCGAAGATTCGGTTTCGGCATGTTTCGGCAAAAACTTTTAGTTTCGGTAATAGTTTCGGTTTCGGCAAAAAATCTGCCGAACCTTCGGCGGCGCCGAAAGTTAGTGTTCGTAGATTATCGTGAGTAGTTCGGATGAGTTCGTGACTCACGTATTAAACATAACATACATAAACACTCACGCCTGTCACCCAGAGGGGTAGGCAGAGACTATGGACTTCCATTAGGCACGATCCTGACACACCTCTCTCGCTTCCTCCACATCCATATACCTACGCATACACGCTCGTCGGTTAAAGGTACTCTTGATTTGTCCCATTTTCAATATATCGCCAATTTGGTCGATAAACTTTCGCCTAGGGCGTCCCTTCCCGACTCTGCCGTTCACCTCTGCAACATAAATTTGCTTTGTCACTCTTTCCTCATTCATTCTTTCTACATGCCCAAACCACCGAAGCATTCCCTTCTTAATCCTGGTCACAACATCATCTTGCAAGCCACACTCTTTTCTTATCACACAATTTCTCACTCTGTCATTTAGATTTATCCCTAACATACTCCTTAATGATCGCATTTCTACAGCATTTACTAGACTCTCGTGCTTCTTCTGCCACACCCAACTTTCACTACCATACATTAAAGTAGGGACTAACACAGCATTGTGAATACGTGCCTTTTTGGGTATTATTCATAATTATACAGAAACAGAAACTTTTTTGTTCAATATAGATTGTAAATAATACTTATTGAAAGTCACTCTTTTGTTTAATTACCACTGGTTGGAAAAAACCTGTCCTTGGAAGAATCAGCAAGAAACCCAGTGGGACATTTTTTTAAAATACAATCAGAACCATAGTGTGGACTAATGTAAACGTGGGCGAAGTTGCATCAGCGAGGCCCCTTTTCTTTCGTTCTAAGGATCTATCCAATAGATCTATCCTACCAAACTTGCTTTGACACGACATACGAGGGCGACACTGAAAGTTTTTAGAACTGGCCACTTGTAAACGATATAATAAAAAAAAAGTTCAAATTTTGAAAATGGAACTCTTTGCCAATATTATTGTGTATGTATTTTATTAATTTGTCATTTGTTTACGATTTGGCGGCAAATTGAAAATTGTCTGTGTCACATCAGCATGAATTTAACGCGAGAAAATTTTTGTACAATGATTTTTTATGAATTACGATGTCATTTAAGTTAACAAGAAAGTTATGATAGACTTCGATTGGCCTTTCACGATGAAGCCCCATCTCATGCCACTGTTTACAACTGGTTTAATGAGTTTAAACGTGGTCGCACTAATCTCACCGATGATCTGTGTGAGGGACGGCCTTCTACGGCGACGACTGAAGATAACATCAGTATCTGATACGTATGGCGTATGATAGAGACTGACAAAAGAGTGACTTATCAGCAGATTCGTACAAGCTTACGCATCGATATGAGTCAAGTGCACAAAATACTCCATGAACATTTAGTGGTTAGGAAGCTTTGTGCCCGGTGGATACCTCATAATTTGACAGTGACCCAAAAACTCCGTCGTGTTGATTGGTGTCATGAAATGGTTCGAAGATTTATCGGAGGTGACTCAAATGCAGTATGCGACATAATTACGGGTGACGAAAGTTGGATTTATTGTTATGATCCTGAAACTAAGAGACAGTCTACTGTCTGGGTGTTTCCTTCTGAGGAGTTGCCAAATAAAGTGAAGAGAGGTCGAAGTGTGGAAAAAAGATGGTGGCCTCGTTCTTTGGAAGGACAGGTCATTACGCAACAATTGTTTTAGAGGATTGAAAAACAGTCACTGCAGAGTTCAGAGTGGTACACTAACAATTGTTTGCCACTTGTCTTGGAAAAAGTGCGGTAGAAACGACCTCGCAGTAGGATCCTCCTTCACCACGACAACGTCTCGACGCATACCACCAAGCAAACAATCGACTACTTTGCGATGTCAGACGTGGAATTACTGGCTCACTCGCACTATAGCACCGACCTTGCGATTTTTATTTATTTCCAAAAATAAGAGAAAAACCTCGAGGAAAACGTTTTATGGACGCCGAGGCAAGCAGTGGCTGTGTTTCAAAATGCCGTTAAGAGACCCCTAACGACTAGTGGAAAAAGTTTAGTAGTATTGATGTAAATGGACACTATTTTGAAAAGATATAATAAAACTAATAACTTGCTGGTTTGTTCAGTTTTTGATTTTCTAAGAACTCAGGGTCACCCTCGTACCTATCTATTAATTCCTGACAAGTCTCGTATTCCGTCAATGTAACAATCGCGGTTTTTGAAGGAAGTTACAACGGCCTCGGAGTCGCATTTAAGAGGGGCTTTTTGCGAGGCCCCAAACAAACACACTTTAATTTGTGACTTTCTTTTTCGAGCGTAAAAGTGATCAAATTAATTAGTCATCTGTGGTAAAGTCTGGGGGCATCGCATTATAGGGGGCCGCACTTAAAAAGGCCGCAAGGCCTTTTTAAGTGCGAGGCCGTGGGCGAGGGGTCACTTCGCCCATGCCTAGCTACGCCACTCTTACAATCATCTATGTAACGCAATTAACAACACAAAACAAATTAGAAATAGCTTTGTAGTGATCACCTCATTCCCAGGGGTTATTATCATCCATAAATTCTTTAGTATAATATTAACCCTTTTTATACAAACTTAGTTTATTAAAGTTTTTGAACTTTGAGCAGGTTTTGTATATTTTCAGGGATTTTGTTAAATTGTGTGTGTGTGTGTTGTGTGATATATTAAGTTAATGCTCTCATTGAATAATATTAACAATATTGTGAACACAATATATGGGCTGGTGCTGCAAAATGCCACCTAGCAGCTTTGGACTCAATGGATAGGCGTGCTAAGCGGCTTATTGGTGACCCGAATTTGGTTAAAACCAATCTTACCAGCCTCGAACATAGACGTAAAGTAGCCAGCCTTTCGGTTTTCTACAGGATGTATTTCAGAGAGTGTGCCTCCGGAATTGCATAATTTAATTTCCCCCTCTCCCTGCCACCATCGGACAACCAGACGTTCGGCCAGTCTCCACCCTTTCGTTGTTGACTTACCACGCATTCGAACCAAACGGTTCGCCACGTCGTTCATCATGCGTACACCAAAGGAGTGGAGTAAGTTGCCAGCATCTGTCTTTCCATCCGATTACAGTGTCTTCAAAGCAAGAGTGAATAGGCTTTTGTTAAGTCAGTGCGCTTCACAATCTTAGGCTACATCACCACTTACCATCAAGTGGGATCGTAGATAAGCGCTGGCTTAGTAGAATATAAAAAAAAATATGTTCTCAATTAGCGATAAACTTTTTATGCGTTGATTTTTTTTAAGTGTTGATTTTTCTACAAAATTGACTTACAAAAGTATTTCTTAAAGTTAAATTGTTGATTTTTACTTTAAATAAATATATTGCTACATGACTATTACAATAACTGTTTCTCATTAACATGCTTTACCTGTCTGTATATGTATAAAAATATACCAGATTTCAGTATACAACAAAAAAGAATTGACATGTCTAAATAAGTTTCGGTTTCGAAACTGATACCCAGACGGAAGGTTCGTTTTCTGTTTCGGTTGAAAATCCTGTTTCGGTCGGACACTAGTTATTATAGCAACAAGTACATGATTCATAATAATCTCTGAGAATGAGGTGATTGTTACCATATGGTTTCTAAATGTTATAAATTAATGTTTTAAAAAGTCTGCTGGGTTTCTTGCTATTTATTCCTTGAACAAAGGATATTCCAAACCAGTGGTAAAAGCGTAAATGATTTTCAATAAGTATTCTTCTGAATTGAATGTATTCCATTGTATTTTAAGATTGTAGTGAACAACATGCATGCTGTCTGTTTATATTAATTAAACTAAACTTATATAATACGTAGTAATATTTGCAGTTTGTTTATAAATAATAATACCTTTATGGTTAATAAATATTTAATTATAAATTGTTGTAGGTTATTTTGAATAAGTACAATATGCTAGCCTAGTCTAGGCAAGAAAGTTCTGTGTTATGACCATAATTATACCACACATAAAACCATATCAATACCATGTTGTTTAATGAAAAAGTGTTGGTAACAATAATATTGATATTAGGTATTGGCCAATGAAAAACCGCTCTTACGTCCACTAGGAATGTTTAGTGGTACAGAGGAACCTTCTTCCATACACTAAGCAATCCTCATTAAATGACGGAGCCATTTTTGTTTTAAAATTAGAAGGAGTTATTCTAAACTTGCATTACTGCAGTCAGTTTAGTCAGTGGACTGAGCGATTACTAAACTATTAAAGCTGGTCTATAACTTTAACACATTAGTTAAAATTGTTATTACTTTTTATCATTTTAGATATTGGATGAAGTGTACAGTATTTTATCATATTTGAAAACTACCACAAAGTTGGCCAGACCTTATAAAGTAACAGATGAGTTGTTTGATTTGACTACAATGGCTATGGAATATTTTAAAGAGCACATTGAACCTAACTTGCCTGAAATAACTTATTTTGGTACGGATTTCTTCGACATTACTACTGCTTTTTCACGTAAGTATTTTATTACTTTATTATTGTATACACAAATACTATTGGAAATGATAGTTATTAATAATTTATATATTTATTAAACATCATTTAAAGTGTGAGAGCAAATGTTCAACTTGCTCCATTGCTTATGCAATTTATGATTATTAGCAATGAAACAGTGCATGATACTACACATTCAGTTCAGTGTAAATACAACTCTTCTATATATGCCGGTCAAGATCACACATATAGTGTAACATGACATACATTATTACATGTTATCAAAACATATGCAATAACACCAAAACAGATTAAATTTCCAATACTGCTTATTACAATGTAACACTGGTCAGCATTACAAGAACAGAATCACGATAAAACAAGAAAGCACATTGAATGACTTATAGAATGACCTCATCCATTGGAGAAGCCAAACTTTTATAGCAGAGAGCAACTATTGCGAAAATAAAGAGAGAAAAAAGAACTGAAGTGGGAAGGTAGGGAGTGGTGTGATGCGTTTGAAATTGTGCACAGCCTGTTTACGACAAGTTACTGTTTATAATATCTTCCTCTTTAATATGTCACAACAACAATATTGTCTTAAATTTCTTTTGTGTCATAAAAATGTAAGATTTAATTGAGTATAACAGATGCTCAATAATAATCTATTTTATCCTGACTGTTAAGCAAAAGAATAATCCACAGTAATATGATTTTACTCTAAGGGCCTTATGTTGCATTATTGGTAAGTAATAGATATTTTTGACATATAGAGTATTTTAAGGTCATCATCATTATCAATGGAGCAGAATGGAACAGACTGACATATGTACATATCTAGGATCACTAGGCGGCATTTTACATGGTTTTTGACTTCCTTTTAAGTTGGTTGCTTATACATTGTTCCCCAATATCGAACAGGGATGGTTATTACGTCGGGCAATGTACAACCAAATAAATCACAGGTATCGTACCGTACCAGTGGCAGTCAATGGAGAAACGCCTATTCATTGTTCACAATAGTGCAGTCATGATTCGTTTTAGAGCTAATCTCGGGATTTTTAATAGCCTATGCTACTGCCTTGTCGCAATTTTGTTAGTCTGTTCTGATCTTCAAAGACACTTTCACTGGACTGTTTTCTCATTGATTGTTATAAATTGTATCTTACAATAAACCATGTTTCGTTTAACGATGTTGTTTGTATTTAAACACACAATAAGATAATTTCGTGATAATTCCAGCGTGAATTAAATCTCTTGTATTTTTACTCATGTCCAGGAGTTTCGTTCATTCGGTCGCCTGACAGCCGACAGTAACTATGTTACCTTTAGTGACAGTGATTTCTGTACTTCCTCAACCAATCACGTCATTAATATAAACACGATAAAATTTAGCGTACCAACCACTCACACTAGTTAAATATGATGCTACAAGCGCAAAAACAGTTTGAGGTGATAACTGCACTCTTAGCAGTAGATAACTTTTAAAACCTTAATAGAAAGTTTTATTTATTTTTAATCGACTTCAAAAAAGGAGGAGTTATTCAATCGACTATTTTTTTTTGGATGTAACCTCAGAACTTTTTTCTGGGTGAACCGATATTGTTGACTCTTTTATTATTAATAGCTGGTGCTTCTCATGTTGTCCCACTTAAATTTGATTAAAACCTGACCAGTAGTTTTTGAGTTATCCTTAATAATGATGATGTTCTCATTTTATTTATATTGAAGTCGGCTGTACAAAATTTTAAATTTTATATAATTTGTATTGAAGACGACTGTACAAATTTTTTAATTTTAAATTATTTCTATTGAAGTCGGTTGTACAAAATTTTTGATTTGACCACTTGTCTGTTGACTGATTTCCATCGCGGACTTCATACGTCCTAGTCAACCCGTATCCAATATAAAGTTCATGAGATAAGATCGGAGGCTAATATGTAGAGGTAGTAGTAGGCTCTAAGCCTCTATTAGCACAGTTATCTACCGACTTCAAAAAGGAGGAGGTACTCAATTCGACCGTATATTTTTTTATGTGTATTATATATATTCTTTTTTATTTGAAGGCTGGTGCTTCTCATGTGGTCCCATGTAAATTTGATCAAGGTCTGACCATTTAGTTTTTGAGTAATTCTTAATAATTTATATTGAAGTCTGTTGTACAAAATTATAATTTTAAATAATTTTTGCACAAAATATTTGGTTGTTATGATGAAACTAAGTATTAAATTATTCTTCATTTCAAACGATTCCAAGACCCCCCGCTGCTACTCTGCAGTCAGACACAAACTACTAAGGTATGTAGCCATCCTTGCTCAAAAATCACTGCTGGATGTAGGCGTTCCCATAGGTTGTCTCGTAGGTAGGATATTCGATATAGTTCCCACCCTTGGTATGCGGGTTTGCAACCGCAGTTTTATTCTTTTTAGTTATTAGAAAGACGCTGCTGCCCAGCTTCTGTTTTGTTTCCCTCAGTCGCCTCTTACGACACCAAGGGACGTTATGGGGAAGTGGTTTGCAACTAAGCGGTCAATTTTAAATGTCACATGTCATCAATGTGTGATACTTGTCTATCAATTATTCTTATTTAGGTTATCTTATAATAATTATGCCAATTTCACGTCAACAAGTATCCATTATGAAATGTCTCGAAGCATGAATGAAGCCGCTAACGATTAAATGCCATTAACTCATAATAAGACTGTTGAACTCTCATAACTTAATCGATCTCGACGATCGTTTACTTCGGACTATCGACAAGCCACAACACAATACCTACTATTCTTTATTTTAAATTATAATCTGACTAGCTGTTCCCCGCGACTTTACCCGCGTGGAATGTATTACGATTGGATTTAATGCGTTTTAACTTTTTTCGCGGAATCCTAATTCTTTTTCTAAACTTACTTAAGATTAAGTTACTCCTTATAACAGTATCTACCAGTGAAAGTCTCTTCAAAATCAGTCCAGCTGTTTCGGAGATTAGCCGGAACAGACAGACAAAAATTTTAAAAATTGTTTTTTGTTATAAGTACCGTATATACTTTCATATGCATTTAGTAAAAAGTTATTATTTTGACATTACAAACAGACACTTAAATTTTATTTATTTGAATAAATATATCGGCAAATTTTCACTAAATATTCTATATTTTGAAGTGTCATTAATCATTATGTTTGTGTAATTTTTAATATACAACAATAATAACAATATATATTACTTTCATGGGTTTTGACTGTAAACTAGATATACCCAGATTCACAAACAACATAGCCAGTCCATCCGACGCAAAGACGTCAAGATATTGGTCATTGGGCACACGCAAACATGCAGTGCACATAACTCTGGCCGGCCACTAGAAAAACACGACTTTTCAAAGTGTCCTTTCACTATTGTTTGGTCTTTGTTAAGTAAAAGCAAAACTAGCTTTTGCATTAAAAATGAGGGTCAAACGAAATTGTATGGATCCTGGCAACATTTTGGATCTTCCTTACTCCTGTAACTATTGTGTGTTTCACCAAAGCTTAAGTTAAAACTAAGTCTCGGTCCCTTTACATAATCGAAAAGCTTATATGAGTTCCTCTGACATCTGTGACTACTGACTAATAGCACAGAATAAATAATAGTATTACGTACAAAAGTTGCACTCCTTTGATGTTGACTACTTGCCGACGTTTTGATAGCCTACATGTAACTAGTTCAACGTGTTATTTTCCTGCAGTACTCTTTTTAAATTACTAGTTTGAATCTTTAAATGGTAGCAATTTTATTTGCAATAATCGCTTTTCGGCATAGCCATTAGACGTTGTAGTGAGGCACAACTAATACTGCATTGGTATAATGTCAGAACTGTAAACGATGATGGACTACCGAGTTATCAAACAACCAACATTTGACAATAATTATATCAGTTCACTACTTAATAACAAAGCTTGACTCCTTGGTTCACAACGAGCTGTAGAGAATAACCGCCCATAATTCGATTAATTATATCTATAACTAGCTGTTCCTCGCCACTTCGCCCGCGTGTAATTTAGAGTTTTAATTTTGTTGCGCGGAACCCTAATTATTTTTCAAAAATGTAAGTAGCCTAAGTTACTCCTTATAACATAAGCCATCTACCAGTGAAAGTCCCGTTAAAATCGGTCCAGCCGTTTCGGAGATTAGCCGGAACAAACAGACAGACAAAAAATTTTTAAAAATTGTGTTTATGTTATAGGTACCGTATATACTTTATATGCAACAATTAGTAAAAAGCTGTTATTTTGACATTACAAACAGTGACTTCAATTTTATTTATTTGTATAGAATTAAATTAAAAAAACGGAAGACATCTCCCCCCCTTTTGTAGCGGCCGCGCGCGCTTGTGTGTGTGTTGTACGTGTGTGCATGTGTGCTTGTGTGTACGTGTGAAAAAAGGACAATGAGTGAATGTGTTATAAGATAAATTGTAATAAAGCTTCAGTTTGATCGTAATTAGGTGTCTTAAGCCACTGCATTATTTTTTCCTTACAGTCATATGTCTTTAATGGATATTATTATAGGGAGGGTAGTAGTCAAGTACTGGTTATAATTACAATATCTAGGAAACAAGGTCTTTAGTATGATCTATAGCACCGTGCACGCATATTTCTGTGCTTTTAATAATTATAAAGCCCTGTTGGTTCTATGATTAATAACGAAAAAAAACCTACCTAGAGAACATTGCCGCAAATATAAATTGTGGTTCGTTTCGTATAATGGGTCCATACAAAAGCCGGCGAGATACAGACTGGATGATCTAAACAACACAAAACTTGAATTCAGTACGTCAGAATAACCAGAGCGTGTCTCACTATCGCCTGCGCTCTGAATTGCATCTGAATCGCAATCAATTTCTATTTATTTTATTTATTTATTTCTGAAACTTACAACTATCATTACAGGATTACCTAATGCGATAGTGTAGCTGTCTAACTACATAATTTGTCTTCATGCTTTAATTTTTGTAACAAATTACAAGCAATGCTATCTTTGTGAATTCACTCAGAGTACAACAGAATAGGTCCGTCTCACTAGCTATTAAGTTGAGCGTATGGAGTGCGCGCGTCAGAGGCGCCTTACTCAGAAGGTTGGTTCGAGCGCGCGGCTCCACCAACAGTCGCGGCTGCCGTCGGCGCCACACATACCTCTCAGGAACATATAGGTTTAATTGCCCTAACATTTCAGCGTTATGCAATTTTCCTCTGAGTACTTTAAAAATATACGAGGTGAGCGCAAGTTCCCTTCTAACTCTTAGTTCATTATATCCTACCATTCCTAAGATAAACAAAGTTGGATACATTAGAGGATAAAATGGGTATACACCATAATAACGCATATATAAATATCTAATAAATTTATTCTGTACTCGCTCTAGCATGAGACTATACTTAGTTTCATGCGGAGCCCAGACGACTGCATTACATTCAAGTTGACTCCGTACCAATGTATTATACAAGGCGACTATCGCTCTTATGTTTGTGAATCCTCGGACCGTACGAAGCATAAATCCTAGATTTCTATAAGCCTTTTTACAGATGTTTATGATGTGATCATGAAAAGTAAGCCCTGTATTAAAAGTTACTCCTAAATCTTTAACTTCTCTGACCCTTGTCATCGGCAGCCCGTCAATGTGATATTTATTTAAAATAGGAGTGTGCGCACGAGAAAAACTAATTAACACACACTTAGAGCTGTTAAATTGCAAAAGATTTTCTTTGCTCCAATTTACAACCCTGTCTATGTCTCTTTGTAGAATAGCACAGTCGTGCCCATTTTTTACCGCAAGAGACAATTTAAGGTCGTCAGCAAACAATAAACACCTAGCGTCTTTCACCACTTCTGGTAGGTCGTTTATCATCATCAAGAACTCCAAAGGGCCAAGGTTACTGCCCTGACTTACCCCAGACCACGTGAAATATGGCTCTGACTGATGTCCCTCATATTCCACATATTGCTGTCTATCGGACATGTAACTTGCAAAAAAATGCAGTAAATGTGGGGTAAAACCAAAAACTGCTAGCTTTTTAAGCAACACGTTATGATCTACTAGGTCAAATGCTTTTTTAAAGTCAAAATAGGCTGCATCCGTCTGTACCCCCTTGTCTCCACTCGGTATCAAATGAGCCATCTGACAGAGAAGGTTACTAGTTGTACTCCTTCCTGGTCTAAACCCGTGTTGAGCGTCTGAGAGTTGTGCGCTCACCTGATGGAATATTGTCTTATGAATAGCAGCTTCAAATACTTTTGCCGGCGAAGACAACACTGCAACAGGCCTGTACCCATCCACTGATTCTGCTGAACCTCCTTTTGGAACCGGAACAACGCGGGTTACTTTCCACCTCTCCGGGAACACAGCGGCCTTAAGGCATTTGTTATATATATGCAATAGCGGCTTGGCTAGTACTGACCGACAATCCTTAAAGATATAAGGCGGAATGCCGTCAGGTCCTGCAGACCGTTTGGGCTTAAGTTCTTTAAGCGCATGACATACGTCTGCCAATTGTAATTGGTCCAAGTGTACCCGCGCCGCTCCGTTTCCACTACCTGCTCCTACTATAGCAGAAGTCACATCCAACTCCGGCCGCTCTGTACTATAAATAGAATAAAAATACTCTGCGAATTCGTCCACACACTGCTGACCAGACAACGCTTCCCCGTCTCTCAAAATCAATTGTGGGCTCCTCTTACGTCTTTTGGATTTAACAAAATTCCAAAAAGATTTTGGATCTTTCAACATTTGATTTTGAACACGTTGTTGATATTGTTCCTGTGCGAGTCCTATCATATTCTTCACATTAGCCCTACACCGAGCAAACGCGTCATAATCAGTTCTCGATCTACTGGCCTTGTACCGTTTATGCAGTAAAGCCTTCAATTTTATGTTGCGAATTATTTCAACAGTGTACCACTCTGGGTAAATGTACCTTGAGCTTACACGACTTCGCTTTTTTTTCGGAACACAGTCATCCATAGCAGAATTGATAATTTTATAAAAATATTTTAAGCTCCTTTCCAAGTCTAACTCATATATAGGAGTCCAATCTGCTGCCGCAATTAAGGAATATAATGACAAAAAGTCGGCTTTATTAAAGTTCCAACCTAGTGGTGCGAATGTGTTAATTTCTGGTGCAGCTGAGTCTGCTGAGTCGGAGTGCCGGCGCAGATGCGTATTTGTACTTACCGAGATCTCGAGCGGTGGGTGGTACGCGTCCACAGGCACGAGCGGCACCTCCGCCACGCGCACACTCACACTCCCTTTCTTTGCCAATGTACTCAACACTAGATCTAACTGACGATCATTGCAGTTACCTACTCTATTACTCTGAATCTCTATTTTGCTAAAACGTAAAAAACATTGTGTCTCGCCTTTTTTCTTTGGCGGTGTGATGCTAGTATACCAAGAAATGATAAAGATCATGATATATTACCACATTTTAATCTCGTCGCGGAAATTTGTGATCCAACATTCGATGTGTTTAACTTTAAAATTGTCAGTCTTGTAAGGCTTACAGAATGAGTTTTTATGTCTACGGTAAATGAAGAAAAATGGTAAATCTATTCAAATGTTCAAGGTTTTATTGAAAATCTTGTCATCAAAATTTTTAACTATTCTGTGTTCATTAACACACAAAAAAAAAAACTACATTTTAAGGACTAAGCACAAGAATAAAACGAAAGCACACTAGTGGTAAATTTAAAATTTTGTATAAACGACTTCAATGTGAATATAATTTATTGTTGAATTTTTAAAACCACCTCGACCAATTTCGATAAAATTTAAATGGTAAACGGGACCACCTGGGAAGTATACCCTTTAAAACAAAAAAATAATTTTATAGACCCGATTCCAAAGACCCCCGCTTTGAGTAATCGGTGAACATACATAAAAAAAAAGATTCCAACGAATTGGGAACCTCCTCCTTTTTTGAAGTCGTTTGAAAATAGACTTGGACGACTTGCTATGGACACAGCCTGTAATGAATGAATGAATGAAAGGAGTAAGCAATAAACTTTTACTTCAAGTTTCAAGTTAAAATCATGAAAATATGTACGAAAGTCACACATCTCATGTCTCATTACATCATTCTTTTGTTCGTTGTCTTTATTACACCGGAGTCTACGGACTTGCTCGACGCCAGCGCCTACAATGCGCGATATGTTTGTTCCTTTGGAGTATCGAGCATAAATTATGTAGATTTATATATTGAGCTATGTGCGTTTTGCTCGATGGCGCGTTACAAAGCCTTTTACCCAGACCACACGTTCTTGCTTCAATGAACACACATAAAAAACATCGAGCAATCGTGGAGACCCATAAGGCTCGCACAAGTACAACGCATCATTACGCTCACTAACACAATATGCCGTATATAGTAAGTACCGCGTTGTATATGAATTTCGATTGAGAAGTTTGTTTATTTTAGCTATGTGAAATTCCCAAGCTAACCCTAACGATACGTCGTCGTTGTTGTGATACTAATACTTAGTCGGGTCATAAGTTCCGTCAAAACATTATTCGTAGAAAGTTATAACAAACAAAATAATAAGGTGTATGCCCACAGCAGTGAAGAAGCCAGCACGCGTATTCCGAGGGTTCAACCAAAAATTTTATCCTTCGTCACTCATAGTTTGGCTTGGAGTCTCATATTCAGGCTTAACTGAGGTGTTTTTCTGTGAAAAAGGTCTAAAAACCAGTGCCGAGGTGTTCTAAAATACCGTCCTAACAAACATAGTGGAACCTCTTTCTCAAACAATGTTCAAAAACAGACATTCGATATTCCAACAGGACTCTGCACCAGCTCATAGGGCACGAAGTACGCAAAACTGGTTGACCGCTCGTGGAATTGACTTTATTGGACATGAAGACTGGCCCTCTTCTAGTCTAGCTTTAAATCCACTGGATTACAAGATATGGCAACATTTGGAGGGGAAAGTCTGCTAAAGCAGCTTGGCAAAAATAGATATGAATGTGGTGCGTTCTGCGATTGATGATTGGCCGTATTCAAAATAGGGGAGGGCATTTTGAATAATGTAAATAAAATTGTATTCTAAATTAAATTACCTTTAATTTCATATATAATTTCTATATAATCAAAAAGTGTATCATTAATTTTATAAAAAGTTTTTGACAGAACTTATGACCTGACTAAGATATGAGTATTTATATTCTGATCAGAAAAATCTGCACTGGTGGCGTTGCTTTTGGATATTATATGTCAACATGAATTAATCAACAACTTTAAAATATGTGAATTTAGTACTAGGTAGTGATCGAGGATTTCATAATATATGGCCTAATTAATCCATGTAATTTAAATCATTGATAACCTACTCAGAGTAATTACTAGTGTAGGGAGAATCCTAAAATAATAACAAAATTCTTATAGCTGGACTCTATGACGTTTAACATGGTATAAAATAAGATAGCTGTATTATTTTCACCTTCTTTCTTTTACAAGGTTGTTGCCGTTTTTCCATTCCATAGATGCCTCTATTGATGTGTTATTTAGCGAAAAAAAAAACGTCGATAAGTTCATTTAGTCTTTCACTAAAATTAAGGATTTTATTAATTCGGTTTGTAATACTTATTTATATTAGTGAAAGTTTATAAAAGCTTCATTTGACATCTTACAATAAAAAGTGATTGAAACGGAATTTCGTACTATCGTTGTAAAATATATCGTGAAAAGGACACTGTGAAATCTACTTAAATTCAGCCGGTATATTCCCGCCAAATTATTCTTGCTACTTATAATGGGTTTCACAGGGAATAAATAATAATTGTGTTTGTTTAATCGAATACCAACCAACCCAGTGGGGTTTGATTCACGGAGCGTACAATAAAAGCGGCACGACAGCGGTCTGCCTTCTCTTTCGTCGCTAGCTCACAACTACCAATAAATCGATTATGGACTTTAGCCGTGTTCCTCTCTGCTTTTTCAAGATATTATTCATTATTCATTTATTAATTACATCATATTAAAACTCCACTACTGAACGTAGGGGGAATATTTGCCATAGTTTTCTCTCTTAGCAAGTGAGTTGTTATCAGGAAGACACTACAGCCTATCTTCTGCCTATCTCCTGCTTCCTTCCATCTGTCACCTTTTACGATACTCGCGGGTTCGTATGGGGTCTTATAGCTTCGAAGTAATAATTTATTTAGTAGGAGTTAGTGGATTGTTTTACGCCGCCGCTACACGGTATTAACAAGGTTCTGCCTTAACTTCATGATTTCGAAATATTTTCATGTAAGCAAATAAAGCTTTGTTCAATATAGTCGATGGTTTTATTTTCTACTGAGCAAGTGGTAAATCTATATAAATAAAATTCAATTGCCGCATGTATCAAATGTGGAGCTGTTGTCTAGATCCAGAAAACAATCGTGCGAAGCTGCGGCTATATTACCCCCTGAAACTCTTTCTTACTATCTATCTAACTTTAATATCTCCGAAACTTCTCTGCTGCATTGGAAGACATTTTCAAGCTACTGGACTGGAAAGGATACGATATTAACATCTATGGCGAGTACTTCACTCACCTTCGATTTGCCGACGATATAGCCCTTATGGCAGAATCGCTGGAACACCTAACCACTATCCTCAGTGACTTTAAAATACAGAACAAAGATTATGTGTAACTTCCATGTCACACCTATACCGGTTGTCGGGAGCACTAAGCTCGAAGTTGTTAATGAGTATGCTTACCTGGCACAAATAGTCCGACTAGGTAAGTCCAACTTTGACTGAGAGTTCAAGTCGGCTGGGCAGCGTTCGGGAGATTACGACGCCTCTCCTCAGGTATACCTCAATAAGGTGATGCTTTGTGTATGGTGGGATTGCAAGGGCATCTTTTATTATGGTATTTTAACGCCATGCAAAACAATCAATTCAGATCTACTGCCAACAACTATTTAGACTCAAGCAAGAAATTAAGAAAAAACGGCCGGAATTAATTTGCAGACCACACATTTCTTTGGTCTCACCAAAAATTGAGAAAGCTTGGTTGGGAAGTGTTAATGCATCCACCATATAATCCTGACTTTGCACCCTCAGATTTTAGGTAGAGTTAGGTTAACATCAAGGGAGGACTGTCAATACTACTTGTCGCATTTTTTTAATCAAAAATTCCTACATTTCTACAGCAACGGGATTATGTCATTACCTACAAGATGGCAACAAGTTATCGAACAAAATGTTAACTACATTTTGTTCGATAACTTGTTGCATACACTTCGAAAAAAAATTCTTGAATTTGTATATAAAATACGAAGAAACTTTTTCCCCGACCTTACGTCACAGGGCAGGACGCTAGACATATGCCTGCCTTCATTTCTGAGTTTTAATGCAAGGAAGTGTCTACTGCGCTGCCCTAATTATTGATGAACTTCGTCTTCGAAATATTTTTTATTTCTCAGACATGCAGGTATCCTCACGATGTTTTCCTAAGTAAAGCAGTAATTTCTTATTTATTGGGACAAAAATATGTAAATGTAAATTTTAACAAACTTTGTATCATATTTTCCAGCTGGTGAGAGCAGTAAATCTTACATCTGTCTGGATTCCCCTCCGCCAAGCGGGTTCGAGTCCGGGTCGCAACAGGCTGGGGGTAGTTCAACCGGAGAACACCATGTCTCTCCCATGAACATGTATATGGAGGAGAGTCTACCTCCCTCCCCGCCGCCGCCACAAAGCAACATGGTCTTAAGAAAACGGATACATCGCATCAAACAGGGCATGAAAAAGTAATTGCGTTTTTATGATTTAAGGAGTTTTGTGTTAGAATATATTATAATAGAATCCGTAACTACTAATAATACTTCCCCGCCGAGCACATGGTAAATCAGCACTTAAAATTGCAATTAACAGTTTCATTGGTGCTGGCGGGGATTGAACCCAGGTTGCTCGCGTACTGTGAAATTTACAGCGAGTGCTAACCATCTGAGCTACCACGGCTCTCACATAGTATTTAGACAACACTTAAAAAATAGAATGAAATGCAATTGAAAAAATGAAATTTCGTAGACATTTTCATTTATTCATCATTTGAATTCACTGTTGCGATGTAATAGTTTACCTCATTCTGATTAACATGATAAGGAAAACACATCCAGATATCAAAATAAGTAGGCATTATAGTAAGGATTTTTACTGTCATTAGTTCCTTATTGTTTTGTATTTTTTCTATTTAAGTGAATATTAGAACGCCTATGATTATGTAATTACGCCTTTTCAGTACTTCTCCATCTTATTTGTAAAGGTAAATATGACCAAATGAGTAAGCGGCGATTTTAGTGATTTGTATATTTAAATTTAAAAATTATTGAATTTAGATACAAAATTCTAGATAAGTATTACACTTTACCAAAATTGCGAAAATTGTTGAGCTTGAAGCTATTAACATTCATTACTTCATTAATTTGATCTAAATGTAAACTCTAGCAAAGTGACGAAACTTCACCACAACTAATTAGAAGGAAATAATCTCCTTTTTCTTGGGGAATGATGATGATGATATCTCCTTTTTCAGGTACAATGATCAACTTTCCGCATTGCGTAGTGATTTACGTAGCTGCAAACGCAAGACCGCCCTGCAACAGAAACAGATAGCGGAACAACAGAAACAGATCGCAGAACAACAAAAACAAACGCTAGAATATGCAAATCGTCTTGACGATTATGACAAGAAAAATGAGGAGACAAGTCGTAAATTTCAAACTCTATTACAGGTGAGAAAATGTACTTGTCTACAATTTAATATATTGTTACATTTTTATTTTATTTTAATAAAATATAAATCTTTAACTGTAACTTTGAACATTTTTTAAAGTATTTGTGATATTACAATCTGTGATATTAAAAAAACAACAGAACTACCTAGAAATTCCTCTAAAAGTCAAATTCAAACGTTATCACGAGTTTTGGGTACCATGCTGCAGCTATATTATGGTTGTAGCACGAATGGGTCGGCTCGACCGGGGAAGGACCACGCTCTCACAGAATACCAGCGTAAAATAGCAGCTTAACGCTGCTGTGTTTCGTATGGTGAGTGTAGAGAACCGGAGACCCTTATTACTGGCAAAGAGGCATTCCATCTTAGTCCTCACGGGTGACAACGCATCTGCATCTTGAGTCTTTTATTTGAGGATAGATGTAGATGTCTATGGGTCAAAGTAACCACTTACCATCAGGTGGACTGTGTGCTCGTTTGTCACCCGATCCTATATATAAAAAAATAAAGTAAGAAACTTGTGTGTAACATAACAAATTATACATTTATTTGGTTATTGAATGAGATCAAAATTGTAATTCTAAGTAACATTCTCTTTAACAATTTTTTTTTAAACAAAATCATTCACCCCATTGCATTAACAAAATTTCATCTTCAATAAAAAGTTGGCCGCCTTTTTTGGATAACTGTTGCTCTTTTAAAACACTTATTATATTGGCCTCATCGATTTAACATATGTCAGCTTTAGAGGGCCAAGACCAACCACCTAAAAAGTTTTTTTTGGAGCACAGAGACTTGTAAGGGTCTAACCTTTTGTATCCTTCCTGGGAACAAACTACCCTCCTCTCTAAAGACACAATATGTACCCTCTTTTATTTTCGGGACTTTAACGTCTCCCTTGCCTGTACACTTCTCAGTCGTCACGCCCTTTAGCGTGAAGTGTACAGGCAAGGGAGACGTTAATTCACCACTTATCTTATCTACTATATATTCTTCTATAATTTCTTCATCTATTGAAATCCCTTCACTACCTATCTCTAAGTCAGGGTTTTTTCCTGGATCATATCTTCTGCCACGACTTCATTTTCAAAAGCGTTGCTTACGTCACCAGCAGATGTCTTGGAAAGTTTAGGAGGTTGGTGCACTATAGCTTCTACTACTATTACTTCTCTTTCAATTTTTTCAGAGTTATTATCACAATTTTTATAGTACTTGTATCCTCTGCTTTTCCATTTTTCTGGTCACTGTGAAAATCTTTATTTTTTTCTTCTTCTGTATCATTATTAATCTTCTTTTTCTTTTTGTTCTTAGAACCCAGGGGTCCTTTTTGCTTGGATTGCGCGCCGTTTTCAGCTCCCTTTGGTCCTATACTTTTGTTTGTATTGTCTCTTTCTTCATAATATTTTTCGACCTCCTCAGCCGAAACGCTTTTCTCAGCCGTAACAGGTAATTGAAATTTTCTTCCTTTCTTCACATGCAAATCTCCTTGCATTATTTCTTCTATGTAGTTCATGAAACTTGTGCCAATGGAATCGCAAACATCCGATTGAGACGTGTACCTTGGTAATTTGTTCAAAACGGTAGAAGGTGAAATTGGTTTCAAGCCACAGCTCTGAAATCCGGTTATCACGTTATCAGATGACGTACCTTCAATATTATTTAGAGACTTTTTGAGCAGCTGGGCAAAGAGAGGCTTTTGCAGTGCTTGTACCTTTTTGCCTTTATTAGCCTGTCGATAATCATTGAGAACTTTCCTCCATGAAGTTTTTAAGCCAGAAAAATAACTCACATCTAGTGGTTGCAACAGGTGGGTTGAATTTGGTAGTAAGCAAATAAATGTTCATTGCAAAGACGTAATGCTTTTGGTGATATGTGGGCGCTGAGATTATCGCACAACAATACCTTCTTGCCATCTTGCTTATCAACGTGTGGAATAAAATGTCTTTCCAACCACTTCTCAAAGATTGAAGAATCTATCCATCCAGATTCAGACACAGCCATTCTTGAACCTGAAGGAGCGTGAAAAAGCCAATCTGACCACAGTCTCTTTCCTTTAAATATAAAAAAGGAGGCAAAACTTCGCCACCAGCATTTGTACAAAAGACCACAGTGTAACACGATTTACTGGTTTTTTTATAACTTCGAAATGTCGAGAGTCCCTATTGAAAAGCAACTTTTTCTTTCCAGGGTCGTCATGAAAACCCGACTCATCCATGTTATATATATTTTCTGGTAGGACTCCTTCTATTTCCGTTTTAATATGTTCAAAGAATTCCTCGACCATTCTCTTGTGACTTAAGCCATCTTTCGGGATATGTTATGAGCTATTTTTGCTTTTAATTCTGGGTTTCTTTCTAAGAACAATACACCCCATTCGTAACCTGGAAGGTTGTTTTTAAAATGTGGCTTTGTTATATTGTTGCTATCTAAGTAGTTTTTTACTACAAATCTGAAGTCCATCATACTAATAGGTATGCCGAGATCGCTTAGCAGCAACAAATGAGCCTTGAAGCTAGTTTCTTCGTCTTTACTAAAAGTAACAGGTTTACCAACTGGTTTAATATGTTTACTTTTCAATTTGTAA
The DNA here is from genome assembly GCA_963668995.1 of Parnassius mnemosyne. Classification (NCBI taxonomy): domain Eukaryota; kingdom Metazoa; phylum Arthropoda; class Insecta; order Lepidoptera; family Papilionidae; genus Parnassius; species Parnassius mnemosyne. The sequence goes on along the minus strand of CAVLGL010000104.1, from coordinate 42,651,240 downwards.
AAAAGGGTTACCGCGGGTATTTTGTAAAACTTTGAAGCAGTGAGTCTAGACATGGCACCTGAACGAATTTTACTGAGGGCTTCTTCGAATGTTTCAGAGATATAATTACTCCTTAGTCCATATCTCCTAACCCCGGGGTTCGCTTTTTGAGTTTTGCGGGGCATATTTTAGCTGTAAAAGGCGAAAATTTTAATCATAATTGAGCAACATTATGTATGTACTTATTCAAAGTTATCCAAACAATGTTTTTTATAATACGGGTATTTGAACGGTTCAACCGTTCTGGAGTAGAGAATCACTATGCTGAGTTGCCCCAATGAGTGATGATGTATGACCTCGAAATATTTTTTTTAAATTTATCTTTACATATTATGGATTTTTTCTTACTACTAATGCAGTAATAAAATATAAATAGAATAGTAATAGTAACTAGTAGTAATATATCTTCTTTTTTTAATGCTACCCCCACTAGGATTTTCTCCTGTACCTATACATTGCTATAAATTGCTTAAGGACAAACATCCAGACCCGGAACAATTATTTGTAGGCCATACAAATATTTCTTCCGTGCGAGATTCGAACCCGCGGCCCTAGTGCTTCAAATCACTGCGCCACGGAGCCGTCTAATAATAAAATGTAAATCAACATTTTAAATTAAGTAAAAGTAAAAAATGACTAGGTAGTATTTATGATCAATGTTGACAGCTTGGTAGCAAAGTTGTGTGGGGTTCTGATTTTTTTTTTATAAAATTGATATTACAAATGAACTAACAGTGTATGTGATGTGAAGTGGGTAGTGCAGCCTATGGACACCTGCAATCTACTTCAAATAAAGAAGGTTACAGATGCCACCTTTGAGGACTAAGATGGAATGCCTACAGCCTGTAGTTATACTAAATTACACGCATTATTAAATATGAAATCTAACCGCTCTTTCCAACATCAACCTGCCTAGTATAAACATCTCCACAAACTACCAAGATGTATCTAGAAGTTTTCTTACCATTACAGCCTTCCAAAAGTCTACTGTTAAACATAAGCCTGCCTACCCCATAGATTGCCTCACAGTATGGGTATTTGCCATAGTTGCCATGTTTGGCAGGCAGGTTGAAAACTGCAGTTTTTATTTTGAGCCTTCTCCTGGTTTGTTTCCCTCCGACTTCCCTGTGGTTAGAAGTTCTTTAATCCCAAGATTTTACACACGAGAAATCTTAATGTGGAAGTGATATGTTCTCGAGAGGAAAAAATTAATAAATGTGTTGTTTTTTTTTGTCAGGAGTTGAATAAATGCAAGACGGAGCTGCAGTACTGGCGGTCGCGGTCGCCGGCCGTGCCGCCGCTGTGCGCCGAGTGCGGCGCCGCGCTGCGCCTGTCGCCCGTCGCCGCGCTCGCACAGGTACGCGCCGCGCACACGACACACAGCTGCCCACCAACTATCTGCCCGATGCTCTGCCTTGCCATATGACTACGAGAACAGTTCACTATGCGGCGTCCTCCCTGCTTGTGGAGACTGGTGTGCTTGCAATGAGGACATCCACGACTTTTGCCACCAAGGCGGCGCCATTTAAATATGAGGTGTAATCACTACACAATTATAATGTTATGTGTAATATTTGACAGACTTCATAGCCGGGAAGGTTAATGTTTCTTTTTGTACTATACGTCGTATTTTATATTAATCAGATTAAACATAAATTAACCAAACCACAGATATTCATAAAAGTAGAAAAAATAAAAAAAGTTAAAAATGTGCGTGCAAAAAATTTAAAAGCAAACCACTGAGGTATTGTTTTGTGTATTAAACTTTTATTTAAAACTAAGTTCTCAATTAAAAGAAACAGTGTAAACTAAATGATACACGTGTAACAAAAAAAACTTCACCCCAATGTCAACTAGCGACATCTAATGAGCTGAAGATTATTAGTCCTCATTGGTTACACATTAATTACATTTAATTATGCATATTTTTTAAATTGTTGAGTAATTTTAGTAAAGAACGTGCTTTGATTACCAATAGGTCTATTCCTTTTTATTTTTGATAAATATCGTTGCGCCATCATTAGCCTTTGAAAAAAAATTTCAAAGAGGACACTTGTGTGTTGTTCTTTTGCCGTTTCTTTAAACAGAGGAACCTCTTTTTGAGAAGATAGTTCGTTAGAAAAAATATGTTAACATTTGACAAACGAAATTTTTATTTTTACTTTAAAAAATTAAATAAGTTTTAATTTTATATGCCATTAGTTGTTGGGAACACTACGCTCATAGTTATCGCCGAGTATTGTTTTATAAGTAACTATGTACATAGCTCGTTGAGCAGTCCCTAATACAGGATTATTTTGCAATATACGCCCAAATTTGCAGAAATGTTCCAGAATAAGGCGTCGTCCTAATACAACGCGATTACGCGATCATCGCGCGAGTAAGCGATGCGACCTTCGCTTGCTTGCGTGATATTAAAAACTGGATGTCCTAATAAAACGCGAATACGCGATCATCGTGCAAACTGACGATGCAATGATGTAATTTGCGCATGGCATTGGCGCCAAGCATGGACGTCAGAAGCGTTCAGTTTTTACTTTCTGGAAATATATGGATGAGCTATTCTGCTGGTCTTGACAGCAATGAAAAAAGCGAAATGGGTCGCAATGTGCTTTGTTAAAAATAAGACCGATACGTAGTGAACTTCGAAATCATTATAGGTCGGGTCCCTGCCAGGGACCTATATTGATCAGCAGTTTTCTTACAGATTGGAGCAACAAAGTCGTAGTAGAAGGTGTATGCTCCATTTACAAGCCTATTTATGCTGATGCAACAAACAAGCAACAACAAGGCTACAAGCTATCACCTACGCTGTTTCTTCAGCTTATCAATAATATGTTGCAAACCAGTAACATGCACTGGTGATGCTTTATGCAACGGCTGTGCCTATATTTCTCGGGAAAACGTCGCCGAGTACCGGAACAAACTTGTGTATGAAGTCGAGTCTTTGCTGGATAAGGTTTTGGATGGGGGCGACTAAATATAATTAAGTTCAATGCCCAAAAGACACAAGTTTGCGCGTTTACTACGCCAGTATCGGAATCTTCGGCGTTGACATATCGAATAACGTACAGTTTCGTGGTCACTTGGACTCAGCAGAGCGGGACAGTATTTTATGCTGGCACACTACTTGCAACTTTACAAGGGGCCGATTCAGCCTAACATGGAATACTGTTCTCATCCCTGGGTCGGGGCTACCTAGTACCAGCTCCTTCCACTTGACCGCATCCAGCTCAGAGGCTCGAATCGTCGACGACCGACGAAGACGAAAGACGAGACGAAGAGATCTTGTGAGTCAAGCCGATCGGAAAGAACTCGGTCGTCGACGATTCGAATCGCTCTGCGCTGGATGTGGTCAAGTGGAAGGAGCTGGCACTGGGGAGCCCCTGCCCAGAGATGGGAACAGTATTCCATGTGAGGCTGAACCTGCGCCTTGTAAAGTTGCAGGCGGTGTGCCGGCATGAAATACTGTCCCGCTCTGCTGAGCACGCCAAGCTTTTTAGAGGCCAATTTGGCCTTCTCTTCCAAGTGATCACGAAACTGCACGTCACTCGATATGTCGACACCGAGGATACCGATACTGGCTGAGACAACAAGGGGAGTGCCTTGAAACTGAGGAGATACGACAAAGGGATTCTTTTTAGCGGTAAACGCGCAAACTTGTGTCTTCTGGGGATTGAACTGGACTAGATTTAGTCGCCCGCAGTCTGAGACTTTGTTCAACAAAGTCTCGACTTCAGACACAAGTTTGTTCCGGTACTCGGCGACGTTTTCCCGAGAAATATTGGTACGGCTGGTGTATAAAGCATCACCAGTGCTGTCGTCTGCATAGCAATGAATGTTACTGGTTTGCAACATATCATTGATATACAGAAGAAACAGTGTTGGTGATAGCACGCAGCCTTGTGGAACACCAGCGTTAATTGGCTTGTAATCGGAGCATGTACCGTCTACTACGACCTTGATGCTCGGATCTGCAAGAAACTGGTGATACAATTGCACAATTTCTCGGGAAGCCCATAGGAAGGCAGCTTCGAAAGAAGCGCTTTGTGCCAAATCCAATCGAAAGCCTTCGCTATGTCCAAACTAGCGGCCAACGCCTCCCCCTTGGACTCCACTGCCTCCGCCTATCTATGAGTCAGGTAGACCAGAAGATCTCCAGCTGAGCGACCTCGACGGAAACCGTACTGGCGGTCACTAATCAGCTGGTGATCCTCAAGGTACCGCATGAGCTGGCTGTTAATAATCGTTTCCATTACTTTGGAGAACAAGGAGGTGATAGCGATAGGCCTGTAGTTGGACGGAGCTGAGCGGTCACCTTTTTTAGGGATCGGGTGCACCAAAGCTGTCTTCCATGAGTTCGGGACTACGCCTAGGGAGTAGGACTACCGAAAAAGACGCGTTAATACCGGTGCCAACTCCGGAGCACATGTCTTCAGCACAATAGGTGGGACTCCATCAGGCCCACTCGACTTGTTGACGTCCAGGGAGAGGAGTGCTTTACGCACCAAGCGCTGTGTAAACAGCACTTCCCGCATGGAGCATTCACACCGCGGGATGGTCGGCGGTGTGTTCTCCCCGTCATCTAGAGTCGAGTTGGAAGCAAAAAGAGAGCCTAGCAGATCGGCTTTTTCCTTTGCGTCATGGGCCAGTGAGTCGTCCACCCTATGCAGAGATGGCAAAGATGGCTGACAGAAGTTCCCTTGGACAGCCTTGGCGAGAGACCAGAATGCACGTGTTCCCGAAGGGAGGCGAACTAGTTTCTCGCCAATTCTGCTGATGTGCTCTGACTTTGGCTGTGACACTTTTGAACGACCTGGAGGCGGAATTATACTTCTTTTTAAGAGCGCTGGTGTTTACATCCCGGGACGTTGATGCGTCAGCCCAGACCTGGTAGCACTCCTGCTTATAGCGTGATGCTATTTTACAGGAGCGACCAAACCATGGCTGGGATCTGCCTCCGATGGGCACCACAGAGGATGGAATAAAAAGTTCAATACCCTGAAATACCACATCAGCAACACAATCGGCAACAACGCTGGGATCTTCCGGCGAGAAGCAAACCCAAGGGTAGGATGCAAAAAAAGACCGCATCCCGTCCCAATCGGCCGACATATAGTGCCAAACACGGTGGCAAGTGCAGATCGCAACTGCGATGGGAGCGTGAGTGGCACCGTACTCCGGATCAGACAATGGTCCGAAGAGCCCAGAGGGGCATCGACGGAGACCTGATATTCGTCCGGATGAGAGGTCAGCAGAAGGTCCAACAGGGACGGTACATGATCCTCCACATCTGGGATCCGCGTAGGCGTAGTAACCAGTTGTGTTAGACCATATGCCAAGGCAAAGTCATAGACAGATCTACCCGCATGACCGGTTAAACGAGAACCAAGCCATTACACGTGGTGGGCGTTAAAATCACCGAGTATCACGATCTCTGCGGATGGGAGCTGTTGTAGCACGGAGTCTGCAGCCATTTGGACGTGGTCGATGAGTCGGTCTGTGTCGGCATCACCGCTATAGGACCTATAGAGGCACCCGTAGACGCGGGGATGGTCGTCGCTGTCTACGCGCAGCCATAGGATGGACAGGTCCATACCTTAAAGACTGCCGAGGCGTCGAAAACAGATGTCCTCTCTGACGTATACGCAAACTCCAGCCCGGGGTACAAAGGAGTGTTCAAATTTGTACCCCGGGTAAGGGATATGAAGTATCAGTCGGAGAGGACACCTGAGTCTCGGTTAAAAAGAGCAAGGCCGGCTTCGCCGTCTCTAGATGGTAATGGACAGCGTTAAAGTTGGAATGAAGTGGACTGTTGACGGCTCAAAGGCGGCTCACTGGCTGCCTCCATCAAAGGGGGGACGGCGGTACCCCAGCCGCGGCCACTCAGGTAACGGGGGTGAGAAGGGTCTAGCTGACTGCTGAGTGGCCGTGAAGTTCCTCTCCACACGCTGAGGGGGGGCGACGACACCCCCGCCCCTGGGGAGACGACCCTCCGACTAGTCGGGGGAGGGACCCCTTTCAAACCTAGGAGCTCTGTGGCTGGCAGGCGAGCGCTGAGCGTCGCCCGACAGGGGGCGCGGCTGAGCGCCCCCGCTCGTGGGAGTCGAGGGCGCGGCAGAGCCCGGAGAGGAAGCGCCGTTCGCACCAGGCACAAAACGGCATGGTGCTTGCCCTGGCAATGCGGACAGGGCCGCAGGTGCAGGCAGTCTCGCTGGAGGTGCCCTTCCAAACAAGAGTAGCACCAGCGGCGCTCCTTAGCGATAGTTCGCCTAGCCGGAACCGGCTTACCTAATAACTTCGGGCACGACGTCACCCGGTGATCTTCCGCTCGGCAATAGGAACAGGGGGGCGCCTCCCTGGCTACTAGGCCACTGTAAGATGGTAGGGAGCGGCGCCCTCCCACGGAGGCTCCGATCGGCTTTAGGGGGGTTGACGACGACTTGCCTGGCGGATCCCGCCTCTCACTGGGCACGGCTTGTAAGTCGTCAACGGTGCCCGCCGCGTTCTCAATCTGCCGGCACTGCTCCTCCAAGAACCGCAGCAGATCACTAAAGGGCGGAATATAGGAGGCGCCGTCCCCGCCATACCTCTCCTCAAAATGTATCCTAAGGTCGAGAGGCAGGCGGGACAGCACGATGTGGAGCAACAAGAAGGACCATTCATCCACCGGCAAATCCAGCCGCCTCAACGCATTACAGGCCACCAAGACTGGATTCAAGAGGTCCGGACATAGCCTGGCCCAGTCCCTAAGCAGTGGGAGGCTTAGAAGCTGCCCGATGTATTCGTCCGCAATTCGCCGGACGTTGGCGTATCTTCCGGCGAGGAGGTGCCGAGCAGTCTGGTAGGCGTCGTCCGACAATCTCAAATGGCCGACGACGCCCAGGGCCTCCCTCTCTAGTGAGGCTAGGAGGTACGCCATCTTCTGGATTGGTGTCAGGTCCCTCCGGGCGTCCACTAGGCTATCAAAAAGCCCTACAAAAGTCATCCAGTCGGAGAGAACCTCGGAGAACCTTGGCAGGTCCAGAGTTGGGAGTCATCCCAACAGCTCCGGCTGAGTAGGCTGCTTCCGAGGGGACTCGGGCAGGCCACTCACCCGAGCTTCACGCGCCTCCTCAGCATACCTGGCCCCAGCCTCGATCAACTCGTCCGTGAGCGAAAAGAACTGCTCATAGTCCGCGAGGCAGGAGTTTAGGACTCCCTTTTACACATCCGAATCCTCGAGCTCAGCGTAAGCCTCCTCCACTGCGGCCCTTCGAGCATCGACCTGCTCGAGCCGCTTCCTCAAGCTATAGACCCTATCCGGTCTACCTATCAAAGAATGGGCGCTAGCGGCCCAGCGCAGCTCCGCCCTCAGGCAACGAATCGGTAGCTTGTGCGATGGCATCACTACTATATACAAATTAATACGCGGCTCAAATACAAATACAAGTACGATCAAATCAAGTTAAATACAATTACACAAATACAATTACTATTTATTAAATTAAATACAAATTACACTACAATTAAAGGCACACACTACAGTCAATCAGCAAAATGCCTCGCTCAAACAACCGACCCTTCGACAATTAATCTACTATAATTATACGCCAACGATAATTATCCGATTACGTGATAACCTTATCTACCTAGTCAAAATACCTGACGCGTACCTAGCCCTAACAAACTACGGGCGAAGTTCCTCCTTCTACCCGCCAACAACAAAAAATATTTATATGTAATTTTTATTACGTACTATTTTTATCTAGATTACGGCCGAGCGATTGGAGACCCAATCAACCACGCTCTGCTACTAACAATGTACACGCATCTAGTTGCCCAGACTAAGGTCGAACATACAGGGGCCCATACAGTTGTTAGATTCGACGGACAACGATTCGACGGGCTCAAATGCCTATGGATATTTAATATATATAGAGTAGGTACTTAATGCGACTTACCTGGTTTAGAAGCGGAGACTGGTCACAAGGCTCGTTCAGGCGTTAAGTAGGTGCATGTAAGTAGTGTGTGAGAAGTGTATATATGTTTAACCTGAATTAGCCCTTTTTAATCAGCAGCAACCCTGACTCCAGCACCGCCACCCTATGTGGTATCACTCCAGCGGCGTCACTCGGAGTCACTCAAAGTCTAGCGTCCATTAGCGGATTCTAGCCTAGTTCTAGCCCTACAAAATTCTTTATACAACTCGAATAATACATAATTTTTCGAATGTTGTTCTTGGAGGCCGAGGGGCCCCTTTTGCTTGGGGGCCCCGAGGCACTGCCCCGCCTGGCCCCTGAGTAGCTACGCCACTGGTCCCTGCCCTTCACCCTGCTGCCCGACGACACGACACGATTGTCGCGCAAATGTCAATTAGGACACCTATTCGACAGCACGGTTCTAAGCGAACGGTGAAGAAAAATTAATTAAAAAAAATCTCAAACATTCTGTTCTTTTAATCTTTTAATTTTTTTTAACCTTTTAAATTTAGAATGCAATTAGTAATGCATTATTTTAACTGATTCTCATTCACAAATATCTAACGCCTACTATTTTACTACGCACGCACACATTCGTAAGTGTTACTCGGTCGGCAAAAACGTTGTGAATTGAATCGCACACAGAGGCTCGCAGGCTCGTACGTGTATTGTTGCCCATAAATTACATTCAATTTGGGATAATCTATATAAATAAATAAAATTGAAGTGTCTGTTTGTAATGTCAAAATTACAGCCTTTTACTAAATGCTTATGAAAGTACATTTAGTAAAAAGCTGTAATTTAGATTTTTGTATACGGTACTTATAAAATTACGGTTAATTTTTGTCTGTCTGTCTGTTTGTTCCGGCTAATCTCCGAAACATAAGGAGTAACTTAGGCTACTTTTATTTTAGAAAAAGAATTGTAGTTCCGCAAAAAAAAGTTAAGACACAAAATAACACGCGGGCAAAGTCGCGGGTAACAACTAGTTTTAAATAAAAGTACATAGAAGTCTTATTTACTTGTATTTTCAAAAACTGCAATTACGGTATTCCAATTTATAAATTTGAAGTTAAATATAAAATTTGGACACTCTTTGAAACACAACCCTGTATATTAAAACAAATATAGTATCCATGCATGATGTTTTATGGAACCAAGATGTTGCCCTTTACAGTGCGCTCAAAAGCGAAAGGGCTATGATTACAGTTCCTCAGCATGACATAATCCATAATGAAAAACTCCATTAAAACCAATATACTGTAAAGGATCGTAATGATAATGACCTCAAAAAAGATTTTCAAGTAGCTGCATACACAAATGACATGTTTTGTGATGAATATAGTAATAAAAAGAAAATTCAATATTTACAATTAGGAAATAAAGTTACAAATTTTGTGTATCTAGGCATTCCTACTATACTAACACAGAGTCACAGAGGAACACGCCCCTCCCCCTTCAAAGGTCTCTATATCGGCAAAATTCAGGATAAAATGTTCAGTATACCCATGTTTATCATCATCATCATTATATTGTATTATTTTTAAAATAGTCTTACTTCGCTAGATATCCGAGCAAGGGCGTCCATCATTTGGATGGGCAAAAAGTTATGTCTCTGTAAGAGTAAGGGACATAAATATATCATTATCTTCATCTTCATGATTAATATTTTGTAGTTGTGTAGTGATTACATTTAACCTAACTTGCACAACAAAATACTCAACCAAAGTTAGTGTTAGATATCTAATATACTTAATGTACTCGTCATATTTTATTCACGATTGCTATAACCCCTTTAAAGTACAAAAAAAATTAAAATACCTATTTTGTGTATACCGGGAAACTCCAATTCCTGATTCACGGAACGGCATTTCACAATTCACTAGCATCAACTCATGCTATTTGAATTTCTATTAACAGTGGGCTGCTAACAGCAATGTGGAGACAAATGAGGTAGAAACCGCTGGTGGAAGTAAAGAAGCTGCCACATTCCCAGCTGGAGTACCAACTACAGCAACAGTAGCGGAACCGGAACCTGCCACAGAGATTCCGTCTCGCAATGAGCACAAATCGGAAGCTAGCAGCGGAGAGGAGAGTTCAACTCACACTCCACCGACTCGCCGCCGTGCCTCTGCCGATGCTGCTTCAGCTTCTGTAACGCCTGATCGCAAGAAACGCCGTCTAACGCGCCCTAGGAAACTTTGAGAAAATTCTAAGAGGTAAATAGCCTGCACTATATTGCTATGTCCTGATTGCAGAGACGTCACAGCATTTACTATCGCCCCAGACTTCTAAAGGGGTCAAGACTACAGCTTGTTATAAAGCCACTTACTAATCAACTCTCTAAAGTTGTCACTACTTTATGTGTTACGCTAGAACAACGAATATGACTTTTAAAGTTGTTAGTTTGAAAAGCCTTAAATGACTTCCAACATCTAATTGTGATCTAAATAGTTCAGTAATTTGCAATTTCCTTAAAATATTGTTACAGTATAATATTCACAGTGGACTCAAATTAAGGTTATACTGTTTTCAGCATTAAAACACTCGTAAAGTGGACTCAAATTACCATTTTCGCCTTACAATTGTGTAATTGTAAGTTGAAAATGGTAATTTAACAATGTTGTTAACTTCATCAGGTACAATTTTTAGTTTGTAACCTGATCCTGAAAATGGAGCTACCATTTATCACTTTGTGAAATGTCCTCTCCCTTTTGCTGTAAGTATATATTTAATGATGAAGTAGTAAGGTGACATTCTTAAAGTTTTTGAATATATCCATAAATATTGCATTTAGAAAATTCCTTGTTTATGTAAAAAATAATATATGATTTTTTCATTCAGTATGCGGGATATGTTTTCTTTTTTCAAGAAGTAAATTTCCATCATTATTTATGGCATAACTATGATTTACATTGTATATTATTATGTGCTAGCAGTTGTTAGTTCTGTAAGTATTTTATTTATCTTCTCTTCAGTATGCATAATAAACTAAAAACAAACGTACAAGTTATGTTGTTACAAATTTAAAATGAGGAAAAATATTGTTTCATCATTGAGTAATTAAGATAGTAGGAAAAGGTACATGTACATACATATTGTAGATATGTATGTGATGTATTTTTAGTTTTTACTCTTCACTCATTAGAGGACATTTCAGAGTAATACTGACGTGAATATAATGATTGTGTACATTTTTATTTATGTTGAATTTAGATAATGTTGTTTTGACAACAAAATTTTTTATTTGTATCTAATTAAATGCTACATGTTTTTTAAGTACTACAACTGTAAAAATATTTGTGTTATATTTAATAAAATAGTCGAAATAGAAAGTAAATTCATAAAAGTTTAATTTACGGTTATATTAGTTAATTTGATTATAATGTTATATAAAGTAAGTATGTTAGAATACAAAGTAAACATTTTTTTTTTCTTAAAAAACTAGTTAATTGGACAATAACATGCAACATAACAACAGTTGTTTAAGTTTTTAATGTCTTCTTCCCTAAACAATTAAACAAGTTTTTATTTCTGAAAGATCTGTTAGTTTTCAAAGTAGGTATTTATTTATTGAATTATTTATTAGCTACACTCTGTTCTAAAACTTTGTAAATTATTCATTTATTTCGTAAGACAATTTTTAATATTTTACGTTGCATGGTAAACAAATAGTACATATCAAACCAATATGCAGTTTTCTAGGATGACCTTATAGTAAATATACAATATTAGACAGTCAAGGTGAAAGCTAGCCTAAGGCGATTCAGACATTATGTCGGAATTCAACCTATTAGGCACTTTACAGATTAAAGAAACCCCAAACTTATCGAAGGTCAGGGGTTGGTTGCTGACTGCCCAAAGTTCGTCAGCCAAACAATCTCTTAGCTATAACTTCATCAAGAAACATTGGCAGAATTGTTGTAAAAAATAAAATAAAAAAAAAGAAGTCAAATCAGCTCCAAATTTGCTAGTTTAATGGGGACACTAAATATTGCTATTGTTCTGCAACAAATGTTTATTCTTGCTGAAGCTAAGTGATTGTTGTAAGTATAATAATCCATCATTGTCACAAAGTTTGTATAACATTATAATATGTAAGCACTCTAATTATATGTGGTAGTCATGCTGCAGCTAATATAGCTATATAGCATTAGTATGGTTGTAGCACGAATGGGTCGGCTCGACCGGGGAAGGACCACGCTCTCACAGAATACCAGCGTAAAATAGCATCTCAATACTGCTGGGTTTCGTATGGTGAGTGTAGAGAACTGGAGACCCATCCTATTTACTAAAAAGGAGGCATTCCATCTTAGTCCTCTTGGATGACAACGCATCTGCATTTTAATTCGTAGTTGAGGATAGATGTAGATGTCTATAGGCCACAGCAACCACTTACCATCAGGTAGACTGTGTGCACGTTTGTTACCCTTATCTTATAAAAAAAAAAACTTGCTTGTCATATAATTTTCAATACTTAAATTACAATACTTGTACTTTGTGAAAATAATTAAGAAAAATTGTCTGGAAAGTATAATTTTAATTATTTAAATTACTTAAATTGTTTTTAACTGTCAGTGTTACACATAATTTTCATGAACAACCTGTGTAGAGATCAAGGTAACTGATATCGGTGTATTGTTTATGAAAGAAACTAATTTTTGATTGATTCAATATCCGACTGCTAACTGCTGCTGATTTCGGGGGAACTGTTCTGTAATTTCAGTGTTGGTTGACTAATTCATTGTTAATTATTATTATAAAGAAATTTAATCTTATGGGAAGATTTAGGTCAAAGTTTACAGTTCACATTCTTCTGGAAATATTTGACTGTAAAGTAGCATTCGTTTTATTTTATATACACATAAAAAAACATGAATATATATATAATGTTTATTTATGTAAAGATTTCTATTTATGCTTAATACATAATGAATGTAAAAACACCAAAATAACAGTACAATTATTTAAGTTTCTTTGTGTTATATTTATTTCTCTAAATTCTTTTATTCAAAATATGAAAATTCGGTCATCAAATATTTTGTATGTATCATCACAAATAATATGTAACAAAATGAAAAGAAAAAGTAGAATTCAAAGTAAACATTTCCAATTTTATTCTTGGAAGCCAACTGTTGTACTTTATTTTATGGTGTGTGTTTATAATGTTTATTGAGTTAGATGCTATTCAGAATTGTCCAGGGCAGTATTTAAATACCAAATGGCTTGTTAGAGTTCTATAAAGTTTGTAAGTTAAGAGAATATTCATTGCCGGTGTTGTGATTATGTCGGTGAGGCAAAATAAAGAATGTTTATACTTGTACAGTGAAGCAATTTTAATTTCATTGCGAGAATGAGGTTCAATAATTAAAATTTCTTAATTATTAAATTCCTAGTATCTTCTAATTGGTTGTTTAAATAAGTTAAGTGTAGTTCTTATATTTCTCAAATAATTATTGATATGCTATTGTTTAGAAAACGGCCTAATAATTTTTGTGTGCTCAAAGTACATATTCTCTAAAATGACATCATATTTTATATTGGTAATTCACATACAAATATTGTAAATGGATGATTAAGAACATATCTCATAGAAGGCACTTGGCCACACTTCTGCTATTTAATATAACTAAAATGTTTAGAATGATAACAATAATACTGGAGAAAATTCATGCTTGAAATTTTCTAAATAACATCTTTGATATTCAGTAATTTTTACAGCCCTCATTAATTTCATTATTATTAAATTTAGTGACAACTGTGAATAGAGGTGAAGGGATTGGAGTGTTGTTTTTATTTGTAAATATTCTAAAAGAAAATCCCGTGTGTAATGTACAAATGAATATAATATTTATGATTATATTATAAATAAACAGTGTAAAGTAAATATTTTGTGACATGGTGTACAGTTAAATGACATTAGTCACTGCAAATGCTATTTTCCATACATACATTACATAAAATAAATTATGTACTTGCAGGACTTCACACAATTCTTGCATCGTGTCACTTAACAATGTAATAACATATCAACATATTTGCCGAGTCATCAACTCTACAGGTTACCTTACCTAAGGCATGTCACATTTGTAGTTTGTAATAGATACGCACAATTTGTTGTATGTATTGAAGGCTTAACATGGGATTGTTTATCCGCCTTATGTTTGTGAATCATTCACCTTTAATTGCCGTTATTATTAAGTTTTATTTATTATATGACATTGTTTAACATTTTAAATATAGACTAAGACTATTTCACAATTTATTGAATCTTTTCCATCAATATACAGGGTTATTTTGCAATAACCGGCCAAATTCTCAGAGAAGGTTCAGAATAAGAAATGTAGGCAAATGGTGAAGAAAAATTAATTTTCAAAAATCTCGAACATTCTGTCCTTTTTATCTTTTAAATTCAAAGTGCGTGATGATGCATTATTTTAACTGATTTTACAGCGCATGCACACATTCGTAAGGATCGTTCGGTACTTAAAAACGTTGCCCATAAATCGCATTCAATTTGGGATAATTTCAAATAAAAATAGAAGCCTCATTTACTCGTATTTTTAAAAACTGCAATAACATTATATTTTTATTTATACATTTGAACTCAAGTTTAAAATTTGGCTACTCTTTGAAAAATAACCCTGTATATAAAATTCATCAATTGCAAATACCATATAACTGAACGGAAAGCACTGTAACAATATGGGATCATTTGTTTTGTGATGTGTTAGGTAGTTAAAAGGCATTTAGTATTTCGAATTGAAATACATAAGTACCTACCTACTAGATATGGATTTATATCACAATCGGAATAAGATCTTTTGTCATATAACATTAACAATCATGAAAGAAGGTGCAAGAATGATTACGCTTCACTAATTTTGACAGTAAGAATAATTAGTTACCACTTGTCTGCCAGATCTATCACAGAAAATACGCATTTTGAACGTTGCTACTGTGCGTAGCCAGCGAAGCGCAAATGGTGCAAGCAAGGCGCACGTTTAATAACTTCGCCATGTTATATTTCTGTATATAGTAACAATTGTACATACTATGTATGCTGTGTGTAGCACTAGATTGTTTCACATTGTTAGAGTTTTAAGACGTAAATGTAAAATGGATTAAAACGCATATTTCGTATTCTAAAATGAGAACTTGCTACGACCGAGTTTGTAGCAACAGCACCCGAACATGTCTTACTTTTTATATAATTTGACTTCGATAGAAATGCATATTTTGTTTTGATTTGGTGCAATTGTCTTTATGGATTATTTTATAATGCATGGCTATGATTTTCAATATAATAAATATATATATTACTGAGAAGTTCGGCAATAAAATTTCATTCAGTACAAAGTTCATCAAAAGTTAAAACAGTATCTGAATATTATATCTTGTTTATTAAAGGTGAATGTTACAAATTTCTTGGGTTCATATCATTCAGCCAGTTATAATTTCTTTCCTTTGTGTATATATGAGTTATTTAGTCTAAGTAGTTTTCGTAAATCATTACGAGATATGTATTGGTTTATTTCATGGATAATATAATTAATTTTATAATTGTGAGATGCGTCATCTAAAAATATA
The DNA here is from genome assembly GCA_963668995.1 of Parnassius mnemosyne. Lineage (NCBI taxonomy): Eukaryota > Metazoa > Arthropoda > Insecta > Lepidoptera > Papilionidae > Parnassius > Parnassius mnemosyne. Next base: position 42,635,650 of record CAVLGL010000104.1, on the reverse strand, counting down.
TTTTACGATAGTTTTATGTTTTTCTTCGAGTTAGTACATCTTTTCTCTTAACTGTAAGTCGGCAATTCCTCTTGGGTACCTATCTATAGTTTTAACAAGAGTTTTATTTCTATAACTTATTAAATATCGGTAATGTACTGTAGATTGTAATAGAACTTGATGTTAATTAAGTTAGGAAACTCACTGTTTGAAGCAAAAGAACTTGTGCCTAAATATGTTTAGTACTTAAAGCTGCCCCACTATGTGTAACTCAATTTGTATTTATTTGTTTTTAAATTGATCTAAAATTGTGAACTATTTAACGCAATTTCAGAGTTAAAATTATTTCGAGCCTATAATCATATTTTCTCGTTTCAATAGTGCAATAAGTGAATTATATCCATTGAATGGTGTTTGTTTTCGCAAGATTGTAGTTTGTTTATTGTATAGTTTGCGATAGGGCTCTAAATTAAGGTAAAATAATTCTGTTAGAGAAACTGAAGAAATGTCCATAAAGTGCACAATGCGCAATGAAAATATTATGTTGTGCTTCAGTGAGTGTGTACAACCAGCAAGACTGTCAATTGCTGTAGATATCTCCTTTATGGTAGTTATACGATATAGTATTTTTATTAGACAAAAATACAATAAATGTGTGAAGTCCAATTTAAGTTTTTTATTTCATACATTAAAATAAAATTGAAAAAATCTATATCTGATTTTTAGGGTTCCGTACCTCAAAAAAAAAACGGAACCCTTATTGGATCACTTTGGTGTCCGTCTGTCTGTCTATCTGTCTGTCAAGACCCTTTTTCTCAGGAACGCGTTGAGGTATCAAGCTGAAATTCATATCAAATACTCAAAGCTACTGTCCTTTGGATTAGTGAAAAAATCAAACTTCTAAGCCAACACAATCAAAAGATACAGCCGTTTATGCCGCAAATGTTCAACATTCGCAAGGGAATCAAAACCTACAGGGTACTTCCCGTGAACTCAGAATCTTGAAATTAGGTACGAAGCAACGTCTTATAGCTAAATTGCGAAAAGCATAAATTTTTAGTTACATCATATAATAAAAAATATTTTTAATAGTTTTAAAGTTATATACCTACCGATTTGTTCGGAACCCTCGGTGCGCGAGTCCGACTCGCACTTGGCCGGTTTTTAATTATCACGGAGTTTTGAAATGGTCTCTATGAAAAATTAACCGACCACAACTGTGTTTCAGTATCTAGAACATCTGGTTACGCTTGGCATAACGGGCATTGAGCGATACGCACGCTCTAGACCTTGCTTATTTCTACTCTAAGTTCTGAACACATCTATTATTCTAAGGGGCTCTTCTATATATTACATACTCTTTGGCGGGGTCTATAAATCTCGCACAGCTTCAAAAGTCTTACATTCAAGCAATTAATGTCATTCAAGAATGTGAACATTAAATCAGGTGTCACAGAAATGTGAGAAGGAGATGACTGCTTCATCATTACAGCCCTTACAAGTTCGCTGCTGAACATAGGCCTCCCCCAAGGAATGCCACAAAGCACGGTCCTGAGCTACTTGCATCTATCGACTTCCTGCATGTCTTACAAGGTCGCCATTCCATCTAGTGGGGGGTCGCTCTACACTTCGCCTACAGATACGAGGCTGCCACTCGAGAACCTTTTTCCCCCCCATCGGTTGTTCGTTCTTCGAGCTATATTGTGCCCATTGCCACTTCACCTTACTAATCCGTTGGGCTATATCGATCACTCTGGTTCTATGGCGGCTATCCTCATTTCTAAGGTTATCACGCAGAGAAGTTCCGAGCATAACCCTCTCAATAGCTCGCTGAGCGACCTTGAGCTTCCTCATACGGCCAGCAGTGAAGGATCACGTCTCAGTTCCATAGATCATCAGTGGCAAAACGCCAGACTGTACAACCAGTTGTACAGTCTCGTTTTCAAGTTTTAAGATATACCTGACGAGAAGATGTGACGTAATTTTTCGAACGCTGTCCAACCGAGTATTTTTTTTATAAGATCGGGTGACAAACGAGAACACAGTCCACCTTATGGTAAGTGGGTAACCATAGACATCTACATCTATCCTCAATAAAGACTCAAGATGCAGATGCGTTGTCACCCGTGAGGACTAAGATGGAATACCTCTTTGCCAGTAAAAAGGGTCTCCGGTTCTCTACACTCACCATACGAAACACAGCAGCGTTAAGCTGCTATTTTACGCTGGTTTTCTGTGAGAGCGTGGTCCTTCCCCGGTCGAGCCGACCCATTCGCGCTACAACTATAATATAGCTGCAGCATGGCTCTACCACGTAAAAAATCGAATAGTTGAATCGATTGACCTCTCGGTCGAAGTTGGACTTACCTAGTCGGACTATTTGTCCCAGGTAAACATACTCGTCAACAACTTCGAGCTTAGTGCTCCCAACAACTACCAGCATAGGTGTGACGTGGACATTATTCATGATCTTTGTTTTATCCTTGTTCATCTGAAGACCTATCCGTTGGCAGACACTATTGAGGTCATTGAGCATAGTGCTTAGGTCCTCCAGCGATTCTGCCATAAGAACTATATCGTCGGCAACTGGAACGTGAGTGATGTACTCGCCGTTGATGTTAATACCGTATCCTTTCCAGTTCAGAAGCTTGAAAACGTCTTCCAATGCAGCGGTGAAGAGTTTCGGGGATATTACGTCACCCTGTCTTACACCCCTCTGCAGTTGGATAGGTTTAGTACTCTGGTTCTGTACTCGCATAGCCATCGTAGCTCTACTGCACAAATACTTCAGCACTTTGATATACCGACAGTCAACTTGGCACCGCTGAAGGGACTGCAGCATCGCCCAAATTTCGACGGAATCAAAGGCTTTCTCATAGTCCACATACGCCAGACATAGTGGCAAATTGTACTCCTCTGACTTCTGTCCAATGTCTATGGTGCTAAAGCCTTTTCGGAAACCGGCTTGTTAGGGCGATATGAAAGTCGTCAGTATGAGAGTGATTAGTAATGAGTCTCGAAAACAGCATGTAGACGCGACTTAGAAGGGAAATCGGTCTGTAGTTCTTCAAGAGAGCGTTGTCGCCTTATTTAAAGAACAAGACCACCGCACATCTGCTCCACGCCTCCGGTATAGTGCCATTATGGAGGATGAAATTAAAGAGCTTCTGAAAGACTACAAGTACCGGTTTTCCACCCGCTTTCAGAAGCTCCGCTGTAATTCCATCCTCGTCTGGGACCTTGCCGTTTTAAGGTGCTAGAGAGCCATTCTTATCTCGCTCAGACTAACGTCCGGAATATCATCGGAAAAACTATATTGATTGTCGGATAAGACTTGCTCTTGGATCGTTATCACACTTGCGTGTGGCGCAACGATGATGTGTACAGCTGCCCATAGAACCTCTCAATCTCACACAAAATCTGAGGTGTCCTGGAAACGACGCTGCCACACTCAGTCTTCAGCTTCGACAGTTGGCTCTTTCTGGCAGACAGATCTCTAGCATAGACTTTGGAGCCCCGGTTCCGCTCGATCGCTTCTTCAATACGAGCTGTATTGAAGTTGCGTAAGTGCCGCCGTATAAATTTGGAGATCTGTCTGTTCAGTTGCCTGTACGCTATCAAATCTGCTGAAGACATCAGCTTTATGTCTCGTCTAACAGCCACGAGATTAAGAGTGTGATCTGAGAGTTTTTATGTTCTTCTACGGCGGGTCTTGCAGAACTTAGCTCCAACCGCATGGACAGTTTCCACGAGCTTGTCATTCATATCGTCCACTGCATTGCAATCTTCCAAGCAATGAAAACGGTTTTGTAGCTCGAGCTGAAAGGTTTCGGGACTTTGAATTAGAGAACGAGGGGCACGAAAGGCACGAGGATTAATTAACATAGGACAAACCAAAAGATCCATTAAAACCCGCGTGAAAGAACATATAGCTGACGTGAAGCACCGACGCTCTGGGAAGTCTGTAGTCTGTGAACATGTTCAAGATCGTCCCCGCCGTTACATCAGGTTTGATAGATCACAAATCCTCGCAAAAGAACACCGATTCCCACCAAGGATGATACGCGAGGCTATTGAAAATAAAAAACATCCTAATTTCAATAGAGAAGATGGATGGGTGCTGCCATCTGCTTGGGATCCTATAGATAACAAAATTAAACGCATCCAAACCCAAGCATACCACTGCAAGACATCGGGACGTTAAACATCTCAGTCTCCCCCCCCCCCCCCCCCCGTGACCATGTGTTGCTGTAAAGCACCCGAAACGTCGGGAAAATCCGTAAAAATAGTTTTATATAATTCTATAATATTCCAGCACAAGTTGTCTATCTCTTCTTCCAGCTCCAGGATCTTCTCGTCAGTCCTCAGAGTGCGTGTGTTATATATGATGATTTTTTTTTATAGGAGAGGGGGCAAACGAGCATGCGGCTCACCTGATGGTAAGTGACTACCGCCGCCCATGAACAACTGCAACACCAGGGAGGGAATTGCAGATGCGTTGCCGGCCTTTTAAAAAGGAATACGCTCTTTTCTTGAAGGTCCCTAAGTCGTATCGGTCCGGAAAAATCGCTGATGGTACTCGATTCTACAAGGAAGTCGTGCGAGGAAGAAAACATCTTCTAAATCGCACAGTGGTGGACCGCCAATCATCCAGATGGTGTGGATGGTATCGGGAGTTCTGCCGCGATGTGCGTTAGTGAAATTTGGCGGCTGGGATTAATCCGAACAATTCCTCAGAGCACTCTCCATGGTAGATGCAAAAGAAAATGCAAAGGGATGCAACATCTCTTCGCAGTGCCAATGAATCGAGCCGATCGGAAAGGGCTCGGTCGTCGATGATTCGAGCCGCTCTGCGCTGGATGCGGTCAAGTGGAAGGAGCTGGCACTGGGGAGCCCCTGCCCAGAGATGGGAACAGTATTCCATGTGAGGCCGAACCTGCGCCTTGTAAAGTTGCAGGCGGTGTGCCGGCATGAAATACTGTCCCGCTCTGCTGAGCACGCCAAGCTTTTTAGAGGCCAATTTGGCCTTCTCTTCCAAGTGACCACGAAACTGCACGTCACTCGATATGTCGACTCCGAGGATACCGATACTGGCTGAGGCAAGAAGGGGAGTGCCTTGAAACTGAGGAGATACAAAGGGGTTCTTTTTAGCGGTAAACGCGCAAACTTGTGTCTTCTGAAGATTAAACTGGACTAGATTTAGTCGCCCCCAATCCGAGACTTTGACGTTTTCCCGAGAAATATTGGCACGGCCGGTGTATAGAGCATCACCAGTGCTGTCATCCGCATATGAATGTTACCAGTTAGCAACATATCATTGATATGCAGAAGAAACAGCGTTGGTGATAGCACACAGCCTTGTGGAACACCAGCGTTAATAGGCTTGTAGTCAGAACATGCACCGTCTACAACAACCTTGATCCTCCGATCTGCAAGGAAGCTGGTAATCCAATTGCACAATTTCTCGGGAAGCCCATAGGAAGGGAGCTTCGAAAGAAGCGCTTTGTGCCAAACCCGATCGAAGGCCTTCGCAATGTCCAGACTAATGGCCAACGCCTCCCCCTTGGACTCTACTGCCTCTGCCCATCTATGGGTCAGGTAGACCAGAAGATCACCAGCTGATCGACCCCGACGAAAACCGTATTGGCGGTCACTAATCAGCTGGTGATCCTCAAGGTACCGGATGAGCTGGCAGTTAATAATGGATTCCATTATTTTGGAGAACAAGGAGGTGATCGCGATAGGTCTATAGTTGGACGGGTCTGAGCGGTCGCCTTTTTTAGGGATCGGGTGGACAAAAGTCTTCCATGAGTTCGGGACTACGCCTTGGGAGTAGCTGTACCGGAAAAGACGCGTTAGGACCGGTGCCAACTCCGGAGCACACGTCCTCAGCACAATTGGGGGGATTCCGTCAGGCCCACTCGACTTCTGTATGTCCAGGGCAAGCTTAGGGTGATAAGGGGATGCACCTAGTAAGAATGATACAGCAACAATGGAATTTGCAATTAGAAAATCGTCGTCATTATTCGCTGGCAGAATGTCTAGACTCAATGGCTAACGTCTCTCAACTGACCCTTGTTATTCCGAACGGAAAAAAAACGTGTGTGTGTGTGATGTATTCACGGAATCCCGATTCGGGATTCCGAAACGGAATCACGAAACGGAATTCCGTATGTATATGGCCGGCCTAAATGTGTATATTTAATTTAATGGGTTTCAACATGCCATACAGGAGGAACTCTTCGAACGCCCGATCTTGTCCGAAAGCGGCCGACTTTGCCCGAGCTGCAGCCGCTCCCGCCAGAAGCACGTCGCGCAACCAGAGACATAGAAAATGGCCGCCGACGTGCCAAAAGTGTCGATTTGCCAGCTGTCCAAGTGCCGATTAGAATTAAACAGTTAGAACAGAAAACTAAGGAATAAATGTATAAGCACATACTCTACCTACTATTCCTATTGCTTAATACTTAATTATCTATAATATTTTCTTATCGATGCCTTTTAAAAACTGTTTTTGGTGTTTCTAAATGGCACATAAAGGCAATATAACGGTAAGTGCTTTGCGAACCGAGCGCTGTGAGAACAGCACATCCGGCATGGAGCACTCACACCGCGGGATGGTCGGCGGTGTTTTCCCCCCGTCATCAAGAGTCGAGTTGGACGCAAAAAGGGAGCCTAAAAGGTCAGCTTTGTCTTTTGCGTCTTGGGCTAGTGAGTCGTCCTCCTTGTGCAGAGATGGTAGTGATGGCTTACAGAAATTCCCTTGGACAGCCTTGGCGAGTGACCAGAATGCACGGGTTCCCGAAGGAAGGCGAACTAGTTTTTCGCCAATTCTGCCTATTTGCTCTGACTTTGCCTTGGCAATAACTCTTTTGAAGTACCTGGAAGCGAAGTTATACTTCTTTTTAAGTGTGCTGGTGTTTACATCCCGAGTCGCCGAAGCCGCAGTCCAGGCTTGATAACACTCCTGCTTACTGCGTAATGCAGTCTTACAGGACCAAACCAAGGCTGAGATCTGCCTCCGATGGCTACCACAGATGATGGAATAAATAGTTCCATTCCCTGTAGCACCACATCAGTGACAGAGTCAGCAACAGCGCTGGGATCATCCGGCGAGAAGCAAACCCGCCCCCATGGTAGGATGCAAAGAAAGACCGCATTCCGTCCCAATCCGCCGACCTGTAATGCCAAACACGGCGGCAACCTGCAGAACGCAACTGCGAGGGGAGCGTGAGTGGCACCACACTCCGGATCAGACAATGGTCCGAAGAGCCGAGAGAGGAACCTGATTTCCGTCCGGATGAGAGGTCAGCAGAAGGTTCAACAGGGAAGGTGTATGATCCTCCACATTTGGGATCCGCGTAGGCGAAGTAACCAGTTGTGTCAGACCATATGCCAAGGCAAAGTCATAAACAGATCTCCCCGCATGATCGGTTAAATGTGAACCGAGCCATTCGGCGTGGTGGGCGTTAAAATCGCCAAGGATCACGATCTCTGCGGATGGGACCTGTTGTAGCACGGAGTCTGCAGCCATTTGGACGTGGTCGATGAGTCGGTCTGTGTCGGCATCACCGCTATAGGACCTATAGAGGCACCCGTAGACGCGCGGATGGTCGTCGCTGTCTACGCGTAACCAAAGGATGGACAGGTCCGAACCTTCAAGACTGCCAAGGCGTCGAGAACAGATGTCCTCTCTGACATACACGCAAACTCCAGCCCGAGGCACAAAGGAGTGCTCCAATTTGAACCCCGGGTAGGAGAGATACGAAATATCAGCCGGAGAGGAAACCTGCGTCTCGGTCAGAAAGAGCAAGGCCGGCTTCGCCATCTCGAGATGGTAGTGGACGGCGTTTAGGTTAGAGTGAAGTCCCCTGATGTTGCAGAAATTCACGGATAGCGTGGCAGGGATCGCCTTGGTATTGTTGCTGTTTGCCCCGAGCAGAATTTTGCCCCCCCCCCCCCCCCCCCCCAGAATACGCGGGGGAGCCTGAGCACCTACGCTCAGGATTGGAATAACATGGTCGTGGATGCTCAGCGAGGGATTCTCCAGGGGTACTGGTACCCTCCTGGGGTAGTCTATTGTGTAATTCCGCTACCATGTTGATAGGGGGGGGGGGGATTGGGCCTCCGGCCACCTGCACTCACCAGACGAAACCCAGAAGCAGAGCTTCTACTTCACGTCGGTATTCTGTGAGGTCGTGGTACCAACCCGGCTCGAGCCGGCCCATACGTGCAACAGCAAAAACTGCTGCGTGGCTCTACCACCGTTAATGATATGGGGTAGTGGGTATTCTTACCCGCCACTACACGGGATGATTGCTTGTCTATGTCAAAAGAGAATCTAGAATCTTAGAGCTCAAATATAGATTAAGGACTATTGGGTACGTTTTAATCATGCGGGAAAAATGGAGTGTTCATGAAAACAGGCAAAAATCTTCTAGATGATATTAGAATGTTATTTTCATTGGCCCATATGGGGATTTAGTAATACTTTAAGTCAATTACGTTACTAGCGTATAGCCACGCAGTCGAGATTCGAATAGCGCCCTTTAATTGTATGTTTCATAGGGTGTGGGAAGTCCGAACAGTCTCAAAATCGCGGAACGCGAGATAATATACGATTAAAATCCCGGGACTTCGAGACTTCCCTGAGGAAAATTAGTGCAATAGTTTTACTCAAGTTGGGTCCCTTGATGACGGGGCTGCTGATTGTGTTAACTTCCATAATGTCTTATATAACAATATAATGAAATGTCTGTAAATTTTTCACCTTCGAATGAACAAAGGCAACCTGTTGTTGGTTGAGACAAACACGATCGATAAATGGATATATTCAACTTTCTGATGGCATAATTATAAATTATTTTTGTTGTATTGGTTGATGTAGCAAATGCGTCTTTTTGCATCTCTGTGCGGTGGTGGTAGCTGGTGCGAGTAAATTCTGTAGGCTGCGCTCAACCTAGCACCTCTTCCCTTGAGGTGAGCATTGGACTCGTGGACACGCTCTATAGCTAGATACCGTGCTGACTACAGTTTATGCTTTGAACGAATTTTATGTTTTTCTAATTCTTGGATGACATCGCAAGTCTGGAAACCTCAATATGAGATTTGCAAGTTACATATTGAAGGTGTCCAGAAAAGTCTTTTTAAGGTATCATGATTATAGACCGCATAGAAAATACGGCTTTTCGCCATGTCCTCTAGACTACCAATTTCGGTCACGGTGGCCTGTTTCAATGGGGACTAGCGTATACTAGGATTATAGTGCCCGAGTGTATAAGAAAGCACATGTGCCAACTGTGTGCGTTTCCCTCACCCTCATATTCCGATGGGACGGTAATCCGTCACGACCATAGAGATCAGGCGCACGACCAATGGCTTTACGTGCTTTTCGCAGCACGGGGTTGTAACACCGCCAACTTCCTGACTCCGGGCTGCTACTGAGAATTTCTTGTGAGAGAAACCCAGAAATTGATTTTGATCGCACCGGGACCTCAAGGTAAACGTTTACGATCACTAGACCCAAGAGCCAGACACGTCTCGCAACTATGACTAAAGGTCCACCGGTATTATTCCGGTTATGACGAAAGGTATACCGGTATTTTTTATCTGTTCGACGTAATATTAATAATGTATGTTTTCATCGTTTCATTATAATATACAACCGATAGGGAAAAATGGTTCTAGACTGAAAGCCTCGTACCGGCAAGCGGAGTGTAGGACCGCTCCCCACTAGATGACGTCACGACCTAGTGAGATGTAGGAAGTCTATGGATGCAGGCGGCTCAGGATCGTGGCTTGTACTATTCCTTGGGGAAAGTCAGGTCAGTGGACTTGTGGCAATTGTAATGATGATAAAAATGTTATTTTTTATCTAAAAGTTTGTAATGGTTCAATTTTCGTAGTTGTTGTTTGGTTGGTTGGTTTTGATTACTTTGATTAATAAAAATAAAAAATATAGAAAAAGAAAATAAGTTAACTAATTTCATAATTAAAGGCAATTTCATAGGTAAAGACCTAATATATTGTTAACATGTTGTCATTTTCATCCATAAATATAAAATTTGTTAATTACTTGACATCAGATCATAGCATAGTCACAGCCTAAGAAAAAGATACAGTCAGTCATCGCGTTTGATGTTGTTGGAAAAGCCGTCATAACTCCGACCTCTATATATGGACTGGCTATAACCGTGACATAATGAGGCGATTTGATTTTCGCAATTTTGGCGCTGACAGCAGAAGTGAACGTCCAAGGAGCTAATAATAGAGATAAGACAGTGTAAAAAAATATATCGATAAGAACTCTATACCCAGGCCTACCCGTAACGTCCATTCTATTTATGTATCATATTAATATAATGCCATACAATAAATAAATGTATCAATTAATACTTAGGCCTTAGACGCAAGCTTTATACTTCATATAAAATAAGAATCGACGCTGCGTTGATCTATCAACGTTTTTATTCGTAACTACAGAACGGATTTTCTTTCGGGTTTCAAATAAGAAAATGCCTACGCATACCTACATTGCGGGTGCAAGAACGGATTATGTCGGACTTGCACCTACTAAAACCCCATGATGTCCCACCTTCACGAGGACCCCTCCACACATGGAAATAAAAAAAACATTCGAAATAATAATCTAATACCTTTATATTTACTGGTACTGGTACTACCAGAAAATTTTGTGGGTATACTGCACTTTTTCAAAGTGGTGCGTTTCTCATGTCCAATTAAACAGTCGTCTGTGAAGTGTTTAGAACAAAGATAATCATTTTGTTACGGACGTCAATTCTCAATTTTGGTGCTTTTTAGCCATAATTTTAGTCTAGGTTCTAATTATAGGTAGGTTGGTTGTGAACAGATATGGGTAGAAAAGAACATCGATAAGTATTATAAACAAGTAACTCAACAACCCTATTGAATTTTATTGTTTATCAAAACTCAGTAGGTAATATAAAGACAAACATGTTGGTAATTACGATATTAAAATTAGTAACAAATTTTTAAGTACCAATATTATCAAATAGTCTTAATTTGCTTAATATTAGCTGCAAATTCACTTACTTGTGGAATGTTATTTCTTTTTGGTAACGAGTTTTACATATTACGCATCCTTTCATTATTACTAAAAATAATTCTTATTATGTGACTGAAATCAAACATAATCAAAGCACATAAAATATTTTCATTTTTTAGTTTAAAAATTCAAAATACAGAGATATGATTTAAATATTACAACATACGTTGGCATATGTCAATTTTAATTCCCTGTACGAACAATGATGGCTCTTCAAATCGGCATAAGCATTTATATGGTATAGCCAGTCCAGCGTACTTGTATATATAGAGGTCAGTGCGTCATAAACGTCACATAGACTTAGCCTAGAGGCTATGACAGATCTACGGGTTGTCAGGACATTTGAATTTGTTTGTTTTTCGCACCGCACCGCACGATTGCCCCGTCTAGATGCCTTCAATGACCAACTGTTAGTAGTAGTTAGACTATGGCATAATTATAAACCATTCTCCCGGAAAAATAAACAAATTGTGTGAATATGACCCCAATCGAAATCGGTCAAGTCATTTAGAAGTTACACAAACACTAACAGTGCTTCTGTTAGTGACCAACGATTAGGTAGTATAATAAAGACAGTTCATTAATTATAAAAGTATATGTGATAATGGTGGTTGCATGGATTGTGGATCCTGTGCCCAATAGACACCAACATCTATCCTCGATTAAGAAAGGAGATGCAGATGCGTCACCTCTGAGCCCTGAGGACGATGGAATGCATCGTTACTAGTAAAAGGGGGCTTCGGTTTTCTTTAATCACTATACCTAAAGTAGCGGCATTATGTCATGCTGCTACTTTACGTATACATTCACACGAATGTGGTGTTCCAGGTATAGTGCGTTGGAGTAAACATAGTGATTATATACTCTGCGTTGCAGCGTGGCTCTGTTTTTCATTTAAAACAAGCGACCCATCCGGGCTTCACCTGGGTGGAATCTATTAATGTCATCTAGATTTCTTAAAATACTCATTAGTGACATAATAGCATGCATATAAACTCCTGAACTCGATAAAGGTAAGTTATTTCGATGCTACAGACTGACACTTATATCTTATTTATATGTATGTGCAACATTTTACGTGCACGTAATTATACGTGGTAGAGCCATGCTGCAGCTATATTAGTAGTATGGTTGTAGCACGAATGGGTCGGCTCGACCGGGGAAGGACCACGCTCTCACAGAATACCGGCGTAAAATAGCAGCTTAATGCTGCTGTGTTTCGTATGGTGAGTGTAGAGAACCGGAGACCCTTTTTACTGGAAAAGAGGCATTCCATCTTGGTCCTCACGGGTGACAACGCATCTGCATTTTGATTCTTTATTGGGGATAGATGTAGATGTCTATGGGCCACAGCAACCATTTACCATCAGGTGGACTGAGTGCTCGTTTGTCACTCTATACTATAAAAAACAATATATATATACCTACTAGTCAGGTCATAAGTATTGTCACACAGTAAAAACTTTTCTTTTAGAATACTGGCTACAAAAAAGTGTATTGAATTCGAATTTCGAATTGTTCATGAAAATAAAACTGTATACTTTTTAGAATTTTACTCATTTTTAAATGTGGAGTGGACGCTTAAAGAAGACCGTGTTGCAGTTATTGCGTTGCATCGTTGCGGTTACGCGCCAATTCAAATTTTTGACATACTGAAAAATTAGAATATAACCAAAAGATTCGTTTATCGTACCATCAGACGATACAATGAAGACTCTAGTGTAGATGACAGATCAAGAAGTGGTCACCCTCGGTCTGTTTGGACTCCAGCAGTGATAAAAGCTGTGAAGGCGCGAATTCAAAGAAATCCCAAACGTAAGCAGAAACTGTTGGCCCTTCAGATGGGGTTAAGCAGAACCACGGTGAAAAGGGTGTTAAAATGAAGACTTAGGGCTTCGGGCATATCGAAGAAAAACAGGACATCGTTTGAATGCCTGGATGGACCTGAGACTGAAGAGATGCCGCGCTTTGTTGAAGCGGTACGCGGGAAAAAAATATCGGGAAATTCTTTTTTCGGATGAAAAAAATTTTACTGTAGAAGAGAGCTACAACAAACAAAATGATAAGGTGTACGCACACAGTAGTGAAGAAGCGAGCAACCGTATTCCGCGTGTCCAACGAGGTCATTTTCCATCCTCGCTCATGGTATGGTTGGGAGTTTCTTATTGGGGCTTAACAGAGGTACATCTTTGTGAGAAAGGTGTAAAAACGAATGCAGTTGTGTATCAAAATACAGTCCTGACGAACCTTGTGGAACCTGTTTCTCATACCATGTTCAATAACAGGCACTGGATTCCAACAAGATTCGGCGCCAGCTCATAGAGCGAAGAGCACACAAGACTGGCTGGCGGCGCGTGAAATCGACTTCATCCGGCACGAAGACTGGCCCTCCTCCAGTCCAGATTTGAATCCGTTAGATTACAAGATATGGCAACACTTGGAGGAAAAGGCGTGCTCAAAGCCTCATCCCAATTTGGAGTCACTCAAGACATCCTTGATTGAGGCAGCCGCCGATATTTACATGGACCTCGTTCGTGCTGCGATAGACGTCTGGCCGCGCAGATTGAAGGCCTGTATTCAAAATCATGGAGGTCATTTTGAATAAACTTTAGTGTCATAAGAATATATGTTTTGTTAAGTTAATTTTGGTATATAAATGGTTACATAATGAATAAACTTGTTTCAATTATTTTATATCAAACATGTGACAGAATTTATGACCTGACTAGGTATATATATATATATATACCTATATATATATAGACTATAGAGAATATATATATATTTATATATATATATATATTTATATATATATATATAAATATAAATATATATATATATATTTATATATATATATATATATATATATATATATATATATATAAATTTATGAGTTGAGACGAGTATCTATCACTAATCACTAACACCCATTACTCATTTGACAATATAATGGAATTATGTTTTTTCTAAAATGTTTAAGTTGATAGTGAATTTGTTTTTGTAACAATGAATAATTCTAGCGCAAATAATTACTTACTATACTATTCATAAGAAAAACGCTACACAAAATACCTACATATTATATGACTAAGGTATACGGTTCTAGAAACTGATAAAATACACGAACTAGAGGTGTGTAACGAAAATTAATCGAAATTGAAAAAGTTTTTATGTTTAATTTCCTCGTAGAATAAATAAGTAGCGGGTATCGTAACCTAAATTACACAAGTGGACTTGTAGCTATTAATTAATTTATTTGACAAATTTTCCGTAAACTAACGTTTCAGAAACTCAAGTGGTTTAGAAGTTTAAATTCTTTACAGTGTTAGAGCAAAAAACATTTCGACGTTACCACGATTAAAGTCAAGAGGTTATGAATATTTGACCAAATTCAAAAACTACTAATTTTGATCACAGTAAAAACATGCGAATATTGTCAGATCAGGAGTTGTCGGCCGAACAGGGCAATAGCGCCAAGTATCCACGAAAACGCGGAGACGCTCGTCCTAATCTACATTCTACATGTGCCCGATGAATACGATAAGATCGGAAGAAGGCTAGGATGCAGTGTTATATGGGGTAATCACAACATAACCAAAACCTGACAATCATTCGCAAAAATCTTTTCTCCAGCTGGGATCGAACCCAGTATTCAAAACACAGAAGCGAGGTACTCTGACCTCTAAATACGTTGACTTATTGTGTAATTATATACGTTACCGAAATATAATTGTAAAAAATTATTGCATACCTCGAACGCGAAGCGGAGAGGTTGGGCTCTACTGTCAATTTTTTAAACTACTCGTTTCACTCACATTAAGTCGTGTTTATTATTTTACATCGCACTAATAAGTTATGTAAATAACATGATTAGAAAGAGGAAACGGTAATGAATAAGCCTGGTGATTTTTTAAATTCAACAACACGTTTCATTTAAAAAATGTACGATAAAGAAATTATTGTGGCCGTTCTTTAGTCTGTGGTTCACAAATTCTCTGTGTACAAGATATCTCGAGAACAACTCAACAAAACTACCAAATTTTTTTTTACTATCTTCAGAATCATGTAGAGTTGGTTCCTTTCGATAATCAATTCTGTAAGCCATTTAAAACATTTGAGGTGTGCACTTTATGATTTTCCAAATTTTTCGTTTATTTGACTCTTCACTGTAACCATGCCACGTAGCGTAGGATGCATACATTAAATTAATATAAATAACAAGAATTAAAGTAATTAAGTTGAGAAATATAAAGTACTTAATTAAAGCAAGTATTTATTAACTGAGAAAGGATAAAAAACGCTACAGTTCGTAGGGTTCTCAACATTACAACCTCCAGTGACAAACTTTTGCTTGTAATACCTGAATATACTATATATACACTAAGAACTACACTTTAAGCTAGTTTTCTCTGTTGCGGCTCTACTGATAGCTCTCACCACACTAGAGAAGGTTAGTTGGCAGAGAATGCCTTTTCGGCATTAAGTTCGCCTTTGTACCAAATAACGTTTTGAGTGAAATAAATAGTTTTGTATTCTATTCTACTATACATCTTTATAACTATGCTAGCGATATAAAGATGTTGCATGGCTCTACCATCTATCTTAGTATTTGGCTTGCACTTTTATTTGACTTTTCTACCGTCAGTCTGGAGATTTTATATGGAAATAAACATATAATGGTTATAGTGCTATCTATCGCAGGCTATTTATGTTTTCTATTCAAATACCCAGGCGTAACCAAAGCCCTAAAACACCTGCGGTATAATTCAACGGGATAATGGTGTTTAGTATCAGCACTACTAAATATTTAATGCAGAATGGTCAATTCACTGTAGTGGTAAAGAACAATGAAGTGATATACGAATATCATTTTGAAAATTTAAAATATAATACGTGATGTAACTACATAAAGAAGTCCATTTAGAAAAAAAAATAATCATTGTATACACCAGTTGTAACGTAGAACGTAGATAAATATATATTTGTAACGAAATAGTTTTCAAAATGAAATGCTGTGATCAATGACTATATTCCTCTACGGCTGTGATACAGTACAACAGACAGACCTGACGAAAGTGACAGTGAATTATAGCGTCACCGGAAGGTTTGCACCCAACAAGGTGTCGTGTCACCCGACAATGCGACTAACAATTTCAGCGTAGCGAGCGGGAATTGATCTCTGGTTGTTAGCGTACTACGAAAACTAAGGCGTACGTTTAACCTCTGACCTAAGACGGTTTTTATGCTGTAAGTGTTAGTGCAAACAAAGTTTTTTCATCAAACATCCGCACCTGATGTAACAATGCAAATGAACACGATCCGTGGGTTCTCCAACGAATCGGTAAGTAAATACTCTGACCGTTGCATAAAAATCATTTTTCCCCTTCCACTATTATTAGGAATTTATTCCGTTACGGAAAAAAAACATCCAACAGCTGTGTTAACGATAGAAACGCGAGAGGAGCCTATAAATTTACCGTACGCTTGCAATCTGTCATTGGTTTTATGTGTGATATACTTATCTTAGTAAAATTAATATTTACGATTTAGAGATGAAAGTAATAAAAAAAATTCTTTGTATTCTTCTATGTATTCTATATTTTTATTACCTCTCTTGTAGCTAGGTAAATGAGTCCTCGTTGTAAATTGCCATATAAATTAAACAATCCGGGTTCGATTCTCACAGGTACTACTAATATTGTTAATTACAATTTGAGTGATAAATTTTCACGTCCATGTCGGGAATGAAAATACCGTTAAGAAACCTGCATACGTAAGGAATTAAATATTTCGAATATATATCAAGTTTTGGCGGACTTGCGTTAGGGCAGCGCGGTGGACTGTCAGTTAAATTCTCTTAGAAATGAGAAGACGCGTGTTTCCAGGTGTGGGATGTATTTAATTAAAACTGTATCTCTATCCACAGGTACACATACCTATTTATTACATTGAATAAATGCCTTCAACTTAATATAGTGTAGATTTAAGGTTTGTAACGAAGTTCACCTACAATAGATAATATATGAGTATCGAGAATTCAAATATCCATTATTAAGTGCTCAAATGTACATATACATTTGAAATTAGTCACGTGGCAGTACATGGTACAACTTATAATGAATAGACGGTAAGCTGACGGCAATACTTTGATGTAGGTAACGTTCAATTTCTTAGCCCGGAAAACTTTATACAGAAAGCAGCTGTTGTCCCATCATGACAGGGAAGTTATAAGCGAGGGAAATCGGTTTCGGAGGACAGTTGTGGTTCATACTGCGTCCGCGTTGTGTCGCTCGCGATTTACTTAGTGATCTCTCTTTACACTTAAATTTGTGATCGTGCGTTATACTGACTGAAAACAATGTCAATACTTTAATGTTTTGTTCCTAGTTATCTATTGTTACTATTTTTTTTTAGTTTTGTACGATACAGTGGTTGCGTGCAATCATGCACCTAATATCGACTTTCGCGTTTGCTTTTTTGCAAGGTATGTGTAACAATTTTAGCGCCCCGTCTACTCTTATAATTATTAGTTTATAAGCCTATTGTTTATAACCTCTATTACATTATTCGTTTAAAATATTTCACTATTTACAAATCACTTTTGATATTTTGCCTTTTCGATACAGTTAAACGTTTCGTTTAATTTGTGCTTTCGATGTTACATAGAAATTTTAAGATATTATAATCCTCACATCAATTAAAAGTTCAATTACCTATGTCAAATTATAACGTATCGATGGGTTGTCGACCGACATAATTTTAAGTTATTTATTACAATGTCTTTATATTATATTAATTTGAAATAAGATCATAATATCATGTTTTTAGTTTGACTACTTGCCGGTGACATTTGTTCAAATTCTAAATTTATTATCCCTATATAACAAAGCTTAATGTAGAGACAATCTGGTAACGGATACAGGAAGTCGATGGCAGCATGTTGCTCAGGACCGTGCGTTGTGGCGTTCCTTGGGAGAAGCCCATGTTCAGCAACTTGTGGACTTGTGATGGACTGTAATGATGATGATGATAATGATATAACAAAGCGTTAACT
Organism: Parnassius mnemosyne; assembly: GCA_963668995.1. Lineage (NCBI taxonomy): Eukaryota > Metazoa > Arthropoda > Insecta > Lepidoptera > Papilionidae > Parnassius > Parnassius mnemosyne. The sequence goes on along the minus strand of CAVLGL010000104.1, from coordinate 42,617,531 downwards.
ATTCATGAACATTAATTCATAATTTAATAAATATTTTTTATAGAATAGGGTGACAAACGAGCACACAGTTCACCTGATGGTAAGTGGATGCTGTGGCCCATAGACTTTTACATTTATCCTCAATTAAGAATCAAAATGCAGATGCGTTGTCACCTCTGAGGACTAAGATGGAATGCCTCATTACTAGTAAAAAAGGTCTCCGGTTCTCTACATTGACCATACGAAACATTAAAGTAGTATTAAGCTACTATTTTACGCGGGTATTCTGTGAGAGCGTGGTCCTACCTCGGTCGAGTCAACCCATTGATGCTGCAACCATAATATAGCTGCAGCATGGCTCTATCACGTATGAAATTAATTATTGGTACAGACCAAAGGAGTAAAATAAGCAGTTTAAAGGGTCAGGGAAGTGAAGACAAATTTAGTATTCTATTATGCTCCTTCCCTCCCTGTATGCTTTATAAAATTTTATTATTCTAGAAATGTAGCTATTTTTATTTATATGGACTTTTATATCGCATAAGTATCTGCTACCTATATTTATTACAACATATTTTTTTCACTTTTCAATTTCAATAGCTGTACACGCGTATATTTAGTGCGATTGGTTAAATTTATCTCTTCTACAAATATTTTCTATAGCAAATATATTGGAAATCGTTATTATTACTTCAGTGCTGTTTCGTCTACAGAGATAATTTTCTCTAAAACTATTTCATGTAATAATAGAAAATTGAGCACATATATTATAGTGTGATGGCTATGGTATACAAAGTTGAATTTTGAATTCTGAAGGCAAGAAAAAATATTTCAACAGTAACAATATACGATATAATAATAAATATAGATTACATTTGTTTACGTAACATAATATACAATATTTTATTGTATACAATACTAGCTGTTCCCCGCGACTTCGCTCTTCTTAGGGTTTACTAATACTTTTTCTAAAATAAAAGTACCTAAGTTACTCCTTATGAAATCAGCTATCTGGCAGTGAAAGTCCCGTCAAAATCGGTCCAGCCAATTCGGAGATTACCCGGAACAAACAGACAGATAGACAGACAGACAGACAAAAATTTTAAAAATTGTATTTTGGTTATAGGTACCGTATTTACTTTTATATGCATTTAGTAAAAAACTTTAATTTTGACATTACAAACAGACACTTCAATTTTATTTATTTGTATAGATTAAAAACTATAATAAAAAAAAACTAAAACTTAGTAACTTAATTATCATACAGTCCTACTCCCCGCGGTATCGTGCCAAGAAAGCTGGTTGCGTTTCCCTGCTGAATGGCTATACTTAGCGTTTGAGCGAGAAAAGAACCAGCCCTCTTATCACCAGCAGCAATGATCAGTCGCGAATGGAGTTCCTTTAGGAACTTCTCCGCACGTGGACCCCACGGACCGATAGTGTCTATAGCAAATGGCACAAATATGTAGTCATCTCTCAGAGACACTTACTCAGTTCAGCTGCTTGTGATGCCGCCCCGGCTCTAAACGAGGTACCCCTGAGATGAGATAATAAAGTATATTTATTACATTAATAGTTATAATTTCTACCATCAAACAGCAGTGCTGTACTGCTGTGTTACAGTCCATAGAGTATAGAGTCAGTATTATTTACAGGCTGTGAAGCATTTACGTGGTAGAGACATGCTGCAGCTAAATTAGAAGTAGGTATAGTTGTAGCACGAATGGCTCGGCTCGACCGGGGAAGAACCACGCTCTCACAGAATACCAACGTAAAATAGCAGCTTAACGCTGCTGTGTTTCGTATGGTGAGTGTAGAGAACCGGAGACCCTTTTTACTGGAAACGAGACATTCCATCTTAGTCCTCACGGGTGACGATGCATCTGCATTTTGATTTGTAATCGAGGATAGATGTAGATATCTATGGGCCGCAGCAACCACTTACCATCAGGTGTACTGTGTGCTCGTTTGTCACCCTTATCTTATAAAAAAAATTCTATCGTAGTCCTCAGAGGTGACAATGCATCTACAGCCTTCTTTATTTGAAGTTGGTTGCAGGTGACAACGGACTACAGTCGCCACTTACGATCAGGTAGACTGTAAGTGCGTTTGTCACTTCAGTTTTGTATAAAACTAGCTGTGCCCCGCGACTTCGCCCTTGTGGAATTTACCCTAATTTTGTTTTTGAGTAATGTTACCATCGTATAAATATTGAAAAATATTGACATTAATATTTATATGATACTAACGTCACTCAATTGTTTTGCCTTCCCGGAACCCCTCCACTAACACTTAAACTTTATGGTATGGTATTAAAGTTCAAATTGACTTTTAAGTATTATTATGAATCTTTTGTATGGGAATATAGAAAAGTGTTGTTTTTAGACTTTTTCAGGCAATTTTTTAAATTTTTCTCCGTAAGAACCATCTTCGTACTTCAAGGAATATTATAAAATAAGAATTAGCGAAATCGGTTCGGCTGCTCTCAAGATTTGCGCTTAGCAACACATTCAGCGATTCATTTTTATATTATAGATAATAAGTATGCTATTAAGCGTCGAAAGAAATTGGCATGAAGAAGATACATAATTTTTTGTAAACCAGTAGAATCAGACAACTCAAAATGTGGAGATATATTGAAATTTGGAATTTCAAATATCAAACTGATCATAATATTATCAAAGGACAAGTTGTTTTCGGTCACACATTTTTATAATAACAATACAAAGAAAAGGTTACGTTATTAGTTATTATATTTTTTGGTTAGTACAATTAGATAAGCCATTAAAAATCATGAAATCCAATAAATGCATAAACTGACTTTGGATGTTTTCATAATTATTTGTATTGTTATTTTATTATTATTATATATATTATTCATTGGGTAAGATAAAATATACAAAACAGAATGATGTCTTGAACCAGTTCGCCCACTCACGATTGTACGTTTATGAAAAGGTGAAAGGATGCATTGTTCGCGCTCGTATAAGTAGGCACGACTTATTTCTTCTAAACAGTAGTGACATTGTTGTGTTGCGATTTGAATAGCATGTTAAATTAAAGTACAAAAGTACAGATACAGTCATTTTTTTATAGGATAAGGGTGACAAACGAGCACACAGTCCACCTGATGGTAAGTGGTTGCTGTAGCCCATAGACATCTACATCTATCCTCGATTACGAATCAAAATGCAGATACGTTGTCAGTCGTGAGGAATAAGATGAAATGACTCGTTTCCAGTAAAAAGGGTCTCAAGTTCTCTACACTCACCATACGAAACACGGCAACGTTAAGCTGCTATTTTAGGCTGGTATTCTGTGTGAGCGTGGTGATTATGTCTTCTCCTTCATATTTTTCACCAGTCCAAGTCCACAGCCGGCTCTTGACTTTTCCTGTTGTAATAAGGATTTTCTCGAATGGCCCTGCTTGCAGTCCAAGTACAGCCCACTGATGAACATACGTTTCTTATTGATACTTTGCTCACCTGGTCAATTTGCGCCAGCGTAAATTGAAGTGTAGAATTATTTCCTATAATGCCAAATAAAAATGTTCACCCAAACATAGAGGCAATCACTTCAATTATACCATTTGTAAACTGTGTAACGCTTAGGTAAATCGTAAGTAGATTAGGATAGAATTTAAAAAAAATAAGTGAAAAAATCGAAATTACAGTCTATGTGATGCTTAGTGACTGCTGCGGTCCTTGGTCACCTGCAGCCATGTTCAAACAAAGAAAGTACAGATGCGTTATCACCTCTGAGGACAAAGATGGAATTCCTCACAGCCTGTTATTATATTAGCTCTCTATTACTCTCCGGACCGGAACACTGCATTGCAAGCACTGCCTTTTTGCGGTAGCAATAGGCAAGAGAGTGGCATGCTTCCTAGGTGGACTTATAGACATGACTGTGCGTTTTACTAGCAGTTTCCTTCCTCGTGCAAATTCTTTGTGGAATTGTTTACCACCGGCAATTTTTCCGGACCGATACGACTTAGGGACTTTCAAGAAAAAAACTTACACCTTTCTAAAAGGCCGGCAACACATCTGCCACTCCCCTGGTGTTGTGGTTGTTCAAGGGCGGCGGTAGTCACTTACCATCAGGTGAGCCACATGCTCGTTTGCCCGCTCTTCTATAAAAAAAGTCCTACCACCAAGTACGGTCACGACAGAAATGGTCCCGGAAACTAATGATCTGTTTTGTCATTGCACAAAAATATGTTGCTTGCGACTGGGATTCAAATCTAGGATTTGCAGTGTAGTCGCTAGGTCTACCGGTGTCGAAACCCGCTATGTGACAACACAGGAGCAGTGACATTGCCGAATGTAAAATGGCGTGAGCAAAATATATAATGAGTGTTCTTTACATTAGCTCCGATCCCTGGTAGAGGCTAGTGCAATGAATTTCAAACTAGCGTTATTGTAAGTAGTAAAGTGGCACTCAAGAACTAGATTACGTGTAGCTATAGTCATCAAAAAACCATTGATATGTGTATTGAAGCGTCAGTAACCTAATGGCAGGGCGCGGACCGCTGGGTCTTGAGGTGGCTCTGCACAAGTCCGAGGCCATGCACTTCCATGGTCCTCGGAACAGGCCACCACCGGGATCCTCAGCGATGGTAGGAGGGGTATCCATCGGCGTCGATTCGACGTTGAAGTACTCGTCCTCGACGGCCGATGGAACTTCGTTGAGCACTTCCGACGTTTGGCTCCCAAACTGGAACGGACCGGGGCTGCCTTCAGGCGGCTCCTGCCGAACCTGGGGGGGCCAAACGCCTCCTGCCGGAGGCTCTACGCGGGGATTGTGCGGTCCATGGCCCTTTACGGGGCCCCGGTGTGGGCGCGTGGTTTGGCGCGGCTTGCCGTCCACCACCTGAACGCGCCCCAAAAGGTGGTTGCCGTAAGAATGGTTCGCGGCTACCGCACGATCTCCCGCGAGGCAGCGTGCCTCCTTGCCGGATTGCCGCCATGGGATCTGGAAGCGATAGTCCTCGCGCGCCTGCACGAATGGCGCGCGGAGGCACTATGTCGGGGGGAAACCCCGCTGCCGCGGCAACTTGTCGTGCAGCGGACAGACTTCCTGCATGATCTCATGGCGACATGGAGAGAGCGACTGTCGCAACCCCGTGCTGGGCACGCCACTATAGCGGCGATAAGACCCCTCTTTGAGGAGTGGCTTGAGAGACGCCACGGCGTCCTCACCTTCCGCCTGACGCAGGTCCTCACCGGACACGGTGTGTTCGGGAGGTTCCTGCACCGAATCGGGCGGGAGGAAACGCCCGGGTGCTCCCACTGCGAGGATCGACCGGAGGACACGGTGGAGCACACCGTGGAGGTGTGCCCTGCCTGGGCGGAGCACCGCCGTGTCCTCGTAGCGGCGATAGGCGGCGGCGACCTCTCGCGTCCGGCCCTGGTCGAAGCCATGGTCCGGAGCGAGACGGAATGGGTTGCCGTCACCACCTTCTGCGAAGCAGTGATGCTAGCGAAGGAGGTGGCGGAGCGGGAGAAGGAGAGAGCAGCAGCTTTCCTTCCCGGCCGCCGCGGGAGACGCCCCGGGCGTCGGGGGCTACGTCGTGGCCCCCGGCCACCGTAGGCGCGGGCCTGTGGACGGCGAGCAATGGGTAGCTCGCCGTCCGTCCGTCGAACGACGACAGGCCGTGTCGACGGCGCGTTTTGTTCCACGCGCGCCTCAAAGAGCTGTCAGCAGTGTGAAGGGGCCCGCAAGGGCCGACGCCCGCCGGGGCTGCGGGCTGTTCGAAAGAGATACCGCGGCTCCGGAACGTAAGGGCACTGAAGGAACACGGATGGTTTTTAGTCAGTAAAAGTCTGACACTCCCTTCCGCTCCACCCAGAGCGAAAGGCGTCATTTGATGATTTTCCATCCGCAAAAAAAAAAAAAAAAAAAAGGGCGCGGACCGCGAACTCGAAAGGTCGTTGGTTCTAATCCGCCATTCGACTACTGTCGTGAACCACTTCTAACACAAGTATTTTAAGCTTACCAGAAGTGGTTAAAGGGAATATTACTAAAGTTTAATATCATTACTAGTATTTTTTTAAATAAAAAAAAATGTGAAGTGATGTGAATCATAATGTTTCTAATAACATTAAATTATATGTTACGAAAATAAATGCATTTTTCGAGCGCACATTGACTTTCTGTTAGGAAATAAACAAATGAAATTGTGTCCTGTTGAATTAAATATTATTGAAGCGTACGTTCGCTCGTTTTATTTTGTACAGTCACGCATGAGAATAACCGTCACAAGATAAAACCGATTTAAAAATATACTTTCGATTTGCATTTGTACATGATATCACAAATGCTGCGCCAGTTTTGGTCTCACGAACGCAAATTATATTTCCATGGCAACGTCAAGAGAAAACTGTTCTTGCAGTTGGATCGAAATATTTTTGACCATTGCCGCAATCACGCAAAGAATTCAGATTTTACGAAACGAATATTTTTTTCAATTCTTCTACATTTGTAGAAAAATTCTCTATGTAGTTTTTCTTATTGCAGCCCATCAAAGTCCACTGTTGAACTTAGGCCTCCCTATAGATTGCCCCCTATAAGATACTTGCCATAGTCGCGACGCTTGGCAGGCGGGTTGGCAACCGCAATCCTTTTTTTTCTATTTGTTACGAGTATCAGGAAGACGCTGTTACCCATCTCCCGATTTATTTCCTTTTGTCGCCTCTTACGACACCCACGGGACGATATGGGGAAATGAATATCCTTACACACTATACTTAAACAGAATGTGCAATGTATGAATGTACTATAGAAATTATATTGTTACATATTGATCACAAGAAATTTAAAATGAATACATTATTATTTCATGAGAAAACGCGGCGTTGAGTCGTATACAGGGTTATTTTTTAAAGAGTAGCCAAATTTTATATTTAAATTCAAATATACAGTTATAGCAGTTTTAGAAAATACGAGTAAATACCGCTTCTACTTTTATTAGAAATTATACCTTATTGAATGGGATTTATGGGCAACAACTACGCGTACGCGCGCTGTTCTGTGTGCAATTCAATTCACAATGTTTTTGCCGACCGATTGATCCTTACGAACGTGTGCGTGCGTACTAAAATAGTAGGCGTTAGCAAAGAGAATATAATCACTACGTTTAAGAGGCGGGACTTCCATAGTAAAAATAATTGCATGAAATTACGCCAAGTTACTCTACCAACATCAAGATATGTCATTTAGTTTTGAGAAACAGTGCTGACAACATTGACGTATTACAATAGTGCTGTAATGTCTATTTTCGAATAGTTTTATCGATATATTGTCTATCGATATTTTTACATAAGAAAAGTTAGATCTCTATACTGAATAATTTATGAGAAATGAAATTTTTAACGTGTGGATTGAGTAAAAATGCCGATGAGGATAAGAAATCAATGTATTTTACACACAGCAATTTGTATTTATATCTCTACAATTTGGTACAAAAGTATGTATAAAGAAAATATAAAATAAAAAACGCACTTTTATACTAGTAATTAATTAATTAAAAAAAATGACTACTCCGTAGCGCAGTGGCTAAGCGTTTGGCTGCGGCATTGCAGGACCGAGGCTTCCTTCCCGCACTGAACAATTGTTGCTATGCTGTAAAATAAATAGTCTGCGTCTGGATGCTTGTTTTCAACGTTAGTTTTTTTAAGGGTAAAAATATTGGGTTTTTAATACTGATTGTATTAAATTGCTTTTATGTGTAACAAATACCATGTACAAATCGCTAGGCTTCTTCACAGAGGCACCTATGTACATACTATTCGCAGAGATCGTTTACTAATTATCGCTTTCAAAACAAATGCTCATTATAGCTAATGTTTATTGATGAATAAAATAATGATTTAGTTATATAATCTAATTCTTGCCAAAATGTGACTTTAGAGGGATATTATCTTTTGCTACATGTAAATGAAACCTAATTAACATACACATAAATTGTGGAAGTTTAAAGTAAGTCCACTAAAGAAATAACAGTTCCTTTTAGTTGGGTTCATATGCAATGTTTGTCACAAATATGTCTTAACATGTGAATCTTTTCAATTGGTGCATGTGCCAGCTATTTCACCCATTGCTTGCATCTGAAAAAATAATATAAATAAAATCATATTATTATTGAACAAATAGAATGTTAGCAGTCAGAATTGACTTGTAGTTTCTAAGTATAGTTCGTTTCGGATTGCCAAACCATCGAACTATCAGATTTAGGAAATAGTGTGTTTGTATTTGTGCACACAATCGTACACTATAAAAACATGTCCTACATAGATGGCTAGTCCAAAAATATACTCGCGTTGAATATCATATTACTATTAAAGTTGAAATCACCACATACCTTTCATCATCTAAGGGAAATATTGTTACGAATAGCCTTTTCTTGTTATCATTTTTTCCGCTTCTTGCACCATTTAATTGGAAAGTTTTATAATGCATATTTAATTTCTTAACAATTCTGTAAATGAACAACGGCTCCTATAGCAAAATTAAAAGCAATCTTAATTAAAAAAATATATACAAATATAATTGTTTGATTTGACATTTGAACCTATTTCATTTGACAATGTCGTTAATAGACATATCACGAAAAGCATAAAGAAGAGTAACCGTCATTAAAATTTGACCCCTGTAGTACATATAATTTTTACTATGGAAGTTGCACCAGCCTGGGCGTTAGATATTTGTGGATGACAATCAGTTAAAATCATAGACTGAGAATATATTCTAAGTCTATGGTTAAAATAATCTATTACCACGCATTCGGAATTTAAAAGATAAAAAGGAGAGAATGTTCGACATTAATTTTTCTTTACCATTCGCCCATATTACTTATTGTGAAGCTTCTATACAAATTTAGACGTATATTGCAAAATAACCCTGTATAACTAAAAAGACGACACGCGTGTAAACATGTTTCGTTGTTATCGGGTTGCTCTATAATAGTCAGTGTCCTGTTTTTAATAATGATAGTTACTGACTTACGAATTTAACATTAGAGTAACCTTAGAGACTTTGTCATTAGTTTTTGGGTACAATATAAAAATCGATAAAATTTTATAATTAAATTTTGTTTAATAAGTCTAATTACGTAATTGATGTTCATTACAATTTTAAGAAAATTTCATAATACCGATAATCCATATTTTTTATTTATTAAAGCATCACCACCAATTTTATACATTGTTAAAATTATAATTTACATACATACGTAGATAGGGTATTACTTGAAATGCTACAAACTATTATAGGTGATTACAACATGCACTGGAATAAACATCAAGAATAATACATACTTACAGCAAACTAAAACGTTAAAAAATCCAAAAACTTAATCTATTATATTTGCGTTATGTTTGAGTAGTTCTTTTCTGAGCTTGTTAGGTGAGTCGGAATTAATATCAAATACATTGGAAAGTTCATTGATCAATTTACTTAACCTAGAGATCGGGGAATTTGCGCCAAATACCGTTCTACGAAGAGGTGGTCTAATAGTAATTATTCTCTCACGGGGGTACCTATGAGATACGCGAAATTTTATCTTATTCAACAACTGAGGGCAGTTAATTTTATCATTTAATAATTTACTTAAGAAGAGTAATTCGGATATTTGTCTACGATTAGCCAAGGATGTAATTTTGAAAAGAGATGTTTTTTATACGAAGAAAGTTTCTTTTTTGTATTCGTTGTAAGCGTAAAGAATGCGTTGCATAATGTGGTCTCCAAACTACAGAACAGTATTCTAAGATACTTAGTACTAAATTATTGTAGAGCATTATAATAACTAAAAAGTCGTCAACGCACATACAATATCTCTGGTGTTGCGATAGTTTAAGGGCGGTGGTAGTTCCTTACCACAGATAATAAGCTAGAGATTTGCGTCGCTGGTTTTAGACCGATATTTCGATCGACGTGACGTCACACGTTTAAGGTGAGTTTTTGTGCATCCTTTTCTGTAAAACAATATTTTTCAAAGGATAAGGGTGACAAACGAGCACACATTCCACCTGATGATAACCACTTTGTGGCCCATAGACCTCTACACCTATCCTTGCTTAAAAATCAAAATGCAGATGCATTGTCAGTCCTGAGTACTAAAATGGAATGCCTCGTTTCCAGTAAAAAGGATCCTCGGTTATCTACACTTACCATACGAAACACAGCGGCGTTAAGCTGCTATTTTACGCCGGTATTCTGTGAGAGCGTGGTCCTGCCCCGGTTGAGCCGACCTATTCGTGCTACAACCATATAATATAACTGCAGCGTGACTTTACCAATTACCACGTTTATGTCCGTGAAAGAAACGTCCATATTTGGAAAATAAAATAATACTACGGGTTTGATCCTAACTACATCATCGCGTTCATTTGATGTTCAAGATGTTCTGTTCAAGAGGTGCTATCACAAAGGTAGAGCTCCCCAAAGAATGCAAAAAAGCATGTTCCGGAGCCACCTGCATCCATCGACTTCCTGCATCTCATGCATTCATTCATTTATTCAGACATTGCTTCTTGAGATGCAGGCGTAACATACCATACCTGTTTTGGTTTTGGTTTTTTATTATTAAGTTGTTATTTAGGAGATGCTACTGCCCATCTCCTGACTTTGTTTTCCGCTATCCGACACCCACAAGTTAATATGGACAACTACATGGTAAAAATGAAAAAGTTAATAAGTTGGATTTGTTTTTTTTTTTGCTATTGTGGTTCACAAATGGCTTGCTGACAATACGTATAAAGGAAAATTATTTTATTTTAATTTATAAATATAGCTGATAAAATAAAAAAAAAACTCAATTATAATTAAAAATAATTAATAAATTATTAAAAAAAGAACTTTTTTTTTATAGGATAGGGTGACAAACGAGCACACAGTCCACCTGATGGTAAGTGGCCACTGCGACCCATAGACATCTACATCTATCCTCAATAAAGACTCAAGATGCAGATGCGTTGTTACCCGTGAGGACTAAAACGGAATGCCTCTTTGCCAGTAAAAAGGGTATCCGGTTCTCTACACTCACCATACGAAACATAGCAGCGTTAAGCTGCTATTTTACGCTGGTTTTCTGTGAGAGCGTGGTCCTTCCCCGGTCGAGCCGACCCATTCGTGCTACAACTATACCACTAATATAGCTGCAGCATGGCTCTACCATGTATAATGAACTGGCCGACTATATCGCTATTATTTATTATGTATTAATTTTTTATATTCTATTCAATTTTATGTTTTATACATAGGTATTTGTTATAATACTTATGTAGTTATAGCGTTAAAAAGTTAAGTAGCATTTAATGGGTCGACAAGAAAGTTATTTCGGATTTGTTACAGTGGTTTGAAAAATATTGAATTATATTGCGTCATGAGCCGTGGTGACTCAGGAGCTAAACACTCACCGTAAACATCACAGTACGCGAGCAACCCGGGCAAGATTCCCGCCGACCGACCAATGAAATTGTTAATTATAATTTCAAGTGCTGATTTACCACGTACTCGGCGGCGAAGGAAAAAGGGAAACAGCACGTCTGAGCAATCAAATATTTAGAGGACATGTAAACTCCGCCAACACGCGAATTAGTTCGGCGGATTTATTGGTCCATATCACTACTCAGAAATGAAAAGTAGCCTGGGCCCAGTAGTAGGAATTTTAAAGGCTGTAACTTTACTCTGAGACTGGGTTTTAGGTTGTAAAGTGTACTCGATCTACTTCCCATCTCCAGGTTTTTTTTTCTTCTGTCGCCTCTTTTCACACCCACGGTACGATGTAGAGTAGTGAAAAATTCTTACACCGCCACTGTGCGGCATAAGAATGATTTACTAAAATAAGATATATACTCGTATTATGGAATATGATATGACGGTGAGTACCGCACGAACTATCGGTAAAACTGTAGTGAGAGTCACAATATTAATATGTTCTTTACAGCTTGATATTTACAAAACTGAGCCATTTTTGATAGATTAGTTACGGACAATCAAAAGCAAATTGTCTACAATAATATTAAGAAAGGAAGTTTATTTAAAAGTAGGAGATCTTGCGCCTACTGCGTCGAAAGAAGATTCGTAAATTCGTAATAAATAAACAATCTTGTATAATAAATTTATGCGGTTACAAGAAACAATTACCAGTGAAAAATTTTGTTTTACTTAAATAAATTAAACGAAGCAATTTAAAACAGTGACTCTGTTTAGCCAATAGAAAGGGTGCTAATATTATATCAAGGAAATGCGTTACTGCACATTTCAAAGCCAACACAACTAAATATACATGGATTGGTATGGTAGGTTCTCGATTATCCTCCTGACCAAGGTATATATAATTACGCCAAATTTTTCTCTATATGGGCGTAAAATGTAAAATATTTCAGAGGTTGAGGAACTGTTGGCGAAAAAAACAATAAATAATTTTCCATTGAAAAGCATCTCTAAGCTAGTAGACAGATCAAATTCCAAAGAGAAAATTAGGTAAATTACATATAATTGACTAACAGGATTTTTGTTTAGAATAACTACATACTATAAGACGCCAAAAGTAAATACCTCACAAATGCTTATGAAAATATACACATCTATACAAATAAATAAAATTGAAGTGTCTGTTTGTAATGTTAAAATAACAGCTTTTTACTAAATGCATATGAATGTGTATACGGTATTTAAAACAAAAACACAATTTTTAAAATTTTTGTGTCTGTATGTCGGTCTGTCTGTCTGTCTGTCTGTTTGTTCCGGCTAATCTCCGAAACGGCTGGACCGATTTCGACGGAACTTTCACTGGCAGATAGCTGATGTTCTAAGGAGTAACTTAGGCTACCTATATTTGAGAAAAAGAATTAGGGTTCTGAGCAATATAATTAAAACCCTAAGTTACACGCGGGCGATGTCACGGGAAACAGCTAGCTGAATATAAAATTCTAAAACAAAGGTATTTAAACAACAAATGTCCGTAAATATTGAATGATGGCTAATGGATTTCTGTGTTAAAACGAACACTAAGTATGCATGTTATAATAAATTGCCAGTGTAGAGTTAGTCACATATACGACGGTATTTTTGTAGCACGTGTTTCTGATTTGATGAAATTATGTATGGCACTTGGATTGCAACCAAGTGCAACAATAAATTACACTTGCAACGCAATAAAAACTTAAAAATAGAAATTTAATGTGTGATTGTTTTACTGTTTACTCACAATTTTATTGTTTAGCTTTTCTCTTCTTAGCGCATTGACCAAACCAACCTTCCGTTTGACGCAAACCTTCCAAGGTGCGCCGGACATATCGTTATGGGAAGGGCGGAATATTTATAGTTTACCTCTGTTTCGCCGTATAATAGCGCCATAAAGTAATCAATTTCATCTAGTTTCATCTAGCGGGTATCATAAAGAGAATTACAAAAAAAAAAACTTGAGATTGAGAGATCTTGTAGCCTCATAGCTGCACATATTTTATTCGTACCAAATATAAAATGGAACAGCGTCTGGTAGAGACCCAAGTCTAGTACGGAAAGATTAAGGGCTATTAAGGACATTAATGTTAGTCTGTTGGAGCATCATTTGAATCGGGGTTCGCAGGTCCATGACTCGCAATAACTCTTTGACAAAAATATTACAGTTATGTTGTTGACGGTTATGATGATGAAGCTAAAGAGACTTAAGTTTCGACAATAACTCTTAACTATATAATATATGTTTATATATAATGTAATTCTATATGTGTAATGTAAATAAATAAATAAAATAATATCTTTTGGTAAAACGGAAATCGAATCACCACAGAATACGAATTCCGCGCCCTGAAGAACGAGCTGTTGTATTTTGATTCGAGTACGAGCAAATTAATGTTTGAATGTACTAAACACAATGTTTTACAAGTTAAATATTCTGGATACATTGTGACAAATACAATTTCTGTGATCCGTGTCCGATTTTTTTTTTGGTATGTATGTACGGTATGGTTTTATAATGATGATGATGCTGGTAATTATACTCTCTTGACCATTTGCACCGTTGCGTAGTCTTCCAAATAATGTAAGAAGACATGGACAGCTTCGACTGACAAGACCAACCCGAAAATTTAACAGCATCCAATATTTAGTAGTCAGATTATAAGGAAGTCGGATTTCAAAGCCATGCGGTAATTTACACAGGGTGAAAGTGTGGATGTTTTAAGAAGCCATGGTAGTTTGCGGCCTTAAATTTGCTTCTAATAACTTAAGTTACAAAGCCGTGATCAAAATTGTTGTGAAAAAAACGAGCACACAGTTCACCTGATGGTAAGTGCTTGCAGTGGCCCATAGACATCTACATTTATTTTCGAATCAAAATACATATGCGTTGTCACCCGTGGGGACTAATCTTAGTCCCCACGGGAATACCTCGTTTCCAGTAAAAAGGTTCTCCGGTTCTCTACACTCACCATACGAAACACCTGCTAAGTAGTTAAGTTGCTATTTTACGCTGATATTCTGTGAGAGCGTGGTTCTTGCCCGGTCGAGCCAACCCATTCGTGCTACAACTATACTACTAATAAAGCTGCAGGATAGGTCTACCACGTATAAAAATACCAAGTACACTGGGGCCCTGATTTACTCACAAGCTAACTAGGCTGGAGCCTAGGGCGCTAGGTCCGAGGGGCGCTGAGCTTGCCGTTGCAATCACCACTTTTGCATAGAATAGTATTTGGTTAGGTATACTATTATTCTTAATAAATAATAGATTAAGTGCTGCAAATATTTTAATTGTTGCTCTTTATTTATTTTTGGTACAAAACAAATAAATATATTAAAAATAAGATTTTGAATTATTTGGTACCTTTCGTCTTTCATTGACTGGACGTGATTTAAAGATTCTAAACTATTCAAGCTCCCTTTTTTTCCTCTAACTTTATTAAGGTGTTTTGCCAAGGATGTCAAAGGGAACATCTGTCAGCCAGCTGTTTCATCTCTGCAAAGGGAGAATGTCTAACTGGCCCGTGCCGTAAAGGAGAAAGTCGATCTTTTAGGTACTTTTTTTGAGTCCAACTTGACTCTCGATGACGGAGGGTACATGCTTCCGACTATCCCGCGGTTTAATTGCAGTGTGCAAGCACTCCTCTCCCTGGATGTAAGCTCTAGTCCAATTTAAACTTCAGAAGACTCAGGTTTGTGCATTTACCGCTAAAAAGAACCCCTTTGTCGTATCCTCAATTACAGGTCACGCCTCATGCTGCCTCAGCCAGCATCGGACATCCTCGGCATCGACATATCGATTGACGTACAATTCCGCGGTCACTTGGAAGGGAAAGCTAAATCAGCTTCTAGAAAGCTTGACGTGCTCAGCAGAGCGGGGCAGTATTTCATGCTGGCACACCGTTTGCTATTCGACTGCTTATGGAGTATTCCTCTCATCTCTGGACCGGGGCACCCCAGTGCCAGTTTCTTCCACTCGATCGTATCCAGCAAAGAGTGGCTCGAATCGTCAACCACCGAGTTCTTCCTGATCGCCTTGACTCACTGGCGCTGCGAAGAGATGTGCATCCCCAATACACTTTCTACTGCATTTTGCCACGGGAAGTACTTAGACAAATTGTTCGGATTAATTTCAGTCGCCGAATTCCACCAACGTACATCGAGACTAAACTCACGATACCATCCACACCATCTGGATGTTTGGTTGTCCACCATGAATGTGCTATTTACTAGGAGTTTTCTTCCTCGCAAGACTTCTTTGTGGAATCATCAGCCACCCGCGATTTTACCGGACCGATACTATTTAGACACTTTCAAGAAACGAGCTTACTCCTTTTCTAAAGGCCAGTAACGCACCTGTAATTTCATCAGTGTGGTAGTTGTTCATGGGCGATGAACGCCACTTACTCTCAGGAAAATTTGCTTTAATGTGGTCGAAACTGCGGGGTAGAAAATTAATAAAATATAATAAAAACTAGTAAATAACTATGGGCAAGCACACACAGAACAGGCCGGTGGGGGTAGGGGCATATTCATGATTAGAATAGAGCTGTCGGAACTCCAAATCAGGTACTCTTTACACTTTACACCAGACGTAAAATACTCAGACCGAAGACGGGAAGCAGCTTCTAAAGTATGAAAAGTCTGGTACTCGCTCGTGATGCGATCTTCAATCCGCCTGCCAAACGCGACATTATTAATATTTGTCATCGGTTGATATCATCGTCGGTAGATCAGAAAGTACTTGGCATCGATTGTTATCGTTTCCTAGCATATGTGTCTATAAATAAGCAAAATGAGCACTATCAGTTGCATGCGATAAGTCTTAGACAAAAGAATACTTACGACAAACATAATTTTGAAACGAACTATTCCGTAAAAGACTTCAGCAGTCATAATAAATAAATAAAATTATCTATAATCAATATTTGAGCTGTGATGCGTCAGCGGAAAGGCGCTGGCTTTGATATTTCATAGTACGCGAATAACCTATATTCGATATCCGCCGGCACTTCTCTACGTGGTAGAGCCATGCTGCAGCTATATTAGTAGTATAGTTGTAGTACGAATGCGTCGGCTCGACCGGGGAAGGACAACGCTCTCACAGAATACCAATGTAAAATAGCAGCGTAACGCTGCTGTGTTTCGTATGGTGAGTGTAGAGAACCGGAGACCCTTTTTACTGGACAAGAGGCATTCCATCTTAGCCCTCACGGGTGACAACGCATCTGCATTTTGATTCTTATTAGAGGATAGATATAGATATCTATGGGTCACAGCAACCACTTACCATCAGGTGGACTGTTTGCTTGTTTGTCACTGTATCCTATAAAAAAAACTACTGTAATTGTTAATTGGAATTTGAATTCTTGATTAAACAAATACCCAACGGTAAAAGATATGAACGTAGGAACGTTGTTTTGATTCCTCAAACATGCAGGTTGAATGTTTGAGGAATCAAAACAAAATTCGAGGTTATGTGAAGTCAGCCAGCATGCAATGGCAGAGTGGCGGACTTTTCCTAGCACTTAAATCCTCTCAGGAATGAAAGGAGGCTGCCCGATAGTGGAACGTATATTGTTTGTTACTTAACTTTTTTTTCTTCTTTATCGGCCGATAAAATTCTTCTCCAACGCTTCGTACCGGCAGGTGAAGTGTGGAAGTCTCACTAGGTAGAGTGACGACCTGGTAAGACATGCAGGAAATCGATGGACGTAGGGCTCAGGACTGTGCTTAGTGGCATTTTTTGGGGAAGGCCTATGTTCAGCAGTGGACTTGTGAAGGGCTGTAATGAAAAATCTACTGCTGGATATGGGCCTCTCGCGATATAGGGAGAATTTGCCTTAATTATCACACTTGTCAGGCGCATTGACGATCGAACTGCCAGAAATCTCGTAACTTTGTCGCTGCTGTCCGCCGCGTGTGTTAAAAGTATTTTACGCCTGACGTAAACCACATGATTATACCGCCATCTATCGAAATCCGTGAGACCTTGGTGTCATTCCTAGTCACTTCTTACGACAAACCTACGGGACGAAATGAGGTAATGAATCTAAATGAATCTCTTACACCGCCGCCACAAGGTACTGTTACTTAATTATTGGTTTCATCATCATCATCATTATCATTACAGCCCTTCACGAGTCAACTGCTGAACGTAGCCCTTCCCCAAAGAATGCCATGCTTTGTGGCATTATTGGTTTACTTATACTTAAGGTGAAAGCTCCAGGATCCACGCGTTTGCAAAAAACGTAAGAAAATTTGAATTTCACTGGTTACCCTTGCGCTTTCACCTTAATATTTAGGGAAATAATAAAACGTTGTATTGTTAAACTTTTAAAATATTACATTAATATCTTGTTCTTGTTTAGTTCTGTTTCCTGTACACAATTTATAAGTTATCAAACGATTATAGTGCGTTGATTTGTTTACTATTTTATTGTTTTGTAGAAGGTTATAAGATAGAGACAGGTCCGCAATGCTGCCCCAGTCTAGGTTTGCGACATCTATCTTGTATTTCTCAACTTAGATTTCCTCATGACAGTTTGCCTTTACCTGCTGAAGCGCCGATATAAAGATTATAGGTCAGTTTCTAAACGATTGATTCCTAATTAGCGTGTAGTGGTAGTATTGTATTGTAAGGAATATCTACTACCCCATAAGGTCCTGTGGGTGTCGTGAGAGGCTATAGAAAGAAACTAAAACAGGAGATGGGCTTAAGCATGTTACTGATAACAACTCTAAATAAATTTATGCGTGTATCACTAACTTTTGTAATTGACTCAGTTCTCTTTTCGAATGGTTTCAAACTCTTCTCCTTATTCGCGGGTGTTACAAACTATACATATTTTCCGTTTTTGTTAGTAGCTCTGGCGGTCATCTTATGAAATTAACAAGTTCTCTAAGACATTAATATGGAAATAAAATATTTGGTAAAAATATTTTTTAAAGGTCAATAAAATGCGAGTTATTAAGCAACGTTATTTGCATATTTATTGTGATGTCCTCTTGATTGTTAACTTATTAATGTCCTCCAGACCAAATGTCTCCTATTCTCCATTAAGACTACGCATCATAAAATATGAAATAACAATCCTAAAATATGTGAAAAAGAAACCGGGTGAGAGCGTGAGGACTCGCTACAAAAAGGTTCAAAAAATTTAATTATGTCGTATGTAGATAATTCATTATTTTCCGGGAATCCAATCTCGGCGTTTTTTTGCCTGTTTTCGATACCTATACATAGAGTTGCCATACGTCCCGTATATACGAGACTGTCCCCGTATTTGACCATCTACTCCCGTATTTGTCCCGTTTATCGACAATCGACCAAATACGGAAATGGCCCGAGCTGAGCGAGGCGGATGGCGTGAGTTATGTATGTAAATAGTCCCCACGATGCAGGAGAAAATCCTAGTGTGGAGGTACCGTTTAAAAAAACATACTTTTAGGTATGGACAACAGTGTATGCAGTTACATATGTAGCTACATTCACCAAAATAATCAACTTATAAGTAGCGGCACGAAAGTCAAGCGGTGACCGTTATTGCGCATAAGTCACACGTGCTGATTGGCTCTTCAGTCGCATTTGTGCAAGTCAATTCGTGCGCGTCCCCTCCACGTTTCGTTCAGGGCTAGACTTACGTGCCGCGAGTTGTACTGAAAGGTAAGCCGAACCGAACATTGGTCTAACAAAAAGGTAAGTCGTATAGAGGGACAAAATTTGTAGTGGGTAGAAAGTTATCGCATAAATCGGTCTACATCACGATTTGTTTACCAACTGCAAATGTAGAAGAAGAAGATAATAAATAACATTTAACCTCCTAAGTTCAACACAATACAGCGTAATAAATTCAACGCAAAGGAAAAAAATCTTAAAGTTATTATTGTATTAAAAATCTATACATATAATAAATCTGTAGAAAAGTCGTGTCTGTAATTCTAATACATTCTTGAAAAAACAAGTCCAGGGGACTAAATAAAGCATTCTGAAGCCAAATTAGTGGTTTTTAGAAATTTTGTCTGTCTGTCTGTCTTTCTGTCTGTCTGTCTGTCTGTCTGTGTATTCCGGATTCACGCAAAAACTTCTAAACCGATTTACATGAAATTTTGTATGTAGGTAGTGAGTAACCCGGGGCAACTTATATGCTACTTTTTATCCGATTACGGAATTTCAAAAAAGGAAGGTTAAGTATTTTATTTCCGTTAGATGTTAATTTTCTATTATATCTTAGTTATAGGCGGGATGACGGGTGTTTTTCAAATAAATACCATATTTGTAAATAAAGTTTAAAATATAGTTATAATCTTGGTAAATTAATTTGAAACTAAACCGATTTGGTATTCAAAACAGCGACATCTATCATCAAATGGAAAAAGTAGTATATTTTGCCTTCAGTTACTAATAAATGAAATTATATAAATGACTTACATTTATATGATTAAATTATTAGATTTTTAAAATTATTAAAAAACTCTAGCGTTTAGTTTTTTGGTATTTTTGTTATTTTATTTTGAAAGTGTAATAATTTCAATAGCTAATAGTGACGTCTATCATAAATATAAAAATTGATAAGGTATTTATTTGAATTTTTACTAATATATATGTAAAGTGATTAAAACTGGTCTGTCTGCATTTTTTTATAGGATAAGGGTGACAAACGAGCACACAGTCCACCTGATGGTAAGTGGTTGCTGCGGCCCATAGACATCTACATCTATCCTCTATTACAAATCAAAATGTAGATGCGTTGTCACCCGTGAGGACTAAGATGGAATGCCTCATTTCCAGTAAAAAGGGCCTCCGGGCACCTGCACTCACCAAGCGAAACGCAGAGGTAAACCTCTACTTCACGCTGGTTTTCTGTGAGGTCGTGGTACCACCCCGGTTCGAGCCTGCCCATCCGTGCGACAGCAAAAGCACTGTTGAAATTTGCAATTGTTGCAAAATTTTCATTATCATTATAGTTTTATTCAAGAGATTTTTATAGATGTCGTGGCCAGATCGTAGAATTGATCATATATCATAAAGTAGTCTATCGTTTCGTGAAATGGTGTGGTCATTTCGTGATATTTAACACTATTTGTTGACCATGTCATGATATAGCTTGACCAAATCAATGAATAGAAATCGTTTGAAGATAGTTATAACTAAACACAACGTTGCTATTTTATAATATGGTCATATGACAATATCATTAAATCGTTTTTCACCACTAGGGGCGCTGATAGCGTATTTTTTAACAGAAACAACACTTTTAAGAGAATTGACTTCACTTTATCCCTTATTGATATAATAAATAAATGTTCGCTTCTATTGCTTATATTACTAGATGGTATGGTTTTGGCTTTCATTATTTCATCTAATATTAGCGCCACCTACTTACTTCTAAATAAACTAAAATGGCAAGTCATTGATAAAATGAAATAATACAATGCTACTGAATATACGATGTAAATAATTGAATCATTTACATTACATTCATCCCGCGTTGGAATCAGCGCAGCGAACACTTTTTTGGCTAAAAACTCTGTGGCCTGTGCCTATTATTAGTAACATGTAAGCTGCTACTTTTTTACTTTTCATGGGGCAATATATGCTGTTTTTATTTTATTCGTGTTTTCGAGTATGTTGCTTTTAGTTTTCATTCTACAGTAAATATTAAGGCTTGCAAAGATGAGGGTTGTTAAGTTGCTTGAAAAGTTAAAATGCAGATTGGCAACCGCAGCTATTATTATTTTGATCTGTTGTCAAGATGATGATGCAGCCCATTCCATCTCCAGTTTGTTTTCCTATGTCGCCTCTTACGACGGGACGATATGAGTTGGTGGATTTTCTTTCACCGCCACAACAGGGCGAACATTTTTCTACTCCCGTTCATGAGTGTAGTGATCCGCACTTTCACTATGAATAATATTTATAAGGAATAAAACTAATTTTAAGGATATTATCGCGTTTAATTTTAACTTTTTAAATTCCCGATGTTTTGGACACTTTACAGCACCCATGATCACGGGAGGGGCGGGAGAACTGAGGTGTTTGACGACCTGATGTCATAGTTAAAATAGAATAGAATAAATGCAGTAGTAGTTTGAATTTAATTTTATTAATTATGGGTTCCTTAGCAGATGGTAGCACTCAGCCATCTTCCCTATTAAAATTAGGATATTTTTAATTTCAATAGCCTCGCGAATCATCATTGGTAGGATTCGGTGTTCTAATCCAAGGATTTGTTGTTTATCAGGTCCGATATAATGGTTGGGACGATACTAAACATGTTGACATACTTTAGACTTCCTGGAGCTTCGGTGCTTCACATCAACGATATGTTATTTTACTCGGAACTTTCATCCAAGATGCGTAAAAAAACGCGTAACTTTAGTTTTAATTCATGTGTAGTATTCATTATTATAGAACTGTATTTATGAAATTTTCAAGTCTACTCGAAGTAAAAAAAAAAATATCTACATCTTTTTTATGGTGCCAATCAATATTAAATAGGACCAATGATATGAATAAGATGTCTCAAATAAACATTATAATACTTTGTTAAAACTAAATTAACTTTAACTATAAATAAATGTAAAGAGTAAAATGTAAATAATAATAATACATTTTGACTTCAGGACTATTTACCTTTCTTATGGATACATCGGAATCGGAAGACACGCCCGATATAAAAAAATAGTAGGAGTTTCTAGACATATATATTCACGTGTTTCTGTAGCATTTTACCAATCATCTACGTCTAATAGTATTTTAGAATGAAAAAAATCTTTGACAGACATAGAGACATAGCCACCGAGGTGACTCTAAAAGTGATCGAATTTTTCTAAATTTGGCACGGAACAGCATTTAATGATGTTCCTAAATTCAAGCACACGCGAGCGAAGCCGCGGGTAAAAAGCTAGTATTATAATAAATCTGGTTACTTATTAATTATAATAAGGAAAGGTCACAGACTCAGCATAAGCTTACAGCATAATTGCCGCAGCCCTGTTATACTGCTGGTACCTTGGGTAAATCTTCAAAATGTATGTTTGTTTCCGCAAAAAAATATTTTGTATGTGATGTGACAACAAATTAACAATTTTTGGATTTTTTTTCCTGTACTTGTGCTGTGACCTTGCTTCTTTTGCCAGATTTCATGATTCTAGGCCAACGGGAAGTACTCTCTACGTTTTGATGAGTGAGTCTGGGATTATCAAAATATGTGACGTATTCTTATCTTTCGATTGCAATGACTTGTACCCAAATACTCAAATGCTGCTTAATTTTAAGATGCCGTTAAGTCTCGTGCTGTCTCTATCACTTTAAGTCAATGTAACCGTTACTGTACGGGACGTAAGGACAACTTAAAATTTAGTAGCGTTTGAGTATGTGGATATTAGAAGCTTCTTTTTGTTTGCACTTTCATCCGTAGATCTTAGTATTTGATATTTTAACTTAATATCTGAGCAAGAGGGTCTCGATAGACGGGCTGACGGACGAAACAAAAACAAAAGGGTTCTGTTTTTTCCTTTTATTTTAAATTTCTTACATTCTACATGTCACCCTAACGTTATTATTTTTTACTGATAACCCCCACTGCTTGGTCAAGTGTTAAGAGTACCTGGTCAATACGCCGAAAGGAAAACGGAAACTGAAACAGGAAACGGGCAGCAGCGTTTTCCTGATAACTCAATAATAATTAAATGAATCTGGTTGCCTTCTGTCAAGAATAGCAACTATGGCAAATGTGTCCCCTATGAGGCAATCTATGGCACATCAGTGTTACACAGGATACAGGTAGGTAAGGAGGATAGAGTGTTTATGTGTTTGCGCGCACACTGTGGCTGTGGCAATACATTATCCCCTGCGCAGTCTTTGATTCGTTGTGAAGTTGTTGACGTAGTCGATAATTATAGCTATTGACTGTCTCTTTGGTCTAGTTGTTGTAAACGTGAATACTGATCATGTGGCCCCAGATTCGAATTTGGGGTCGGGTCAAAAATATATTAATTTTTCTCATTTGCTTTGGTTTGTTATTTGATAATTTATGTTACTCAGTAGTACAGTACTCTAGACCGAATTTCAGTCACGGCGGTCAGTCTCAACAGAGAATAGCCATCTGCGGAGGACAGGTTTATAGTGCACGATTATTGTGTGTGCAAACACAGGTGCACACTCTATCCTCTCATTCTCATAGTCTGCTGGGACGGAAATCCGACTCGACTGGAGAGAGATCAGGCGCAGGGTCAACGTCTTTACGTTCTTTTCTATGTATGGGGTGAAACACCGCCAACTTCCTGACTCTGGGCTGTTACTGAGAATTTTTTGCCAGAGAAACCTGATAACTAAATTTTGCCCGCCCCGCAATTCGAAACCGGTACCACATGATCAATAGTATCCCTTACGACCACTAAACTAACAAGGCAGTCATGTTAGTAAATATAGCGTGTTAAACAGATTTAATGGTCAGGCATCTAATTAATGTAGCATCAGTTAAGGCTTTAGCACCATAGACCACATACATACCCTTCGGCAAATTGTACAGACGTCCAAGAAATAATATTAATTTTAAGAATAAACAACATATTTTATAGAACTAGTTATGCTCGCGACTTCATTCGCGTTAGTAGTTTTGTATGATAATTGACAATGATTTATTTGTACTTTGAAGGCCTAACAAGACACTTATCTTGATAAAGAATTAAATTATGATATTATTTACGACACGACAACAAGAGCAAGACTAGCGAAAGAAAGTGTTTTCGTACTAAATCAAGAGGACTTTGTACATTAGCCACCCGCCCTGGCTTCGTCTAGGTAAGATCTAGCGTCACTTTTTTCGATTTTGGAATAAAATACCTACTACAGGATAAAATATAGCTTCGATCTGTGCGTGAAGTTTTATTAAAATTGGTCCAGCCATTCCGAAGATTTGCCCGGACGGACAGACAGTCAAATTTTTTACAAATGGTTATTCATGTGTTAATGACATGTAAATGGACCCCATGACTTCGATAAAAGGCAGTTTTTTCGATATTACTGGCAGACACTTCAATTTTATTTATATGTATAGAGTAGAGAGTATAGATAAAGAGAAGGATAATATCTCAATCGATTCGTTATAATTGCTAATGACCTGTTTGCCTGTCAGCAAATGAATCGTGAATGGTGTCCTTAGATGATATCACAATAAAGGTTATATAGGTTTATATGACGAGTTATTGTGTATTCGTATAATATTTATCAATTAATTGCTGACACTGACACTAGCAGACAATATATTAATACCTGCAGTCGGGTACCTTTTAAAAAAATTAGTACGTATTATCAAAGAATTGTAATTTGCTTATTAATTAAAAAAAAATGTATGAAACTCTTTAGCGAATACATATAAAATGCAACTTTGTCGAATGTCTTCAAGTTAAATAAAAATATTTTGAAGTCACGAGCCAAATAAACTGGAAATCACCATCACGATCTTAATTCAACAACAGCGTTGCATAATTATCACTTTCTCTTTTATCATTGTTACAATAAAACAATGTTGGAGTAACATCTCACTGGATTTAAATAGTTATGGGACAGTAGAAATCCTTATATTAAATTTTAACTAATACTAGAAGGGAAGGGTGGGGGGGGGGGATTTATATTTATCACATTTGGATTTAAATATCATTTTAAATAAAAATAATATAAAACCAGAAAGACGTAAATCAAGAATAAGAGTTGTCCTATATATATACATACGTGTATTTCTCTGTGAGGTCGTCTGTCAATCACGGAAATCCTTTCAAAACATGGTAAACCCAAATCCTACAGACTGGTGCTGGGGTATGGACGATGGAATTGACCGGATTCGGCTCTGAATTGAGCCACCCGCCTGTCCAGTGCGGTTTGGGCAAACCTTTCAAGAAATGCATGCATGCATTAAAGCACTTAAAATTGCAATTATTAATTTTATAGATGCCGGCGGGGATCGAACCCGGGTTGGTCGCGTACTGTGATACTTACAGCGAGCGCTAACCATCTGAGCTACCACGGCTCAGGCTGTATTTCTTACAAGACCAATATTTTACCTTCTAGGTATATTGCTCTTCCGTGTGGCTTTCCTTAGTGTGATAAGAAAGCACGTCGTTAAAAATAATTCAAGTATAATGTTGCTGGCTTGTATTTTAATAATAATAATTATAATAATAATTCTTTATTGACATTTTTATAGCTCACATACTTTTTACAAATATATGCAATACATCAAGAGGACTAATTTGAAATGGGTAGAATCCTGAGTCTCCTAGCTAGGTCACTTAGTAACCTGTATTTAGGAATTTTAGTTGCTTCCTCTTTTTCGGCCGCATGACTCAGCAATACCCAAGTATTTCTTGTGACTGCCGCAGATCCTTGCTTTAATTTCCAGTGAAATAACATATCATATAAGCAAAAAACGTTAACGTTATGAATCCGAAGAGTCCACTTATGAACATTGCCGTTTTCTGAAATTAATTTGTAATAACAAATAAAAATATGTTTTGCAATTAAATGTTATATTTGCAGTATGTTATATCGACCATGATGTTAACGACAAATGCAAATATATATTTTTTTTCCCACTGCAAAGGACTTACCTTTTAGTTACTTTATTATTTTTGGTCTTCAGTAAGTTAATTATATCGGTGAAAGTAAGTACTTACGTATCTTATTGCTTATATTGTTATACGAGTACGTACTTATTGTGTAAAGAGATATATAATTTACGGCATTCGTCATCTATTAAAAGTATATCTAAAAAGTATACTATACTTATAAATACTGAATACTAATATAAGTATTTTACATTAATTTTATATTATTTAACATTCTTGAAATTCGGAATTCTCGGGAACGGGATATCTTGCCATTATCGGTATCAAAAACTGGCAATAATCGTCGAGGCTCTCGATTCCGGGTATGGATAAATCATTTACATACATAATTAAATTTATACTGAACCCCCAGGGCGCAAGTTGTTCTCGCACATGTTCGTTTTTTTTACAAATGCTGTGTCCATTGAATTATATTTTTATCCTTGAGTGTAATGACTAATGCCTTTTTTCAGGGATTAAATAATTATTGCTATTAAAATTAATGATAATTTTACAAACAACTATAAAAACTATACAATAGGTACCACGTCAGTATTCGTACTTTGATGCAGCATACAATTTGACTTTAATACTTATTCCTTTACTTTTTTAGTTTACGCTAAGATTTTTGATGAATATTTTTGTATATTATTTTGAAAAAAAAACCATCTATTTTAGATAGAAAATAAATTATTATTCACAATCAGATTAACCCGCGAATCGCATCCAAATATCTAAATAGTTTGTTCATATTAATAAACTGGCATTAGTAATATGAAGTTAAAGCCTCTATGTACGACCCACTGCAGGGCTCTGACCTCCCCCCTTTTCTGAGAAGGTTTTAGAGCAAAGAAATGTCCGCCGCGCTGATCAAATACGTGTTGGCGGACTTCACGAGGGATCGAACTCAGTTTGCTGGCGTACTGTGATGTGTACCTAGCATTTAATTGTAACAAAATTAGTAAGGCGTAATTTCAACTCTATGATATACCGTCTAAAGATCTCATTAGTAAGTCGAGATCATACGTTTTCGTGCAGTTTGTAGATTTGTAACGAACCATCAAAAAGGCAGAACAAAATAATACACACTTGGCTATTATTTATTCTGTGCTTGTAGCTAAAATTAAATACGACTCCTAAATGCATATTCCTTTATTCTACTTAATTTTTGAAATACTTACTTATGTAATTTCTACATTATGAGCCGTGGTAGCTCAGAGCAAGGGCAAGGGCTTACCTTAAAATTTCAAAGTATGCAAGTTTGATCCCCGGCAGAACCAATGAAATTGTTATTTGCAATTTTGTGACCTGATTTACCACGTGTTCGTTGGTGAAAGTAAACATAGCTAACAAAATGTAGGTTGCGTTGAGATAAAAAATATTTCGATAACGCATTATACACAAATATTTCGACAGCGTGACGAACTTTTTCCTTTTTCTAAATTCTAAAAGGCCATTATCGTCAATAGTTTTCTCGAGTCCATATGAGATTTTTTTAACTATGAGCCTGCTTACGTGTTTTACTTGAAAGATTTGTCCAAACTCATTATGTTGAGCAGGCGAGTCAATGAGCACAGAGTAATGCCACAGTTTCAAGAGGGTCTAAGTAATGCTGCTTTCAATACTCAGTCTGTAAAATTTGGGTTCAGTTCAGAAATAATTATTCCTTCGCTTTATAAATCACGCAACATACTAATGTATTTATTTTAAATTTATTGAACGCGAGTATCACATATAATGTACTAATAATACCTAATAATATTATTTTGACATTTACGAAATCTGGGCTCGGACAATGTAGATTCATTATGCCTTGAATAATGAAAGTGTGGGGTGGGAACATCGTCGCGTGTTCAGACCAACCTTTATTATTTATTTCAAAGTCTGATTAGATGACCGTGATATATTTTGAAACTGTCAATTTGTATTATTAGTAGAAAATGTACAAATATTATGTAAATTTTTTAGTAAGGTAGATCGTACACTCAAAATCGTAAATATACAATTCTTATAATGATAATGATGACTTCTTAGTGAATTTCTATCACCTTGATTTTAGAATATACTCTAAGAACACTCGAGGAAATGAATTATTTAAATAAATGAAATCATTTTAGTACTATAAACTCCAACTATTTTACTATATCCTCCTCATTTTTAGGTTGTTTTAACTACAGAAGAGTAAGGACAAAAGAGGAAGGAACAAAGGAAGGAGTGATCCGATCGTGTTTTCAATAGGAATATAAATTCTAATTTTTATCTCTATAGATAACACGGTTGCTTAAAGTGGCTTTTTGGAACAATATTATTGTCATTCGCCGTGTTGTGCCGCTGTAAGAGAATCCATTATCCCGTACCATCTCGTGGGTGGAAACACTGCGGTTTCTAAACCACCACCATAAACCATACCAAACCAAACCATAAACCTGCCAAGCGTGGCAACTACGACAATTGTTACCCCTACAAGGCAATTTGTGGGCGAGGCCTATTCAACATTAGACTTTTAATAGGCTGTAATGAATGATGAACGAATTATAGTCATTTATTTTGTCCATTGTTGATTTTATCGGCGAAACTATCGCTCTTTTGTTAAGCCAATGTATTTGTTTTGAACTTTAATTTTTTTTATTAAAGTTAATGCGAAATTCGGGTAATGGCTATCCATCAAATATCAAATATTGAAATTATTTTGCAACTTTTTCGTCTTCAATCAGAAGTTGCCTGAGAAAGACCACAGGCACTGAATCGCTAATCTACGTGTTTCTCTTGGTGATTGCGGCGAATTCTATTTAGTATGAAAGAGGCCCATATTCAGATGTGCACTATTTATGGGTTTGACTGCCTCGTAGGTCTAGTGATTGTAAGTATTGATCATGCGATCTCAGGTTTGACTAAAATTACTTATTGGGGTTTTCTGGTTGGCGGTGCGTCACTCGTGCCTCGGAAAGCAGTTACAACTTTTGGGCCTGCGCTTGATCTCTCTACGTAGTAACATTATTTAATCTGTGCTCCAGTCCTGTCGTATTGCCGTCCTGTCGGTCTATGAGAGTGCGGTATTTACGTATCCGTTATCAAGTTCTTACCATAAACGGATTAGACAGTCCTGTAATACCAACATGAAACAAAACTTTATAAATAAAGCTTATACAATAATTTTCTGTACATGTTGACAAGTAATGCATTGTACAATGTCCTTCAATCTACAGATTGAAACAATGTGAAGCCTTCCAACGTACTTCACAGCGAATTATATGCAAGACAATTGGTTTTTGACTCAACCCCCGCCGATCTTCATCCTTAAATAAGTCACAGCGATGAAAACAATGGACGTATAGTATGTAAAATTTTTAGTCAACAATGTCACGATGACTCGATTCAATGAAAGTGAAAGCCGTTGAGAATTGGCGCTAAAGCTAAATTTGTTTTGGAGGTATTCCAATGCTAATGATGTTTTATATAGCAGCCAACGGATTATATAAACATGTGCTAATATTCATAATATTATTTTTAAGTAAATTAAAATTTTAGGGTATTCTATTTTTTTATCAGCCTGTAACAGGCCACTCGTGTAAATACAACAACAGGCAACGACAGTTTTGCGAGTCAATTTTCTAGTAATTTTTGCGTAGTGGACTAATTTAATCAAAGAATAAAATAAAGTAAAATAAAGAAGTGGGGGATTTTATGACTTAAACTATTTATACTATTCTTATATGGCTAATAAGTTTTTTATTGAATGATTACTACAAATATTTACATTGTTGAATTTACTGTGTGGCATTCCTTGGGGAAGGCCTACGTCCAGCAGTCGACTTGTGAAGGTTACTTGTTGACTTGTAGTTGTAATGAATGAATGAATGAACGAACGAAATTTACTATGATACTAATTTATTGAATACCAAAATATATAAAGATAAGTTAAAACAACATAAACAATATAATTACATAAATTGTAGATAAATGTATTCTGTAAGAGCTGGTTCTTCAATGATAGAGTCATTTCATTATATCATATAAAACGAATAGCTTATAACAAAATAAATTTTCAATTGAGATGTAAAACAATTTGGTATGTCTTGTACGATATATAGGCGTGAAGAAGTTGACGAGTCCTAGTAAATGCGAATTATCTAGGCGATAGGGAGAATGAGACGAAGTTATTGTATTATCTGTCATTGTATGTTTGATATCGTTCTTTAATTTTATAGTCCAAAAACTTTAAAAATTTATTTTGTAATAAAAATTTAAAACTTTAAATTATTTATATTTCGTTAATACCTACTTGTGTGATATTGTTGGCACCATATGTTGCTACCATATGTAGTCCGATAGTATAGTAATTTAATACAGGGTAAGTTATAGAAGGGTTGGCATATACGTATTACGAAGCCTAAGTTTCTGTATGCTCTATTTGTGATAATAACAATATGACAACTAAATGTAACATTGGAATCCAATAAGATACCAAGGTCACGGCTACCTGTACTTTTTGAATTATTGATCCATTTAATCTGTATGCATATTCTACTGGTTTAGTTTTGCGCAGTCTTGCGTGTAAATGTGCAAGTTTGACATTTCTTTATAATAACAGTGATTCGATTATTTTTGTAACCTGTTTAAATCTTCTTAAAGCTTTAAAATTTAAATCTGTAATTAAAAAAAATATATTTTCATCATGTGCATACAGCATGAATAAGGAATGCTTGCATATTGATAAGCGTTATACAGGAGAGGTACTTAAGTTAGAAAGACTTTGTGACACGCCAGATGTGATTTTTTATAAAGTTTGATTTGTGTCCTGCTACAACTACTGCCTGAGAACGATTTCTTAGGTAAGAATCAATCCATCTCAAAAGGTTCCCACGCATTCTAAGTATTTTTTAATTACGAAGTAAGATAACTTGATTCACGCGGTCGAAGTCTTTTTCTAAATCCGTGTAGATCACGTCAACCTGCCCTCCACCATCCATATGGTGGATAGCCTCCATGATAAAGTGTGTTAAGTTACTAATGGTTGATCTCCCTTTAAAAAAAAACCGTGCTGGGATTCTGGTAAGCCCTGACCTATAGTAGGATGAATGTAATTAAGGAATAATTTTTCAAAAATCTTCGCAAATGTATTAAGTATAGTTCTATAATTTTCGACTTTAACACGCGTTCCTTTTTAAATATGGATACCATCAGAAATACCCATCCTGAAGAGATCTATTAAATAAAATGTGTAGAGGCGCCGATAGTGCCTTAGCACATTTGGATATAAATATAGGAGGAATTTTGCAACTGCGCAGTCCCTTTTTTACGTCGACTTGCTGTAGCGCTTTAAAAACCTCTTCCTTGGAAACCCGAAAGCAATGTAAATGTCGGTCGTTGCTACAAGAAGCCATAGTTAATACAACATCGGGATTTGAAGTAGCAGGCGGGATAAAAACACTTTTCAAAAATGAGTTTAGCTATTGAATAAAACTACTTTTACGGATTTTATAGCGTTTAATTCAACTTATTTTACTTATTTTTTTATTCCCAAAGTTTCGAGTGTTTTATTAGTTTAACTCAATGTCAAGTATTTGTGTAAATATAAGAAATCATTATGTATGTAGCTAGTAATCAAAACTTATTTGACCGAAGGCGTCTATTGTATTGTGTGCAATAAAAAGACCAATTACGAGTATTTCGTTTACTCTTTGCAATTTATATAGTTTATCAATGAACTTGATACGGTCCAGTAAACAGTCATGGCACAGTTTATCTGCATCGATACGTTTGCTGGTGCTTATAGGACCTTTTACGGTGCGTAGTTGCAGACATTGATCACTTTAACTACCTACCTACCTACTAACACACTAAAGACCATGAGAATTACACAGAAAAAAAAATGGAAACGCAAAAAATGACTGGAATCAATTTGTTTGGTGTGTTTGTGTGTATGCTTTTGTTATTAATGTTTATAATTATTCTCATTTTTCTTTTGATGTTGTATGGAGGAATAGTAAATAAACGAGCACATAGTCCAACTGATGGTAAGTGGAAGCTGCGGTCTATAGACACCCACATCAATCCTGGATTATTAATCAAAATGCGACAATAATAGAATGCCACGTTGTTAGTAAAAAGAATCTCCGATACTCTGCACATCTATAGGTACGTAATAAAGCAGCATTATGCTGCTTTATTACGCTGTAATTTCGTGAAAGTGTGGCCATTTACCTGTCGAGCCGATCCATATTCGTGCTGCAATCATAATAACTGCAGCGTGGCTCTAGTTAAATTTTAGTCGTCACGCTTGCTAGGCGGATCGACGACCGCAGCCAGACATTTCGCACTTTTGACACTGCTGGCTGCTATACGTCTGGTCTGGGTATTTTATATCTGACGTAAGCGAGCGATATGATTACACCTTCATCTATTGGAAGCCATTAAGATTTTTCTTGTCAGTCACCGTTTACGTCACCTACGGGACCAATTAAGGTGATCGATTCTCTTTAGCCACCGTCAAACGGAAATATAATAAATAATTTTTCATATATTATTTCTAATTATAATAATAATAACCTGTTTATTTGTGCCAAAGACAATAAAGAGTAGGTCAAGTTTATTTTGGTTGTTATGAATAATTTACTTGGTTTATTATGTAATAGTATTTTTGATGCGATAGCAAAACGCGCCAACTAAATTGTTATGTAGCTACTAACCGTTGTTTTAGTAAGGAGTAAAAGATAAATGTGTGCCTTTGTTCTTATGCTCAATGCTTTTTAAGATAAAGTGGTGGAGTGGAAGGATGTCATCATCATTGAAACAATTATTATTGCTCTACAATATCTTTGACTATCCTTATAAAGGAGCATTCAGTTCACCTGATAGCATTTGGCTGTTGCACACAATGAAAACTTGCATCAAATTCTAGGCAGAGCCATAGCTTACTGATATACTGGCTCTCTTGAGCTTTACCAAAACCGCATTGATATGTTATAACATAAATAGATAAAAGGGGACCTAAATAAACCGCATCGGGGATACAACAGCTGTATTTCATATTCGTAGATGAATAAAGTTATGAAAGTAAAAGTTTTTGTACATGGTAGAGCCATGCTGCACCTATATTAGCTATATTAATAGTATAGTAATTGTAGCACGAATGGGTCGGCTCAACCGGGGAGAGACCACCCTCTCACAGAAAACCACGGTAAACTGGCAGCTTAATGCTGCTGTATTTCGTATGGTGAGTGTAGAGAACCGGAGACCTTTTTTACTGGAAATGAGGCATTCCATCTTAGTCAACGCATCTGCATTTTGATTTGTAATAGAGGATAGATGTAGATGTCTATCGGCCGCAGCAACCACTTACCATCAAGTGGACTGTGTGCTCGCTTGTCACCCTTATCCTATAAAAAAGTAAACGGTCAGATCTGCCACTGATGATAAGGGTTTAAAAACTCCTTACTTACACTTTACATAACGTTCGTCTAGACAAGAAAAACACTACAATACAAGTGCAAGGATAATAGTTTTGTATAATTGCACATGGAACATGGTATAAATAATGTTTTTCTACGTATTATATAGGTAAAAAGATCAACAGTGCGATAATATCAATTATTAAACAGGAAATTATGCTTGTACATAATCTAGGTTTTGCACTAAGCCATTAAGAAAATTGTACTAATATGGTGTTAAATGTGAATTGGAATTTTATTGGCTAATATCAAAAATTACATTGTATTAAATTTATAAAGCTAATATTTTCATTCACTTTTTCTAATATATAATTAGGTGGTGTAATTAGAATATCCGCTACTCCATATCGTCCCGCGCGTGACGTAAGAGACGACAGAGGGAAACCAAAAGATGGGCAGCAGCATCTTTCTTATTAAAACGACTAATATATAAAGTATAATAAAGTCTGCGAAACCTGGAAACTATGGCAAATATCCCACTCATAAGTCCTATGTTCAGCAGTGGACTTTGATAGACCCAAAAAAAAACCAAAATTACTTTTATTAAGTTTAATTTAAAATATATTACAATTAGAATAACTAATACTAATTAAATCTACACCCCGCCCGATGTTAGAAACGAGGTGCAGTATTAAAAGAACTAATACTAATTAAATCTAATTAAACCTACACCCCGCCCGATGGTAGAAACGAAGTGAAGTGGCATCGTGGAGTTCCGTATATATAATGCTGTCGGATGACGCCGCGAGCGTCACTGTCAATCCACGGCAGCTACATTTCCCATCAGGTTAGCAGAATTGCCTCCCTGCATTAGGTTTCTGGTAAAGGTGCTATGTCGGTTGACATCGTGTGTCATTGTGAGTCCACGGCGACCGAGTTTCCCATCAAGTCAGCAAAACTGCCTCGTGGAAGCAATGTTGAAATGTTGTGTGGGAAAATGAGGTAGCCGCGTAGTTCACGGTTTTGATATATGTAACACCTCCCCCCTGAGAACAGCAACTATTTCTGAGTCTTGAGATGATGAAATATTGCTGTCTTCTGTGGTTCAGATTTTCCAGGTTTCGCGTAGATGTCTTCTTTGGATGGGAGTTGTGAT
The DNA here is from genome assembly GCA_963668995.1 of Parnassius mnemosyne. Classification (NCBI taxonomy): domain Eukaryota; kingdom Metazoa; phylum Arthropoda; class Insecta; order Lepidoptera; family Papilionidae; genus Parnassius; species Parnassius mnemosyne. Next base: position 42,582,926 of record CAVLGL010000104.1, on the reverse strand, counting down.
GCTTTTCTAGTACACTACAATAGTCCGTAACGTTTTAAAGGAAGAAGGCTTGTAAGTACCAGTATAATTAATATCATTATAGTGTAAAGTGGGATGGTCGTATGGTATAGGTATTTCGACGAAATTTAGTCAACTTGTAAAATCGGTTGTGACATCAGATTATGTTGAAATTCATGTAATCTCTTTAAGTCAATAGATTTGAAATGTATATGAGACGAGTTATTCAGATGAGTAGCTGGGTTTTATGTAAGCTTCGTGATCTTCAAAGGCTGCCCTTTCACTCGATCGTTGATGTTAGTGATGGTAAAATCCGTAGTATACAGAAATCAGTTCATTGGGAGGGTAACTAGGTAAGAACCATTTAAGATGCTGTAATCCTCTCGCCTGCACCGAGTATGTATATTCGTGGCGATGGGGAATGACAAGACGTAATGTTTCTCATCAAGTTCTTCTAAAGCTGTTCTGGACAGAGTGACGGTGGTCATCTGGCAGGTCTTGCTATGGGATTAATTAATGATGAGTTCTTGGGTGCAATCTGGATGCTGTCGAAGCTGATGGTCCATATTCTCAATGAGTTTCATTCTGGTTCCTCTGGGATCGATGTCTGGATTTATCCTCCGATCTGGACTCCAGATTCTTTGGATACCCGATGACTAGTGGCAGTGGTAGCGATTTCGATGTTAGAAATTCACTAACAAACCGCACTGAGACTACTCGAGTATCCTACCGACTGCGCCAATTATGGATGTCGCCGCCGGAGGACCCAAAAAACCCAAAATTACTTTTATTAACTTTAATTTAAAAGATATTACAATTAAAATAACTAATACTAATTAAATCTACACCCCGCCCGATGTTAGAAACGAAGTGTAGTATTAAAAGAACTAATGCTAATTAAATGTAATTAAACCTACACCTCGCCCGATGTCGGATGACGCCGCGGACGTCACTGTGAATCCACGGCAGCTACATTTCCCATCAGGTTAGTAGAATTGCCTCGCTGCATTAGGTTTCTGGTAAAGATGCTATGTCGGTTGACATCGTGTGTGTCATTGTGAGTCCACGGCGACCGAGTTTCCCATCAAGTCAGCAAAACTGCCTCGTGGAAGCAATGTTGAAATGTTGTGTGGGAAAATGAGGTAGCCGCGTAGTTCACGGTTTTCCTCCAAAACCCACTATACGATGTTAATGGGAGACTTCAACGCAATACTAGGCACAAGAGAGAACGGTGAGCTGAAAGAAGGGAAATTGAAGCTGAAATGAAGAAATAGAAGCTGACCGACTTCATTGAGAAAGAGGGACTCTTTATCATTAACTCTTTCTTTCAAAAGTGGCCCCACAGGAAGTGAACCTGGTCGAACCCCGACGGTTCAACAAAAAATAAGATTGACTTCATTATGACGACCAGATGACAACTGTTCAGTGATGTCTCAGTGAATGCGATGGTGAAAACTGGTAGCGATGACCGAATGTTTAGAGGCACACTGAACCTAAACGTTAAGTTGGCGAGGTCTCCGTCTCCGTCCCCCTCATGCTCTAATCCAAAGTCCCGAAACCTTTCAGCTCGAGTTACAAAACCGTTTTCAGTGTCTAGAAGACTGCAATGAAGTGGACGATATGAATGACAAGCTCGTGGAAAGTTTCCATGCGGTCGGAGCTAAGTTTTGCAAGTTCCGCTGGAGAAGAACAAAAAAACTCTCCGATCACACTCTTAATCTCATGGCTGTTAGACGGGAAATGAAGCTGCAGTCTTCAGTAGATTTGACAGCATACAGGCAACTGAACAGACAGATCTGCAAATGCATGCGGCGGGACTTACGCGACTTTAATAATGCTTGTATTGAAAAAACGATCAATCGGAATCAGGGCTTCAAAGTCTTTGCTAGAGATCTGTCTGCCAGAAAGAGCCAACTGTTGAAGCTGAAGACCGAGAGTGGCAGTGTCGTTTAAGGGACACCTGAGATTTTGAGTGAGATTGAGAGGTTCTATGGGCAGCTGTACACATCATCGTTGGAGCCACACGCAAGTGTGAGTAACGATCCAAGAGCAAGTCATATCCGACACTTTTCTGATGATATTCCGAACGTCAGTCTAAACGAGATTATAATGGCTCTCCAGCACCTTAAAAACGGCAAGGCCCTAGGTGAGGATGGAATTACAGCGGAGCTTCTGAAAGCGAGTGGAAAACCGGTACTTGTAGTCCCTCAGGAGCTCTTTAATTACGTTCTCCATGGTGGCACTACACTGGATGCGTGGAGAAGAAGTGCGGTGGTCTTGTTCTTTAAGAAAGGCGAAAGCCTTTGATTCCATCGAAATTCGGGCGGTGCTGCAGTCCCTTCAGCGGTGCCAAGTTGACTGTCGGTATATCGAATTGCTGAAGTGTTTGTACAGTAGGGCTACGATGGCTATCCGAGTACAGACCCAGAGTACCAAAACTATCCAACTGCAGAGAGGTGTAAGACAGTATGACGTAATATCCCCGAAACTCTTCACCGCTGCATTGGAAGACGTTTTCAAGCTACTGGACTGGGAAGGATACGATATTAACATCAACGGCTAGTACGTCACTCACCTTCGATTTGCCGACGATATAGTCCTTATGGTAGAACCGCTGGAGGACCTAAGCACCATGCTCAATGACCTCAATTGTGTCTCTCAACGGATAGGTCTTAAGATGAACATGGACAAAACGAAGATCATGTATAACGTCCATATCACACCTATGCCGGTAGTTGTTGGGAGCACTAAGCTCGAAGTTGTTGATGAGTATGTTTACCTGGGACAAATAATCCGAATAGGTAAGTCCAACTTCGACCGAGGGGTAAATCGACGGATTTTTTATTTATTATTTTTTAAAAAAAAAAACGTTACCCCCACACTAGGATTTTCTCCTGTATCGTGGAGGCAGTTTACAAACACAAATTTCACAAGGACAAACATCCAGACCCGGAACAATCATTTGTAGGCCATACAAATACTTAATCCGTGCGGGATTCGAACCCGCGCCCCCCAGCGCAGCAACTCATTGCTAAGCCACTGCGCCACGGAGCCGTCATCATAATTCAACTCGGCTGAGCAGCGTTCGGGAAATTACGGCACATCTTCTCGTCAGGTATACCTCAAAACTTGAAAACTAGACTGTTAAACCTGTGCGTGTTGCCAGTGATGACGTATGGAACTGAGACGTGGTCTTTCACTGCTGGCCGTATGAGGAAGCTCAAGGTTGCTCAGCGAGCTATGGAGAGGGCTATGCTCGGAGTTTCTCTGCGTGATAAACTTAGAAATGAGGATATCCGCAGTAGAACCAGAGTGATTGATATAGCCCAACGGATAAGTGGGAATGGACCGACCATATAACTCAAAGAACCGACAACCGATGGGGAAAAAAGGTTCTCGAGTGGCGGCCTCGTACTGACGGACGAAGTGTAGGGCGTCCGCCTACTAGATGGAGTGACGACCTGGTAAGACATGCAGGAAGTCGATGGATGCAGGTGGCTCAGGACCGTGCTTTGTGGCATTCCTTGGGGGAGGCCTATGTTCAGCAGTGGACTTGTTAGGGGGGTAATGATGATGATGATGAAACTGATAAAAACTGCATTTATTGTAAAACTCTCGCTATTCATACACTTTAAATAAAGAGATTTTCATATATGTATTATCCAGATCTTAGAATTAATAATATCATAAAGTAGTCAAATATGGCATAGGTGACATTTAATTAAATTTGACATTGTGTTGACTATATCATGATATAGCTTGACCAAATCAATGAATAGAGATTGTTTGGCGATATTAACTCATAAATATATATTTTTCATATTGTTATATCGTAAAATTATTCCATTACACACCGTTAGCAGCGTTGATAGCGTATTTTTGACATGCCTAATTTATGTATTTATGTATTATAAAATTTTGGCGGCTTTGTTGTGTGATTGGGGCACCCCAGTCGCACCTCAACTTATTATCGCTGAGTACTAGAGGGTACAGGTACATCTACTTACTACTAAATAAACTAATAATAAGTAACTGATGAAATTAATGAGAATTCTATTGAATACTTATTCTTCCAACATAAAAAATTGTCAGACTTAAAATATCCAAACCGGTGTCGGGCTGATTTAACGTTATTGTCACTTTTAGCAAAATTACTAACAGAAATGTGTACACAAAACTGTGATTAAGACAAAATGTCTTTAGTTGAATGTGTTGGGTGTCTATCTTCTATATAGACTTTTTTTGTATCAAGTCCGATGTAAGTAATTGAAAATTAAGTGTTCTGTAAGATTTTCATATCTAAATGATGGAATAGTTTGATTGACTAATTACAAGGTAGATGGGGTCCACAATAGTGCAAAAGCTTCTTTTCAATTTTTGTTAGTTTATTTAAGCAAATACGAGAGCCGTGTAACTCGCCGTAAGATTTCAAATCACAGGAACCAAAGAGTTCGATTCCCACGAGGACCAATGAAACGTAAGGAATTTAGGTAAGGAATTTTTATTTGCTTACTTTCCACGTGCTCAGTGAAAGAGTAAAGAATAACTTTGCGGCGAAACCTTGATGTCTAAGTAGTTTTAAAAAAATCGTGGACATGTGAAACCACTATTTTGCACCATGGGTTATTTATTAGCAGCCCTGTGCACAGTAGTAAGAAGTTTGTAAGCTGCTTCATTACTTTTTACTTTAAAAAGTACTGTAAATATCAAAGACAGCAAGTTTTAAACGCATATTTATTTTAATTTTCAATATGAGTAAAACTACATTGATAGAATCTTGAAAGTAATCCGGTAACCGAACCGATCCAAACGTAAATTTCATAGTACGTAAATAACACAAATTCAATGCGCACCGACACCAATCATATTTTAATTGCAATATGAAGTTTCGATTTATCACGTTCTCGGTGTTAAAGGAAAATATCGCGAGAAAACTTTTATTTTATTTTATTTATTAAGCATAATTATGTTACATTATCCAGTACAATACTAGCATACAAACCTCTAGGGGTTTATCTACACTAGAGAGTCGTCTTATAAAAACAAATGTGTATTAATATTAAATCACAATAATCCAGTATGAAGTACTTACTACAATAAGTATGGTTGATTTATCAAATATGATTTAAGTTTACTTTTAAACAGTTTTGATTTACCGTATGTGTTTTGTAATTCTAGTGGCAAGGCATTAATAAAAGTAGGTACAAGATGGGCCAACTTTCTTGCTCCATAGAAATTTTTAGTTTTCGAAAGTACATACATGTTGGATTTATAAGCTATATTTCGTAGATTTACAGGTCGTTTTCTAAGAACCTACATATATAAGAAGTTAAAAAAATATTTCGGAAATAATTTTTAGGTATATTTAAGTGAAGTCGGTCAACCCGCATTTGAGTCAACTCAATTAACTATTTTTTGTCCTAAAACTAGCTGCGGCCTGTCCTCCGTAGTGGGATGTATATAGGCTGCTACTTTTTTTACTTTTAATAAGCCTGTCCACTGTTGATCATAGGCTTCTCCCATTGTTTGTCAAATGGGCCGGATAATTGTAGTAGCTTGGCGAGTAGGTTGGGAACCGCAACTTTTTATTACTCTGCACTGTTATCAGGAAGATGCTGCCACCTATGTCCTTTTTCAGTTTCCCTTCTGTCGCCTCTTACGACATCCACGAGACGAAATGAGATATTGATTTCTATTTCGCCGCCTGTACATTGCTAATATATTTCTACTCCCGTTCATCATATCCATTCCCTCCAGAGATTACGAAATAAGTTGGATATTATCCGTTGTTGCCACGCTTGGCAGGCGGGATGCCAACTGCATCTTTTTATTATTTTGAACTGTAATCAGAAAGACGCTGCTGTCCATCTTCTCTATATTTCTACTCCCGTTCATGAATATATTCCCTATCTACATTTATGAAATTTTAACTTTAATTGAAGTAGTATTAATGATATTTCTAAATTGAAGGCAACACGAGCGAAGCCGCGGGTAAAAAGCTAGTAGTAAATATTTTAGTCGATTTTAGTATTGTGTAGTGTAGTAAGTTTTTTTAAGTTAATTTTTCGAAGTGTTCTTAATTATTGTCAAAGTTTATTTGCTATGTTTTTACTTAATATATTAGTTATACTATACGACTTTGTGATTTTGTCTTTGCTCTCCTCCTAGTTTTATTTTTATAGGGCGGCAAATCTTAAGGTGACCATATTACCCTCACGTACCTTAGTTAATGAATATTCGGTGGTAAGGACGTAAGAAAATTCATAAACCTCACGTTTCGTGGTTGTTATTAATATAATAGTTTAATTAAGGGAATTGTCAAGCAATCTCTTAGCTTAAGTCCTACGACTGAATACCTAAATTTAAAGAACAGATTTGAAGCAGCGTCAAGTTCGGCGCTGATATCACCTCTCAATTGCGTTTAGTAATTGTGGCAGTAAAAACAATGAAAATATAGTGTATCCGAAAAGCAAGATCTTTGTATTGTATATATATTAAGTATTTATTATACTTGTATGAAGTACATATATAAAGTGACACACTGACCTCTAAAATTTTCCAGAAAACAATAAATGTTAATACTCTGACTTTGAAACATTATTAAGGTGAGAGATGTACTTTAAGACAACGGAACTAAATATTAAAGAAACTGAAATACAAATATGTTCCATAAAAAAGATTAAAGTACGCCTTGTGTGTAGCTATAAGGCAAAAAATCATTACGAGTATACTCTTCAAGGCAAAAAACTATGCAATAGTGAGATTAAATTTTACTTTACTTTTAGCATATCGTTTCGGCGGTAATAAGGAATCCGACAAAGTAGCTTAATACAAGAAATTTCATTCAAATTTTGTTCTGGAATATTCCCCATTTAAAACGTTATAAACCTAGTGGAGGTTGTTACAAAGGTGACTTGGGTCAGAGAACCTGCTTAGTGTGTTCCGGTTTGTCGTATAAACTTTTTGTTGGACATAAGTTTTCGACTTTAGATTTGGATATATACCTAAATATTACTAACTGAAGCTTGGATACTTCTCGTGTCTTGGGCTGTATTTAACTTTAAAACCAACTATAGTGAAATAAATTGTACACAGAAGTAACTTTCTGCCTCTTCATTAGAAGATTTCCAAACGTTTGATAAGATAGTTTTAATTTGTTAAATCGTTGGATAGTACAAGTATAATGTTTTATAGTTTAATTTTAGGTGATTTAGATTTTAGTTACGTGTAGTTTTTAAAGAATATAGTAATCTCGTATCAAGTAATTAAAATAAACAAAGAGCAAAGAGCAAATCTTTCAACAAATGCATGCTTTTTTTTTTTTTTTTTTATAGGAGAGGGGGCAAACGAGCATGCGGCTCACCTGATGGTAAGTGACTACCGCCGCCCATGAACAACCGCAACACCAGGGGAATTGCAGATGCGTTGCCGGCCTTTTAAAAAGGAGTAGGCTCTTTTCTTGAAGGTCCCTAAGTCGTATCGGTCCGGAAAAATCCCTGGTGGTAAACTATTCCACAAGGAAGTTGTGCGAGGAAGAAAACATCTTCTAAATCGCACAGTGGTGGACCGTCAATCATCCAGATGGTGTGGATGTTATGGGGAGTTCTGCCGCGATGTGCGTTCGTGAAATTTGGCGGCTGGGATTAATCCGAACAATTCCTCAGAGCACTCCCCATGGTAGATGCGAAAGAAAATGCAAAGAGATGCAACATCTCTTCGCAGTGCCAATGAATCGAGCCGATCGGAAAGGGCTCGGTCGTCGACGATTCGAGCCGCTCTGCGCTGGATGCGGTCAAGTGGAAGGAGCTGGCACTGGGGAGCCCCTGCCCAGAGATGGGAACAGTATTCCATGTGAGGCCGAACCTGCGCCTTGTAAAGTTGCAGGCGGTGTGCCGGCATGAAATACTGTCCCGCTCTGCTGAGCACGCCAAGCTTTTTAGAGGCCAATTTGGCCTTCTCTTCCAAGTGACCACGAAACTGCACGTCACTCGATATGTCGACTCCGAGGATACCGATACTGGCTGAGGCAAGAAGGGGAGTGCCTTGAAACTGAGGAGATACGACAAAGGGGTTCTTTTTAGCGGTAAACGCGCAAACTTGTGTCTTCTGAGGATTAAACTGGACTAGATTTAGTCGCCCCCAATCCGAGACTTTGTCCAGCAAAGACTCGACTTCAGACACAAGTTTGTTCCGGTACTCGGCGACGTTTTCCCGAGAAATATTGGCCCGGCCGGTGTATAGAGCATCACCAGTGCTGTCATCCGCATAGCAATGAATGTTACCAGTTAGCAACATATCATTGATATGCAGAAGAAACAGCGTTGGTGATAGCACACAGCCTTGTGGAACACCAGCGTTAATAGGCTTGTAGTCAGAACATGCACCGTCTACAACGACCTTGATGCTCCGATCTGCAAGAAAGCTGGTGATCCAATTGCACAATTTCTCGGGAAGCCCATAGGAAGGCAGCTTTGAAAGAAGCGCTTTGTGCCAAACCCGATCAAAGATGCTAGTTGGAAAGGTCTGTTTCCAGCTATGAACTGAGTTTGATGAGAGAAAAATGTAAAAATATTGCATGACTTCTTGTATTTCTTGCCAGGTTGTCACTCCATCTAGTGAGGTGCAGTCCTATACTACCTTACCGGTACGAGCCTGTCACTCGACAACCTTTATTCCCTATCCATTGATCTCTTTCGAACTAAATAGCCGGCCCATTGCCACTTCTGCTTGTCAAGGACCGCTCAAAAATGCAAAATCCAAATTGCACAGACTGGTGATAGGAGGCCGCAATACTAGTGTGTGAGGTAAACAACTATCCACTCTCAATCCATCATATCTACAAGGTGAGTATGGCCGGATCTTACCACACTTGCCAGCTAGCTTATTGGAAAGTAGATATTAGGACTATTGAAGTAACTCATTTTTATAATGTTATAGTTATTTGTCAATTGTTTGAGACATATATTATGATTATATATATATATATATATACAATTATAAAAATATTATTTTTTATATATATTTTTTATATATTACAATTATAAATATAAGAGAGCCGAGATTTAATTGATTGAGCCAAGTAATAGTCAAAGATTGGGAACAGCGAACGGGTCACGGTGGGTTTCGAGTGGTACTTGAAGTATATGAGCTAGTCTATAAATTGTTTAGAATTAAAAAAAAAATTACAGATTTGGAAAGATGGTCTAAATAATGATTTCGAGGTTTAGAACCTATAACATTTAATTTACAGATTACAGAGGTGCAAATGTAAGTTAAAATAACACAAATTTTGGAATGAAAAGTAATTGACTCCTGGTTCACTCTTGTACTCCTGAAGTCAATAATTGTTGGTATTATCGTAAAATTTGAGTGTCAAATAAAGATGTTACTATAAAGAAGTCTAAAAGTAGGTATAGCGTTTTAATTTTTCATTATAAATGCCATACTCGACAGCACATAGCTTGATGATGATAATTTTCCTCTATTAAAACTATACACAAAGGGAAGGGAAGTGCGACACGTGTGTAGTTATGACTAAGTGCAGTACACGTGTGATTACGGCAATTTTAACACAAATATTCTCCATAAAGTTTATGCAATACAGATAAACGTGAAGGGTATGACATTTTTAATCTCATACCCTTCACGTTTATCTGTGAGACTCTACCACAGCATATTTATAGCAAAAATTGCAAAATCCAAAAGTGCACGCCTCAGGAGCGTTTTTATTTTCATCATCAAAGTTAAAAGAAATTTTGAAAAAAAATTTTCTTTTAATCGTGATAACAACCAGCAATAGAGATCATTCTGAGGATAAATGGAAACTTATTCAGAAAGAATTATTTCATTTCTTTGCGTACCTATATTTTTCTGACACATGAAGACAAACAAGTGCACAGACTAACTGACAGCCGTACAAATAATTGTTTTAGCTATATTTCTTTGTAAATATAACAAAAAAAATACGCTGACTTTATTATTTAATATATCTAGTTTTCAAAACATCCCTTTTTATTGATTTAGTGTTTAAATTGAGACATACTAACAATTTTATATTGCAAAATCGTCACTAGCGGCATGTTCAGAGTAGAGAACTCCCACACGCTCACGCGTTATGAGGCGTGCAATTGAATAATAATATTAATAATAATAATATTTTATTTATTTCTCCCACTTTTTATATTTGTTATGTTTCATTTCTTACATAAATAGTTTAAGAGTTTTAAGTTGTTGTGGGAGACAGGAGCCCAAACTAGGTAACCCTGTGCTATGGGTCTCCTGGCTCCCCCTCTTGGCTTTGTTACAATTCGATGAATATATACCTAGACATGAAGTGAGCGTTGCCTGTGAAGATCGAATATAAGATTTCTTAGATGTAAATAACAATAAAAAGCATATTGCAATATGTTTAAAATTGAAGTATATAATCAAAATGTTATATAAAAGCATATACGTATACATATATAAATATACATGAATGTGTGTGTGTGTGTGTGTGTGTGTGTGTGTGTGTGTGTGTGTGTGTGTGTGTGTTAGTGTGTGCGTGTGTGTGTGTGTGTGTGTGTGTGTGTGTGTGTGTGTGTGTGTGTGTGTGTGTGTGTGTGTGTGTGTTTGTGTGTGTGTGTGTGTCATATTTATTTGTGTTTTCATATTGATTTGTAATGATCCCTTTAATATTGTTTTCGTGCTTTGTTGTAGAGATATTACCAGTATTAATTGATAGAGCATACTGTAAAAATCTAAGTGTAGTGGGTAGTGGCGCAGTAAGAGAATCCGCTAGTATATTTTTGTTCTATTTCACGATGAAGCGCCCGTAGCCTACGCACACTAACACAATGTGTGTATGCACGGTTAACAACAACCAAAGTTAAAACTTCATCGTGAAATAGAATAACTATACCCCATATCATCTAGTATGTGTTGTAAGAGGCGAAAGCGGGAAACTGAAACAGGAGACGGGCGGCAGCATCTTCCTTATAACAATTCAATTTTTATACGTGGTAGAGCCATGCTGCAGCTATATTAGTAGTATAGCTGTAGTACGAATGGGTCGGCTCGACAGGAGAAGGACCACGCTCTCACAGAATACCAGCGTAAAATCGCAGCTTCACACTGCTGTGTTTCGTATGCCGAGTGTAGAGAACCGGAGACCTATTTTACTGGAAAAGGGGCATTCCATATTTGTCTCACGAGTGACGACGCATCTGAATTTTAATTCTTTATTGACGATAAACGTAGATGTCTATGGGTTACAGCAACCACCACGTGGAAGCAAAAGGAAAACGCGGAGCGCTCAACGCTCCGTGTGATGTTTCGGAGCTGTTCTATTTACAGCGCGGTCGAGGGTTCGAATCCCGGGTCGGGTTAAAAAATCAGTTATTGAGTTTTTCCAACAAAAAAATCTCAGTAGCTGCCGGGAGTCAGGAAGTTTGCGGTGGCTCACCTCTGCGCCTCGAAAAGCACAAGCCGTTGGTACAGCGCCTGATCTCTCTCCGGAACTTCAGAACTTTGACAGCGCGATTTAGGCTTCGGTTCGTTTCGCTTACGGCGCCGCCACATCACCCCCCTTTGTTCAGACTGCAGGTCGATAGTGCAGTACAGATGTCGATAGTGCAGTCTAGATGTCGATAGTGCAGTTTAGATGTCGATAGGGCAGTCTAAATGTCGATAGTGCAGTCTAGATGTCGATAGTGCCGTCCAGATGTCCACGAATATGCAAGTGCCAGGGAAGTGTCTTATAGCCTGCGGTGAGCCAAAAGAAGGCAAGTAATCTGCGAGAGTGCCGTGAAGTAGAGGTGAAAAGTAAGGCTCAAACTCATGCCGAGCACTATAGTGCAGAGAGTAGCTTGAAGGAACAGGAAGCATTATTGGAATAATGCTTCCTGTTAGCTTTACAAGTTTCATCGCAGCACTGGAGTGCTTGTAAAGCTAGATGGCTTGCAGAATGTGAAGACTGCAGAAAGAGCAAATGGATGGGATACTTGAGGACGATGACGAAAGCTTCAAGTTGAGGTTTCCGAGAAACTGGTGACCAAGACGTGATGTAAATACGTTACCAACAGTGTTTACATCACGTCTTGATCTCCAGTTTGGCCATGGAAGAAAAAGTAAAGATCTCCCTCCAGGCAAGGTGTTCTGCCCAAGGAGAAGCCAACGTTCCGTGTGTTATTTCGGAGCTGTTCTATATATACCGCGTTAGCTTCAGAATTTTGATAGCGTGATTTAGGCTACTGTGCTTACGGCGTCGCCACAAATGAATGAATAAGAATAATAAAATGTATTTAAGTATTTATCTTTACAGATGTTTCATAAAGCTAATAATAATTTAATGTTTTTGTTTCAGCGTTCCATTTTATAAATGCTGAAGATTTTGGCTACGACGGAGTCAGAGGTATGTTTAAACATATTATTATAAACTCTTAGTGATTCGTCCAAAGACACTGTCAGTTGAATTGACAAAAGGTATGGTAGAGAAGAGGATTTTACGTTGTCCTCCTTAACTGTTTAAAGCTTGTATTGCGTTTAAAATAAGTAGCAGATTTAGTAACAGCGACAAGGAACTTTTGTATAAATATTATTTCTACTATTATACAACCCTCTACGAGTAGCATCTTGAGTGGATGTTAGTTTAAACATATTCCGACTTCTGTGCTCGCACAATTTAAATTTAATTAAGTGTAGTGATTGGCCGATTAAGGTGCTTGATAAGAAATGATCGTGAACGTTATATTTGACATTCTGAACTTCGGCAGTGCAGTAATCCAGCAAATGTCAGCAAACTGCTCCATAATTTATTTATTTAACCTCTCAAAATTAAAAGAGGGCCTAATCTGTATGAGCTGTTGTAGTGTAAAACTATGTATGGTTGTTTTCTTTACATTTACTAAATCAAAAAAATTCAGACGTAAAATAAAACAATATATGAAGTACTTATATTGTCTTTGGATTAAATATTTGATGTATATGTATATTGGATTAAATATTTATAAAACAGTAGACGAAATATTTCGTTTGAGAATTAAACGAAATACCTACGGCTACCTGGACTATGTGCAATTCTGTTTTTCTGTTTCAAACTTTTCAAAGGCATAAGATCTCAGTTTGTTTGTGGACCGAACCGAACAAATAAACTTTTCGAGGCATAACAGTATATCTCAAGGTAGATTATATCTAACAATACGTATAATATTTACCAACAATCCTTGTAGAATAAAGTCGAATGACAAAATAGCCTTACGCGTAAAATAATTTAAAAGCATAAAAACTGAAGTCAATGTTCGACCTTCTAATTATACTAAAAGTTTGAGCATAAATACTATAGTTCTTATAATGGCTTTATCCGCGATATAAATCTTAAAACCTCGATAGATCCGACCGTATGCATTAGTAAATCTACCAGAACTAAAAGAGATAGAATTATGATTGTAGGTGCTTAGAAAAAGCGCGAGATACTGGTTTTCGGACTATTAAAGTTAATTTGGTCCGATCTTGACCAACCTTAACTGGGAGAGAATACCAAAAGGCATTAAGTCCGGCCCTTTGTAATCCTTTTTTTATAAAGATGTACAGTAAAGTATAATTTTTTTTTCATAATCAAGCAGATAAAGCAATGGAAGCTTGCTTGAAAAGAGCTATTAAATATTTTAAGTCCATGTCATTATAAATAGATCATACGTGCGTTTGATTGAAGAGCTACTTCCTATTAATGCGTTGCCAAAAGGTCGTCAGCATGGCTCGGTACCAACACGTTGTTCAATTACAATATAAATGTATCTAGCTGTGTCACGGGGTGACAGTTTTATTTCATTCAATCAATTTTTTAGGTAATCCACATATATTCTTCTTCATCCCATAAACAGTTCAATGTTAATACATATAATGGCTATGTTTGGCAAATAGATTGACAATTGCAGCATCAGACTATGATATATTATGAGCAGTTTTTGATAGGTTCCAATCAAAATTTGTATGCCATGAAGTTGGTCGATTCTAATCGGACAGTTCAAACGTCTTAAATTAGTAAACTATAGTCGGCTCGCATTACTATTAAGAGACATCCATAAAATCCAAAATCTTTCACTTAGACAATTTTTTTTTGTTTTTATGAAATTGATATTATAGTTATTTAGTAAAAGTCAACGAATTAAGGTATTAATTTGCGGTATTGTTTGTTATGTTTTTGCAATATGTATATATGTGGTAATGACCCGTGCATACATGTATGCATGATGGGTCATTATCATCATCATAAGTACATTACTAAACATAGGCTTCACCCATAAATTGCCACAAAGTCCGGCTCTAAGCCATCGACTCCCAGCATGTTTCATCAGGTCGTCACTCAGTGGCGGATTTACCAGCAGGCTGAGTAGGCGGGAGCCTTGGGCTGCCAATTTGGGGCCAATTTTTTTGATGTCTTCCAGAAATTCATATTTATATACCAAACTGTTATTAGGTCCACATAAAAAAATATTTTTCTACATTTTGCGTAGTTGCGTTTGGTGGCTTGACCATTCGCTACAACTGTACAGACACACGTGTGTGTCTGACTGAAATGCCGAATTGACTTTATACCTCCTCCTATATAGTCTTTTTTATTTCAGTTCTTGAATAAATATTAGTTAGAATGAGTGATGAAAACGACTTAGTGTAATTGAGTATAAAAAGAAGGCCAACATTTAAAAATAATAACAAGCAAAGATTATCCGTAAACCGATAAAAATTTACAGTTTTTTTTAAAAAGTGGAAGTGGAAGTAAAGAAGAAAGGCCAGGAACTTCAACAACATGCACTGACACAATACAATCTGGAAAAGATGAAACGGATTTGATCTCTGCGGCCCAACAACAACAAGTTATCTGTTGAGCAATCTACTTTTGAAAAAACTGATATTTATGTTATTGACCAAGAGGCGGAATCATCAATAAATATGAAAATTGAAGATGCATCTCAGAATCAGATGTTATGTAATGTCCAAGGGCAAACTATAGTAAATCTAAACAAAGATCCAGCTTTATAGGAAATAAGATGCGATACGATAAGGGAGATTATCGCAAGATACGGCTTCGATCAAAGCAAGTCTTGTGACTTTTCTAAAAGTGGAAAAATATATGCTGATCATCATCGCTTCATGCCAGTTAGTATATTCCAAAGAAAAATTAAAAATAATGACCGAAATTGGCAGGTTTATTCTAAAGTAAAAGAATCTGCATATTGCAAGTCTTCTTTGACATTCGAACACTCATTTCTCAGTTTGAGAACGAAGGATTTAATGATTCGAAAAATGCAGAATACCGGGTAGCTCAGCATGAAAACTCTGCGCGTCATAAAGATTAATGGATTTTTTTAAAATTGAAATTTAGAAATGAGATTGATGGCCTACACGACGATGTACTGCATGTCCAGACTGTTGAAGAAATTTACTTTTTTTAATAACTTTTTTCAGTAACATTCTTTGTTGCCGTAATAAATCGACTGATTTTAAGAGACCTCATTTTCAGAGGAAAGAATTAAAGGTTCAGTAATCTGCATAACGAAAATTATTGTATGATTTTGGAACTGCTGAATTTGATTCTTTTTTAGCCAGTCATAATTGAATGATTTGGGAATCAAAGTTCTGGAAGTACTAGTTCCTTACCAAAGACAGTTTGCCTTAAGTTTATTCTTTTGATGGGTCATGAAGTCTTGAAACAGATTGGAGACGAGATAAGAAATGCGAAATATTTTTCCTTAATCATCGATTCAACACCAGATATAGCACATGTGGACCGACTTACTCATTAAATACGTTTTGAAAACAGACGGACCGAGTGAAAGATTTCTTAAATTTTTGCCCTCAGTGGAGTATTAAGCTGAAGAAATGTTTTCTGTCATTATTTCGGAACTCAAAACACTGGTCATAAATATTGACAATCATATGAAGACTCGTGGACAATCAGATAATGCCGCGAACATATTTGGTGCGTACAATGGCCTACAGGCAAAAATTCAAAGCCAAGCCCCTTTCGCTTTTTTCGTTCCTTGCTTTGCCCACTCTTTAAATTTAGTGGCAACTGCGGCTGCTGAATCTTGCACAGAGGGTTTTCGCTTCTTCATGTTACTTCAAGAAAACTAGGTTTTATTTTTGTAAGTTCGACAAAACGCTCGCTAAAATTAATGACTGAAGTAGGAAAAGGAAAAACGCTAAAGAGAATAAATTTGACACGATGGTCAGCTAGAGAGGGCGCATGTTCAAGTTTGAGAGATTCTTGACATGAAGTCCTTAAAACTTAGGACTGTTACAAATCTCTTTGCAAGTTCTCATAGCTGAACGAGAAACATTTTAGTATTTCGAAGAAAATGCGATGGAATTAAGTGTACTGCTCCGAAGCGGTATACAAAAGACATGGGGGTAAAGACAACAGAAAAGGAAAAAAAATACGAGGAAACACCCGATCAAGACATTGAAAGAAGGTATGAGTGATACTTTCAGGGTATTTCAGGACACATTTCTCATCCACATTGATGGAATCATATCCGAATTAGAGAAACGGGAGGAACAAGTTTAATGAAAAGTTTACATTTTTGACCAAAATGAGTGAATTGTCGTCATCAACCCTTACGGGAAAAGCCCTTTTCTTAGAAGAAATGTGTTAGAGACTGACTTAGTTCGAAAATGCTTACATTCTCAATGCCACCTTTCTTCTGGAAGAATTTTGGTGAAATTATATTCTGAATCATTGAAAAGTCTATCCTCGTTCAAAACAGAATTCGCAAAAGGTTTATTCAAACTTTATATAGAAATTCGCATGGCTATATGTACACCAACGACAAATTGTTCGGGTGGGAGAAGCTTTTATTGCTTAAAACGGGTGTAAAATTATTTAAGATTTACCTTAAGCCAAAAAAAATAAACGCCTTTGCTCTTTTGTGCATAGAGTCAGAACTAGTGAAAAATATTCATAATAATGGATTCATATAAATAATTATGAATTTGCGAATAGAAAATAGCCCGATATTGTTAAACTTTTATATCTTAATTAATTGAATTATATCGTTATCACCAGCCGGATTATTACATTGAATATATTGTTTTCATACTGTAAGTAAGCTCAATAAATATCATTTAATTACGTTTACTGAATGCACATTATTGTGAAAGTAGTATTAACGCATGCTTTACCCAGCCTTATGGCTTATGGCAATGGCCTTGTGGCAAGTCAACGGATTCGCAGAGCAAAAAGGAAGCTCAACACAACTTAGTGCTAAGGTTTGTGAACTAAAGGATAAGTGATGGAAGGCAAAAGCAGATAGCTGCACTGCCGTAGAGAAGCTTTATATGTTATTAAATATGAATGATTGCGATTGAGAAAATATATTCACTTTTGCTTCAAGAGTCACTTTATACGTGGTAGAGTTAAACTGCAGCATATTATGGCTGCAAGATGAATTTTGCTCAACTCGGAATTGATCACGGTCGCCCAGAATACCAGCGTGAAATCGCAGAATAATCCTTCTGTTTTGTATAGTAAGTGACACGAACCAGAGACTCTTCTTATTGGTTAAGAGGCATTCCATTTGCCAGGAAGCTGCTGGGTTTTAAGGTCGTTCGTCACCCTTACTTGTTTAAAAAACTCCACATTGACGGCGAGGCTCTGGCGACTGACTGATGGTGAAAAATCCATCCAAACACCGAACCCAAATTCAACAGACTGGTGATATATGGGCAAACGTTCCGCGCGTGCTAGTGGACACAAAGACAGTTGTTGCGATTCATGTACCTACGAGTTTATGAATGCGTGTCTCAAATCTAACGCAATTTTGCTTTTCCTTCTCAATAGAACTCTAGCATATCTTTTACAATTCTCTTGATTCAACCATTCATTCGCAATAAAGGGAAAGTCGACAGTCTACTCTATTATGGTCACTATAGTGTCTAGAGATAAGGACCTTACCACCATCCAGCAACGAGGCAATCTAACTTGTTTTTCACTTGCAAATTGACATAAACGTAGGAAGCAAATGATGGCTTGTATCTTGTAGTACTGATTGCTACTTCGTACTCTGTAGTTTACTTTAATCATCTCAGTATTACGGAGGAATTATTTAAAAGTTGATTTAGTTTTAGGTTTAGAAATTGTCTTATAATTATAAGTGCCTAATGATACTTAGAGCAACGCTATGGGTTGTGCGTGGTGGCCGTGTTGTTCTAATACATAGCAGACACAGGTCACAACAATAATTTATTTTATTAAAAGTTTTTGAGATTCATTAAATGCTTTTTTTTAAATATTTGTACAGATTACTGATTTTAATATTTTAACAGATTCTAGCTGTGGTGCTCTCACAACGGCCACAAGCTGAATTATATATTTAAAACCGATGATCACGACTATGAACACTATTTATCTGGTCATCAGTGTGTTGCTAACATCAATAATAACGTATCCCGCTTTGGCGTATTACCACATCGCAAAAATACTTCTTGTACTATTATTTAGAATAAATAATAGTACAAGAAGTATTACCTTGCAGTATACGATCCTATCGTACGTGAGTTGTGTATTGCCAGCAACGCAAAATCAGGAATTTGCATTTAGAAAAACCCAAAATTAGGGGCTTTTTAGGTGCTAATGCCAAGTTTAAAGATTAGGTGCTCTAAAATTTTCACCGCAACGAAATTTTGAATAACGACTTTATTTTTATTAGGGACGTCTTGTCATCGCCTATAATTGCAGCACTTAATTAGGACTTAATTCCTTGTTATTAATATTTATCCTATATCTAATAACTTCATTGCGTTGCTAGCGATACGTTTTGCCAGCAACGCAAATTTCAATCGTTCGTTGCGGTGAAAATGTTTAAGCACCTAATTTTTAAACTTGGCACCTAATTAGCACCTAAAAAGCCCCTAATTTTAGATTTTTCCAAATGCTAATTCCCGACTTTGCGTTTCTGGCGAGACACAACTTCGTACGTGTGTATCATTTTTTATTCTTCTTCATCAGCTTCAGTAGAAGTCCATTGCTCAACATTTCTCCATTTCTGATCCTTAGTAAAGAGGATTTGCCTTAATCATTCGGCCTACCAGGCAGATTGACGTTTGCTATACATTACGATTCACACCTTTGATATTGCTCCTGATGTTGGTGTGCTTTATTTACGCCTGACGCAAAGAAATGGTTACCCCGCCATCTATCGGAAGACATAAGATCTTTCGGACATTTCCCACAGTAACCTCTTACAACACTCATGAAAAGAAATGGGATAATATATTCTCTTATAGCGCCACAACACAGTACGTGTATTGTGTTTATAATTTATAGAATCTCTCTTTAGTATAGTAAATATAAGAAAGCCGTTTTTTGTAACTATAATGTATGTGTTAAAGTATTTATCAAAATACCGAATAAAATTGAAACTTAAACTTTATACAAAAAGTTCTGCTGGCAAATTTATGGGGAACGACTGATTCTAACGGTGTTGTGGCGGTGTGAGAATAGCCACTATTCCATATTAGGGTGTCGTAAGAGACGACACACGGAAACAAATCAGGAGATTGGCAGCAGCGTCTTCCTAAAAACGACTAGAAATAAAAAAAAGTGGTTTGCAATCCGCTTGCAAAGCATAGTAACTGTGGAAAATATCCCTCCTATGAGGCAATCTATGAGGAATTCCTATGTTTAGCAGTGGACTTTAATAGACTGTAACGGTAACGCCAACCTACTGATTCTTAAATGTTAACTGTTCCTAACATAATAATGAATAATGTAATAATATGAATGGCAGGGCCAACATACTGGGGTGAGCGGTACCAGGAGTGCAGAGGTAAACATCAAAGTCCCATAGACATAAACATACTACGGGTCAAACAAGTAGCTTTGCCTGACATCTCATTCGTGGGTTTTGATGACTCTATCGACGATGTGCACGTTACCAACAATGGACACACAGGTAAGGATTATTGACGTAAATTAAGTATATTGGAAGTAAATTTAGATTTAATTTATTATAGAATACAACTGCTTACCTATTTTATGACTGCGTGGCTGCATGTTTGGAACATCTTCATAGTACGGCTCTGTGGCGCAGTGGCTTAGCAATGAGTTGTTGCGCTGGGGGCCGCGGGTTCGAATCCCGCACGGAACAAGTATTTGTATGGCCTACAAATAATTGTTTTGGGTCTGAATGTTTGTCCTAGTGCAATTTATGTTTGTAAACTGCCTCCACGACACAGGAGAAAATCCTAGTATGGGGGTAACGTTTATATAAAAAAAGAGTACATTGCGGTTCCCGAGTTAATTAAACTCCTAATTCAGTCAATAATCGTGACTTGATATTTTATCTCATAACGTACTATAATTTTCTTAATTTATTATGTACACAAACAGTCTGCAACATCAAACATTTATAACAAAAGTAAGGTTTTAGTGTCTGAATATTCTTCATCTTCTTTATTAGCTTGTAGAAGTCCATTGCTTGACATGAGCTTCTCTCGTTGTAGAAAATTCGCTTTATCAACGCGCTTGGCAGACGGATTGGCAATGTCTGAGTAATTTTCGTATTTTACGCTCACAAGTATGTAGTTAAAAGTTTTCTTGTCCATTTGGTTTGGTGTACTGACATAAGAATAGGTTGTATACTGTCTGTATACCCTCCCTGTGTAACTTGTATTTGATAAGATCGGAAAATCCTATACAGTATCAGAGATGATGAATAAATATTAAACATCTAAACCGACAAAAAAGTTTATTGTGTAACACAAAACATGTAAATATCAGTCTGGGGTTCAAAACCTTTACTCGGTACTGGGTAGTCAGAGATGCTGAAAAAGTCATTCATGTATAAATAAACATAAACATTGTAATGTAATTGTATGTAGTCTTATATCAGGTAGCTAATTTCCAAAAACTCTTAAAATAAGCGGCACTTCCATATGACAAGACGATAATTTTTCAGTTCTGATCGAGGTAGACAACGAACCGCACCCACGTGTCAGCGGAGGACCACTCGACGGAGACTATATCTTCAGTCAAATGCACTTCCATTGGGGCGATAATGACACTTTTGGGTCCGAAGACAAGATCAATCATAGGAGGTACGAAATATTTATAAATTCTTTCATTGATTTAAAAACAATGACAAACGATCAAGAAGCCAAGTAGGTTAATAGATTCCGCCACCACAGAACACCATTTATAAGTAGCCATTATAATAACGAAGTTATTTACACAGGAGTGCTTCTGTCTATGTTAAACTTCTGTGAACATAGCAAATGTACATACATACATACATACATATAATCACGCCTCTTTCCCGTAGGGGTAGGCAGGGACCACTTCTTTCCACTTCCTACGATCTTTACATACTTGTTTCGCTTCGTCCACTTTCATTATTCCCTTCATACATGCTCTTCGGTTTAGGGTACTCTTGACCTGGCCTTTTTCAAGACGTCCCTGATTTGGTCAAACGTCCCTGATTTGGTCAAACGTCCCTCATTTGGTCAAAGGTATTAAAAAAGCAAATGTAAAGATATTAAAAAACCGGACAAGTGCGAATAGGACTCGTACTCTCAGCGTACCATATAAATTGTATGTAGATGTTCATCCATCTTGTTAATTATAAGTATGGTATTCGTATGTGCCGAATATATCCTTACGAAGAGGTAAGTCGGATTGAAGAACAAACTTAACATTGCAGTGGAAAATGTTGATGCTCCTACTCCAAGTGTAAGTTTGTAATTGCAAAAAAAATATAACTACAAATTAACCGTTTTTGGATTTTTTTAACTTGTGCTGTAAGACCTTGCTTCTTGCCAAATTTCTTGATTCTAGGTCAACGGAAAGTACTCTATACATTTTGATGAGTTAGTTTGCGAATTTTAAAATATATGACAGAAATTGCCTTATATTTTGATTACGTTGACTTAACAGCATTAATGTTTTACACCTTCAACTTACCACTGTTAATCTTAGTATTTGATATTAATTTTAACTCTAGAGTTTAGAGTAGATTTTAGAGCGCCTTCTTAAGAAAAAAGGTCTTAACAGACGGACGGATATCAAAGCGATCCTATAAGGTTTCCGTTTTTTATTCGAGATGCGAAACCCTATAACTGTATAGAAACGGGATAAGATTTTATGTGCGCTTTTTTAAGACAAAATGTGAATCTTTTGGATTATTCTTATTTTTGGTCTTGCACATTTCTGTAACATATTATGCCGATTCACACGGTCGTAGATTCTTGGTTCGCAATAAAACAATGGGAATTTTGAGTGAAGATACCTATATCGTGGTTGTTCGTGCAGTTTACGTCATCTAAATATCCTAATGTCGTCAACATCCGTTAGAAGTGGCAAAGATGTATCTTTGATTGTTATCGCCTTGTATATTATGTAATATTATCACTTATACAGATTACTTTTAATTTACTAGATAAGTATGCGATTTTGTTTTCGTGCAAAAAGTAAATCACGAAATTAAAAACCTTTTCAAATTATTCAATTTTCCCAAATTTGTCTAAACTTTTTTAAATATGGAAAAGACGAAGATCATCACACAAATATATCGGTAGTTGTTGAGAATACTACGCTCGACTTGAAGTTATTGACTAATATGTTCAACAAATAACTTGTACTTGTTGAACATATCCGTCCGATTAGGTAAAGCCAACTTTGACCATGAGGAACGCTCAAGTAAACGTAGGTACAAGTGTAGAGTAGCTTAGGAAACTCAGTCGCCCAGTATAGCTCTTTTCATGGGCAGTTGAAAAAAGCCTCAGTTATTCTGCGTAATAGAATTCAAAATGAAGATATCGTACCTACCGACAAACGCAGAGTAGAACGGCCCTAAACAAATGGAATAGCTTGATAAGAAAAGCTCAAACGGCCAATCAGTCGCAGTGAATTGTGATGGACTAAAATGAAGATGAATAAAAATATAAAGGCTTAAAATGTTCCCCATTCATGAATACTAAATTCGCAAAAAATAGCTGCTAATCCATTGTTGTTTTAATTGGGCATTAGTAGATATATTTTGTATTTCTAAGGAAGCATACTTATTGTAGGATTTTATTTAATTTTTTATTTAATAAAGGAAATGCAAGTGAATCAATCGAATTTGATTCGAACTCAAGGCTATTCATAGTCCTGAAATCGAAGCTAGTGCACAAACGTATGATAGAAATGACATTGTTCTGCGTCCATACAATGTTCGCCTAAGAAACAACAGTGAAACAAAAACCTTTTTAAGTCCGAAATTACACATAATTGTATGTAAGAACAATAACTCCTGACGGACACTTCTGAAAACATAGATATTAGCAGTTATCATAGAGATTTTGAGGTTATGTTTTATTTTTATGAAACATTACTATGTTATTGCTAATGTAGGCGATTCAGTCTTAGCCTAGCACTTATGCGGTAAATAAAACTCAGGTTGTGATTAGGTAAACTTATCGCATAACAAACCAACTGCACAGTGCACTTAGATTCAGAAAACATCTGCAGAAATGTATTTTTTCAAACGAAACGAAAACGCTCGCACGTCTGACGTCTATCTATTTTAACGTCTTGTCATCTGTCAACGTTATTGACGTTTTTTTTTGCGTGGCACAATGCTAATTTGGCCAATGAGAGTACAATAATATTGTTATTTTAAATGAAAACGGATGATTTTAATGTATCCCAGTTCCTTGTGACATATTGATCTGAGGTATATTTTTAAAATATTAACGTTTTCCAAGGAGGTTGTATTATAACCCCCTTGACGTTTTCATAATATATTTGAGTTTATGACAACTTTTGAAATATGTCAGTGAAGGTATTGTGCGATTGGCAAAATCACAGGAGCCCATAAACGCAGCACATTAGTATTAAAAAATAGGTACAAAGTTCAATATCTAAAAAGTCCTTTTTATTTTGATTTCACAATTCAGAAGTGTCCGTTACTATCAACTGAATTTTATCTAATGCATAATTAAGGATAAGAATTTTGGTAGTTGTCAAATATATGTTGCTTCTTAAGCGAGTTTTTATAATGTCCTTTAAATTAATTTTAATCGAGCAATTCCTTAGGATTGCAAAATATTTCTTCTTATTCAATCGAGTTGTGAACCAAGTTGTGCGTTCAAAATGTAATTTAGCTTTTATTTGGATCTAATGAGATCGATTTAATCATTTCGATGAAATTTGCGTCGGCGTAACTCCGTCTCGCTTCTTTTTCATGAAGCACAGCGCATTGCAAGATTGCAAGTAGATTTGGGTTAGTTGTAAAGCTTACTGCATATGATTTGCCGTTGCATGCTGCGCTATCCAAATAATAGGGTACTGTCAGCACAGAGTATGGGTTTTACTCATGTGTTGTCAGGCCACATGAGTAAAGAAACCGAGCAGAGGGGAAGCTACATACAAACTATGGAGTGTAGAGTAGAAGGAGAACCATCTTATAAGCTGCGAAAGTTGAAAAAGTGTCCCAATATATACTGAAAATAGAGGTTCCACAACCTACCACAATAGCGCTGGCGTCTGAAAAACTACGATATGAATATAGCTGTTGTAGACGGAGTGAAGTCAGCTGAATTAAAATATTTAAAAAATTTCATGACTAGAGTAGTTAGTAAAATGCCAGTATACAAAACCTCAACTATTTACGTAGTACAAAACCAAGCGGATTGGTCGGTCCTTGTTTATTTCTCCATCTTATTCTAATAAATTTTGGCGTTTTTTTTTAAATTTATCCTATGCTACTGCAGCGCCACCCTTATTGGACGCGTTTTTAGGGACACTTTTCATATACAGAGATGGTCCTCCTTCTCCTTCTACTTTACACTCCATAATACAAACGGCTCGCTGCGGGTACACCCATACATAGCGCAGCGATGTGTGCGTGAGCTCTCACCGACAGGTTCACCGACGCTCCGTCGGGGTACAAACCACAGAACACTATTTACAAACCGGTTTGCGCCGGCTCAGTCGGAGTGTGAATAAAAGGGCTGTTGGTCACGCGCATTGAAATAAATAGACGAATAATATTGCGTAATTTTATAGATCAATAAATTTACATTTTTTTTTACAATTAGAGTTAAGTTTAGAGATTTTTTACTATAAAATAAGACATTATAGATTTATATATATTTATATTAGATAATTAGTATTCGTATAAGCTAAATGCCTAAGTTGTACAGTATGTATAAAAATTCGAGGAAAATAATACAATAGCCAGTTAGTGGTAGTAGTGCTGGTGATGGTGATGGTGGACGGTGGTGCTGATCGTGCGGTGTTGGTGGCGGTGGATGGTACTGCTGATCGTGCTGGTAATGGTGTGAGTGATTGTGGTGGAGCTGGTAGTATCATTGGTTATGGTGGTGGACAGTGGACCACCACTGGCACCACCACCACGACCAGCATCACCACCACAGCCCTTACTACCGCCACCATCATCCTGGTAGTGACATTGGTAGTGGTGGTGTATCAACACCACAACCACCGCCACTGCCCACTACCATCATCACAGTCATTACTACTACCACCTGATTTTTTGTACTCATGAATACGTTGTCTTACGAAAATCATATTGATAGAAATATAAATATATGTAATGTGAAGCTAAGCATGAAAATAAGCAAAATATAAAACTTTTGCAGTTTCAATTTTAATTACAAATAACAGATATGTTATTATAATGACGTTACAATGAATACACATGTTGTTTTATACTATTTAATTTCTTTTTTCCTTAAAATTTTCACATGCATTAGGTGATAACCCTATCAGAATAGGTAATTTTCGACGTTGTTAGGAAGCTTCCCCTCTGGTCCTTATTTTTTACTCTGTGGTCAGGTCAGGGGCACTCTGCAGTTTAGGTTTAAAGCTACAAGTACACGGCGAGCTCGTCTTAACGGGCCAACTCAGAGAATTGCCGCCACAGAACACTATATATTATAATACCCTTGCTGCCGCGCGCCGGCTGGGTCACACGCGTTCGCATTAAAAGAATACATTGTTATCCTAGTAATCATAACATGTCAATCAATTTGTTTTCCTTCACTGAACACAAAATTGATGACATACTTTAAGTAATGACCTCATCGTAATTTAACAAGGGATCTTTAATAATTTAAATGTTATAACAGTTTTTATTAAGTTGAAAATAAAATTGTTATAATATCACAATTACGTAAAACATTAAGAAGTTAAACTCTATAACAAAATGAATTCGTAAAAGTTAAGCAATAAGGAAATGAATTTTTTTAAATCTTCTACATACAAACATAATTTTTCAAAAAGTCCAAGAGTCATAGGCACATAACTGGTAATAGAATATTCAGATTAATTATTCTTTAAAAGAAGACAACCCTTACGTAAAGAAAAGATAAGAGTTACGCCATAGAAAGAGAGGTCGTAACTAGAGTCGTTATTTATTTAAATGATTTTGCACAGTGCATTTTCTGTACCCTGTACTATTATGTGTTCTGTGGTACTGTCTAATATATCTCTTTCCATTTAATGTAAAATAATGTGAGCATGAAATAATAACCTAATGGTGAAGATGAAACACTAATATATTGTTACGACCTTGGGGTTCGAGACAATTTAAAACTGCCGAGTGAATTATCAAAATTGACACTTTAATTACAGAACACTAATTATAACTTAAAATCACACAAACACCAATACGATACTAGAAGAACTCGATACTAGAAGGCGGTAGTGGTAATTAGTGTCACCATGTACCAGGTATTAATGGTGGCGCGCAACAATATTATCATCAACACTCTGTGAGCAATCTTAAATTGGAAAGGATTTTGCCGTAATCGCGCAACTTTGGGTTCGTAATATTAGGCCCATTGCATCTTTGCCGTTATTCCATTTTATTTCTTTAAATCTGGCTATGTGTTTCACTTTTAATTTAGTTGATGCAAGTTAGAGGGTCATGGTTTCTTTACGTCGCTACCGGATCCCAAAGTAACACCGACAGTAAACAGAATAAAATGTTTCAACATTATTCTAATATACTAACTGTGCATTTGATTTCAGTTTTCCGATGGAGCTCCATATGGTTTTCTTCAAAGAGGAATATAAGACTGCTCAGGAAGCCGTCAAACATTCCGATGGTCTCACAGTACTCGCCTTCTTTTATGAGGTATCTATTATTTTCCAGTACAATAACGCCTTTCGCAAACAATTTTCTCACGAACAAATTGTCTTCATTCTATGGCTCCATTTGTAATATTGAAAAGATATTATGCTAATGTTGTTTCTGACGCATTCCAACTGAATTTACATATTCTAGTAAATTCAGTATTTTATTTGAAATGAAACTGAATACTTACAAATACTTTGAGTTGGTAAATATAATATTTTTTGATACATTTAAAATATTTTTTTATAAAACAAACGAACAACAACGTTACAAACGAACTAACAGGCCACCTGATGGTACGTGGTTAACGCGGACTGCAGACGCGTGCAACCAAAGATGTAAAAAATAAATAGCAATGATCCGTGTAATAAAATAAAATGAAGCGTCTTACAACCGCTCTTCAAACTAGGTAAGACACATTACCTTAGCTAATTAATTATTAACATCTTGAATGTTTTTTTTTATAGGATAGGGTGACAAACGAGCATACAGTCCACCTGATGGTACGTGGTTACTGTGACCCATAGACATCTACATCTATCCTCAATAAAGACTCAAAATGCAGATGCGTTGTCACCCGTGAGGACTAAGATGGACTGCCTCTTTTCCAGTAAAAAGGGTCTCCGGTTCTCTACACTCACCATACGAAACACAGCAGTGTTAAGCTGCTATTTTACGCTGGTATTCTGTGAGAGCGTGGTCCTTCCCCGGTCGAGCTGACCCATTCGTGGTACAACTATACTACTACTATAGCTGCAGCATGGCTCTACCACGTGTAAATGGAATGGATTTCCGCGAAGTACCGCCTGATATATAATTACCTGCAACCGACTCCAACTAAAGAAGGCTACAGATGCGTTGCCACCTCTGAGGACTGAGGACCGAGGTAGAATGTCTTACAGCCTGTAATTATACTAGCTTTCTATACCTTTCAGACCAGTAGTGTACACAGTTGTGCACGCAATGCTATTTGGCGGCAAAGATAAAAGAGGTAGAAGGGTGGTAAAAGTAGGCAGAAATGTTAGTCCTACCACCCAGTCAATATAATAAGAAAGGAAATATAATTTATATTCATATAAATTCCTCAACTATTTTTAATGAGCCGGGCAGAGAAAGTGTCAAAAGCATTGGTGAGATCTAAAAATACGAATACCTTTGAGGTTAGAGATTTTGGAATTTGTTCTGTCTGCGATGTCTGCTGTTAATGAACGTAATAAAAATTAGAGGTATCTGTTTCAATAACAATATATCTCAATTTTAATATAGGAATATATCACTTCTTCTACATTTTAATATTAATAAAACAGGGATGCAAACATTTCGATTTAGATTCGATTTTCTACATCGAACGAGGTTTTATTGACAGGTCTTTAAAATAATTGTAAGTATAAACATAATAATAATAATATGTATGTATGTATTCCTAAAGGATGGCGCCGTCGACATCTGTCGAGCTTGTCGCCATCCCGGTGAGTCACTTAGGCATGTCATCTCCGGTTGTTCGGCGCTATCTAACTCTGAGTATTTGCACAGACACAATCTAGTAGCCAGGATTCTACACCAGGAGCTCGCTCTGAAATACGGTCTCGTGGATCGGTAACTGCCGTATTATAAGTACTTGCCGGAAGCCGTGCTCGAAAATGACCGCGCCAGGCTCTACTGGGACCGGGCCATCATCACTGACAGGACTATTCTTGCGAATAAGCCTGATATTGTGCTGATGGACCGGGCACAGTCAAGGATATTTTTGGTCGACATTACCATTCCTTATGACGAAAACCTCGTGAAAGCCGAAACAGATGACAAAATATCTGGACCTGGCTCACGAGGTGACCGACATGTGGGGTGGTCTGCCGACCGAAATTATTCCTGTGGTCGTTTCTGCGAACGGGTTAATCCCAGTCAGCCTCTCGGGTCATCTGAGGCGACTGGGACTCCGTGACGGTCCGCTCCAGGTTCAAATGCAGGAGGCGGTGCTCCTCGATACCGCCCGCATCGTCCGCCGGTTTCTTTCCCTTTCCCCCTAACCCTCGGCCGTCTGGTCTCCCCTGCCGAGGGCTTCCATCTGGTTGCCTTTTTATATATTTATATATTTTTTATGTATTTATTTTATTTTATTAATATTTATGTATATTTACCATTTTAATTTACAATTATATGTTTATACTGCCCAACCAGATGAAAAAACTTTATAGATACCCCAAAAATAATATGTATTATGTTTATTTGTATCTTTCTTACAAATATATACCTTCTAGTACAAAGTCAGACTCCGAAAGTAGATCCGGTTTTTGTCAGTGGCATGTCGGAGAAAAGAACAAAATATACGAGAGAACTTACGCAGGTGACAGATATTAGTTGGTGCGCTGCAACAAAGTCGACTAACGAAAAAACTACCGTTCAGTGTTAAACTTACTAAATAGCATTATAAAAGTACACACAAACAGAGACATTATCTTTCTTTACGTTCACCTGTTTTTTTTTGCATAAAATCTACAATAGTTCCTGCGTGTAATCGACCCTAAGACCGGGGACTCACTTCGAGATTCAGTTCAGTGTCTTGAATATACAGTCATCATTGGGCGGCAGAATTAATCACGCAAACTTATAGTACTTATTAGTCGAGGTTTTAAAGAAAAAGTGTAGAAAAAACGTTTTTGCGCTAGTTTTAATGAAAAAGGCATATGTGGTCTAAAAGAGCAAAAGACCATTTGCTATTATTAACCGCCGTCGTCTCAAACTTTATAATTAATTATGTTTATTACGACCATGAACCGTGTTCAATAATGCTGCAACAAACTACAAATGATGACTCTAAGCTTCAAAAGCATTTAATTATGCAGGGGAAAATTTTTGATAAAATAGGTGATAGGAGTTCTCTTCTGCCCAGGTGTCTGTCTGGGTAGATATCACCTTCATACATTGAGTTATATGTACTACGTACTAGAGAAGCTAATCCAAACAAAAATTGTGCGCTACTCTATGTCTTCGCGCATGCGCAGGAGATAGTAGAGCCGCGCATGCGCAGTGGATATATTATTACCTATATTATATTCATTTGAACAACAAATAATTTTACTTACTTGACCACTGAATTATTATTTACATCCTGGTTTAAACTTTAGTTTGAAATCTCGCATTATTAGCGCCGATTCACACTGCATGAATATTGAAGCCACACTAAATGACACTAAAGTACTCGTAAGGTGTACGGATTGCAGTACAGTTCAGTTGAACACAGTGAATGTTCGGAATGCGAAATCTAATGCGTAGTACATACCTAGTCAGGTCATAAGTATTGTCACACAGTAAAAACTTTTCTTTTAGAATGCTGGCCACAAAAAAGTTTATTGAATTCGAATTTCGAATTGTTCATGAAAATAAATCTGTATACTTTTTAGAATTTTACTTATTTTTAAATATGGAGTGGATGCTTAAAGAAGACAGTGTTGCAGTTATTGCGTTGCATCGTTGCGGTTACGCGCCAATTCAAATTTTTGACTACTAATTTTTGAAATTTGAATATAACCAAAAGATTCGTTTATCGTACCATCAAACGATACAATGAAGACTCTAGTGTAGATGACAGGTCAAGAAGTGGTCGCCCTCGGTCTGTTAGGACTCCAGCAGTGATAAAAGCTGTGAAGGCGCGAATTCAAAGAAATCCCAAACGTAAGCAGAAACTGTTGGGGCTTAGCTTTCCATTGACGTCAGTGGAGTTTGGTGTTGATACCTATTTTTACAGAAAGATTACACTATTATAAGCACACACACAATGTCTGAATATACGGAAACGCGTAATTTTTGAGAAAAGAATAATTGAAAATCAATTATTCTTGCAATGTTTACGTCTAATTTGCTAATAAACTGGCGCCATTTTGTAATGTCATTGTGGACGTCAATAGGGATGTCGATTCTTTCCGAAAAAGGTCGATTTTTAAATCGATTCAAATCGTAAGCTGATGTATCGGTTCACAAAAAATCGATTTCTAAAATGTCTATATTTTTTTAATGTTTCTATTTATAATGTAAATCTGTAAAATACGTATCAACACCAAACTCCACTGACGTCAATGGAAAGTCGTACCACTGTTGGCCCTTCAGATGGGGTTAAGCAGAACCACGGTGAAAAGGGTGTTAAATGAAGACTTAGGGCTATGGGCATATCGAAGAAAAACAGGACATCGTTTGAATGCTCGTCTAATGGACCTGAGACTGAAGAGATGCCGCGGTTTGTTGAAGCGGTACGCGGGAAAAAAATATCGGGAAATTCTTTTTTCGTATGAAAAAATTTTTACCGTAGAAGAGAGCTACAACAAACAAAATGATAAGGTGTACGCACACAGTAGTGAAGAAGCGAGCAACCGTATACCGCGTGTCCAACGAGATCATTTTCCATCCTCGCTCATGGTATGGTTGGGAGTTTCTTATTGGGGCTTAACAGAGGTACATTTTTGTGAGAAAGGTGCAAAAACGAATGCAGTTGTGTATCAAAATACAGTCCTGACGAACCTTGTGGAACCTGTTTCTCATACCATGTTCAAAAACAGACACTGGATATTCCAACAAGATTCGGCGCCAGTTCATAGAGCGAAGAGCACACAAGACTGGCTGGCGGCGCGTGAAATCGACTTCATCCGGCACGAAGACTGGCCCTCCTCCAGTCCAGATTTCAATCCGTTAGATTATAAGATATGGCAACACTTGGAGGAAAAGGCGTGCTCAAAGCCACATCCCAATTTGGAGTCACTCAAGGCATTCTTGATTAAGGCAGCCGCCGATATTGACATGGACCTCATTCGTGCTGCGATAGACGACTGGCCGCGCAGATTAAAGGCCTGTATTCAAAATCACGGAGGTCATTTTGAATAAACTTTAGTGTCATAAGAATCCATGTTTTGTTAAGTTCATTTTGGTATATAAATGGTTACATAATGAATAAACTTGTTTCAATTATTTTATATTAAACATGTGACAGAATTTATGACCTGACTAGGTATATATCGATGCACTGCTGTTTCATTCTGAAGCGTATAGAGAGCCAGTATAATTACAGGCTGTGACGCATTACATCTTTTTCTTCGGAGGTGACAACGCATCTGTTGTAGCGTTCTTTTTCCACAGACGTCCATGCACTGCAGTAGCCGCTTACCATGAAGTGGACTGTAAGTTCTTTTGAGGCACTCGCTCGTTCTAACCTACCTAATCTCGATTTGACACTTATTCTGCTTATATATGTATATGGTAGGGCTTTTTTTTATAGGATAGGATGACAAACGAGCACACAGTCCACCTGATGGTAAGTGGTTGCTGTGGCCCATAGACTTCTACATCTATCCTCGTTTGCGAATCAAAATGCAGATGCGTTCTCACCCGTGAGGACTAAGATGTTTTGCCTTTTTTCCAGTAAAAAAGGTCTCCTCGTTTTTTACACTCATCATACGAAACACAGCAGTGTTAAGCTGCTATTTTACGCTGGTGTTCTGTGAGAGCGTGGTCCTTCCCCGGTCGAGCCGACCTATCTGTGCTACAACTGTACTACCAATATAGCTGCAGCATGGCTCTACCACGTACCTATAAACTACGTTGCAGCTATATAATGGTTGTAGCACGAATGGGTCGGCTCGATCGCAGAAAGGCGGCGTCTCACAGAATATCATACAGATACCAGCATAAAATATCAGCGTATGGTGAGTGTAGAAACCCCTTTTACTGGAAACCAGGCAATCCATAGATATTAGTCTTCAGACACATGTAGAGGATAGATGTAGTAGATGTCTGTGGACCACATCATCCACTTACCCATCAGGTGTACTGTTTGCTGGTTGGCCCTTATTCTATAAAAATACCAGTGACACGGGCACACAAAATTTAACAATTTATTTGTATTAATGTTTAATACAGCTACAATATTTAGCGGTGTACACTATGAATGCAGTCGTCATACCACTAGATTTACTGAAATATAACAAACACAAAAAGGCACATAGAATCACGTATAATCTACAAAATTTTCTTCGTTTAATGAATTGATCGTGGAAATATTGCAATACCTACTTGTGTCGTATTTATTAACGGTTTTCCTCGATTATTGTAATAACCGGTACCTACCTATATTGTGTAAACTTGTTATAACCCAGTAATTACGCGAACGTTCCGCTTTGCATACTTTTTTGTTAACTTGTTACTGGGAAGACTTCCTGCGGTAGCGTCATTTCGTCATCTGACACTAGAGCCAATGAGCCCATTAAAACATAATATTGCAAACTTCACCTTGTGTCGACTTTTTTTGGGTTTAGCTTATATTACTTACCAGATTTATTGCAATTCACAATAATAATAATGTCCTCCAGACTGAATTTCGGTCACGGCTGCTAGTCTCAAC
This sequence comes from Parnassius mnemosyne, assembly GCA_963668995.1. NCBI lineage: Eukaryota > Metazoa > Arthropoda > Insecta > Lepidoptera > Papilionidae > Parnassius > Parnassius mnemosyne. Next base: position 42,549,425 of record CAVLGL010000104.1, on the reverse strand, counting down.
GGAGACTAGCCATCGGCGCAGACAGGATTATAGAGCCCAAGTGTATGCCCAAGCAAAGGTGCACTCTCTATTCCCTCACTCTCATAATCCGATGGGACGGTAATCCGATGGGACGGTAATCCGACACGGCCAGAGAGAGATCAGGCGCAGGACCAACGACTTTACGTGCTTTCCGAGACACGGGGATGAGACACCGCCAACTTCATGACTACGGGCAGATACTGAGAATTTCTTGATGGAAAAACTCAATACCGAACTGATTTTTTTGTCTCGACTCGGGATTCGAACCCGTGACCCCTTGATCAGCAGTCGCACTACTACAACCACTAGACCAACGAGGCAGTCGTTGACCTAGTGGTGCAATTCACAATATCAGACAGCTTCAAATATTTCTCATGTTGATACTCTAGTTATTATTACAGTTGCTATATTATATTGTTTAATTTTTCGTTTGGTTCGCTGTACATACTTAAAAGTAATACGAGAAAGTTGCATAATAGGTAAATTATAAATATTAGAGACGTCGTAGCTCATGGTCATGGCATGCGATTAAAATTGAAAACTAACTTGAGCATGTATTAGGTATATAGGCATCACTAAAATAATTGTTAATAACAACTTCAAGAGCTAATTTACCACATGCTTGCTAAACGAATACATTGTCGGGCAACAGGCACCTTTTGATATATTTTCATTAAAACATAAAGAAATACGAAGTCCACAAAGACGCACTGCGATATAGACTCGATAGTGACGACTTAGTGGCGAGTGCAAAAGGACGACGTCTTTATTTTAAACTAGTATGTACTAAGATAGATATAGTCGAATTTAAAATACAAGGATTGATTTAAGTATATAAAAGTAAAATAAAGTTACAGCCTATATACGCCTCACAGCTATATAGCCTATATAAGCCTCCTCTCACTTCTGAAAGGGATTTAGGGCAAGGAAATGTCTGTCGCGTTACCCCGTGCGTGTTAACGGATTTTACATGTCTCTGAAATATTTTTTTTATTTCTCAGACATACAGGTTTCCTCACGATGTTTTCCTTCACCGCCGAGCATCAGCGAGAGTGGTAAATATCTTAAAATTGCAATTAACAATTTTATTAGTGCTGGCGATGATCGAACCCGGATTTGTCGCGTACTGTGAAATTTACAACGAGCGCTAAGCAATCACGACTCACATACACGAGAAGTATACGTCCCTTATCAATCCCTTATTTAACAATTTTATTTAGCCTATATGTTATATACTAGAATAGTTATGAAAGTGAAGAACTTCAGAATTGTTGCACCGAAAGCACGTCAGTTTTTATACAGGGTAAATTTTCAGAGAAGGTTCAGAATAAGTAATTTAGGCAAATAGTGAAAAAAATGAATAAAAAAGAATTTTTTCTTAGCGAGAATTGCAATCACAATGCGCGACGTGGCTAAAAAGATCGGGACGAAGCTGTAAAAATATAGAATAGCGCAAAATTTCATATTCTAGTTTAAACAGTTTTTAATCGATTTAAATAAGGTATGTTAGTGTATGTTTTATCCGATTCAGGTTTACAATTTAAATGTACGTTTTATTTGTATGTACGAGTGTGTTCGTCGTATATTCGTTAAATGTGAACCGATGTTGATGAATTTTTTTATTAAATAGGTTAATACTTCACGGCTGGCGCCATATACTCGTGGAGCATAAATTCCACACCTAAGCGTGGTAAAAATTATATTTTTAATGAAACTATTTAAACATTATAAAGATTGTGATATTACATTAATCTACTCAAAACTAAAAAAATTTTTTTTTTAGTAAAATCCGACTTCAAAGAATTGAAAAGAAGAAAATAATTTCACATTCAGCACATTAATTTTTCTGGTCGATATGTCTGAGCAATAATTTCTAGTTATATATCTCTCCGAAATTTGGTCGTAAAAAATAAAACGGGACAATTGGCGTCAGCACACATTTCTCACGGGACGCATCCGCTAATGCTTTAGAAACGGGATGTCCCGGCTCTCACGTGACGGTTCGCATAGCCTAATTGTAACGAATACCGGACGCCGCTTTTTTATATAATACTAGCTGGTACCCGGCGCGTTGCTGCCACAGAAGAAATAATTATGGAAATATCGTTTTAAATTTTGAAGAATTATATTGTTTAATCAGGAATGATAAATTAGGATAATTCATTCATTGAAGTTGAAAGTTATAATAACTTTCAACTATTTGGGTTAAATGGTCTAAGATAATTTTCAAATAAATTTGTCGCTACGATATGCGCGCCCCCTACCGTAAGTTAATTGTAATATGCCTTCGTGCAAGTGCCAGCAATAAGTTGACGAAGTTTTAGCGAAATAAAATAGATGGTCGGTATGGAATGGCAGCGCATAAAATACGAACAAACAAAAATTAATTTTTATATTTTAGATGTTTATATAATATTCATGTTACCTTACCTATATTCTCCTTTGCAGATGGGTGAAATGGTGACGATTTTATGCTCTTTTGATTTTCACTCCTGTGAATAATATTGGTGTAACTGTATGTTACCAAGGGTTCTAACCACGGAGCAAATACAAAGAGGACAATGAACAAATGAAAATAAACGCGTGACAATTTGCGGGGTGGGGGGATGTTAAGCCCCGCCCACTTTATTATTTTCCATTTACCGATAAATAGTAAAACTACTCGCATCGTTCCATATTGATGTTGCAATGTACCTTGACGATAGATGGCGGCCTGTTTACAAAATGATTATAAAAACTATAAAAATAATATTTAGGCGATTAAAAATTCTTTAGGACTGAATGCAAAACAAATTTTAACACTTTCGTATGATTATTTTACCAATACTGAGCTCTACCTTACCTTCCTACCTTTATATTTTTAGCTCCCATGACACAAAGTGTAGCCATCTAGTGTCTCATCATCATCATCATCATTACAGCCCTTCACAAGTCCACTGCTGAACATAGGCCTCCCCCAAGGAATGCCACAAAGCACGGTCCTGAGCCACCTGCATCCATCGACTTCCTGCATGTCTTACCAGGTCGTCACTCCATCTAGTGGGGGGACGCCCAACACTTCGCATGCCGGTACGAGGCTGCCACTCGAGAACCTTTCTTCCCCATCGGTTGTCGGTTCTTCGAGCTATATGGCCGGCCCATTGCCACTTCAGCTTACTAATCCGTTGGGCTATGTCGGTCACTCTGGTTCTACTGCGGATATCCTCATTTCTGAGTTTATCACGCAGAGAAACTCCGAGCATAGCCCTCTCCATAGCTCGCTGAGCGACCTTGAGCTTCCTCATCCGGCCAGCAGTGAAGGACCACGTCTCAGTTCTGTATGTCATCACTGGCAACACGCACTGGTTGTACAGTCTCGTTTTCAAGGTTTGAGGTATACCTGACGAGAAGATGTGCCGTAATTTCCCGAACGCTGCCCAACCGAGTTGAATCCGTCGATTGACCTCTCGTTCGAAGTTGGACTTACCTAGTCGGACTATTGGTCCCAGGTAAACATACTCGTCAACAACTTCGAGCTTAGTGCTCCCAACAACTACCGGCATAGGTGTGACATGGACATTAAACATGATCTTTGTTTTGTCCATGTTCATCTTAAGACCTATCCATTGGGAAGCATTATTGAGGTCATTGAGCATAGTGCTTAGGTCCTCCAGCGATTCTGCCATAAGGACTATATCGTCAGCAAATCGAAGGTGAGTGTTGTACTCGCCATTGATGTTGATACCGTATCCTTTCGAGTCCAGAAGCTTGAAAACGTCTTCCAATGCAGCGGTGAAGAGTTTTGGGGATATGACGTCACCCTATCTTACACCTCTCTGCAATTGGATAGGTTTTGTACTCTGGTTCTGTACTCGGATAGCCATCGTAGCCCTACTGTACAAGTACTTCAGCACTTCGATATACAGACAGTCCACTTGGCGCCGCTGAAGGGACTGCAGTACCGCCCAAATTTCGACGGAATTAAAGGCTTTCTCATAGTCCACATACGCCAGACAGTGGCAAATTGTACTCCTCTGACTTTTGTACAATTTGCCGAAGGGTATGTCACATACATACCCTTCGGAAACCGGCTTGTTCGGGAGGCTGGAAGTCGTCAAGTCTGCGCGCGAGACGATTCGTAATGACTCTCGAAAACAGCACGTAGACGCGGCTCAGAAGGGTAATCGGTCTGTAGTTCTTCAAGAGAGCGTTGTCACCTTTCTTGAAGAACAAGACCACCGCACTTCTGCTCCACGCCTCCGGTGTAATGCCACTATGGAGGACGGAATTAAAGAGCTTCTGAAGGACTTCAAATACCGGTTTTCCACCCGCTTTCAGAAGCTCCACTGTAATTCCATCCTCGCCTGGGGCCTTGCCGTTTTTAAGGTGCTGGAGAGCCATTCTAATCACGCTCAGACTGACGTCCGGGATATCATCGGAATAATGTCGGATAAGACTCGCTCTTGGATCGTTACTCACACTCGCGTGTGGCTTCAACGATGACGTGTACAGCTGCCCATAGAACCTCTCAATCTCACTCAAAATCTCAGGTGCCCCGGAAACGATGCTGCCACATTCTGTCTTCAGCTTTGACAGTTGGCTCTTTCTGGCAGACAGATTTCTGGCAAAGATTTTGGAGCCTTGGATTCGCTCGATCGCTTCTTCAATACGAGCTGTATTGAAGTTGCGTAAGTCCCGCCGCATGCATTTGGAGATCTGTCTGTTCAGTTGCCTGTATGCTGTCAAATCTGTTGAAGAATGTAGCTTCATCTCCCGTCTAACAGCCATGTGATTAAGAGTGTCATCGGAGAGTTTTTGTGTCCTTCTGCGGTGGGTCTTGCTGAACTTAGCTCCGACCGCATGGACAGTTTCCACGAGCTTGTCATTCATATCGTCCACTTCATTGCTGTCTTCTAGGCACTGAAAACGGTTTTGTAACTCGAGCTGAAAGGTTTCGGAATTTTGGATTAGAGCACGAGGGAGACGGAGCGTTGATTTCATTAGACCAGACCTCTCCAACTTAACGTTTAGGTTCAGTGTGCCTCTAACCATTCGGTGATCGCTGCTAGTTTTCACCCTCGCGATAACTGAGACATTACTGAACAGTTGTCGTCTGGTCGTCATAATGAAGTCAATCTCATTTTTTGTCGAACCGTCGGGGCTCGACCAGGTCCACTTCCTGTAGGGCCGCTTCTGGAAGAAAGAGTTCATCATAAAGAGTGCCTCTTTCTCCATGAAGTCGGCCAGCTGCTGGCCCCTTGGGTTCCGTTGCCCTATTCCAAATTTCCCTACTTTCAGCTCACCATTCTCTCTTGTGCCTAGTTTTGCATTGAAGTCTCCCATTAACACCGTATATAGGGTTTTGGAGGAATGCATGGCTCTAGAGATATCCTCATACATTTCCTCCACTTCCTCATCGGGGTGTGCCGAGGTTGGTGCGTAAACCTGTATGACCTTCAGCGAATAACGTTTGGTGATTCTAAGTATAAGGTACGCAACCCTCGTCGACACACTCTCAATCTTTACGACGTTGTAAACGAGAGACTTGTGGACGATAAATCCGACACCTCCTTGGGACAGATGGTCGCCCTCCCGGTAATAGAGCGAGTTGCCGGATTCGAGGATTACCGTTTCCTCCCCCTCTCTTCGGACTTCGGATAATCCTATAATATGCCAGCGTAACTTGTCTATCTCTTCTTCCAGCCCCACAATCTTCTCGTCAGTTCTCAGGGTGCGTGCGTTGTATGTTGCCAGGTCAAGTTGTCGTAGGTGGCAACCGAACCTCCACCGGAGATTCTTAGCACCCCCTGCCCCGCCGTTACCATGGTCGCCACCGTAGCCAGGAATAGCGGGGCCACCAGGGACTGGGGGCCGTCTCTTAATAACTTTATCCATTTGGGGGGTATTTGCCATAGTTGCCACGCTTGGCGAGCGGGTTGGCAACTGCAGTTTTTTTATTGTATTTTTGCTGTTATTAGGAAGATGCTGCTGCCCATCTCCTGCCTGTTTCCCTTTGTCGCCTTTTACGACACCCACGGGAAGATATGGGGTAGTGGATATTCTTAACGGCCACTACACGACCATCTAGTCTATTACATTTGAAAGCCGACGCAGATATTTTTCTAGAATCTTTTTAATAAATTAGGTATAACATTACAAATGAAATATGATGCCATCCATAGCATCAGAGCGTCTATCTGAGTAGTTTTTACACGATAAAACACAACACTTCATCCTTTTCTTCTTAATTTTTCGATACATAAGCGTACAGGACGAGTGCTGACAGTATACTAAGTAAAGCCACGCCCACTGTGATGACGTCAGGACCTAGTTAGAATCACAGTGCACATTTGCTTATGCCCTATATAGTATATTATCTATGGTTGCTTATGCCACCTCCTCTTGGTATTTGCTCCGTGGTACTAACAGTGTAGTGGCGATGGAAGAATATACACTACACTTTATAGCATCGATCTATGATCAATACTATAAAGATCTATGATGATCTTATGATCGTCCTGTGGGTGTCGTAAGAGGCGAACAAACCAGATAGGCAGCAGCATCCTCCTGATAACAACTCAAACAAAAACTGCGGTTGCCAACCCGTCCGCTAAGCGTTACAACTATGACAAATACATAACCAATACATACCCTATGAGGTAATTATGGGGGAAGCCTATAGCAGGGGACTTTTGATAGGGTGAAACGGTAATGGAATAATACATAGGAGTATTCGTTAATCCGAGGGAGAAAATCATCATATAACCTTCATATTTTTTTTATAGGATAAGGGTAACAAACGAGCACACAGTCCACCTGATGGTAAGTGCTTGCTGCGGCCCATAGACATCTACATCTATCCTCTGTTACAAATCAAAATGTAGATGCGTTGTCACCCGTGAGGACTAAGATGGAATGCCTCATTTCCAGTAAAAAGGGCCTCCGGCCACCTGCACTCGCCAAGCGAAACGCAGAGGTAAACCTCTACTTCACGCTGGTTTTCTGTGAGGTCGTGGTACTACCCCGGTTCGAGCCGGCCCATCCGTGCGACAGCAAAAGCTGCCGCGTGGCTCTACCACTGTTTATTTAAATTGTTGTTTGATGTATATTTTTTTAAATTGTTGTTTGATTCGAGTTTGTCATGATTCGATATGAGAATTGTAATAACGTAAAAATCGAATGTTTAACTGCAACATCAACAGAGACATATATACATTTAAAGTTTATTTTCTACCGACTTCAAAAAGGAGGAGGTACTCAATTCGACTGTATGTTCTTTTTTCTTTTTTTGTGTGTTACCTCATAACTTTTTTCTGGGTGAACCGATTTCGATGATTCTTTTTTTATTTGATCAAGGTCGGACCAATAGTTTTTGAGTTATTCTCAATAATTTATATTGAAGTCAGATGTACAAAATTTTAAATTATTTAATTTCAGTTGGACCGACACAAACATCCAGCTTACGACGACATAACAGCAGCATTGGCAAACGTTACGGAGCCTCACACAACTGTAGTAATGAGTCACCCCTTCTCGATCCTCAACATCTTACCATACGACTTAAATAGATATTTCACATACAGAGGATCACTAACGACGCCTCCATGTTCTGAAGTCGTGATATGGCTAGACTTCGAACAGCCTGTAAGACTAGCTCATGATCAGGTATGTTATTATAAATACACTTCTGACGTGAAGAATATTTTTCCTTATGGGGCATTAATTTCTATGTCGGAATATGCTTAAGGTGGCAGCGCTATTGGGTTAAATTAAAAGTATGTATGAGATACTTACCGTGTATTGGCACCTTTTTACACACTTTTTATATTAACTTGACTTGTATTTTTTTTTATAGGATAAAGGTGACAAGCAAGCACACAGCCCATCCGATGGCAAGTGGTTGCCGTGGCCCATAGACATCTATATTTATCCTTGTTTGCGAATCAAAATGCAGATTGTGTTTTCAGCGGTGAGGACTAAGATGGAATGTCTCTCTTCCAGCAAAAAGGGTCTCCAGTTTTCTACACTTACTATACGAAACACAGCAGCATTAAGCTGCTATTTTACACTGGTATTCTGTGAGAGCGTGGTCCCTACCCAGTCGAGCCGACCCATTCGTGCTACAACTATACTATTAATATAGCTGCAGCATGGCTCTACCACGTATAATGTATGTGTTATGTATATATGAATGTAATGGAATTTTGTAATTCAGTTAACACTTACTTTCAGAAGTCTCAGTAATCCGAAATTTTGCAGACGTATTAATAACCGATGACAATACAGTAGTTACATGTGATATACCTAACCATTTGTATTCTTGTAAGGATCATCACAGCTCATGATCGTTGCGTGTTCTTTCACTTTTTTAAGCTAATATCATGAATATTAAGTGATTCAGTCCACAAAGACGCGCTCTAAACGATAGTGTACATCTTGTGTACAAATCCTGTGCTCAGAAGTAGGTGAAAAGTAAAATTATAAAATTCCAATTTGTTCATATACTCGTACATACAGATCGAGCTAAAACTAAGAGTTAAAAATGTTTGAAATAAAGACAATATTAATATGAAAATCACAAGTACAACGAACGTTTAAAAAGTTTTGGTGGTAAGGCTTCTCTTCTGACTACCTTACCTTACTTCTTAGCTATTCTTACCTATTAGTCTGCGAGAGTCTGCTTTATTAAACCCTGTATAAGGCATGCTTTGTTAGTTGCTGTTAGACTCGACGATTTCCAACCTTCCGAACAAGCCGGTTATCGCAGTCTTTAGTACCGTAGACCACATACATAACCTTCGACAAATTGTATAAAAGATCGCAGAGTACAACCTGCCATATTATTCTTGTGTGTGTGCTCGATGAGAAACACAGAAATTAGGCCGGTGCAATTTACCTTCAGCGCTGTCTAATTAAATGTCGGTATATCGTGATCGCTCCTTAGTTGTTGAAACCACTTCACTCGAAGTTGTTAACGAGTATGTTTAACTAGGAAAAAATGTCCGACTAGGAAAGTCCAAATTGACCGAGAAGTCAATCGACATATTCTACTCGACTGGGCAGCGTCGATGAATGTAGGCGGCTCATGACATTGGAGGACCTATATTCAGCAAAAAAACATGAATGGCAGTAATGATGATGATGATCAATTTCTGATACAACATACATAAAACAGCCTGTACCGCTAGAACAGAACGTCTTTGTCGCAGCTCACATGTATCTTTCTAAAAGAGTTTCATACGTAGTAATAATAATGTATACTGAATTGAATTAGTAATCCCATAAAAACAAATAAGCTTTTTATGGGGTAATATGAGAATAATCTCCGATTGATGATTGATGTCTCAATCTGACAGATTGCGACAACAGCGACAGCTTCCGAATGCGAGCTGAAGCTAATTATATCACTGCATAGAAGATTAGAGAAAACCATTACGTTTTTAAGGAGATACTTATTTAACAGGGCCATAATATGTAAGTGTGTGCTAACACAAAGAGCGCTACCAGTGATTAATGTGCTTATGCGATAAGATCGGACATAGATTAGGATGCAGTGTCAGAGAAATAAAAATATAATAAAATAAAAAAATTTAAAAATAAAAAAATATAGTTGTAATTTCAAATTTCAGATAGAAGCATTCAGAGAGCTACGATCTGCGACAGGCAAAATCCGACACAATTTTAGACCAATACAACCCATCGGCGACAGGGTGGTATTTTACAACGTAGATAATAAATATTTCAATTACAATGAAGTGGACAATCCGGATGAAGATAATACACAGAGAAGGAAAAGGGGACATAACCGTAGCAATGTTACATTAGCTAGTGTGTATGCTGTAATTTCTTTGCCGTTGATCTCTATTTTTACTTCGAGAATAAAAAGATTCCTTAATTAACTAATAAATTTTTATCGCCTAAAAACAATAATAAATAAATACGTAACATTGAAAAAAAAACTTTATATGTAGGTAATTTTCATGTACAATAAATTTCATAATAATTAAAAACTAAAATGTAGGTTTACGTTAAACTTATAATAGCAAATTTAGATAAATAATCGTAGACTTATATATCGTGATTTATCTAATATTTAAAATACCTAATAAACTGTGATATTAATATACCTGGTATATTATTGGCATACTTTAATGCCAATAACATACCAGGCATTAAAACAAATGTGTGAGTGTGATAATTAATAAAATAAACAAATATGAAATGTATATGTGTGTGCTCTTGTTTGTACGTCAACTTAACGCATAAGACATAATTTTATCTATCATACTTAATTTTCTGCTGTCATTACGTGAAAGAGAAATGGAGTAACTTTATGCATTTCTTAAATTAACTTATTTTTTTTTATGAGTAAGGCCGAAATGTTTTAAAATGTTGAGCTTAATACAAAACTGTCCCAATAATCCGGGGTCAACATTTTAATATAAAGAGTTTTAGGATGTATATTAAAATAAATTGAAATATATAAAAGAAATTGGGACCCTCGTTTAGTTGTTGTGTTAAGTTGCAAAAGACCTTGGAACTGTAGTTAATATAATTATTTATACAATAAAAAATACTAGGTGGATGCCCCTAATACCAGCCACACCCCTAATACTAGCCTTTTCGCCTTTTTACTTCAAAAATAAGGTTTCTAGTGGTCTTAACTATAAATAATGTCAACTAAAAAATTCTTCGTATCTAGGGGTTATACTTATATTTCAAATATTAGAATATAGCTATAAATATTTTCGACAAGTTATGGTCCCGATAAAATTAAGCTTATTTTACATTATGGCTTTTTGATTTGTATGAATATGACTATAGACATAGTAATGCAGCTATTTTTGCTTAAATTTTAACGTTTTTTATTTTCATTTGGTGGAAATTAATGGGGCTGTAATTAGATATACGAAATGTATGGAGTGCACAATATCAGCCGTCAGACTGTTATTTTTGGTTTGACGTACTTTAATAAGAAGTACATAATTTCAGCCACTTAAACAACTTATTTTGAGACTTTAGACGACATCACTAAGGAAGTTAAGATCAATTCGTCTATGGCAATGAAAATATACACTACGCGAAAAGAAACGACACTTAAGCATGTGTGCACGTAAAATCGCTTGCGGCTATGTGTATGTGACTGGATGTGTGGGGGGGGGGGGCATTAAGAGGCGCGCGGGGCGTGGAACGGGCCGTCGCCGACTGCCCTGGCCGAGGGCTAGCACGTAGTAGTTCACGTCTCGTCTCTCTTAACTCACGCACCGCACGCAAGCACAGACTGACTGCGCTTTATACAAAAACAATGCCTATTCCTTTGTATATAATTATTCTACCTTTATTTAGTTACAATATTTGTTTATATGTATGGCACATTTAAATTATATATAATAGTTTTAAAGTATATATTTGTAATTTTATGTATTTATATGTATATATATACATATATATTAGTATGTATGTATGTATTTATCTTATCTATGTGCTTATATACCATTCTATATTTATATTTTATGGCCTTAATAAAAAAAAAACCACACACGTTTTTATTGTTTTTTTGCAATCCTGTCCATCCACAGGTTGTCTGGAAGAAATCGTTCTTAGCGATAAGAGCACCCATCGTATCACATTTATTTTTCTCATTTTATGTTAATATTTATGTAATTTTTTGGCGTAAAATAAAGTGTTATCTATCTATCTATGCTTCCCTATGGATTTTCTAAAAAAAATTATACATACGGCTACGAATTTTTGCAATTGTTTTGCAAAGTTTTGTAAAGTAAGTAATTATTAAAGGGTGGTAGGTAATACTGACTATTGCGTACTGAAATATTAAGTGTTGGTTAATTATATAAGATTACCATTAACTGTCGTGCATATTTTGTTTTGTCGGAAATATTAATTTTATAAAAGTTGATTTAAAATTGATCATATCTTTTATACCTAAATACATAAGTTTACATTATATCTACCTACTATGTATCTTCTTTGGCACAAGTCTATAATATTCCATTTCCTTATTTAATGTCACCGGCGCTTTAACTCTCACGTACAGAGAGTCATCGCTGTGTCTATGGTAAAAAAATTGGTTTATGAGTTGAGTTTAGAAAAGGATATATTTACTTTTCAACTAGACATTTGTTGTACAGCGCCTTATATTTACAGTTTTCATTATTTTTTGAGAGACTAAAACAGCAAAAATCATAGTTAATTATAAAATTGTAGTACTAATTATAAGGATATAGTGGCTCAAGACTCAGGAGCTTCATTTGCGGCAGTTTATTGTGAATTGGTATCCATGTTCAGCTCTAGACTTGTGATGCAATGATAATGATTATTAAAAAACTTCGAAGATTAATTTATAAGAAATCGATGTGCTACATTTTTTAATTTTTTGTATAAAAGGAAAATCGAACTTCTTACAATTAAAGCACTTACTAAAGTAAGATAAGTACGAATACGTAGTAAAACGAATTTAATAATTATTGTTATCTGTCTTAATTCATATTTCATGCCACAAATGCATAATTCAAAATAAGAAAAATGTTTACAGTGCCTCTAAACATATTATTTTAATTATCATAACTTACCTACAACAAGTATCTGCCAAAAACTCAAAGGGCACAACCCTATGCTAGGTTGGCATTAGGTACAAAAAAGGACGACATTCGGTACAGAGTGACCGGAATTTGAGCCATAACGTCTTTTTTTGCTTACCGTCATTTTTGAATTTGTTCTCGAAACATTAACATTGTAAATTAATGTTCATTACATTTTTGTATAAATAACCTATCGATTAAAACAAATGTTTAAAAATACTGTGCTCTTATTTAAAAATAACGAATTTTCAAATGGTCACTAAAAGGCTGGTAATAGGGGCATCCACCTTAAATGTTGCGCATAATATCGTAATGTCAATCTCGAAAAGAAAAATATATTATAAATTTAAGGTAGGTATTTAATTGACGATAATAAAAATTTAATTTAGCGTACACAACGACATTACAAACTATTTTTGTGTATCTTTGAAAACAATTCTATTAATTTATATTTTATTTAATTGTAGTAATATAATATATTTATAGGTGTGTTTTAAAGGCAAGTGCTTAGGTTTTTCTGCTCAACTTGTGGTCGACTGGTAAAGAGTTCCCAAAGGCATCAAGTCCGCTACGCTTTATGGAGTAACTACATTTTTCAGCTTCATTCGCAATTCGCTGGATGTTTTTGGTTTAGGGTTGCCACCTTTTTTTTGAACAAATACGAGCATTTTTCCCAAAAAAGTTACAAAAATATAGTACGTTTAGGAAATTCAGGAAATAAAAAGTACACATTTATATATACCTACTCATGTATTTTCCATATATATTTGTTATTGCTCTTCGCTTTGGCCATCAATGATCTATTTATTACCTTTAAAATTATTAATAAATTAACAATTAATTTTTAATTAAATTAACACATGCTCTATTTCTTTCTTCTTTCCATTTTATATTCATGACGGTAAAAAATCTTTCCACAAATCTTAGTTGTTCTAGATTTCCAGTCACAGTTAATATAAAAAAGCGCGACAGTTCTGTGGCGTGGCACACTAAGCGTGCTTTCTCCGCTGAAACGCTTCTATCTGCAGCGTACAGCGCTAGATGACTGAGAAGCGATTACATGCTCATGGTAAACTACTTATCGTTACGCTTCTTTCAGAAGAAATAGAAAAACTGGAACGTAATAAATGCAAACGACAGTAGGTCGACCCCTTTGGAAAATCAGAAATTTTTCGATTTAACGAAATTACAGACCTATTGCGGCCAGGGTTACAAAAGTGGTTTATACGTGGTAGAGCCATGCTGCAGCTATGTTATGGTTGTAGCACGAATGGGTCGGCTTGACCGGGGAAGGACCACGCTCTCACAGAATACCAGCGTAAAATAGCAGCTTAACACTGCTGTGTTTCGTTTGGTGAGTGTAGAGAACCGGAGACCCTTTTTAGTGGAAACGAGGCATTCCATCATAGTCCTCACGGGTGGCAGCGCATCTGTGTTTTGATTCTTAATCGAGGATAGATGTAGAAGTCTATAGGCCACAGCAACCACTTACCATCAGGTGGACTGTGTGCTTGTTTGTCACCCTTATCCTATTAAAAAAAGCAAAATACAAAAGAATTTCTGTATACACATTCTCTCGATAATTGATGCGAAATTATTGCGAATTAAATGTATCAACTAATGCAAGTCGCAACTTGTCGTAGAGGACAGTCCGCGTACAGCGCTGAACGCAGTGTAACAACGCTGAACGTGGCAGAACATCGCTGAATGCGGCAAAATAGCGCTGAATGCGGTGGAACAGTGCTGAACTCTGGCGTTAGCGTACGTATAATAGAAACACTTGCCGCGAAAGCTGAATAGACGGGAAAGCTGAAAGGATGCGTATTGCGTACGCATCTTCATACAAAACTGGTGTTTTCAATGGGCAAAAGCTGAATTGAGCTGAATAAGTGTAGTTAGTCCAATAGGCGCAATAAATATTTTATATAAATAAAAAAGCGAAAGGAGACAATGTCTTGTTTTGAGAATGGGCCCACCACCGTAACCAGGCGTAACTTAATGAAACACAGCATGTCGATTTATTCCTTATAACCAATAGATTACAATAGTAATATTAATTTTACCGTATCTAACGGGAATGCTGAGAAATTAACAATTAAAATATGTCTAGTAGCTTTCATCGGTATTATAAGTTAAAACAGTGCACTGGTCAATAATTAATAGCTATGATTAATAGTATAAAAGAAAGTTGTAGGTACACTCAGCATTAATAGGTACTTTATGGTTGATGGAATTTTTTTTAGTAGTTTGTTCTTCTTTATACGCATTTATTTTTTCCTATTACATTAGCCAATTCACGAATATCGAAAGAACTTTTTTTTTTCAGATTTTATGATTCCGGTTACATTTTCATAAAATCTTTAGGCCGTTTACTGTAATAAATTGGTATCTTTTTTATGTGTGATAAAATTAAGTTACGTTAAAGTTTCTAGTGGACCCAAAAACGATTGTCTCCTTTTACTATCTTACGTCGAAGAAATAAAGATATTTCATTTCATTTCATTCTAGAGCACTATCAAATACGCGCTTGGTTTATCTGCATCGCGTATGATGTAAAGAGAAGAGATTTAGAATGCAACATATTATATGCATTATATTTCATTATGAATGATCTTTAAATTGCAAATAGGTAATTGTAATAAAAACGAGTTTTAAAACATTAACGTTGTTTTAATTATGCTACGGTTATATTTAAACAACCCAGGCAGAAAACTGTATATAAAAATTACGATCCATAAATGCATTTTTAGTGCTATTTTTATATTAAGAATTAAAATAATTCCAGCACATTATTTTGCTATTTTTAGACGAAAATGATGTTAAGAACTTCTTTTTTTATTTTTGTACAATAAGATATACAGATTATAAAAATAACAAATGAGTATAAAGTCGACCTGATGGTAAACAAATGTTGTGGCCCAGACACTAAGATGCAATGGAATGCCTCGTTTCCAGTAAAAGGGTCATCTGGTTCTCGTCAATCATAGTACGACACTCAGTAACATTATGCTGCTATTTTGTTCAACCGTGCTCCTTCCACAGCCCTTTTGAACATTATAAGAAAACTTCTTGCGTCTTATGAGAATTGTCTTATAAGAAATTCAGTCGCATTGGTTGTTATATGAGACCATACATGTTACAACAGTCGGCTCACTCATTTAGACTGCAACCATATTATGTAGGGTCTCATATAACAACCAATACGCCTGAATTTCTTATAAGACATTTCTCAATTCAATTCAATATCAATTGACACAAGACATTTTCTTATAATGTGCAAAAGGGTTAATAAAATTCACAATTAATAAGTTTTACATTTATAAGGTTCAATTTCACTTTTGGAATTAATTCAATGTTGCATTTTTTAATTTTATTTTTGGACCGTGGTAGCTCAGGAGGTACACTTTCATATTCAGGGGCCCTCTGTTAATTGTAATTTTAACGAGCGGCATTAAATGAAAGAAAAGTACTTGAGTATTTTATTTTTTACTAGTCTCTCTCAAACCAAATAAATTTTTCACATCTGGAGGATAACGCTTTCAAACCGCCAAAAACAATATTCCTTTTATTTGCCCTTAAAATGGCTTTCAACAGCCGCCTTCATACGTCATCGACAAATCTACGACCTCGTAACTCCTTTTTTTTTCAAGTTGGAAAGTACGGTGAAGGAAAACATCGTGAGGACACCTGCATGTCCAAAAAGTATTTCGAAGCCATGTGAAATTCACCAAAGGGCATCGTGCCAGATGTTTCCTTGCACTAAAACCTTTTCAAAGGTGGCCTTTACTCAGCAGTGGGACTGTGTTCTACAGTGGGATGTATATAAGCTTACAGCCCTTTAACTTTACTTGTGCATTTTTTACGGAAAGTATGCAAGGTGTATGAAAAAAGGTCATAATTTCAATACAACTTCAATTAATAAAGAAATCACAAAGCGTTTTGTAAATTAAATATAATTAAATATGTACACATTGAGTTTGTAAATAATGTACCAAGGAATTTAATTAAAAAAAAATAAAGTCAGTCATCATCAGGTAGCTTGTTGCTCATGGTCACCATAGCTCCTATATTGTCCTCAGAACCTTGTTTCAGCCTTTCCCAGATCAATTCTGCAATCGCTTTTTGAGTTCTTCTCTCGAGTTTCTCTAATTTTTTTGCCACATCCCTTTTGAGATCCCAGTCTGGTTTTCTAGGTGCTAAACTCGAAATGTCCAAGTCTTGTAATACGACCTGTAACAGAGAGGTTTGATTTGACAATATTGAAGAAAATGGAAAGGTGGGAAAATCTGAGATGAATTTTTTACCGTAACTATTTAAAATTACTAAAAAGAATAAGGAAATTTCTAAATAATTAATTAACTTATGAACACGATGTTAAGACAGTGTAATTATCTCCTGCAGACAGAATTTCGGTTAAGGCGACCAGTCTCAAAGAAGACAAGTCATGTGCACCAGACTGGACTGTAGTATAGGATGAGTGAACGAAGCAGGTGCATTCTCTATTCCCTTATTTTCATAGTTCGAAGGGACGGCAGTCCAAAGCTACTGGAGACCGACGTCTTTACACAATGACAATTATTTGACACAAAAACCAAATAGATTTTTTTTGGTCTGACCCAGGATTCCACTCCAGGGCCACGTGATCATCAGCTGCGCTTATGACCACTGGACTAACAATGTATAAAAAGCGTTTTGTTATAGAGTCAGAAGAATTATATATAATATGCATGTTTTATATAATATAAACCTTCCTTTTGAATTATTCTGTCTATTGATGAAAACTGCATCAAAATCCGTAGCGTAATTTAAAATATCTAAGCGTACAGACGGCGGGAAGCGATTTTGTTTTATTATACTATTATAATTTATTTTAATTATGTAATTTAGTTTTTTAGTTTAGTTTAATTTACGACGGGCTGTTTTCCGCAACTCCACGTCTAAACGCGTATTTTGCGTGTGGGCAGAAATAATGTTTTCGGGCCATGAAATCTCCCTGAAGAAGTTCAACAGTCCTTTGATGTTGCAAGCAACTTCGGGGAGTGATCTCGGCGTGCAGAGATGTTTAGCCCTGTATGCAGCGACCTCCGGACATGACAGCAACACGTGGGCCGGACTATCTGTAACACCTATGGTAAATAAATGTTTGTTAAAGGAGCCATATCCTGTGATAGCACTTGTTACTATCCTGATCTGCGGCTTGTTCAGTCTCATTAGAACCTTGGTTAAACGACTGTTTATTTCAGGCAGGGCCTCCCTAGCTTGTCTACAGTCTACTAGATTTATCCAAAGCTGATCGTGTTGATCAGTGAAGTTTGTACGTACCTGTGAACGAACGTTACCAAAGGAGATTGGTATGATTGATTCCGGCCCTATAGAGGCCAGAGCCGATCCTCTTTTGGCCAGTTCGCCTGCTGCATCGTTGGCTATGGATCCACTATGTCTCTTTATCCATTGCAGAGTCACATTGTTGTGTTTACATACCTCATTTAATCGTTGATGGCATTCATATATTAGTCCCGAATTCACCACATTGCAACTCAGAGCTTGTAGTACCGCCATACTGCCGGTCAGTATTCTGATGGAGATCTTTTACCTTCCTAGCATCTATTGCTATGGCCGCTTGAATGATACCCTTACATTACGCCTGAAAGACTGTGTTGTGGGTACCCAGTGATGTGCATATGTGGATATTAAGGTCTTCAGAGAACATTCCAGATCCTACACCTTCATTTGTTTTAGAACCATCGGTGAAAACTCTAAGCTCTTTTGGGCTTAATCCCTCCGGCAGGCTGGGTTCATTTAATTGTATCTTATACTTCTTATCGAATACAAATTGTTTGGAGATCTTATCGTACTTGGAATTTTTGAGTAAATTCTATCAATTATATCTGTACGAGCGACTCTACTCTTACTCCAAAGATTCAGGGTCTTGAGTCTAATAGCAGCTAAAATCGCTTATTGTTGTATGTCTAGATGAAGCGGGGTTAGCTCCAGCATCGCCTCTAAGGCTGCTGTTGGTGTAATCCTTATGCAGCCCGAGGCGGCCATACATGCCAGTCTCTGGTAATGCTGAAACTTCTTTATAGTGGTGGCTTCATTTGTTTTGGTCCACCATGCCAAAGCGCCGTATGTTATCATGGGCCGAATTACAGTTTTGTACAGCCACAGTATAATTTTTGGCGTCAGACGTTATACGAGTACTAACAGTCAGAAGATTATACTAACTTTGTTGATTTTGTTTTCTATGTGCTTATTCCAGTTGAGTTTACTGCCCAAGGTAAGACCTAAATATTTTACCTCAGAGGATAGTTTTGTTCTGAAAAGACTTGGGAGATGATAGTTATTCAGAATATCCACTAGATATCACACACTACACACTACACTAGAGATCACACAAGAATATCCACTACCCCACTTACTTTCCGTGGGTGTCGTAAGAGGCAACAGAGGGAAACCGTGTCATAAATGGGCATGAAGAGTTAGAAGAGAGGGAAGACACGGTACTCCTCGAATCCGGCAACTTGTTCTATCACCGGGAGGGCGACCATCTGTCCCAAGGAAGTGTCGGATTTATTGTCCACAAGTGTCTTGCTAACTAGGGATACCCGATTCTTTGTTTTGAATCGATCTTCTGGATCGTAATGGATCGTAACCTCGTGAATCGATTCACGATTTAATCGTATTGTATTGAATCGATCTCATTTGATCTTGGAAAATCGTATCGTAATTTTATAAAAATATAGAGAAGCACAGTGTGCATGCATAATTATTTATTTTAACAATGCCTATTACGGTATCCAGTGAGTTTTTCCAAATAATTATTTTTGAAAAACATACAACAGGTTTTACATTATGAATTCCAGCTATCTACATTTAATTTTTTTTTTAATAAAAGCAGCGTAAAAGGTAGTATTTACCTATTTCTGTACTACCAACTCTCAGTAAAATTTTTGAAAAAATAATTTTGTATCTATTGTTAATTTTTTTTAATACAAATAAATTACTTCATAAAAACCAATTTGGTTTGACAAGGGGTCGCTCAATGTCTGACGCCGGTGCTGAGCTTATGAAATATATTTTTAATGCCTGGGAGAATTTACAAGATGCCATTAGACATTAATCAGGAAACTACAACATTACGGTGTAAAAAATTTGGCGCTTAGACTTATTACTTCATATTTAAGTAACAGAACTCAAAAAGTCGTGATCAATGGTAAAGGTTCCTCCGGATCGGTATTATCAATAGGCATTCCTCAGGGCTCGATTCTTGGCCCATTTCTGTTTTTAACCTATATTAATGACTTACCTTATCTTGTAGGGGACAATCACAATATAGTATTATTTGCTGACGATACCTCTTTAATTTTCAAACTCAAACGGCAGTCAATTAATTATGACGATGTAAATAATGCTCTATCGAAATTAGTACATTGGTTTAACGCCAACAATATGCTCTTAAACGGCAATAAGACAAAGTGTATTGAATAATTCCTAATGTAAAACATTCAAATACCAATGTGCTGTTAAATGGGGAGGAGTTGAGTCTTGTGGATGCCACTGTTTTTCTTGGTATTACTATTGACGCAAAACTTCAATGGGGCCACCATATATCTAAATTAGCAAGCAGACTTAGTTCTGCAGCATATGCTGTAAGAAAGATTAGAAGTCTAACAGATGTTGAGACAGCTACATTAGTGTATTTTAGTTACTTTCATAGTGTAATGTCTTATGGAATTTTGCTATGGGGTAATGTGACTGATATTGAAGCTATATTTGTTTTGTAAAAGAGAGCCGTTCGGGCGATTTACAACCTAAATTGTATAGAGTCCCTCAGACAAAAATTTAAAGAAATAAACATATTAACTTTGGCATCGCAATATATTTATCAAAATGTAATGTATGTACATATAAACATAAATAGCTTTAATAAGAATAAGGATGTGCATACTTTAAACAATAGGAACAAACATAAGCTTGTAATGCCAGTTACTAGACTCCACAGAATCAGTAATTCATTTATGGGGCAATGTGTACACTTTTACAACAAAATCCCAGAGCATATTCAAAGTTTGTCAATAAACAAGTTTAAAAGTTTTATTAAAGAAAAACTGTACAAAAAGGGTTGTTATAATATCAAGGAATACATGAATGAAAATAACCCCTGGGAATAAGGTAATCGCCACCATGCTGGTTCTATGAAATATCATTTAAAAATTGTATAAACGCAATTATTGTTAAGTGAAATATGTTTGAAAAATAAAAGTCCCGCTGGGTTTCTTGCTGGTTCTTCCCAGGACAGAGGTATTTTCCGAACCAGTGGTAAATAAAAAAATTACTTTCAATAAGTATTATGTAATAATCAATATTGAATAAAAAATTATTCTATTCTATTCTATCCAGTAAAAAGAGTCTCCGGTTCTCTACACTCACCATGAAAAACACAGCAGCATTAAGCTGCTATTTTATGCTGGTATTCTGTGAGAGTGTGATTCTTCTCCAGTCGAGCCGATCCATTCGTGCTACAACTATACTACTAAAATAGCTGCAGCATGGCTCTACCATGTAAAATTAGTATTAAAAGTTAAAAGTTACATCCTATATACTTCCCACTGCTGGGCACAGGCCTCCTTGCATTTCTGAGAGAGTTTAAGGACGAGAGAGTAAAGTTTTTAATATTTTTTTCCTTATATCCCAGACATACAGGTTTCCTTACAATGTTTTACTTCACCACCAATCATGTGGCAAATGTTTTTCAATATTCAAATGCATTATAATGCAGGGTTGACTGGTAGAGAATGGCATAAGGCATTAAGTCCACCTTTGTAACCCCTAGTTGAAGGTGTTTGTAATAAAGGTTAAATATAATACATGGTAGAGCGATGCTGCAGCTATATTAGTAGTATGGTTGTAGTACGAATGGGTCAGCTCGACCGGGGAAGGACCACGCTCTCACAGAATACCAGTGTAAAATAGAAGTTTAACACTGCTGTGTTTCGTATGGTGAGTGAAGAGAACCAGAGACCCTTTTTAATGGAAAAGAGGCATTCCTTCTTAGTGACAACACATTTGCATTTTGATTCGCAAACGAGAATAGATGCCTATGGGCCACAGCAACCATTTACCATCAGGTGGCATGTGTGCTCGTTTGTCACCCTATTTTACAAAAAAAAAATTAACATTACAATCCTGTTTCTATACAATATCTTAGTTATGATAGATCAACACATTTCAAGATATCATACCTTTTCTTTGCCTGCCTCGATTAAATCCTTGACTTCATTGTCTACCGCAGCTGGTTCTGCATCTTCCAGTTTAGCCTCTTGTAAAGTCTCATCTTGTGGTTTATAACTTCTGAATTTTGGTCTATAAGTATATCAAGTTAATGGTCATGTTATCAAATCAAAATCATGAACAATAAAATTAATATAATTCAACTCAGTATAATCAAAAATTGAGAAAATATTATGCAAATCTCTTTCATAAGAAAACTCACTTTGGAAGTATAATAGCTTCACCTTTAGATTCAATTGCTGATCCAGAATTGTCTGAAGGATGTTTACGCTTTAAATTTTTAAGCCTTTCTCTTCTCTTTAGGGCCTGTTCTTCTAAATTTCCAACACTTTCCATTGTATCAAGAATAACCATAATATTACTGATTTTTTTGGATTTTTTTGTTTATTTGCGATAAGCAATGTGAACTAATAAAGAGAATATAATCACTTCCTTTTCTTATAAGTTATTTATAGTTTAATTATGTCCTTCATTCACTATAATAGTTATTAAATTAACTATGAACATAAACAGGAAAAATTATAATAAGTTTGTTGTGACATTTTTTTTATAACTGGCTTTACGGCTCTGGGTTCTAGTTCTTGTGAGCCTCAAGTTACGATGTTTATTTATCCTTCATAGTACACTGCTTCATAATATGATGATGCGTCACATTGGGCAGCCCTTGAAAGATTTTAACGGCAACTTGAGCCAACAGACAGCTGACAGTTGGCGATGGTATCTCAAGGCGCCTAAGCAGACAGACACCTAATCTTGAGAATCACATCACAATAGTTTCACAATAGTTTTAGTTTCTACTAATAGTTCATATGCGCAGATACTTAATACACAAAATCGCACCACTAAAATTTAAATGTTGCAATAAACATAAAATAGAAGATGAGTTTATTTTCAAACGAATACATGGTATAATAAGTAACTATACTGTCATAATTTGTATTAAAGTGTAACTAAAATTTACACCCATTGTAATTTATTTATAAGGAAATATATGTTTTGGTTTGAACTTTTTATCGATAGTTAATCGATAATATTTGCTTTGCTATGTGTATCGTTAATCACCTTTTTTAAAATGAAATTGTTCCGTCTCTATACACACTAAACTGTAAGCTGTCACACGCAACATGCTATAAAGCAAAAACTATAGTTGTAGTTTAAAGTGATTAAATAAATTTATTTTTAATCTGGTGTAGTCTTTCATTTATATAACTTTGCCTCTAAAATTTAGCATTAAGCAATAAATAAGAAGATACTGTTAAATTTTGTGTTTTCAATAATCTGTTTCTAATTAATTCATATATTTATCTAGATAAAAATGTAAATGATTATCATCTCTAAAGAATCAAAATCGATTTCTCTTAAGAATCGAATATTGTAAGTACCGATTTTTCGGTTGCATGTATGGAGTGTAGAGTAGAAGGAGGACCATCTCTATATATGAAAAGTGTCCCTAAAAACGTGTCCAATAAGGATGGCGCTGCAGTAGCATAGGATAAATTTTAAAAAAGGCGCCAAAAGTAATTAGAATAAGATAGAGAAATAAACAAGGACCGACCAATCCGCTTGGTTTTGTACTACGTAAATAGTTGAGATTTTGTATACTGGCATTTTACTAATTAATCTAGTCATGATTTTTTTTAAATATTTGAATTCAGCTGACTTCACTCCGTTCACAACAGCTATCTTCATATCATAGTTTTTCAGACGCCAGCGCTATTGTGGTAGGTTTTCGAACCTCTATTTTCAGTAAATAGTAGGACACTTTTTCAACTTTCGCCCCTTATAAGATGGTTCTCCTTGTACTCTACCCTCCATAGGTTGCATGCCTTGTCCAATAAATCTGACCGCTGTCAAAAGGTATTTCTTAGAGTTGGTCTTAGAGTATAGTTAAACGTACCTAGTGATTATATTCTCTTTGAGTATAGTCTGTTCCATAGACTTAGAATATACTGGCTTATAGACAACCTGACAGCCCGAAAACGCGTGACCCAAAGAGACTATAAGTCTGAATTCTCCGGCAGTTACTATACTCTTTGGAATACAATCACTACGCCTAAGAGGCGGGACTTCTATAGTAAAAGTAAATGTATGAAAGTACTCCAAGCTATTCTACCAACATCAAGATATGATATTTAGTTTTTGACAAACAAAGCTGACAACATTGACGAATTACAATAGTGCTGTAAATGACTATACTCGAATAATTTTATCGAGATAATCTTTACCGACTATTACGATATTTTTTATTGATATTTTTACATAATATAAGTCTCTATACCAAATTATTTATGAGAAATAAATTTTTTGACATGAGGATTGAGTAAAAATGCCGATGAGGATAAGAAATCAATATATTTTACATACAGCAATTTGTAATTATATCTCTATAATAATTAGGTACAAATATATGTATAGAGAAAATTTAAAATAAAATACACACTATTATACTAGTAATTAATTAAGTAAAAGATAAATGACGACTCCGTAGCGCAGTGGCTAAGCGTTTGACTGCGGTATTACAGGACCGAGGCTTCGTTCCCGCACTGAACAAGTTTTGCTATGCTGTAAAATAAATAGTCTGCGTCTGGATGCTTGTTTTTAACGTTAGTTTTATTTTAAAGCGTAAAAATATTGGGTTTTTAACACTGATTGGAATAAATTGCTTTTAAGTGTAACAAATACTATGTACAAACCGCAAGGCTTCTTCACAGAGGTACATACTACTCGTAGAGATCGTTTACTAAATGTCGCTTTCAAAATAAGTGCTCATTATAGCTAATGTTTGTAGATGAATCTATAAAAATATTATTTATAACCAGGTAATTACAAAAAACTTTGAGTTTAATTATATAATCGAATTCTTAGTAAAATGTGACTTTAGAGGGATATTATCTTTTGCTACATGTAAATGAAACCTAATTAACATACACATAATTGTGGAAGTTTAAATTAAGTCCACTAATATAATAACACGTACGTAAGTGTTATTTCATCAGTGGACTTAATTTATGTGTACGTGGTAGAGACATGCTGCAGCTATATTAGTAGTATAGTTGTAGCACGAATGGGTCAGCTCGACTGGGGAAGGACCACGCTCTCACAGAAAACCAGCGTAAAATAGCAGCTTAATGCTGCTGTGTTTCGTATGGTGAGTGTAGAGAACCGGAAACCCTTTTTACTGGGAAAGAGGCATTCCATCTTAGTCCTCACGGGTGACAACGCATCTGCATCAGACTTTATTGAGGATAGATGTAGATGTCTATGGGTAACAGTAATCACTTACCATTAGGTGGACTATGTGCTCGTTTCTCACCCTATCCTATAAAAAAAAAACAGTTCACTTTAGTTGGGTTCAAATGCAATGTTTGCCACAAAAATATGTTTTAACATGTGAATCTTTTCAATTGGTTCAAGTGCCAGCTATTTCACCCATTGCTTCCATCTGAAAAAATAATATAAATAAAATCACTATTTTATTGAACAAATAGAATGTTAGCAGTCACAATTGACAATGTAGTTTCTAAGTATAGGTTGTTTCGGATTGTCATCCCATCGAACTATCAGATTTTGGAAATAGCGTGTTTGTATTTGTGCACACAATTGTACGTTATAAAAACCTCTCATGCTTAGATGGCTAGTCCAAAAATGTACTCCCGTTAAATATCATATTACAATTTAAGTTGAAATCACCACATAAATTTAATCATGTAAGGTAAATATTGCTAAGAATAGCCTTTTCTTGTTATCATTTTCATTCACGAAGTGGGCATTATTCGATAATGCCGTGTAGCGGTGGCGTTAGAGAATACAATAACTCCTACCAAATAATATATATTATTACTTAAAAGCCGGTAAGAATCGTAAAAATCATTAGAGACAAATTAAACAGGAATTAGGTGTATCAGTATCTCATAACAATTTAAAATAATAAAAAATACGGTTGCCAACTCAATTACTGAGAGAGTGAACTATGGCAAATATACCTCCTATGAGGCAATCTATGGAAAAGACCTATGTTCAGCAGTGGACCTTTAATAGGCTGTAAATTTGACAAATTTTAAATTACCACGTTAGTGCGAAATTCCGCATTATTCGACTCCTTAAGTTTACTATGTCTGTATGTATTATAGAATAAATGAATTTATCAGCAACGTTTTTTATTTTCGCTATTGGTACATCCTTGGCAGTTGAGGTGTCTATGGAATGGAACAACGGCAACAACGCAACAA
Organism: Parnassius mnemosyne; assembly: GCA_963668995.1. Lineage (NCBI taxonomy): Eukaryota > Metazoa > Arthropoda > Insecta > Lepidoptera > Papilionidae > Parnassius > Parnassius mnemosyne. The sequence continues at coordinate 42,523,306 of CAVLGL010000104.1, read as the reverse complement.
CCTTAAAAAAGGGTGAGAATAATATAGCCCACAGAACACAATTACTCTTTACCGAGAGAAGAACGCCAACTGCATACTAAAAAAAGGAAACATATGTTTTTGAGTGTACACTACAAGCGCCACTGTGGGCGCCCATATAAAACTTTTTTAGCGGAAATTTCAAACATTTGTATTCTGTAACTTTTAAACTTTTTGTTTATTTAAGGCAAATTCGAGTAACTTTGGCTCAAGCCTGAGAAACCTATTTGGTGAATTCCCATATATTTGAGAGGTTATTTTTTTTAAATTAATTAATTTATTTATTTTGCACAATGTGTGTGTGTTTTACAGTTGTTATAGAAACTATAGTACAACACATTAACCATTTCTGGTGTACAATATTATTGAATTTTATAAACATTAATGCCGTGTAGTGGCGGTCAAGAATATCCACTACCCCATATCCTACCATGGGTGTCGTAAAAGGCGACAAAGGGAAACAGGCAGGAGATGGGCAGCAGCATCTTCCTGATAATAGCCAAAATTACAATAAAAAAACTGCGGTTGCCAACCCGCTCGCCAAGCGTGGCAACTATGGCAAATACCCCCCAATGACTAAAGCAACAAACAGACGGCCCCCAGTCCCCGGCGGCCCCGCTATTCCTAGCTACGGTGGCGACCATGGTAACGGCGAGGCAGGGGGTGCTAAGAATCTCCGGTGGAGGTTCGGTTGCCACCTTAGACGACTCGACCTGGCAACGTACAACGCACGCACCCTGAGGACTGACGAGAGGATCGTGGAGCTGGAAGAAGAGATAGACAAGTTGCGCTGGCATATTATAGGATTATCCGAAGTCCGAAGAGAGGGGGAGGACACGGTAATCCTCGAATCCGGCAACTTGCTCTATCACCGGGAGGGCAACCATCTGTCCCAAGGAGGTGTCGGATTTATCGTCCACAAGTCTCTCGTTAACAACGTTGTAAAGATCGGGAGTGTGTCGACGAGGGTTGCGTACCTTATACTCAGAATCACCAAACCGTATTCGCTGAAGGTCATACAGGTTTACGCACCAACCTCGGTACACCCCGATGAGGAGGTGGAGGAAATGTATGAGCATATCTATAGAGCCATGCATTCCTCCAAAACCCAATATACGGTGTTAATGGGAGACTTCAATGCAAAACTAGGCACAAGAGAGAACGGTGAGCTGAAAGTAGGGAAATTTGGAATAGGGCAACGGAACCCAAGGGGCCAGCAGCTGGCCGACTTCATGGAGAAAGAGGGACTCTTTATGATGAACTCTTTCTTCCAGAAGCGGCCCCACAGGAAGTGGACCTGGTCGAGCCCCGACGGTTCGACAAAAAATGAGATTGACTTCATTATGACGACCAGACGACAACTGTTCAGTGATGTCTCCGTGATCGCGAGGGTGAAAACTGGTAGCGATCACCGAATGGTTAGAGGCATACTGAACCTAAACGTTAAGTTGGAGAGGTCTCGTCTAATGAAGTCAACGCTCCGTCCCCCTCGTGCTCTATTCCAAAGTCCCGAAACCTTTCAGCTCGAGTTACAAAACCGTTTTCAGTGCCTAGAAGACTGCAATGAAGTGGACGATATGAATGACAAGCTCGTGGAAACTGTCCATGCGGTCAGAGCTAAGTTCTGCAAGACCCGCCGCAGAAGAACACAAAAACTCTCCACACACTCTTAATCTCATGGCTGTTAGACGGGAGATGAAGCTACATTCTTCAACAGACTTGACAGCATACAGGCATCTGAACAGACAGATCTCCAAATGCATGCGGCGGGACTTACGCAACTTCAATACAGCTCGTATTGAAGAAGCGATCGAGCGGAACCAAGGCTCCAAAGTCTTTGCCAGAGATCTGTCTGCCAGAAAGAGCCAACTGTCAAAGCTGAAGACGGAATGTGGCAGCATCGTTTCCGGGACACCTGAGATTTTGAGTGAGATTGAGAGGTTCTATGGGCAGCTGTACACGTCATCGTTGGAGCCACACGCAAGTGTGAGTAACGATCCAAGAGCGAGTCTCATCCGACACTATTCCGAAGATATCCCGGACGTCAGTCTGAGCGAGATTAGAATGGCTCTCCAGCACCTTAAAGCGGGTGGAAGACAGGTACTTGAAGTCCTTCAGAAGCTCTTTAATTCCGTCCTCCATGGTGGCATTACACCGGAGGCGTGGAGCAGAAGTGCGGTGGTCTTGTTCTTCAAGAAAGGTGACAACGCTCTCTTGAAGAACTACAGACCGATTTCCCTTCTGAGCCGCGTCTACGTGCTGTTTTCGAGAGTCATTACGAATCGTCTCGCGCCCAGACTTGACGACTTCCAGCCTCCCGAACAAGCCGGTTTCCGAAAGGGCTTTAGCACCATAGACCACATACATACCCTTCGGCAAGTTGTGCAGAAGTCCGAAGAGTACAATTTGCCACTATGTCTGGCGTATGTGGACTATGAGAAAGCCTTTGATTCCGTCGAAATTTGGGCGGTGCTGCAGTCCCTTCAGCGGTGCCAAGTTGACTGTCGGTATATCGAAGTGTTGAAGTGCTTGTACAGTAGGGCTACGATGGCTATCCGAGTACAGAACCAGAGTACGAAACCTATCCAATTGCAGAGAGGTGTAAGACAGTGTGACGTCATATCCCCGAAACTCTTCACCGCTGCATTGGAAGACGTTTTCAAGCTTCTGGACTGGAAAGGATACCGTATCAACATCAATGGCGAGTACATCACTCACCTTCGATTTGCCGACGATATAGTCCTTATGGCAGAATCACTGAAGGGCCTAAGCACTATGCTCAATGACCTCAATAGTGTTTCCTAACGGATAGGTCTTAAGATGAACATGGACAAAACAAAGATCATGTTTAATGTCCATGTCACACCTATGCCGGTAGTTGTTGGGAGCACTAAGCTCGAAGTTGTTGACGAGTATGTTTACCTGGGACAAATAGTCCGACTAGGTAAGTCCAACTTCGACCGAGAGGTCAATCGACGGATTCAACTCGGCTGGGCAGCGTTCGGGAAGCTACGACATATCTTCTCGTCTGACATACCTCAAAACCTTAAAACGAAGTTGTACAACCAGTGCGTGTTGCCCGTGATGACTTACGGAACTGAGACGTGGTCCTTCACTGCTGGCCGTATGAGGAAACTCAAGGTCGCTCAGCGAGCTATGGAGAGGGCTATGCTCGGAGTTTCTCTGCGTGATAAACTTAGGAATGAGGATATCCGCAGTAGAACCAGAATAACCGATATAGCCCAACGGATTAGTAAGCTGAAGTGGCAGTGGGCCGGCCATATAGCTCGAAGAACCGACAACCGATGGGGAAGAAAGGTTCTCGAGTGGCAGCCTCGTACCGGTAGGCGAAGTGTAGGGCGTCCCCCACGAGATGGAGTGACGACCTGATAAGACATGCAGGAAGTCGATGGATGCAGGTGGCTCAGGACCGTGCTTTGTGGCATTCTTTGGGGGAGGCCTATGTTCAGCAGTGGACTTGTGAAGGGCTGTAATGATGATGATGATGATGATAAACATTAAGTGTGACATTATGAATTAAAATTACAAAAAAAATACATACATAATAAATAGCAAAAAAAAATGAGTGACCTAATTAAAAAAAAAAACATTTACTACTATTTGCATTATCAGATCATTAATATTTATAATTTCATGTCACATTATAATATATAATTACAGAAAATATTTTTTTTTTTAAAAATTAAAGAAAATTATTGTTTTTCCAATAACTCGCTAACCGAATAAAAAGATTTATTAACTAGCCACTTTTTCAACTCATTCCCGAAACGCTTCCTTGGTAGTAATTTTATATTATTGGGTATAGCGTTAAACACTTTTATGCACATTGCATAGCAATTTCTATGATAATTTACTGTTTTTGGTATTTTATCAATGACTAATTTATCTGGATTCCTTAAAGGTTTGAACCTGATAATATATCCAGCAGTTGTAAACAGCTCAGAATTATTTTTTACAAATTTTGCTGTTTCAAGGATGTATATGCAAGGAAGTGTTAACAACCTAACCAAAATGTTTGGTTGCACCAAAATTACTCGAATTTACTTTAGAGGAACATGTGGGATAAAATAAAACTAAAAATAGGTACATAGTTATGCAATTTTATTTTTTGATAGACAGATTGTTTTATACACTGATCATCATCATTACAGCCTTTCACAAGTCCACTGCTGAACATAGACCTCCCCCAAGGAATGCCACAAAGCACGGTCCTGAGCCACCTGCATCCTTCGACTTCCTGCATGTCTTACCAGGTCGTCACTCCATCTCGTGGTGGGTTTTTTCCCCATCGCTTATCGGTTCTTTGAGCTATATGGCCGGCCCACTGCCACTTCAGCTTACTAATCCGTTGGGCTATGTCGGTTACTCTGGTTCTACTGCGGATATACTCATTTCTAAGTTTATCACGCAGAGAAACCCCGAGCATAGCCCTCTCCATAGCTCGCTGAGCGACCTTGAGCTTCCTTATACGGCCAGCAGTGAAGGACCACGTCTCAGTTCCGTAAGTCATCACTGGCAACACGCACTGGTTGTACAATTTCGTTTTAAGGTTTTGAGGTATGTCTAACGAAAAGATGTGTCGAAGTTTCCCGAACGCTGCCCAGCCGAGTTGAATCCGTCGATTGACCTCTCGGTCGAAGTTGGACTTACCTAGTCGGACTATTTGTCCCAGGTAAACATACTCGTCAACAACTTCGAGCTTAGTGCTCCCAACAACTTCGGCATAGGTGTGACATGGACGTTAAACATGATTTTTGTGTTGTCCATGTTCAACTTAAGACCTATCCATTGAGAGACACTATTCAGGTCATTGAGCATAGTGCTTAGGTCCTGCAGCGATTCTGCTATAAGGACTATAACGTCGGCAAATCGAAGGTGAGTGATGTACTCGCCATTGATGTTGATACCGCATCCTTTCCAGTCCAGCAGCTTGAAAACGTCTTCCAATGCAGCGGTGAAGAGTTTCGGGGATATAACGTCACCCTGTCTTACACCTCTCTGCAGTTGGATAGGTTTCGTACTCTGATTCTGTACTCGGATAGCCATCGTAGCTCTATTGTACAAAAACTTCAGCACTTCGATATACCGACAGTCAACATTGCACCGCTGAAGGGACTGCAGCACCGCCCAAATTTCGACGGAATCAAAGGTTTTCTCATAGTCCACATACGCAAGGCAAAGTGGCAGATTATACTCCTCTGTCTTCTGTATAATTTGCCGAAGGGTGTGTATGTGGTCTGTGGTACTAAAGCCTTCTCGGAAACCGGCTTGTTCAGGAGGCTGGAAGTCGTCAAGTCTGCGTGCGAGACGATTCGTAATTACTCTCGAAAACAGCACGTAGACGCGGCTCAGAAGGGAAATTGGTCCGTAGTTCTTCAAGAGAGCGTTGTTGCCTTTCTTGAAGAACAAGACCACCGCACTTCTGCTTCACGCCTCCGGAGTAGTGCCACCATGGAGAACGGAATTAAAGAGCTTCAGAAGGACTTCTAGTACCGGTTTTCCACCCGCTTTCAAAAGCTCCGCTGTAATTCCATCCTCGCCCGGGGACTTGCAGTTTTAAGGTGCTGGAGAGCCATTCTAATCTCAATCAGACTGACGTCCGGGATATCTTTGGAATAGTGTCGGCTAAGACTCGCTCTTGGATCGTTACTCACACTTGCGCGTGACTCCAACGATTATGTGTACAGCTGCCCATAGAACCTCTCAATCTTACTCAAAATCTCAGGTGTCCCGGAAACGATGCTGCCACACTCGGTCTTCAGCTTCGACATTTGGCTCTTTTTGGCAGACAGATCTCTAGCATAGACTTTGGAGCCCCGGTTCCGCTCGATCGCTTCTTCAATACGAGCTGTATTGAAGTTGCATAAGTGCCGCCGTATAAATTTGGAGATCTGTCTGTTCAGTTGCTTGTATGCTCTCAAATCTGTTGAAGAATGTAGCTTCATCTCCCGTCTAACAGCCATGAGATTAAGAGTGTGATCGGAGAGTTTTTGTGTTCTTCTGCGGCGGTTCTTGCAGAACTTAGCTCCGACCGCATGGACAATTTCTACGAGCCTGTCATTCATATCATACACTTCATTGCAGTCTTCTAGGCACTGAAAACGGTTTCATAACTCGAGCTGAAAGGTTTCGGGACTTTGGAATAGAGCACGAGGGGGACGGAGCGTTGACTTCATTAGACGAGACCTCTCCAACTTAACGTTTAGGTTCAGTGTGCCTCTAACCATTCGGTGATCGCTACCAGTTTTCACCCTCGCAATCACGGAGACATCACTGAACAGTTGTCGTCTGGTCGTCATAATGAAGTCAATCTCATTTTTTGTCGAACCGTCGGGGCTCGACTAGGTCCACTTCCTGTGATGCCGCTTCTGGAAGAAAGATTTCATCATAAAGAGTCCCTCTTTCTCCATGAAGTCGGCCAGCTGCTGGCCCCTTGAGTTCCATTGCCCTATTCCAAGTTTCCCTACTTTCAGCTCACCGTTCTCTCTTGTGCCTAGTTTTGCATTGAAGTCTCCCTTAAACACCGTATAGTGGGTTTTGGAGGAATGCATGACTCTAGAGATATCCTCATACATTTCCTCCACCTCGTCATCGGGGTGTGCCGAGTTTGGTGAGTAAACCTGTATGACCTTCAGCGAATACCGTATGGTGATTCTGAGTATAAGGTACGCAACCCTCGCCGACACACTCAATTTTTACAACGTTGTTAACTAGAGACTTGTGGACGATAAATCCGACACCTCCTTGGGACAGATGGTCGCCCTCCCGGTGATAGAGCAAGTTGCCGGATTCGAGGATTACCGTGTCCTCCCCCTCTCTTCGGACTTCGGATAATCCTATAATATGCCAGCGCAACTTGTCTATCTCTTCTTCCAGCTCCACGATCCTCTCGTCAGTCCTCAGGGTGCGTGCGTTGTACGTTGCCAGGTCGAGTCGTCTAAGGTGGCAACCGAACCTCCACCGGAGATTCTTAGCACCCCCTGCCTCGCCATTACCATGGTCGCCACCGTAGCTAGGAATAGCGGGGCCGCCGGGGACTGGGGGCCGTCTGTTTGTTGCTTTAGTCATTGGGGGGTATTTGCCATAGTTGCCACGCTTGGCGAGCGGGTTGGCAACCGCAGTTTTTTTATTGTAATTTTGGCTATTATCAGGAAGATGCTGCTGCCCATCTCCTGCCTGTTTCCCTTTGTCGCCTTTTACGACACCCATGGGAGGATATGGGGTAGTGGATATTCTTGACCGCCACTACACGGCATTAATCTTTATAAAATTCAATAATATTGTACACCAGAAATGGTTAATGTGTTGTACTATAGTTTCTATAACAACTGTAAAACACACACACATTGTGCAAAATAAATAAATTAATTAATTTAAAAAAAATAACCTCTCAAATATATGGGAATTCACCCAATAGGTTTCTCAGGCTTGAGCCAAAGTTACTCGAATTTGCCTTAAATAAACAAAAAGTTTAAAAGTTACAGAATACAAATGTTTGAAATTTCCGCTAAAAAAGTTTTATATGGGCGCCCACAGTGGCGCTTGTAGTGTACACTCATAAACATATGTTTCCTTTTTTTAGTATGCAGTTGGCGTTCTTCTCTCGGTAAAGAGTAATTGTGTTCTGTGGGCTATATTATTCTCATCCTTTTTTAAGGTTGTTGCGTTGTTGCCGTTGTTCCATTCCATAGACACCTCAACTGCCAAGGATGTACCAATAGCGAAACAAAAAATGTTGCTGATAAATTCAATTTTTATATTCAATTTTCATGACCCACTCAATTTTTACAACGTTGTTAACTAGAGACTTGTGGACGATAAATCCGACACCTCCTTGGGACAGATGGTCGCCCTCCCGGTGATAGGGCAAGTTACCGGATTCGAGGATAACCGTGTCCTCCCCCTCTCTTCGGACCTCGGATAATCCTATAATGTGCTAGCGTAACTTGTCTATCTCTTCTTCCAGCTCCACGATCTTCTCGTCAGTCCTCAGGGTGCGTGCGTTGTATTTTGCCAGGTCGAGTCGTCTTAGGTTGCAACCGAACCGCCACCCTAGATTCTTAGCACCCCCTGCCCCGCCGTTACCATGGTCGCCACCGTAATTTTGCTGTTATCAGGAAGATACTGCTGCCCATCTCCTGCTGCTGCCATCTGTTTCCCTTTGTCGCCTTTTACGACACCTACGGGAAGATTTGGGGTAGTGGATATTCTTAACCGCCACTACACGGGGGTTTTATACACTATACAATTATTATTATTGATGTTTTATTGCTTTCCCAGATTATACTTTCACGCATGTTATTGATATAATACTTAGTCGGGTCATGAGTTCTGTCAAAACCTTATTATTTAAAATTGTTGAATACTGGCTAGATGAACTTCACCAATTTTAAAATATAACGTTTGCGCTTGCTGAAAATAAAAAAGACATGCATTTTCATTCATTTTCAAATATGGAGTGATCGAAGAAAGAAGATTAGCGGTTATCGCCTTGCATCGCTGTGGTTACGCTCCAAAAGAGATTTTCAATATTCTACAAAAATTAAAAATAACCCTACGATTTGTTTATCGCACTATAAAACTATTCACTGAAGATTCAAGCTTTGAAGATCGTAATAGGACCGGCTGACCTCGTACGGTTAGGACACATAGATCTCGCGCTTTGTTACGGCGGTTCGCGGGAAAAAATACCGCAAAATTTTGTTATCGGATGAATTTTTTTTTAACATCGACGAAAGTTATAATAAACAAAATGATCCTTCGTCACTCATGGTTTGGCTTGGAGTCTCATATTCAGGCTTAACTGAGGTGAATTTTTGTGAAAAAGGTGTAAAAACCAGTGCCGAGGTGTACCAAAATACCGTCCTAACAAACATAGTGAAACCTCTTTCTCAAACAATGTTCAAAAACAGACATTGGATATTCCAACAGGTCTCTGTACCAGCTCATAGGGCACGAAGCACGCAAAACTGGTTGACCGACCGTGGAATTGATTTTATCGGACATGAAGACTGGCCCTCTTCTAGTCCAGATTTAAACCCACTGGATTACAAGATTTGGCAACATTTGGAGGAGAAAGTATGCGCTAAAACTCATCAGAATTTGGAATCTCTCCGTACATCTTTGGCTACGGCAGAAATAGACATGAATTTGGTGCGTGCTACGATTGATGATGGCCGCGTCGATTAAGTGCATGTATTCAAAATAGGGGAGGGCATTTGAATAATGTAAATAAAATTGTATTCTAAATTAAATTACCTTTCATTTCATATATAATTATCAAAAAGTGTATCATTAATTTTATAAAAAGTTTTTGACATAACTTATGACCTGACTAGGTATAATATAATGTACGTTATTGTAAGAGTTGTTCTTCACAGAACAATAATATAAATTTAAATCAGCAAAATCCGTATAGTGAAAACTTAATTCAGCCCAAATACATGATCTGAAACAGATAAAATTCGGGTTACTGTAGTAAATAATCTCTACAAAAAAACGATTAATATATTCAAAATACCTAAAGACTTACCACAATGTTGTCAAAAGTTTTTCTTCTTCTATTGTAGGAAACTTTTTGATTTTGTCCTTTTTGTTTGCACATCACTTTACTTACTTGCGATTCTGATCACATATCGTGCATAAAATTTTTAAATAATAAATTAGTTTCTAGTCAATATCTCATACAAAGTCAATATCTCACAAAAATCTTTGCATACACAATTGCGAGGAAAAGCCTACAAACGAAAACTAAATATTACAATAAATTCGATTAAGCAAAAAGCAATAATAAATATTAAAATTTTAGCCTATGAAATAATGAGGGCATCCACGACTTTTTCTGCCACCAGGGCGGCGCCACTTAAAAGTGAGGTATAATATTTGACAGATTTCATAGCGGGGAAGTTAATTTGTTCGGAAAATGTAACGATTAATGTTTCTTTCTATACTTTGAGCTATATTTTATATTAATATGATTAAAAATAAATAAACGAAACTACAGATATTCATAAAAGTAGAAAAATTAAAAAAAGTTAAATATGTGCAAAAAATTAAAGAGCAAACCACAGAGGCATTGTTTATAATACTCTAGAAACTGATAAGCTCTTATTTAAAACTTACTACTCATTTAAATGACATTATGTAACAAAAAAACTCTACCTCAGTGTCAAGTAGCGACATCTGGCGAGTGGAATAATATTAAGCCCTCATTTGAGAAATTTTTTCAAAATTTTTTTCTTCTTTTAATTCTTGGCTTCTCTTGATAGAATTTTGGTAATATTTAATAATTTAATTTTAATCAATTAATATTTAATGGGTCAATTAATTGTGCGAACCTCAGAGTAATATGTATATAATTACTGTAAAGTGCAAACAGAAAAATATCAAGCACAGAATTTTTCAGTTTCTTCCGATATAATAATTATGTATATTTGTATCTGATGTTTAAAATGGGAATCTGAAGTAACGCGAACACGTCCAAGCCACACATAGACAAAATTATGATTGTTTGCAAATACGTTTATATAGCTATTTTATTTTGTACCACGTAAAACGTCATGTGTAAGAGTTCAACTTATATAAGAATTTGCTTATTATTTTAGGATTTCCTCTAAGCTATTACTCTGAGTTGTTATGATTATAAGGTGTATTTACTGTATTTTGTTTACAAAATTCTTCACAATATGCTGATGTGACACATTGCAAAGATTTTGGAAGATTTTGGTAGCTTAACCCAATGGACAGTTAGTGACGATAGTACCTATTACAAGGCGTATAAAAACTTAAGATTTTTATATTAACATCAAAGTACGGAAGCACGGAAGCACTAGTTACACCGTTTTCACTACAGCATAGCGTCGTTAAAGACGGGGCTGGCAGCAAAGTTACGGCGCGGCGAGCATGTTTGCCTACTGCGACCATTTTCATTAATTTCTCATTATTTCCTTAGTATTGTTACTTGTACTATTATTTATTTTTATTTATTAAAACTTTCATGCACAAAGTTGTACATATTTCGAACTTAGTACCATAGGGGATTCTCTCCCAGTCAACCATTAGGCTAAACAGAGATAGACAAACAAGAAGCGGTGCATCAGTAATCAAAATAGAAAGGGCAAAAAAATTATATATTCGTATAAAATATATACACATACATACATACACATATATACTTAAGTACACACAATATATATATATATATATATATATATATATATATATATATATATATATATATATATATATATATATATATACATAATATATACAAGCATACAGTACATATATTAGATATGAGCGCCGAGACAGCGCGCCGCCGTCGCAGTGAGGTCATGTCGGCGCGTCGCCGCCGCGTGAAGCACGCGGCGCGCCGTCGCGACTAGTCGCAACTTTCTTTCCCGCTCACATGCGCGGCCTGGCCGCATTAGTTTGCCTTGTCGCTTCGCCACGCTTGTCGCTCATTCAGTCGAGTCGAATATTTCACCGTGTAAATGTGTATTGTTGTGTGGTGTTAACAATGGAGCTCACAGAATACCGGCGTGAAGTGAAAGTTCTGCTTCTGCATTTCATCTGGCAAAATTCCGCTCAAGAAAATAACTGCTCGGGGCAAGCTGAGCAACAAGGCCAAGGCGACCCCAGCCACGCTATCCGTGATATTCTGCAACATCAGGGGACTTCCCTCAAACCTAAATGCTGTCCACTACCATCTCGAGATGGCGAAACCGGCCTTGCTCTTACTGACCGAAACACAGGCATCCTCTCCAGCTGATACTTCGTATCTCTCCTATCCGGGGTACAAATTGGAACACCCCTTTGTGCCTCGGGCTGGAGTTTGCGTATACATCAGAGAGGACATCTGTTCTCGACGCCTCGGCAGTCTTGAAGGTTCGGACCTGTCCAGCCTTTGGCTACGCGTAGAGAGCGACGACCATCATGCGTCTACGGTTGCCTCTATAGGTCCCATAGCTGTAATGCGGAAACAGACCGATTCATCGATCACGTCCAAATGGCTTATACATACCTTGCTACAGCAGATCCCATCCGTAGAGATTGTGATCCTCGGTGATTGTAACGCCCACCACGCCAAATGGCTCGGTTAACGTTTAACCGATCATGCGGGAAGACCTGTTCAGGTTTTTGCCTTGGCATATGGTCTGACACAACTGGTTATTTCGCTTACGCGGATTCCAGATGTGGATGATCATGCGCCTTCCCTGTTGGACCTTCTGCTGACCTCTCATCCGGATAGATATCAGGTCTCCGCCGACGCCCCTCTTGGCTCTTTGGACCATTGTCTAGTCTGGAGTATGGTGTCATTCACACTAAAATCGCGGTTGCAATCTGCAGGCTGTCGCCGTGTTTGGCACTATAGGTCGCCGATTGGTTTAGGATACGGTCCTTCTTTGCATCTTACCCTTGTGGGCAGGTTTTCTTCTTGCTGGACGATTCCAACGTTGTTGCTAATTCTGTCGCTGATGTGGTACTTCAGGCTATGGAACTTTTTATTCCTTCCTCTGTGGTGCCCATCGGAGGCAGATGTCAGCCATGATTTGGTCGCTCCTGTAAAATAGGATGACGTTATAAGCAGGAGTGTTACCGGGCCTGGACTGAGTATCAACGTCTCGGGATGTAACCACTAGTACCCTTAAAAAGAATTATAATTCCACCTCCAGGTCCTTCAAAAGAGTCATTGCCAAGGCAAAGTCAGAGCACACAACAGAATTGTCGAAAAACTAGTTCACCTTCCTTCGAGAACCCGTGCATTCTGGTCTATCGCTAAGGCTGTCTAAGGAAACTTCTGTCAGCCATCTCTTCCATCTCTGCACAGGGAGGACGACTCACTGGTCCATACCGTAAAGCCGATCTGCTACGCTCTTTCTTTGCATCCAACTCGACTCACGATGACGGGGGGAGCACATCGCTGATCATTCCGTGGTGTGAGTGCTCCATACCGGATGTGCAGTTCACACAGCCGTCGGTTCAAAAAGCACTCCTCTCTCTGGACATTCACAAGTCGAGTCGGCATGAAAATCCCTCCAATTGAGCTGATGACGTGTGATCCAGAGTTGGCACCGGTTCTAACGCGTCCTTTCCGGTACTCCTACTCCCTAGGCGTAGTCTCGAATTCACGGAAGACGGCTTTCGTCCACCCGATCCCTAAAAAAGGCGACCGCTCAGACCCGTCTAAGTACAAGCCTATCGCCATTACCTTTTGTTCTCAAAATAATGGAATCCATTATAAACTGCCAGCTCATACGGTACCTTGAGGACCACCAGATTAGTGACCGTCAATACGATTTTCATTGGGATCGATCAATTGGTAATCTTGTGGTTTACTTGACTTATAGATGAGCGGAAGTAGTAGAGTCCAAGGGAAAGGCATTGACCGTTAGTTTGGATATTGCGAAGGCCTTCGATCAGGTTTGGCACAAACCGCTTCTTTCGAAGCTCCGTTTCTATGGGCTTCCCGAGAAATTGTACAATTGGATCACCAGCTTTCTTGCAGATCGGAGCATTTTCTCAGTTTCAAAGCACTCCCTTTGTTGCCTCAGCCAGTATCGGAATCCTCGGCGTCGACATATCGAGTGATGTGCAATTTCGTGTTCACTTGGAGGAGAAGGCCAAATTTGAATCTAAAAAGCTTGGCGCGTTCAGCAGAGCGGGACAGTATTTCATGCCGGCACTCCACCTGCCACTTTACAAGGCGCAAGTTCGGCCTCACATGGTATACTGTTCCCATCTATGGGCTGGGGCTCCCTAGGGCTTTATTAAAAATATAAAGCTGTTTGGTAACAACAAAATGATTTCCTTTAAGAATTTTTTTCTCTTAAAAAAATATCTAAGGACCACGCCGCCGAGGAAATTTTGAGGCCACGCCGCCGCCGTGGAATTGGCCTTCGGCGCTCATATCTAACATATATACACATATTATGTGGTATTATATAAATTACGTCAATGCGTAGATCGTGTACCACATCTACTGACCGATGACCGAGGCGAGGCGTAGCGGGGCTGCTCAGGTTGCAATAGGGGAATTAAAGCTGCTGAAATTAATAAATATCTAGTAAACGTCAAGTACGATTTCATTTAATCAATATAAATGATTAATAATCAAGTTACATTATGACAGACCACGTAGAAATTCGTGAAAAATGTTTACCAGTTATAATTATTATGAAGACATGATTATTTTATTTGCAAGTATAATACGAATGTTCCAGTTTCAAATTATATTCCTCCACATTTTTACGACCTAAATTGTCATATCGTGTTTAATTGAAAATGGATCCCGGTTGGGAACATATTCGCGTGACGATTTTATACGAACGTTTGCGCGTTTACCGCTCAAAAGAACCCCTTTGTCGTATCTCCTCAATTCCCCTTGCTGCCTTAGCCAGCATCGGAATCCTCGGCGTAGACATATCGAATGACGTTCAGTTCCGTGATTACTAGGAAGGGATGGCTAAATTTGCCTCTAAAGATCTAGGCGTGCTCAGTAGAGTGATACAGTATTTCATGCCAGCACACCGCTTGCAACTTTACAAGGCGCATGTTTGGTATCATATGAAATACTGTTCTCATTTCCGGGGCAGTACAGTACCAGCTCACTCCACTTGACCACATCCAACAAAGAGTGGCTCGCATCGTAGATGACTGGGTTTTTTTCTGATTGGTTCGATTCAATGGCGCCGCGAAGAGATGTTGCATCGCTTTAAATTTTCTGTCACATTAACAGCGGCAAGATCAGAACAATTTTTCGAATCAATGTCCACGGCAAAATTCCATTATCGCACATCGTGACAAAACTTGCGATACCATCCACACCATCTGAATGCTTGGCGGTCCACCACTGTGAGATTTACTAAGATTTTTATCCTTGCATAACTTCTTACTGAAATCGGCTACAATTTAAGGATCTTCAAGAAACGAGTTTATTCCTTTTCAAAGGCCGGTTACGCACCTGAAATTTCCCTGGTTTTGCAGTTGTTTATGGGCGGCGGTCGACACTTACCATCACGTTAGCCCGCATGCTCGTTTAGCCCTCTTCTATAAAAAAATACGATTTCTCACCTTGCCAAAACCTGGAATAACCGTGTGATAGACTTCTCAGATTAATAAAGGCTCTTCTAAGGCAACCGTGTACCCCTAGTTTAACAAGTTTCAGCACGGCCGACTAACTTTGAGACTTGAAAAAAAAGAAAGAAATCATAATATCCTTTAACAACTATGGATCAGATTAAGCCATCACAAAATTTTACACGAATATCCTCGCGTGTGGAGAAGAGTTTGGCGTCGATTGCCGCACAACCTCACTGATGCTGAGAAGCAAGCCCGCGTGGTAATAGTGTTGTGACATTTATATTTGTTCAATAAATTTTGAAGCAGGCACGACTCCGTGTGTTTATTACATTGTTACAAGTGATAAATCTTGGATTACAATGGCTGTACAACGGGTGTAAAAAACCTCTATCATCCTCTGATATTGCTCGGGATCTGTATTTCAAGCAATTGTTTTCAACATCGAACAAATAAAATAAATTCTGAAAAGCAAAATTCGACAAAAAACTTCGACAAAAAGTCATATTGATGAATATAATGAAAAAAGAACTGCGTGTTCGCTCGCTACCAAGCTGTTTCTAATTTATTGTGTTGTTAATTTGTGTAACATACATGATTGTAAGCTGTTATTTAAAAAAAAACCGCTAGGTTTCTTGCTGGATCTTCCCAGCACAGAGGTTTTTTTTCGAACCAGTGGTAATTAAACAAAAGAGTGACTTTCAATAAGTATTATTTATAATTTATATTGAATAAAAAAGTTTCTGTTTCTGTTTAATTCTGTTATTGTCAGAGATTTTTGTACTATGTTGCGAAAAATGATCTATTTTTCAGTTCCGCTCGATGATGTTAAATTTCTCTACTAAATTTTGTTTCGTGCGTTTTATAACCACGAGAATGACTACGCTTTATTGTTACAACATACCTAAGAGTTATTACTGCTATAAATAGTAATGCATTTATTTTCTGTTTTATACATTAAGTACCCATTCTAAGAAAATTAAAAACAAATCTCATAATAATATCAATATTACATAAAATCTATTTAAAAACAAGGGGTTATAAGCATTAATAGGATCAGAATCTGGGTCAATCATCAGATCTCCTCCATGGTATCATTATTGTATTGTCATCGAAGTTACAAAACTATGCCAAATTTCAGCTCAGTCGGATATCAGTAAGTGCTTCAAATTTTTTTTCTGGTAGTACATATGATGACAGCAAGATAATATAAAGTTTGTAAAATAAAAATAAAATGTTCGTCAAACTTGTAGTCATCAACTTTGAGTATTGTTTTAAAACCTAAATATATGGCAAAGGATGCCATTTCGGCATTAAGTTCGCCTTTGTACTAATAATTTTGAGTGCAATAAAGAATCAAAACTGCTGAACCCAAATTTCATAGATTGGTGTTGGGAGCTGGATTATCAGTGCGAGGGTATCAGCCTTACACTTACCAATACGCCTACACATCGTACTCGTACTGAGTAAGAGCTAATCCTCCAAGTAATGCGTGCCGGCTAGCGCATTCTTGAAAAAAAACTGTTCAGAGATCTAACAGAGTGAATATTTTTTAAATGTCTATAATAAGACTGAAAAACCGTTTAAGCTTTTAATTTTCAGAAATGTTTAATATTACTAATTTAATACAATATTCATTAATTACAATATTACTAAGTACCCATTGTTTGAAATATTTAATACACTTTCCGATTCATTTGCAGTAGCGTATGAAAAAAGAAAGAAATAGTTTCGAAATATATAATACCAAGTACCTAATTAAATTAAAAATTCAAAAATTTGTTTTCATATTTTATATTTAAATTTTTAACAAAATATAATGACTGCAAACATATTTATACACTCATGAACGAATTAAAATTGTTATGATCATAAACATGTATATTTGATATATATTTCACTTACCTAAATATTATCTTTTATACAAAATGTGGACAAGTAGAAAAAAAGATGAGGCGATAAAATATTATTTTGAATGTTCTTTGTACGAAATATCATAAGGAACATTTGAAATATTATTTTATTGCCTCTTTATGTTTCAAACACATTGTTTTTTCTCTCAGACCAACGAAGAAAGAAAGACGGAGCGGTGCGTACATTTCAGGTAACACCAAAATCATACTTAAATCATTGCAAGAACACGTACTCACGTACATATGCATTTAAAACATTTGCAACCATCAACATGATTTTGTGTGCCATTGTGTGCGTTCAGCAGTTAACTTTTAAGCTGTATTAAAAAAAGAAAGAAAAATGATGTGTACGCATATCAAGAAGTTAAGCACGGTTTCGGCATCACTTGAAATGTACGAGTACGTAGCGCTCGGTCTACGAGTGTCTTTCTGTTGGTCTGGAGTTACTTCATTTCATCATTTAATTTTGTTCAATGTTAATTAAGTATTAAATTGCTTAACATAATATCGATATACATGTTAAAGTAAATTAACAAGTAACCTGCTGATCGTGAGGAATTGGTGTAATAAAAGAACATTTAAAATACAATATTATGTACTTTGAAATTGATGTTTATTTGACATACTTATTATTTTATAATTTTTTACCTTAATTTTTCATCATTCATTAAATTATTATGTTAAAAAAATATTTTACTATTGTGAAATTTTTCTACCTTTTTCTATTTATTAATAAAAATTAGTTTGTATATATTTTATTATAACTGTTCGTGAAGAAACCTGCATGTCTAAGGAATAAAACATTTCAGAACATGTGTACTTCGTTAACATACACTGGAGCTAGACGGCAGATTAGTTGCACATCATTTCATTAAGTAATAAGTGGAAGTCTGTGTCCAGCAACGGGAGGTATAAAGCCTGTAACTTTAACTAAGTTATAGATTAAAGAACCTTTTGTTTTGCAATCTGAGCCTACACTATTATTATTTTATTTTTATTATATAAGTACCTAGATTTATAGACCGGCAATGTTACATTAAATCACTATAAAATAAACTTCTTTTATAATCAATCAAAATTGAAAAGTCTATTATGTACTATTTCTTAACTTACATTAAAGGTTTTATTTAATATAAACATAATCTACCTAAAATTAACTACTTACTTATGGCAGTTTATAAACATTATAACGAAATAAATAATGATTTAATCTAAAAATAAATGTGTGCTGCGTTGAAAAGTAATAGACATTATCTTGCTTAACTTCTTTGGTTGACTAATTAACAAAAAGTATTGCCAATAACAAAGATTTTTGTTTGTTTAATGGTTACGTCTAATGAACTTGATGTAGTAAAATATGCGGGTTATTTGTTGATTTCCAATCCTTAATTTTGAAATTAATAGGTGTAATCATTCTACATTATTTAAGTGTCCACAAATAAATATCTATAACGAAGTTCTAATATTTCTTCGGCTGTCAAAAGGTAATCTATTAGAAACGTTGTTATATAACGGTATACCATGATTCAACGATAACACTTTTGATACTATGTTTAAATCTTCATGTGCTTTTCCATTAAGGCCTGTTTGCACTAGTAATTGTTTTAATTGGGCGTCTGCGTTAAATTGGTTTTGTCGGTTATAATTATGAGGAAAGAAACGGTTCGTATAAATAGGATTGAAAGTGTTGAATCTATTATAATCTGGATTATTTAATCCAAAATTTCCAACTCCATTTTCTTGACGAAACACTCGGCTGCCTTGCGTCGGTCTGATTTGATCTTCAGATGTTCTTATTTGATTAAAATTTGTACCTTGATGAAATGGCAATTGGTTTGGATTTGGTAGCAGGAAATTACTGATGCCTTGTGGGAGATGATTTTCTTGCAGAGGAAATTGCTCAGGTCGTTGACTACGGAGATGGATAAGAAAATCTACAGCCTCTCTGTTAGGAAGTTGCTGTTGATTTGCTAGAACATTAACTTGCTCTAAATGTACACTAGGTTGAATTGATACTTGGGAGTTTTGACTTTGAAGTCCTGTACTTGGGTTCGAAAAACGATTTGATTGTGTATTTTTTTGCGCTTGATAGTTGTTGAATATTTGGTTTGATTGAATTTTTTGTTGGTCAACAATAATCTGCTGCCTTTTTAACTGGTCTTGATTGAATAAAACTTGTTGCTGTCTTTGAGCTTCTTTTTGTTGTAGTAAAAACTGTTGTTTTCTTAGGAGGTCCTCTTGTTGTCTTTGTTGAAGTTGTAAAAATTGAAGTTGTTCCTCTAGAATTCTTTGCTTTTCTTCAAGTTGCCTTTGCAATAACAGTTGTTGGGAAACAAAGTCATTTTGAGGTATTTTATTTATGTTTGCCCTTTCTAAAGAAAACTGCTGTGAGAATATTTGTGGCGGTAAGGTCCCTGTGGGTACGTTAGTTGTTTGTGGCAATTTCATCGTGTCCTGTATATTTGTTTGTTGGTAAATCGGCACAACTCTTTTTGGAAGCCCATGGCTGTCTTGATGAACTGTGAAAGCTGCAACTAAGGGAGCTTGAAAAACTTGTACGTCTTTTTGGTCTACTTCTTCGATATTTTTACCGTCCAGATCATGTGTCGGTTTGGGTGACGTAGTTGTTGTTGTTGTAGTAGTTGTAGGTGTTGTCGTTGTTTTTATGGTCGGCCTGAAGGTGTTTTCTTTTTCGTTATTATCAATTTTTGGGCTTTGTTTTGTTCGTAGATGGGAAAAATTAATACTTTCTCTGGTTTGAAAAATTTCTTTATCAAGAGATTTTGTTGGAAGAGTAGCTAATGATTGATTTTCAACATTTCCCACTGTTGTGCCCAAGATAGATATATTACTATCTTCTAGCATAGGTGTCGCATCTGTACTGTTTGTGAAAGCGGATTGGCCATCAACTATATATGAGTGGATCTGTATGTCTGACTTAGATGTTTGCACAGTTGTTTGCACATCTTCACCTGTTTTTAAATATTCCGTCTCTGCAGTTGGATTAGTCGTCTGGATGTCCGTTATGTTATCACTGTCTTCAAGATCAGTGAGGGCTTTTAATAAAGCTTTCCTTATATATGGATCTAACCTTGCAGAAGGCGTTGGTTCCAAGCTATTCAATTTGTCATTATTACTATAATTTTCAGTTTCTTCTTGCGCTATGCTAAGCGAAAATATAGCAACGAGAATAATTATCGCCACCTGAAACAAAAAACAAATATCAATGTTAATATAATAATCCTTTTACATATATTTCTGATGATTTAAAGTATGTGCCTATAGTCCTGTACCTATAGTCTTTTGCAACACAAAATATGATTTCAAGAAACTTTTATTTAACAAACAACAAGTTGTTTTTCTTGCAGGTTATCTGTGTTATAGTCCTGTATGTGCCAGTGTCTATACTAAGGATCTTACTTTGTTTTATTTTCCCTTTGATATAATGCAAAGTTTTGAGAACCGGTAATTTTTGTTAGTGAATATTGCCTCGCAGTGATTAGGCTACGCGAAATGTCAGTACCTGGCAGTTAGTTTGTAAATTAAAAGAATTCTAAAAGCCGTGCATTTTTGCACATGAGCATTTTTCACACTTCGAAATATTGCTATTACAGCCACGACAGATATAAACGCTACTAAGTATGAGGCAATGACAATTTGTTACATTGTTAATGGTTTAATAAATTCTCTCACATCTTATAGCAATATATGTATATCAAGTATAATATAATAAAAATGGAATAATGTAATGTCTTTTAAAATCCCTAACTACCGTGAAGCCGATTAATAATCCTATTGCCGTGACTAACGCAATATGAAGTCGAGAAACAGCAGTATTAATCTCCAATTAGTTGTTAAACTTTAACAGCCTCAGTAACGTGTTATGTGAACGTTTACTCCCACTTTTTATTTCTACAAATTTTTATACAGTATGAAATAATCATTGTATCATCATTATCATCATCATTACAGCTTATAAAAGTTGCTGATCTGAGCTGATCAGCATAGTATGAGTATAATAGGTAATATCAACGGAGAGCGACAATTATAATATTTTACGTGGTAGAGCCATGCTGCAGCTATATTAATAGTATAGTTGTAGCACGAATGGGTCGACTCGACCGGGGAAGGACCACGCTCTCACAGAATATCAGCGTGAAATAGCAGCTTAATGCTACTGTGTTTCGTATGGTGAGTGTAGAGAACCGGAGACCCTTTTTATATTTGGCATTCTATCTTAGTCCTCACGGCTGACAACGCATTTGCATTTTTATTCGTAATCGAAGATAGATGTAAATGTCTATAAGTCACTGCAACCTCTTACCATCAGGTGGACTGTGTGTACTTAAAAAGATGTAGATGTCTATGGGATACAGCAATCACTTACCATCAGGTGGACTATGTTCTCGTATGTCACTCTTATTCTATAAAAAAAAAAATTAACAGAAACCCGACAAATAAAATACGATATAATATACACCGATATAATTACTATACTCTTGCCTCGTCCGTACGACAATCCACATTTTAAAATAACCAATGAAATAACTTGGACAGAATGACACCGATATAATTACTATACTCTTGCCCCGTCCGTACGACAATCAACATTTTTTGTAGAGGGGAGGTGGAGAATTAACCAAAACAAGTAGCTATTTTAAATATCTTTACTTTAACGCGTCACGAACACAGCGCTGTCAAAACTCTTTTCCGGTCAAAATTATCTTTAACTGACGAAAATAGTCAATAGTAGTTTTGACAAAAAATATTGGTTAACAGAGGGTTTTACTGGAAAATATCGATCAGTAGTTTTGACAAAGACTGGTGGTTAAGATGACTTGACAAGGAATATTTAGCAAAAAATTGTGTTTGATATTTTACAATTTTTAATAGTTTATTGCAGTAGGTATAGACAGTAAATTTCACATTGTGGTGGTGCAACGCATTATAGAAAATTCCGTGTGAATCGCACGATAGTGGACCGGCAACTAACCGGCAAAAAATTAAATTCTACACACACTCACTCTCTCTGTCTCTCACACATACAAACACATACACTGACACAGACACACACACACACACACACACACAGACGCACCTAGATTTAGAAACACGTATCTATATGTTTTTTTTTTCTGTTTTTATTCAACAAAAGTTTGCTAAATATAGGAAGGAACTATGTCCTGTTACTCAGGTTAACCTTTTACAAGAGATAGGGCCACATTGATATGTATAAATTGTTTTTGTTGCAATAAAAAAAGAACTATCGAAATGATGTGGATTAAATTTAGAGTACTGTCGCGGCGTACGATTGTGGAATTTAGCAACTGAAATTAATCTGACAACTCCATTGAGCCCTCCCTGTGATATATGTGATAGATGATGCCCAGATATGCAACGTCTCTTCGCAATTAATGATCATAATATGTACGAAACCCTTATAGAGCGAGGCCCAAATCACACTTCACCGAATTTTTTAAAACGTAATATTACTACAGTACCAATTGTGGTATTTTTTTTCAGATATTTAGTTACATTGTTAAAGGTTTTTTATAAAGTTAATTTTCAGTATACCACACATTTTATCTTACTTCAAAAACTTTTTTTTCAATTCGATAAAGAGGAATTGACTTTTTTTTAATAATTAAAAAAATTCTATCCTTAATGGTGACAAAATTAATAAAAAGTAAAAGCCAACATCAAAGTTAATATCGTTACAGCCCCTTACATGTTTATTTGCATTTTTCATCGTAATTCAAATCCGAAGATATTATTTCATTTTAGCTATTTATGCCATTTAACTACTTTTTAATGCCATTCGCACATGAATTTATTTAATCATTACTTGGATTTGTTATGATTATTTGGATTTTTAGTTAACTAATTACTAAAAAGTCCAAATAATGATAATTAATTTATTTTTTAGCTTTTATATGATATAAATTGTGTACTGTAATAAATTGATGGGTTTGATTGAATTTAAAGTAAATTTTATTCCCTTGTTTGTTTTCAAAATATTTTTTTACTATTAATTTATTTTAAACTTTTTAGTTATTGCTGGACATGTTTTAATTTTATTTAATGCGGCATTGTTGGTTTTTGATTGCCACCTTATTTATTTCTACTTCCTCCCACGTTTCGACGATCGCAATGGTTTAGTCGTCTCCGATTACGTAGAACAATATAATGTTCTTCTTAAGGCGCAGGTTGAGCAAAATGTCACGCTAGTCGTTATTTGTGCGGTTTTTAGGAGCTATCTACTTTTTATTTAAAAGATATATCAACAAATAAAAAACACATTATATTTCTACATAATCTTGATTCCATAAAAGCTATATCCAATTTTTTTAAAGGAATAAATATTAATATAATCTCCTTACAACGAAACCACATAAATGTGAAATTATTATTGATAACATGCATCTCCTCGTAAAGTAAGTATTATTTAATTTTGCGATTTACACCAATGGATAGGCAATTTATTAATGAACATTTCTATTATAATTTTTTTTTCAAAAGACCAAAATTTGATTTTATTAAGAAATTATTTTAAATCTGGGCGTATTCACTGCCCACGGGCTTGTTGGAGTCAGTGAGCGCTGAGCTCTTACACGTGGAACTCGTGTCGTTAGAGCGTCTGCCAGCGCACACGCTCATGTCATCTTATAAGTCGATAATATTATGATATGGCTTCATTACACAACAAACTATGTTCAGTACGAATCTTGTAATCGAATTAGATTAAGAGCTTAAACTTTATCTCTACATTATTTGAATTAATTATATTGAAAAAATTATTTGTAGAAGCTTAAACTGTCACTTTGCCCAAGTTTTTTTCTTTTTAGTCTATATACGGATTAAAAAGGCTGAAGATGCGATTTATTTCGTTAATGTGCTTTTTACACTTCCTAACAAAATATTTATTATATTTTTTTATAGTATAAGGGTGATAAACGAGCACACAGTCCACCAGATGATAAGTGGTTGCTGTGGCCCATAGACATCTACATCTATCCACGTTTGCGAATCAAAATGCAGATGCGTTGTCACCCGTGAGGACTAAGATAGAATGCCTCTTTTGCAGTAAAAAGGGTCTCCGGTTCTCCGGTACACTCACCATACGAAACACAGCAGCATGAAGCTGCTATTTGACGCTGGTATTCTGTGAGAGCGTGGTCCTTCCCCGGTCGAGCCGACCCATTCGTGCTACAACTATACTATTAATATAGCTGCAGCATGGCTCTACCACGTGTATGAAATGTAACATATGAGGTGTAACAAACAAATTTTTGTTCTCAACAGTCGGGAACTTAATTTTAAGTATAATATAACATTTTCGGCTCATTTTTATGTGTTAAAAAGCTTAAGTTATAATCTACCATCTTTCAACCCAGAAATATTAATAACCTCCACAACGAATTTTGATCACAGCGGCCATTCTCAACGGCGATATAGCCATCTGCGCTATCCTGTCATGTCTGTCGTGTGAAGGGGTGTATGCGCAAAATCAGGTGCACTCTCTGTTCCCTCACTCTCATAGTCAAATAGGACGTCAATCCAATGTAACCGGAGAAAGGTCAGACGCAAGACCAACTGCTTTACGTGCTTTTGTGGCGCGGCAGTGAACCAAAAACCCACTAACTGATTTTGGATTGACTCGAGATTCAAACCCGGACCAAATGGTCGGCAGCTGCACTTACGATCACTAGACCAACAAGGCAGTCAAGCCTAGAAATAATGCATTTCTGAACATAGGCCTCTGAATTTGCAGCAACCGCCACGAGTCAGGCGCGTCAATCAATCTTGCACCATTGATGCTGATATGCCTAAGCAGACTTCGATACTACTAATAGAATTAAAATTTAAGTAGGTAGAATTTGTAAAGCGTAGCTAAAGTGATGCGTGTGAAATTTCTCTCATATTTTTACTCGTATATCTACCTAATACAGCAAAATGACTGACTCGTCATACATTACAATCCTATACAAACGACAGTGTGTCAGCCAAGTTCGAAACACAGTTACACGAACCATTTCGAGCCACTTTCGAGCCCTCATTAACTCAAACATTATAAGACCTACTACTGCTACTCACTTGTAATTTTGTATACTTAACATGGACCCCAATATCTAGAATCCTAAATTTCATATATCACTCCCTGAGTCACACATCAAAAAACTAGGCTACATTTAGGTTACTTAGAAGGATTAGGCGTATACAGAGGAAAAATATTAAAAACTACAAATTGTCAATATTTGGTGTCAACAGATGTCAACTACCCGTAAATTATCGGTGTGGTTACTTGTAAGTATATCGCCATTAATTTTTAAATAAAAAAAGAAAACAGTGAAGCGTAAATGCAAGAAAAAACGTTGAAGGAAGATGGATTTATTTAGAATAATAAAATAAAAATAATAATAGAATAAAAAATCAGAAATGAATGATATCTTATCAAGTAACGTAAATGTGAAAAGCGGCCCAACTTTGTTACTAACGGCATTTCGCGTTGTCGGCTTCACCGATGTAAGAGTTGAGATGTGAACGGCCGCTAGGCTCTATAGCTTCAAGAACGTTGTTTAAGAAATAGAAATTATGATATAAGCAACTGCTATGGAGCTTTGTGCCTATCTCAACTTTTTCACCGGCGAAGTTGCATCTTCAAATGTCATTTGTACCGAACTTGGTCCGCTTTTCTTATTTATGTTTTCGTGGAACTGCCTCGTTGGTCTAGTGGTTGTAGTAGTTCGACTGCTGATCATGAGGTCCCGGGTTCGAATCCCGGGTCGGGCCAAAAAAAATCAGTTATTGAGTTTTTCTATCAAGAAATTCTCAGTAGCTGCCCTGAGTCAGGAAGTTGGCGGTGTCTCACCCCCGTGCCTCGGAAAGCACGTTAAGCCGTTGGTCCTGCGCCTGATCTCTCTCCGGTCGTGTCGCTTTACCGTTCCATCGGACTATGAGAGTGAGGGAATAGAGAGTGCACCTGTGCTTGCGCATACACTTGGGTACTTTAATCCTGTCCTGCGCCGATTGCTAGTCTCCGTTGAGACTGACCGCCGTGACCGAAATTCGGTCTGGAGGACATTATTATTATTTTCATGGGATCGTAATTACTTGAGGTTTTCGTGGTTCAAACTAAGCTTTCAGAGCATTCAAATAAAATACACTCTTAGTTTCGATTTTAGAATAGGCCATAGAACAATAAAATTAAGAGAGGATTTGTTTCTAAAACGATGTTAATTATTATTTAAATATCAAAAGTTATGAGTTTGTGATCGATTTCGGACGGCGTGATCATCTTTCAGTGAATAATAAATACACTGATAGCGGTACATGTAATTTTTATTCAACATACTTATTGAAAGACATTTATGCTTTACAACTGGTTCGAAAAATAATCTCTGTCCTGAAGGAAGAACATGTTAAAGCGAAGCGCCCCAGGTACCCAAGCCCCGTGCTTTGTTTTGGAGTGAGGCTCTTCTAGCTGGGGTAAGGGAGGAGGGCTCGATGTGTTTCGAGGGACCTCTCAGAAGGAGGTACGAACCTCGGAGTGTAAATAATTGTGTTATAAATATAGTTTCATGACCAAGTAGGGAATCAATACAGTAAATTTTTAAAAATATTTCAGTGGCACCGAATCGGGCAACGAATTCAAAATGAAGTACCTACTAATAATAATATTATGGCAAAATAGATCTTAAATCATCACTACTCTCGTACATAAGGTGTACTGTAATTGTCAAATTTATGCGTATGTTCGACGCTGCCACTTTCACCGATGATTGTATGGTATGATAGTAGGTATAAGGGGCCGTACGTAACTTAGCCAAAATGTCAAATTCAATAATAGACGAGCCTACACTCCGTTGATGACACAAGTGACACAAGTTTCAACGAACGCACGTTAGAGTAAGCACATACATAAATAGAACGCGCGCACGCCCTAATCACGTTACTTCAATGACATAGAAGAAAGTACAACAGTTTAATAGGTATATATCATGAATGTATCATATTATTTATATTATATATAAGGTGCATCACTCACTTATAACTCAGACAAAGACAGAGTGCGGATGAACGAAAACGTGCGAAAGAATATCGACGCTGCCGCGACTTTGCATCGAGCTGTCGATCGCAACGAGCGCAGCTGCATTTGATCTGAACTTAATTATTTCTTGAGGAGACGGTACTTTTACAAGCTGCCGCCGTTATACCGTCGTGACTGTCACCTTTCATATCTTTGGGTGATCTTCTTAATTTTACACTTACATTTGGTATTCTAAAGTTTCTGTGACATATATTTCCGTTATTATTTAATACACAATAATAATATATAATACAATATAATTAGTTTAATTACTTTATATTAATGATGTCACGCTTTATGACGCACATCGATATATAGGCAGTAGTATAAAAAGTCTATAAAAATATACAAAAGAGAGAAAAATAAGGAAAACAACTAAGAGATATGGAGTGTAATTGGAGTGTTTATCCATTTTTTTCATTTCTATCGTTGTGACTTATATCGTCCATTGTATTGCAATATTCTGGGCACTGAAAACAAATGATGCAAATTTGAGTTTTCGACTCTACATTAAGTCACGAGAGGACGAAACGTTGACTACATTAGACGTAACTGTTTTCAAAACGTAAATGTCATTTGTCTATTTACTGGAGGCGGATAAATCGGTATGGGTATGACCACAGAACACTGTTACTTTCCACCGAGAGAGTATGAAGACATGTTGACACAGCTAACGCAACGTGACAAGTGGAGTCACTCACTACGAAATATTTGAAAATTATCCTGGTATGATTTACTATATTTTTATTAATGAACTAGCTGTTCCCCGCGACTTCGCTTGCGTAATAGGGTTTTTATGTTTTCACGCGGAACCCTAATTCTTTTAAAAGTTCTATTAAAAGTTAAGTTAAGTCTAAGTTACTCCTTATAAAATCAGCTATCTGCCAGTGAAAGTCCCGTCAAAATCGGTCCAGCCGTTTCGGAGATTAGCCGGAACAAACAGACAGACAGACAGACAGACAAAAATTTTAAAAATTGTGTTTTTGTTATATAAGTACCGTATACACTTTCATATGCATTTAGTTAAGAGCTGTTATTTTGACATTACAAACAGACACTTCGATTTTATTTATTTGTATAGATTTTTTAATTATATAACGCTACGTTACAGGCATTGAAATACAATATAATATCTCAATAGTTACAAAAACAAATCATGTCTTTATGACGGTTGAGAATAACAATAAGACAGAACTTTAACGTTGCTGTAAGCGATTCTTGACTTTTTAAATAATCTATACCAGGAATACAATTATCATGGAATGAAATAACGACATATATGGGACGATGTATAATAAAACATCTTTCTTTGTCCTTACGCAATATTAAGATAAAGACATAAGAAAATGAACATGCATCAGCAATTGTGAATATTTTTAAACCCATTAGTTTATATTTTAATTTCCTTCTAATCAGGTGAGAACCCATTTGCATGATTATATAAATTCTTTAATAGCTTCGTGTGATTTATCGCCAGTGAGATTTGAATTTGTTTCATACAAAACTAAAAGCCTCTTCAACTTTCTCCGTAGATGAGTGAGTGATAAGCAAATCTAAAAGATAGAGACGTTGAAAAGTCATTAGACACAAAAAATGTTTGGAAAGCAGTGAATTCTTTGTAGAAGTAAATATTTATTAATAGAATATTATCTTACTTTTATATAATATTTCGTATTGGAGGGGGGGGGGGCATATTTGGAAGGAGCCTCAAGGAGTAGTGTAGTGCATAAGACTCCGTTTGACGTTCCATGAAATATGTGCTAGTTTCTCTTTTGATGATTGGCCACAGTGTATTTAATTTGCCCTCAACATCCAAGGACATGATAACGATTTCGACTAGAGCGACTTGGACCCGGCCGCCAGGATCGAAAATTTAGTGGGCATGCTGTTTGTCTGTACGTTTGTGCAAGTGATTTATTGAGATAAGCTTTTAAATCAGTTCACATACAAAAAAGAAACAACAATTTTAAAGTTTCCTTCTATTATTCGAAGGATTCGTGGAATTTTAGCTATGATAGCATTTCTAGCCCGCCGTCTATGGTTTTCGGCAGAGGGAATTATAGTGTACACATTCGACTTATTTATGTGTGTGTCTGTTGATAGTGCGATACGCAATCATACGACTGATGCCTTGTGTTTTAAAGGATCCTAATGTCAGAAGACTCCATGCCCGCTTGCAAAGCAAGCACGAACAATCTTGCTTTCTTATATTAATTGTTATAGTTAGAAAATATACAAGAAACAACGACAAATCGATCGAAATTTTTTACATGAAAAGACATTACCAATTTAAATTCAGAAAAAAAAACATGCTTTTTTCTTTGTAGTCTCTAATTATCTTATAAAATCACTTTTTAAAGTAAAGTAACAACCTATATACGTCCCACAGCTGGGCATTGGCCTCCTCTCACTTTCTGAGAGGGTTTTAGTGCAAGGAAGTGTCCGCCGCACAGCCCCAATGCATGTTGACGGACTTTACACATCTTCGAAATATATATTCTTTATTTATTTCTCAGACAGGCACGTTTTCTCACGATGTTTTATTTCAGCGCAGAGCACGTGGTAAATCAGCACTTAAAGTTGCAATTAACAATTTCATTGTTGCCGGCGGGGATCAAACCCGGTTGCTTT
Source organism: Parnassius mnemosyne (assembly GCA_963668995.1). Lineage (NCBI taxonomy): Eukaryota > Metazoa > Arthropoda > Insecta > Lepidoptera > Papilionidae > Parnassius > Parnassius mnemosyne. The sequence continues at coordinate 42,493,558 of CAVLGL010000104.1, read as the reverse complement.
CATACTGTGTTATTTACAGCCATGCCATGAGCCGTGGTAGCTCAGTGAGTTCAGCTCAGCAGCGCATGCTGCAAAAAATCTTTTAAAACAACTAAAATTGATCAACGTTTAAAATACCCGAAAAAACTAAACCCAAATTTCACTTATGGTGGCAAGTGATACAAATGATACTAGGATGGGTTTTTCTCCATTGTTCGATGGTGATAGCCTTATTAACTTATAAATTAACAGATTACATTATTTATGTGTGTTTGTAGCAGTTGAAGAAAAAGTCAGTATATGAATAATTTATTATAGATAAGTTCATCTGATTAAAATTTTATTTAAATTCACAATAAGGATGTCAGCATTTTATTAGCCATTTCGTTTTCTAGTTTTCATATCTTTCATCAAATAATATACTAAAGTGAAATGTTTCCTCGAGTTAAACGAACAGCTATGGCCGGTCTATAAAAGTGAATAAAGTAAGAACAAGTTAGAGATAGAATGTGTATTGCTTATATTTGTACGAGATGGTTTGAAATGTTGATTCGTGAGAAATATGTGAAATATTCGTGGAGGTTGCCCAACATGCTAGTTTTCTAGCTACATTTTGTTTGAGCTAATAAATATATTAAGTTTTAAGGAAAGAACAAAAATAAATATCTATTATTTATTAATAATTAATGTAAGTAATGTAAAAATTAATAAAATAAAATAATCTTAACCCTTTATTATTTGAATGACTGATGAAGAGCTATCGTATCACAAAGCCATCTATGCAAATTAGGCTGTAGTTTTTGAGTTATAAGAAAATGACCATATTAACCGGATGACCATATTACCCTCACGTACTCTAGTTGTATTTGGCTCCCATATGTTGCACTGATGAAGCCTTGTAATATACTAAAAATTATGGGGGAATCTTGTATAGTTATTCTATTTCACGATGAAGGTTTGAGTTTGATTGTTGTTGGCCGTGTACATACACATTGTGTTAGTGTGCGTAGGCCTCGGGAGCGCTCCCAATAACCAAAGTCAAACCATCAGCGTGAAATTGAATAACTATAACCCGATCAATTTTAAGCTGAAAGTCTGACAATGTCTTTCTTATGACACTGCTTCAACTGGTCTGTCTAGAATACTGTAGAGTTTTAAAATTTGCTATAAATTCCCAGTAAATTCATAGCTATTAATTCATTTAAACGTAGTTAAGATCAACTTGTAAGTGGTTTTTTTTTATTTTCCAAAAGTTTGATTGTAGATAGATAGCTATATATTGTTTTCTTTTAATTGCAATTAAAATTACTTAATAAAAATCTTAAATTTTACTTTTAAACGGTCGTGTAGTAGCCACGTAATCGAATCCACCTTTGTCAGCAATTTGTCACCTCTAACGTACCATGTTTAAGCGAATAATTGATATTATTATTATTATTTGAATATCTTTATTTTTTCAAGCCTTGCGGCCGTTATTAATGCTAAATACAGGTGTTCACCAAGTAAAAAGCATTTATTAAGTATAGTGTGTTCTGGGATATTGGGCGTATTTTTAAAAAAAATCTTACGATACGGCACGTTTTTAATATGGCGGCTTTTATATAATTGTATGTATTTATTCTCTTTTATATTTAATAGTTTCAGGCTATGATGAAGATGTTTTGGAATTACTCTTGTAGTTGATAACACAATCGGTAGTATGTATACTTTTTCTTGTCTCCAAATTCTGCTAACTTCGTCTTGGAGATCTGCATATTTGTGGTTTTTTTCTGTAATTGTCTTTGTAATATTGTGTGTGTTAGGTGTAGCTATATCAATGAGGTAGGTATTATTATTATTATCATACAATGGGTGTCTTAAGAAGCGACTATGGGAAATGTCCATTACATGTCAATTTCAATACATGGCGGTAGAACTGTCTCGTATCTAATATCGTATAAATGTCGTATTATTAAGTATAATTCGACTGCTGACTGACTGACGACTGGGGTCAGCATCAAAGGTGCTTGGTTTTACTCTGGTACTGCGATCACCAATCCGCACATCAAGTTAATGTTCAGCAGAGAAATTTTACGGGCTGATAGAAATAAGAAGATTTTTAAATGGACAATATAACGTATAATATATAATAATACGGTCCATGTTTGTTACGAAAAAACTAGAACGAAACTTTTTACATCCTTGCTATTAGCTTCAATTGTTTATCTATGTATGTATGAATTTACTGGATTATTTTGTAATTCATTTTTATTCACTTCCCGACATCTGAACAGTTTGCAAATTATTCAGGCGTGTAGAAGTTGTTGAAAAGGTTCGTTTCTATATTATCATCAGTTCCTAATACGTCTATCATTAAGAACTAATGCTGTGATTTCGTATTCTTCACTAAGACCATCACAGATAATGATGCTCATGCTTGTTGTTTAAGTTTTTTAAACCCTAATATTATTATCATCAAGAATCAACAAATATGTTAATTCAAACGTAGCTCGAGTAACGCAGTATACACGTAGAGGTAACAATGAGCCATATCTGTGTTTGTTTCACAAGTCACGACTTCTTGTTTGAGTGACATTGTATCGACAAGTGAAAATGAAAACGAGCTTAATTACGTTAAGGCTGTAACACACGGCGCATATAATATATTTTTTCATTAAGTATGTAAAGATAGTGATAATTTTTTCTGATTCTGTCAGATGCGAAATACATGTGAAAGCAATATCGGCAGTTGCATATCGGCAGTTGCAAAATCTGCAAATAAATACAAGCTGACTATAGTTAATATGATTAATTTAGATCATTACCCGTATAGATGTTGAAATGACCACGTACCTTTCGTAAGTTTATTCGACATACTACATAGTAGTAAAAAATACCATGTGAATGAATTTCGAAGTCAGAATCACCTTTAAACAAACTGTCTAGTCAATTCTATTGTCTAGTAACTCATATTGAGAGTTACTCTTCACGTAAAGTTTTACATGAAAACAGTTTTAAATTGTATGTGTATAAATGTAGAAAAAATATATAACCGGTTACCCTTTCTACTGGAAACAAGGCATTCCATCTTAGTCCTCAGGGGTGACAACGCCTATATATTTTGATTCTTAATCGAGGATAGATGTATCATGTCTATGGACTACAGCGTTCACTTATCATCGGCTGAACTGTGTGCTCTTTTGTTACCCTTATTCTATAAAAAAAACACGTGTAAAGATATTTTACCGAATGTATCGGTTTTCTTAATAAATATTTTCTATGTATGTAATATATTACGGCTAAAAGTCGAAGTGGTGATATAAATGCAATCGGCTGCACCTAGTTGAAGCCGGCTAAACCTAGGTGTTTTAGCGTTGACATATGTACAAATAATACCTTCAGGTTCATTTGCTATAAGTTTTATGTGCAAATTCTCATACATTAAATATTATATACAATATTTTATTATATACAATATCAAAAACTATAATTAAAAAAAAACTAAAACTAGTAACTTAATTATCATACAGTCCTACTCCCCGCGGTATCGTGCCAAGAACGCTGGCTGCGTTTTCCTGCTGAATGGCTATACTTAACCTTTGAGCGAGAAAAGAACCAGTCCTCTTATCACCAGTAGCAACGACCAGCCGCGGATGGAGTTATATATTTAATTTTAATATTATATTATTTACAGCGTGAAATAACCTTTACACTTTGTAGTCACAAGAAGATACTAACTGAGAGAAAAAGTGTAAAAAAAACTCATTTTATACAAGACTTTGAATAATTGTTTTTTGACAGTTGTTTTAATTCATTATTTCATCAGTATAAACCGACACCTTGAATTTTCACAAGTTTTTCATTGCAACCACAAGACATAAGATACTTTATATACACTTCTCATCTTAATAGGTATTTAGGCGAGGAGTAAATACAAATAGATTATTTAAAAGAGACAATTTCTTTTTATATGGAGAATGGGCCCACCACAAATTTTGGCGTAACTTAATCAAATGCATTTCGATTTATTTCTTATAATCCATAGATTACAATAGTAATATTAGTTTCACCTCATCTTAACGGGAATACTGAGAAATTAACAATTAAAATATTGTTATCGATAATATCGATTATAAATAAAATTTATTATAAGTCGTTCTTGTTTCATTTACCACTTGTTCGAAAAATACCTCTGTTCTGGGAAGAACCAGCAAGAAACCGGGCGTGACTATTTTAAAAAAAAACCAACAGTTTTCATTGATGTAATTGTAAATCATATTTATTATCATATTAGAAATAGCTTCCCAGCGATCACCTCATTCCCAGCTCTTATTTTCATCTATACTTTTTTTTTAAATATTTTAATATCTCTTTAAATAGTACAATCGTTGTTTAAAAACGTTTTTGAACCTGGCAGTGGACAAATTTTGTATATTTTCTGGGATTTTATTGAAAAAAGCGTAAGCATTGCCCCAAGCATGATTAACTGACAACTGAAAGATAGGAGGAATGGATATATTTTAGACTGCCATTATCTACACTTTATTTTTATTGTAATGAAATAGATACAGGAGATATTAATTAACTATGTAATAATAACTAAAGCAAGAACATTATTACAAACAACAAACAAATGGAGTTTTGAGATACAAAAGATGTCTAAACAGTAAAGCGTTATGAAGTCTACTAAAATTGCAAATTTCATGCTCGTTGCGACAAGATAAAATGTAGGCGTATGTGCTAAACGACTTACAGCAACAGAGCTATTTCATATGCAGTCAACACAATGGTACGTAATTACATAAGGTGGCGTTGTCAACAGAGAAGGTATTTCACTTTCTATTAGGTGAAGATTACTTTAAACGTACAGGAATTATTCGTCTCTCAATAAGTTATTGAGAGCGCCACATTCAGAGTGTAATTGACCAGACTTATCTTTGAATTCTTTGACTGAAGCCTTTGAATAGCTGAGCTCAGGACAATATAATGACGCGTGAATCGATATTAATCATTACATAGAAGGCTTTGTGAACAACTGCTAGTAATTTGAGATAATAAGCGTGGAATTTTATTTCTATTCAATTGTTCTGTTTTAATTTGGTTGCTTAAACCAACACGGTCATTAAGCTTAATCTGTCTTAAAAAATTATTTATTATATTAATTCATCAAATACTTATCTAAATCAAAGAGTTACTATGCTTAAAAATAAAAATTCAAAAAATTAACGGTTTGAGCATTTAAAAATTAAACTTTAATAAAAAGTAAAAGCCAATTTCAAATAATTAAAAATAAAATAATTTTCACATTATAGCTTCTGAAGTGCTAAAACGCGGTGTACAGATAAATTAAAGACCCAACTTCCCACTATGAGATATTTTCTATTATTTTCTTCGCGTAGCTGGAGAATAACTATTTGACTAACGTTTTTGTATTAGTGCTCAAGGCACAAAGCAGAAGTCGGCTTTAACTTTCATTAAAATTTTCTATTTCTAACCCTTTGAGTGGACTAAAGAATATTAGAATATCGTCTAAATGGATACATTAAGAACTTAATCTTCCTATTTTTCTCAGATTTCGAGGTAGATTTTTTCTCAATTTTTATGGGACCACCACTTAAGTATAAACTATTTAATAAAAAAGATTCATCAAACCGTTTACAATTGACAAAGATATCGTGTAACATACACATCCTTTTTTAAATTGGCTAAAAGATTGAATAAACTCATTAATGTAGTATTTATATTATTAACCGGTTTGTAAAAGGAAAAGTCAATTCGACTTGTATTTTGTAATTCACGTAACAAAACATCTTCGGGGTTAGTTAGTCACCGATTCTGTTGATTTTTTTATCGCGACCATTAAATACTTTCACGTTTCACTAATAAATATCAACTATGGCGTGATCGCGGAACAGGAAGAATTTCAAATTATTGAAATCCATACAAATGTGAACTTATGTGAATAATAACTTGAGATTATACTCGGTTTTCGAATCACAAATACTGTTCAAAAGATCCTAAAACTATCTTAGTTGCAATAGAAATAAAACTTTTTATGATGGGAATTAAGTTTAAAAATGCAAAGCAATAAAAAAAAATCCTGCTCCGCGACCGTGCTTTAGTTTCGATTTTAGAAATCTGTTTGTTATTTTATAATACTCTGTAAAATTTGGGTTTGTTACTGTTTTGTTTTATTCGATCTCTGGTAAATATAATGCCCCATGGAAAGTCAAAAGTAAAATGTATCTATCTTAAAAATACGTTATTTGAAAATTTCTATAAACTTGTAAAAATTAAATTGCATTTAAAAAGACAAATTTTTCGATGAAATTATATATTTGTATGTCATACGCTGAAAGATAATTACAATTGTATATTTTTTACGAGTATTTTTTCGCTACAAACCATAGCCATCAAATTACCTATGACTTGCGCCCATGATTTTAAGACTATAATATGACGTTATGTAAGAAGGTATCGCGGTCGAAGCTCGCGCTGATAATTATAAGAGCATCGAACGCCTCAAGCCACGCCTGACACAGTCATTATAACCCCAAATAAGTATATGGTTTTTATGTTTCTGCAACGAGTTAAATGATTGTATAATTTCGTGCCGCATTGTACTGTATGACCGGGTCAGCGTATACGCGTACGAAGCCTTAAATCCTGAAGTTGAATATTAGCCGATGTTTATCTTAACATGAAAAGTTACACATCTTTTTTTTATAGAATAAGGGTGACCAACGAGCACATAGTACTTACCTGATGGTAAGTGGATGCCATGTCCCATAGACACCTACATCTATCATCAATTAAGAATAAGATACGTATCTGCCGTTGCCACGCCTCAGGCATGTGAATGCTTCGTTACTAGTAAAAAGGTTCTCCGATCCTCTACATTCATCATACTAAAAGAAGTTGTCAAAATAAAAAGAAGCCCTACAGTAGAAAAAGTGGTGTTTCTTTGTTTAAATACATTATTATTTATTATTTTTAACAAGAGGCACTCGGATACAAATACAGTGTTACTAACATGCGATCAAAACTGCATGCTTTCGAACGTTGATCACAGAGATAAATTAGCGTCTCTACTTGTGAACAATTTTTTGCATACACATATATCACTGTAGATGACATTGGCACAAAAATCATTTTTGTAATAGATATCTTTGTACTTAGCAGATAGTTTAAAAAATATTTTCATCTTCATTGGCGCTTCGTTCCGTGCTAAAATTAGTAGAACGGAGTTCTTTTGACATCACCTCGGCGCTTTCTGTCAGCATAGTTATAAAATGTGGTTACAAAAATACAAATTGGGCTCAAAAATTTGAATCGCGAATGTATAGATCAAAGGAAAATAAAGAAGTAGATCTTTTAAGTCTTAATTCTTAGGGTTCCGTATCCGAAGGGTAAACAACGGAACCTTATTACTAAGCCTCCGCTGTATGTTCGTCCGTCCGTCAAGGTAAGGTAAGGTAAGGTAAGGTGTAAAAGGTAGAGAGTTGAAATTTCTACAGAATGTGTATTTCTGTTGCCGCTATAACAACAAATAATAACAATTAAAATAAATAAAAAATTAAAGGGTGCTCCCCCACTACATAGACATAGTATTAAATCTTGTACGATGGTACGAAACCCTTCATGCGCGAGTCCGGCTCGCACTTGGCCAGAATGACAGCGGAAAAGATATCGGTAGATATTCCATCAAAATTGTCATATCAATCGAGCAATCAATACATTGTCTCAAATTTTCCGAAAATCTAAAACGTGATATGTGAATATATATCTACGTTGGTTACTTGGTTGATGTAAAAAGTAGATATGCACTTTGGGGCACAATTATATCATATGGCATGAACGCAGCTCCGCGTGGGTTTAGCGTATTCATGTGTTTCTTGATATTATAATAACCCTAACTTCTAGTGCAATTTTTCTTCAATATAACTTTTAAACTTGTTGATTGATAAACTTTTCTGGATTTTGTTGTAAAAGCGTTTACATTGCCTCATAAATGAATTACTAATTCTGTGGAGTCTATTAACTGGCATTACAAGCTTACGTTTGTTCCTAGTGTTTAAAGTATGAACATCTTTATTCTTAACAAATCTATACATGTTTTTATGTACATACATTACATATTCATAAAAATATTGCTTGACTTGTGGGGGGCTTTAATAATCACGAGGATGATGTTTCACACTAATTTATAACGAGAATATTATTGATTAGAAGAAACAAATATAAACCGACTGCAAATACCGACTGCAAATACCGACTGCAAATACCGACTGCTGTGTGCGTTTGAAATTATTTTGGCCTATACTCTTTTAATAAAGAGAATCACCAAAATTCGTTAACCGACATCAAAGAAACAGAAATAGAAACAGATTTTTTTTTATTCAATATTGATTATAGATAATACTTATTGAAAGTCACTCTTTTGTTTAATTACCACTGGTTCGAAAAAAAAAATACATTACATACATTAAAATATAGGTACAATAGAATCAATTTACTACCTTTGGAACTTGGAATAAACTAAGGTAGAGCATTTTAAGGAAATGTTTTGAAGCCCTGCAGTTATAACCACTAATGAGCACTTGTATACGAATTGATTTTTAAGTAGCATATAATCTGACATTTATCTTCAAATTAATTAATAATAGTTATAACATCATCGTCATCAATATGAAATATATCCGAATTAATAAAACGAGAACCGGTGACGCAAAGTTGCATCCAGTAACTTTAGCAATTTCTGCAAACTGACATTAATTTAACAGTCAGGGTATAATTTATTACGATTTGTTTGTAATGAACACGCGTTGTATAAGATTTAAATAATAAAACATGAATTAATTTTAGTATTTGATTTAAAAAAAAACAACCGAATTATTTTGGTTTAACTTTTGAGAGCGTAGGGTATCGTCGGGAAACGATCAAAATTTCTGATGGCAGAAAGTTCTATAATAACTTTTAAGCGAGAAAAAAACATTTATTAATATATTTTATGGCTACTTAATTGCATAATAATACGTATGTTTCTCATGACCCTACTTCGATGAGTAGGGTGTATCATACAAGCTTGTTATATAACGACGTTATAAAAACAAGTCATTAGAAATTATCCAAACGAGCAAGCGTAATTTGTTCGTGATATTGAAGTATATGAATATAAGACCTATGAAGTAGATTTTTATGTGATAAAATTCCTATTGAGTATTTCTGCAGCAAAACAAAAGTAACTCATCAACGGATCAGTGAGCGAAAGTGAGCTGTGTAACTCGAAGAACAGACATTCAATTTGGAAGAAATTATTTTTCATGTGAAAATCTCGTACGCAAGATTGTAGGTCGCAGCGTGGTTTCTACAAAATTTAGTGACCACCTAAAGAACTGAATAGGGAAGGTGGCTTAGGGGCTCAGGACCGTACTATGTGGAGGGGATGTTCTGGTTGAGGCATAAGTTTAGCAGTGGACGATGGTGATGAATAAAACATATTATTGCTTAACGTCGTCAGTCCTTAATAGCCCACTGTGAACTGAAGATTTTCCAAATGTATTTTCCATTTACATCATGTAAATTCTAGCAATAATGAAATGGCTTTTTCGTCATTTGTCAAGCCATTACAACATTCTTTTAGTATTTTAATTGCTTACTCTCACTCGTACTTCACTCACGTAATGAACTAGAAGGTGCATTTTTTTATTATGTTTTAAATCCATAGACGATTTTTCTTTCCTTTTATTGCAATATGTTTTAAAGTGAAGTAATTTGAAATCATATTTCACATGTACAGATTACATTTTCAACCTATAAAAAGCAATCAAATTTATGAACTGATATAGGGTAAAAGCATTAGAAAACCTGTTTGGGTAAGTACATATATCGGTAATATATATTCAATATAAGCCTCCATTAGAAACTGCTAAGCATGATGTGCGGGACAAGAGAAAAACAAATAGTGATACATAAATAAGACAAAAACATTTATATTAATGGAATAAATATTATAGTTAGTTTGTACTTAGATAGGATAAACATTTATATTAATAGAGATTATAGTTTAGATAGGATATAAGCATTTTATGTTAAGAAAATAATAGTGTAGAGCTTATATTTGTGTGATAAAATTAGTTGGTCACTTTGTATAACAGAACTAGCTTAAGGTAAACAATGTAAACAATGACTCAGTAAGATATAGAACTAGCTTAAGACAAACAATGTAACGGGACTCAGCATCGTCACTTGCTCTGTCACGCCTCGCGCTGATTGGTCGACGCCATTTGTACGATGCGTCGGCCGTATCTATTGACCCAGCCCGAGGCGGTATAAAAGAGGGGCGATTTTCGTCGTTCGAGACAGTCGGCGGCCAGCTACCTCAAGGAAAACACCAAATATAGAAGAAAGAAAAATATCGCAGCGGTTTTATTCTCCACCAATCCAGCACACAAATGTGCCTGTAGGGCACATTTAATGGTCCTTCGCCAGCCGAATATTGTGGGGAATAATTACCTGAAGAAAAATAATTAAGAAGACTCCTCGGAAATCGTTTTTCAAGACTCAAGATTATTCGAAGAAAAAGTCAGCTGACAGCATGGCCGTTACGCGCTCTGAGGGAAGGGGCAGCAAGCCGTCGTCGTCCAAGGCTACCACCTCGGCGACCGGTACCACCAGTGCGGAAGCCAGTACGGAATCAACAGCTACAGGGACGACCGCCACGGAGACTTCGGAGTATACAGACACCTCCGCGGCGACTGATCCATCCACCGTGACTTCCGCCACCGCAGCGACCACTTCGTCCGCCGCCACCTCAGCCTCAGCCTCAGCCGCAAGCGCCGCCCCCGCCACGCACCCCGCCAGCGCCGTCGCTCCTTCCGTAACACCATCCGCGGCGACGACACTAACTGCGGGTGCGAATGCCAAACAGCTGATGAAGCCGCCCGCTACTGTCACCAGAGCAACTCACCGAGAAACAGAAACTTCTACAGTGAAGCGAGCCATAAGAAGCACCGCCGGTCCATCAAAGCAAACCGGGCTACAGGAACCCCGCCCGCCCAGCAAGAAGGGAGGTGGAGGGGGATCTATACGCAGTAGAACGAAGCAGCTCAAGCTTGCAAAGGCGAAAGAAGATTTACTACGCCTTCAAGTGGAATTAGCCGCAGCACGCCTTGCTGCCTTAGAAAGGGAAGACTCAGAAGAGGAGGAGGAAGAAGAAGATGACGCATCCCTCTACTCAAGATCAGAAGTAAATACAAGAGTGGACGACTGGTTGGAGAATCAAGTGAATCGCCCGGTGTTAGCAATCACCAACGAACCTCACCATGCCATAGAAGAACCAACAGCCGCCCACGCAGAAGAACCAAGGCACAAAGAAACACATCAGTCACCGGCGGGAGGTCAAACTGACGTAGCCCTCCTGGCTGAAGCCATCACTCGGGCTGTCAGCGCCGCCCAACGACCTAAGTTCGTCGAGTTACCATTCTTCAGTGGGTCTCATCAGGAATGGCTACCCTTTCGCGCCGCCTACTACGAGACAGAAGCGACATTCAGCGTAGTTGAAAATACGAATCGACTCAGAAGAAACTTGAAAGGGAAGGCCAAGGAAGCAGTTGAAGGCCTACTTATGACCAACGCACACCCGGCTGAAGTAATGAAGACTTTGGAGTCAAGATTTGGAAGACCAGAGTCAATAACCATGCTGGAGATGGAGACGCTTAGAGGTCTGCCGCGCCTTACTGAGTCACCAAGAGACATATGCATATTCGCCACCAAGATCTCCAACGTAGTGGCGACACTGAAGACTTTGGGTTGTTTTAACTACATGTACAATCCTGAACTCGCGAAGACAATAGTAGACAAACTGACGCCAACTCTGCGTTATAGGTACTACGACTTCTCAGCCATGCAGCCACGTGAAGACCCTTGCCTCATCAAGATAGAGAAGTTCTTCAAAAGGGAATCAGAACTGTGTGGACCCTACGCGCTGCCCGAACAGATGACACCGCCTATTACAGCCGCACCACAAAGGAAGACTCAAAGGATCAACAACGTGACTGAGAAGACATACATATCAAGATGCGTCGTATGTGAAGATACGGGGCACACCAACGCCACAGAATGTGAACAATTCAAGAAGTTAGATGCAAATGCAAGATGGGACATGGCCAAGTCCAAGCGCCTCTGCTTCAGGTGTCTTCGCTATAGGAACAAGACACACCACTGCCGACCCAAGCCATGTAATGTCAACAGCTGCAAGTACTCTCACCACAAGATGCTGCATTACGAAAAGAAGTCAGAAGATTCAGAAGCAAAAGAAAATCAAGGGGCAACAGAGGTCATCAACTCAACCTGGACCGTCAAGAAGCAATCATATTTAAAAATCCTACCGATCCAGGTCAAAGGACCAAAAGGAGCTGTCAACACCTTCGCGTTGATGGACGACGGCTCAACAGTCACGCTCGTTGACGATAGTATAGTAACAAGCGTCGGAGCAACGGGCCCCATAGACCCACTGAAGATAGAAACCATCAACGACAAGAAAGTATCGGAGTCAGCATCGAGGAGAGTCACCATCAAACTAAAGGGGCTCAACGATCATGAAGAACAAATACAAGCACGCACAGTGAAGAACCTGCAAGTCTCATCTCAACGGGTCCCACAGGATCTAGTGGAGGAGTGTCAACACCTCTCTGATATCCAAGGACATCTCACATATGCAAACGCCAAGCCACGAGTGCTGATCGGACAAGATAACTGGCATCTTCTGCTGACATCGGAAGTAAGAAAAGGAGACAAGAACCACCCAGTGGCATCTCTCACGCCACTAGGTTGGGTACTCCACGGCAGCCAGACACGAAGCTTCGGACGGAACATCGATTTCGTGTCACACATCGTAGAAGATCCAGAGGAGAATCTAGAAGACCTCGTGAAGCGATACTTCGAGATGGACGCACTTTGTATAAAGCCCAAGAGACCGAAGACTGATCCAGAAGAACAAGCACTTCGTATCTTGGAAAGGACCACAACGAAGACAGAAGAAGGAAGATTCCAGACCGGTCTTCTCTGGCACAAAGACGATGTCAAGTTACCAGACAATTACGAAAACTCGCTGAAGAGGCTCTTCAACATAGAAAAGAAGATCGATCGTGACCCCACGTTAAAGAAGAAATACGTGGAATAAATGAACGCTCTCGTCGCAAAGGGGTACGCCGAACCCGCCCCAAAACAGAAGACAGCTGACAAAACTTGGTACCTACCTCACTTTGCAGTAGTCAACCCAATGAAACCGGAGAAATTACGGGTGGTATACGATGCCGCAGCCAAGACCAAAGGGGTGGCACTTAATGACATGCTACTCAAAGGGCCCGACCTACTACAATCGCTACCAGGTGTCGTCATGCGCTTCCGACAACACATGATCGCGGTTACGGCGGACATCAAAGAGATGTTCATGCAAGTCAAGTTGCGAGAACAAGACAGGGACGCACTGCGGTACCTATGGCGTGGGATTCGACGAGACAACCAACCTCCGGAAGAGTACAGAATGACATCATTAATTTTCGGAGCATCGAGTTCGCCTTCGACAGCAATATACGTCAAGAACCTAACCGCCAAACAACACGGGGAAACTCACCCAGAAGCCGCAGCGGCCATCATAATGAAGCATTACGTCGACGACTACTTGGACAGCTTCAGAACCCTCGAAGATGCCAAACGCATCACGAAGAGTGTACGAGCCGTGCACATGAAAGCCAGCTTCGAGTTGAAACAGTGGAAATCAAACTCAGCATCACTCCTAGAAACACTTGGAGAAGACAGCCAGACAGAAGACATGGAACTCTACAAAACAGAAGAAAAGATGGAACGAGTTCTGGGTGTTGTTTGGAAGATCCACTCGGACGAACTCACCTTCAACCTCAACTTAGCCAGAATACCCTCAACACTCCTAGAAGGGAAGCAGCCGACGAAAAGGGAAGCACTGAGAATAGTGATGTCGCTCTTCGACCCGCTCGGATTCGCCTCGCCTATCACCATCAGGGCAAAACAACTCCTCCAGGAAGTCTGGCGTAGAGGAACAGCATGGGACGACAAGATCGACGAAGACCTGGCAGAGCAGTGGAAAATGTGGATGGAGCATCTGGAAGGCCTCCACGAAATAGCAATCCCGCGACAATATCTTCACTACAGTGACGCGGCCTCCCTAGAACTCCACGTCTTCAGCGATGCCAGCGAGTCAGCTTATTCTGCGGTCCTCTTTTGGAGAGCTGTAACAGCAGTAGGCGAGGTCCACCTATCCCTTATTGTGGCGAAAGCAAAGGTGGCACCGTTAAAACTGACGTCCATCCCAAGATTGGAGCTACAGGCAGCAGTCATGGGCACCAGGCTCGCAGAAACAGTAGTCGAAGAACACGAGAGGAAACCTGACCGCAAAGTATTCTGGACAGACAGCAAGACAGTACTAATCTGGATAAGGACAGGGTCACGTTCATATAAGCCCTACGTGGCTCACCGTCTAGCAGCAATAGAAGAGAGTTCCAAAGTTAACGACTGGCGCTGGGTTCCGACAAAGCTGAACGTGGCGGACGACGCCACACGAGACGTACCAGCAGCATTTAATACAGAACATCGATGGTTCAAAGGGCCTGACTTCTTATACCTAACAGAAGACTTCTGGCCGACAGAAACCACAAGAGCAACAGCGGAAGAACCTTCCGACGAAGAAAGGACACATTACGTGAGCAACAAAAGAAGATTGAGGCTTGCCGAAGGTCTACCTGATCCAGCGAAGTTCTCCAACTGGGACCGACTCCGATACTCAACCGCACGTGTTCTACAGTTCATTCAACTCTGCAGAAACACCAAACAGAGAGTCAACTACAAACGAACAAAGAAGAATAAAGAGGCTGATCCCACTTGGAAAAAGAACAAAGCTACAGTGAAATATCAGGCGCACATGACGACAAAGAAGCGGTCGCCAGAAGACATAAAGCCGCTAATGGTCTCAGCCGAGCTGCTTAAGACAGCTGAAGAGCTTCTGATGCGATCCTCCCAAGAAGAATCCTTTGCGGAAGAAATAGACAGCCTAAACAGCGGGAAGCCGATCAATAAGGAGAGCCGCCTTCGCCAGCTCAGCGTCGAGTCAATAAACGGCACACTACGACTTAGAAGTCGTATTCGAGCAGTCTGCGACATGGAGGAAAAATTCAAGAACCCGTTGATAATTGACGGTGATCATCACACAGTCAAGCTCTGGGTGCAGGCTATACATCGGCAACTCCATCACGCCGGTGTAGAAGCCACAGTCAACGAGTGCCGGCAGCAGTATTGGGTACTGAGACTGCGCCCTATCGTACGCACAATACTACGAAAATGCCTATTCTGCAGAATGAAGACGCAAGTACCGCCGCATCCGAGAACCGGGGACCTGCCAACGTGTCGCTTAGCTCACCACAAGCGCCCCTTCACCTACACCGGGGTGGACTATTTCGGACCTCTTTCGGTGACCGTCGGACGAACTCGACAAAAGAGATATGTGGCCATTTTTACATGTCTCACTACGCGAGCCATACATCTAGAAGTTGCCGGCTCACTTAGCGCTGACTCCGCGGTAATGGCCATAAGGCGGATGATCGCACGGCGAGGCTGCCCGACAGAAATATGGTCAGACAACGGCACCAACCTGAAGGCAGCCGATAAGGAACTACGACAGGCGGTCGACGCAGCGACCGCAGAAGAAGCAGCAAAAAGGACTATCTCCTGGCGCTACATCCCGCCTGGAGCTCCATTTATGGGCGGAGCCTGGGAGCGAATGGTTCGCTCCGTCAAGACCGCTCTTACCGCGACGTTGCACGAACGTCATCCGACGGAGGAAGTCCTCACGACACTACTGGTAGAAGTGGAATACACCGTCAACAGCCGACTGCTGACTCACGTCTCAGTCAGTCCAGAGAATCCCGAAGCTCTCACTCCTAACCACTTCTTGTTGGGAGGACCAGGACGAGTACCACAGCTAGGCACTTTCACCGAACGAGACGCCCTCTCACGGTCAAGTTGGCGAGCTGCGCAGAGGCTAGCCGACACCTTCTGGTTACGCTGGGTGAAGGAGTACCTCCCTGAGCTTCAACACCGGCGGGAGCCCCACGGACGAGGCCAAGCAGCACGCGTCGACGACCTCGTATAGATCGTCGATCCCAACCTGCCTCGCAACGTGTGGATACGAGGAAGAGTCATCGCTACATATCCGGGTCCCGACAACGTCGTGCGGACTGTGGACGTGCTAACTAAGGGAGGTGTCCTACGCCGGCCAGTAAGGAAGCTTGTGATCCTGCCTCTATCTACGGACGTCGAGCCCGCACCGGAAGCTGATGCGACGCGGTCGCACGGCGGGAGTGATGTGCGGGACAAGAGAAAAACAAATAGTGATACATAAATAAGACAAAAACATTTATATTAATGGAATAAATATTATAGTTAGTTTGTACTTAGATAGGATAAACATTTATATTAATAGAGATTATAGTTTAGATAGGATATAAGCATTTTATGTTAAGAAAATAATAGTGTAGAGCTTATATTTGTGTGATAAAATTAGTTGGTCACTTTGTATAACAGAACTAGCTTAAGGTAAACAATGTAAACAATGACTCAGTAAGATATAGAACTAGCTTAAGACAAACAATGTAACGGGACTCAGCATCGTCACTTGCTCTGTCACGCCTCGCGCTGATTGGTCGACGCCATTTGTACGATGCGTCGGCCGTATCCATTGACCCAGCCCGAGGCGGTATAAAAGAGGGGCGATTTTCGTCGTTCGAGACAGTCGGCGGCCAGCTACCTCAAGGAAAACACCAAATATAGAAGAAAGAAAAATATCGCAGCGGTTTTATTCTCCACCAATCCAGCACACAAATGTGCCTGTAGGGCACACATGAGTTTATTCCGGCAATCAAATTATTATGAACCATCACTGCTCGTATAGACGATGACTTCTAATCGAATACTTCTTAGACTAACTCATATGTGACTAATATTGTATGATCATTTCTTTCCACTATTTGTATTTAAAATAAGATTACTAGATAACTAGACGGTCGGCGGATCATCTCCTCTTTGCGTCCGAATGGGTTCCCGCCTTGTCGCAGTGGGGGCTTAGTAGCTGTGGCTTGGCCTCCCATGATGAACATAGAGGAACCCACATGGCTGGCCAGTGGTGAAGTGGCCACTCTGACTGATCTTAGCAAACACATTTCGGATGTGTGATAGTGGACTGCGGCGAGAGGGGTGTACTCTCCTTCTCCCGCAGAAGTCGAGGTGAAGTCGCGGAGGAAGAGGAGTGTTGGTATGACGAGGTGCCTCTCGCCCTATCCTACGCGACTCTGGAAGGGCCGCACCGGTATTGCGAAGCGCCGCTTCCCTACCCTTTGAAACCAAATATCGGTTGACGGCGAAGCCATAGACCAGATCCGCCGCTAGGGTCAGGAAAGCTAGTGCTTCTGAATGCTCGCTATCCCTGGCCCCATGGTCTTGGCCAAATTTCGTTCACGGCGGCCCAATCGACACTTGTCATCTGTACAGGAAAGAGTTACAGTGCACGAGTGTATACGCAAGCACATGATCACTCGCTGTTTCCTTTACTCCCACAATCCGATGGGAATCCAACAAGACCGGAGAGAGATCTGACGCAGGACCAACTTCTTCTTCTTATTCAAAAAGCTTTCCGGGGCACAGGGGTCACTGTCAACATTTTATCTCCGGGTTGTCATTGAGAATTTCTTGAGAAAATAACCCAACACAGATTTTGACCCGATACGGTATTCGAACCCAGGATCTCATGAACTGCAGTCGCGCTGAAGACTAATAGTCCAGCGAGGCAGTCTTTAATAATACGTGTATTTCTACACAGTGTGCGCAGAAATCGTAAGAAAGGAAACGTTTTCCTCAGCTAATACTTTGTACGCGTCATGGACGATAAAACAAAATTTCCAATAATCTGTGGTGAAGAGAGCTTTCTAAGGCGATGTAACCAAGTACAATACGAAAGAGTTGCCTGCAGTCGATACAATAGTTCCGTAAATGCTTTATTACAGTTGTACTAGCAAATGGTCTAGTATGTGATTCGATTTTATGTGGTTTTATATGATTACTCAGCCTATAAAAACAAATATCAAGACTTCATCATAATTTCATCGTGTTACTAATTTATAATAAACATTGCTTCAATAGTAACTCTGTAATGCAAACTCACGTGCGTTTTTTTAATCCTTATATAAATAAATTACGTGTCACGTTGTTTGTCCGCGATGGACTCCTAAACTACTGAACTGATTTCAATGAAATTTCGCACACTGTGTGCATTTTGGTCCAACTTGAGAGATAGGATAGTTTTTATGCTGATAAATCACCCTCAAAATTTTTTATTGCGCATTTAAGGATTTTTGTAGGAAGGGTCGTTGCAAATGGCAGAACAACGTCTGCCTGGCGAGCTAGTTATAAATAAAATTTTATAACCTTTTCTTCACTTTTATCTGTAATATTAAAGAGAAAAGCGGTCCGGGCGTCCTGGAAACGCGTAAAGCCGTCGGTCCTGCGCTGGTAATTCCCCAGTCGTGTCGGATTGATGTCCCACTGGGCTATGAGAGTGAGGAAATAGAAAGTGTACCTGTGCTAGCGCTTTGCTATGCACATGTTCATGCAGTATAATCCTATCTTGCTCAGATGGTTTGGCTCAGTTGAGACTAACCTTACCGAGGTACCGAAATTCGGTTAAGAAAACATTAATTTAACTGTCATTTAGTAAAAAAGTTCTAATTTTTATAAAATACAATTAAAAATAATATATATATATATATATATATATATATATATATATATATATATATATATTATATATATATATATAACGTTTTATATATATTATTTTTATTGTTTATCAGCTCTCGTTGGAAGAGTTTTCTAGAATTGTTTAAACAATCTTCACATAAAATCTATACAAATATTACGATAATATGCAAAGTTTGTAAAGATGTTTGGAAGTTTCATACTGAATCATGCATATACAGATTTGTATGAACACACTTTCATAGATAGATTTATATCCTGGATTATCACATGGATTTTTTCCGCGAAACAATAAAAACTAGATAGGGATAATGAAACCGTTTCGGTAACTACCTGTATGGAGCCAAATACTGAATTATGTAATAAAGTTGATATAATTTTCTTTTTATTTACTAACAACCAAAACTTACTTATTATATTTTACCAATATTTTTTTCCGATGTCATAACGTTCATCTAATATGCACACAACCCAAATACTACACTTTATATATTCTTGTAGAATGTCTCATGTGTTTACGGAATTTTCTTTTTTCACGTTATGTGTTAAGTTTAGTCTTGCACGCGAGTACCGTAAGCCTATGTTAGAATAACATGAATACGATAATTGATTCGGTTAATAAATTGAATAAAGCAGCGTCGTCCGCCAGTCGCAGGTACACAAAAGAAGTTTAAATTTCCTTCGCGCACGCTGCATTCGCTGAGACTCCATTGTAAATTTGTATTTCATAATAATTAACACCATAGACAGTTTGCGTTACGCTCTGTGCTTTTCGAAATTATTTGCGTAAAAAGTTGCGTTATGTAATGCCGTCATTAATTTATGACCAAATTATTTAAATTGATAGGGCTTAAAATGGCATGTTGTATTTATGAATTTATTATGACATCTTAGATAATAATATTATATTATAAATGTAAAATTATCACGACGTTTGTTCACGTCACTAATCGAAAAGGCACAACAGATTTTAATAAAATTTTGTAAACCGTTTTTGATTAGTGACCTTCTATATTATTATTTTTTTGCGAAGGGAGTTTTTATAGTACTCATACAAAGGGTCATCAGAAAGGGCAGAACAACGTCAGCCTGGCCAGCTAGTTTATTATATAATATAGTTTAAAACCAATACAATACTATAATACAATATTACTAATAATTGGAAGTAATTGGAAGTAAATACTAGAAATGAGTTGGGGGTGACTAGAACTTTAGGCCTAGTCAGTTTGAATAGCCTATCATGTAGAGAATGTCATGGGGGTCATGGTTGAATAGGAGAAAAAAGTTTTCATTACACTCCTAGGGGGTCAAAATGGCCAAAAACCAAAAAATTGGGGATGGCACCAACTTTGGGCATAAGTCAGTTTGAATAGCCTATCATGTAGAGGATGTTATGGGAGTCATGGTTGAATAGCGGCAAAAGTTCTCATTACACTCCTATGAGGTCAAAATAACCAAAAACCAAAAAATTTAAAATTCTTATTTCGGCTATAGCTCCACCTTCTTCGGAGATTCTTACACAGTCTTTACTTCCCGCATCCCACTTGTAAGTAATAACTATTAAAGAAGTACTCAAGTTTCCAAACGAATGTTAAAAGTTAAAGCATTTATAAGCAGCTTTATTCAAATTTCGACTGACTGTAATAAAATATATGTCAAATGTTATGAGATGCTAATATCATAACTTGTAGAACGTGACACTGAAGTAAAGTGAAGTAAAGCACGTTACAAATTTTATAACGCTATGAAGTTCTGGTGAGGACTTACATCGATACGTATAAAAATATAGTTTAAGACCAATCGTTGAATTAATTACATTTATTACCGAAGTTTAGCTTTTTTAATGTAAAAATATTGTGTATAAAATTAGACTTAATCCTACACATTTTAGTCATTACGTTCAACAATAACTTTCCAAAGTTACTAGGAAATAAAGTTTGTGACATATATTTTCTAAAAAAGGACACATTAAGTGAGAGGTGCATTTGCAAATTTTCCTTTTAAAGAAAGTAACAAACGGAACAATCAGATGCACGTTTCGAAAACTGTCGCCGTCAGCGCTGTTCTGCTTTGGCTATAGAATTTATTGTTAGCATAGATGTGTAGGTGCCTGAACACATTTCGACATAACAACAATAACTTATAAAAAAAGTCGTCGCGTGACAACTGATTATACTCTGTGTCTACTAGTACAAATTGTATGAAAATAACTGAAGTACTTGATAAAAACTTATTATGTACCAGGTAGCGCTCACTTAAATTTCATAATACACGTGAGATCTGAGTTCGGGCCGACATCTATAAAATTGGTAATTTTAATTTTCGACACACTTAAAATAGATCAAATTCATCATCTCAGAAACATTCGATCTTAGTCCTCACAGGTGGCAATGCATCTGTAGTATTCTTTATTTGAAGTTGGCTGTAGGTGTCCATGGGCTGCAGTAACTACTTATCATTAGGTGGACTGCACTTATAGTCCACCTTTATTACGTTTGTCACTTCAATTTTATAAAAAAGTTTTGAAATATTTCTTGCCTGTTACTTTAAGTATAAACAAAAATTTCCGTCAATAGTTACAACGAATGAAAATCGAAAACATTAGAGGATAGGGATGAGATGACCAAGTTAATGTCGACAATCATTGTGATGCGTGTCCGCCGATTTCCATTTTGTCCGATTGCAATCAGCTGTTCACACTAGTGCCTAATAAAAATTAAATGTTTGTCGTACATACAGAGGCGGAAGGTTTGGGCATTTTAAGTTCCTTCCCGGTAACCATTGCGTCTTTGATACAGGCATACGCGTAATATTGGATGGCAGGAAGAGACAATTATTTATTACTATTACTGTTACAGCCCACCAAACGTCCTGGGGAAGCCCCTAGCAAGCGGATTAACAACCGCAGTTCTTTTATTTTTTAGGAAGACGCTGCTTCTCATCTCCTGGTTTGTTTCCCTCTGTCAACTTTTACGGACACTATACGGTCAAAATGATAACACAAAATAATCTGAGTTTTGCATAAAGTTAGTACAAATAAGCTAGTATTCGTAAGATGACATTTGATAAATGAGATGTAATGAACAGCTACAGTACTTAGTACTTTAGCGGTCGTAGGTACCTACTTCCCAGATCGCCATGAAATTTAAAACAAAAATTAGCTGGTTGCTGGCTATAGATCTTCTTTAATGGAAATGTGCGGACCAAAGTAAAATCATTTAATTAAATTTTCTTCTTTCTCTTCAACATCATGTAACAGTTCACTGCTGGACATGGACCACTGCCACCAAAGTACGCTTGCCAGTACAGAAGGATTTGCCATCGCAGTACATAAACTATTGTTACGAGCTTAGGGTTCGAGACAATTAAAACTTCCGATTGAATTACCAAATTTGACACTTTAATTACAGAACACTAATTAAAATCCAAAACCACACTAATAATAAAACACAATTGTACTACTGATCACTTAAGTTCGCAGTTGTTTCGCTTCGAAGTATTCTTTTGTATCGCCAATTCAATACTGCCTTGGTCGTGGTCTATACCGGCCTTATATAGGGCCTCAGATAGTTTCCAGAACCTTCTACTGTAGCGACATCTAGAATGATCGAGTACATATCGGTCCCGAAATTTCTAGAAGGATCTTGACTCTCCTAGTTCTGCTACTTGACTAGACTAGAGCTGGTGTAACTAGTGTTGCCATGTACAAGACATTAATAGTAGCGCGCAACACTGCCCCTTCCTAAGACATGCTCGTCCCGAGCATTATTGGCCCCATAATAACGTGCCAGTCGATCCACATGGACGATCTTAGGAGTACCTCTGGCATCTCTTGTATCCGGTAGGTTACGTCATTGATCCTTGTCATAATCCGGTACGGTCCGTCCCAATTAGCTTGAAGCTTAGGCGATTTCCCTTTGCTGCGAACTGGTTTGTGTAGCCACACTAGTGAACCTTCGTCAAACCCCTTGTTGTTCATTTTGCGGTCCTACCGTGTTTTCATCTTCTCAGACGTTGGCCCGTCTGTCTGACGTGCTCATAAATGTCATTCATTTTGTTCCACAAGTCATTTGCATAATCGGTTATACTACGTGGGGCATCAGTTTGTATTCCAGTGATCAGGTCTGCATGCAGCCGTAATTCTCTCCCAAAGTTTGCGAAAACTGGTGTCACTGATGTACTTTCGTGAATAGCGCTTCGATGTGACAACAAAAACGGTTGTATGTGCCTGTCCCAGTCTCGTTGTCGTTTTTCCACAACTTTTGCTAGGTACCTCTCCAATGTCTGATTAAATCGTTCTACCATTCCATCAGATTGTGGGTGATAAGAAGTTGTTCGTGTTGTATGAGTACCCATAACTCTGCAAGTTTCCTGGAATATTTGAGACTCAAAATTCCTTCCTTAATCGCTGTGAATCTCTAAAGGTACTCCAAAACGACAAAAGACTTCATGAACTAGTTTATCTGCAACTGTTGAAGCTTTTTGATTTGGAATGGCGAAGACTTCTGGCCACTTAGTGAAGTAATCCATTACAACCATGAAATAATTGTTACCACTTTCACCTTCCGGAAACGGCCCCGCAACGTCAATGGCTATTCTCTCCCATGGTTCACCAACATTATATAATTTCAATGCGGCTCTACTACGAATTTGAGGTTCCTTTACCGCCTTGTACATTTGCGGCACCAGTCCTCGACATTGTCACGATAGTGACGATGTCGAGGACTAGTGCCAGTAAAACCGTTCTCGGATCTTTAGTAGAGTTCGTTTAACTCCCAGGGGGCCTCCTGAACAACCACTATGGTACAGCTGTAGAACATCCGGTACTTTAGCCTTAGGGACAACCATTTGCAAATGACACCTGTCTCCCCGACCATTTTCCCATTTACGGCACAGGACTCCATCCTGAATCAGCAAGCTGTCCCATTGGGCCCAATAGCTTTTCGTGGTCGAACTCATCGCTGAGACGTCGCTCCACTTGGGCTTAGAAGCACTGGCCTTCATCCATTCCAGAATCGGCTTAATGTCCGAATCTTCCTGCTGTGCATGTTGTAAGCTGTCCTTCCACTCATTGCTGAGCTGGTCTGTCCTGAGTATCCTCACAGATACCACTTCCTTACCCTCTTGCCTAGTACAATGCTTGCAATTTTCAGGGCATGGTCTTCTTGACAATGCATCTGCATTGCCATGAGATTACCCGCTGCGATGTTCGATCACAAAGTCGTATTCATGCAGTAGTTCAATCCATCTCGCAACTTGCCCTTCCGGATTTTTGAACTGCAATAGCCATTTCAGTGCAGCATAGTCAGTTCGTAAGTGGAATTTGCGCCCCAGAAGATATTTGCTAAAATGCTGCAAGGACTTTACCACAGCAAGCAATTCCCGTCTTGTGGCACAATAGTTCCTTTCCGGCTTTGACAACGACTTGCTGAAGTACGCTATCACAATCTCTTGGTCACCATTCCGTTGAGACAACACACCGCCAAGTCCTATATCACTTGAGTCTGTGTCAACTATAGATTCCTTGGCCGAATCAGGGTACCCCAGAATAGGTGTTTTGCACAGACGGTTTTTGAGCTTCTGGAATGCAATACCGCAACTTTCATCCCAACAGAAATGTCGCTTCTTCTCGGTTAGCTTGTGCAGAGGTTTGGCTATATCTACAAAGTTATTCACAAATCGCCGATAATAAGAGCACAAACCCAAAAATGCTCTAACCTGTGTCTTGTCTTTTGGAATCGGCCACTCCTTGACAGCGGCAATTTTCTCTGGATGCGTGCAGATACCTTCTTCCGACACTACATACCCCAAAAATCTAACTTGACGTTTGAATAATGAGCACTTCTTCGGACTCAGCTTGAGGTTGGCACTCTGGATCTTCATGAGCACGCGTTTCAGGTTTTGAAGGTGTTCCTCAAACGTACGGCCTACGATGATGATGTCCTCCAAGTAGACTAGACAGGCATTTCCAATTAGCCCGGTAAGTACAAGCTCCATCACTTTAAATTGCCACAGACCCATCCCTGTGGAGAATGCAGTTTTCTCCTTGTCCTTAGGGTCAATTTCAACCTGCCACTTTTCAGGTCCAGCGTACTAAACCACTTTACGCCTGTAAGCATGTCCAGCGTGTCATCAATTCTTGGCAAGAGATAGCTGTCCTTCTTCGTAACGTCGTTCAGACAGCGGTTTTCAACACAAAACCGCATGCTGCCGTCCTTCTTCTTTACCAGCACCACAGGTGAACACCATGGACTAGATGAAGGTTCAATAACACCATCCTTCACCATTCTCGCGATCATGGTTTCCACTTCCTTTTCGCGTGCTACAGGCAGTCTTCTTGGCCGCTGACGAATAGGTAATTCTTCTCCTGTGTTTATTTTGTGTTGAACTAAGCCAATCTTTCCTATGTCAGCTTCGTTTGACGAGAAAACATTGGCGTACTTGAGTAACAACTTCTTTGCCTTAACCATTTCATTCGGGGAGAGAACGCTGCGACAGTCTCCTAAAAGTGTGGTCACTCTCGTTTGTCCATCCTTGCTGGGGGTCCCAGTCGATAGATATTGGCACCGACGCAACCAACCCACTTCCTCACTAGTACCAACCACATTGGTTGGTACTAGTGAGGAACCTTTTTCTATAATCTGTTCCTGATCACAGAGGTTCAGCACACTTACTCCTGAGATGTCGGCGGTTCTGACCAAGGTTCGAGCCACTTTCCATGGAAGGCCATTGTCTACCCTTTACACGAGTACACAACGAAGAGTTTGCCCAGGATTCCGAGGAAGTTTAACCGGCACAATCGTTTCCTATCTCGGCGGAAGAACAATCTTCTTAAGGCTGTACACATTCCCTGGTAACGCCCCTTCCACGAAAAGTACCTCTTGTCCACATTTCAAAACACCTTGCTTAACGTCGATCTCACAACAATTCTTCCTCATAAAGTCTAGGCCCAGAATGCAGTCGTCCATTATATCAGCCACGATGACATTATGCAGGTAGATCATGTTGCCTAGCTTCAACTCCATCTCCTTCTCTCCACGGACGGGTATGCACTGACCGGTGGCTGTCACCAAATTAATGCGTTCTCGGTTGTATGCGGAGTCCCCAAGGAACTGACTTATAAGTTGGGAACTTACAACCGTGCGAGAGGCTCCAGTGTCTATGGTCATTTTACACGGCGTTCCGTTGATCTCGCCCTTGATGATTAGGCTGTTCCCATTAGGGTTTGTGAGATTGAAATCCTCGGGGCTCTTTTAACATCAGCCAGCGCCCGCCAGTTTCCCTTCTGCTGCTGGGCGGTGCTGTTAGCCACACTACCCTCTCGAGATCGATCACCTTCCCTTTCTACAGTTCGCTTAGGGCAGCTGGATCGAAGATGACCCCTTTCCCCATAGCCGTAGCACCTAGGGCTGTATTCTTTATTGCGGTCGCGAACTGTAGCTGCTGCAACCTCTCTGACGCAATGGGAACGATGATCCTGCCGCACGGTTTCCACCTCCAGTGCATGGATCAAGGCATCCTTAAGCGTCTCGTGGTGCCCGAGCGCACAGAAGCTCTAACTTCAAGTTCGTGGATACCGTCGATGAATGTCTGCTCCAGGTTCCCTACAAAGAGCGCAGGTACAGACTGGTATGCTTTTCGAACCAGCTGCTCCGCCTCAAGGGCCCACTGCTGCAGGTTTTCGTTACTGCGTTGCACGTGATCTTTGAGCTGCGCACGAAAGACGTGTTCCAGGTGAGCGCCATATTGCGCCTCCAATGCCTCAAGGAGCTGCTCGTAAGTTACTGCCTTACCGAGAGCTTCAGCGCAGGCCTAGGTTGAGAGCGTCCAGCGTTTTCTTCACGTCAACCATCACGTTGTCAACCCGATTGTTCACTTGGTCGATTCGGGTTTCAGCTTCTGACAGGCGGTTGTCATGTTGAGCAACCCTATCCTTCACCTCCTTTTTCTCTTTCCCGAAGGTAGCGTGAAGGTCCTTCCGGAGGAGCATCTGCTCTTCTATACCGTGATGCAGCTGCTCTTCCAACGGACGGGACTGTTCCTCCTGTCGGCGGGCCTGTTCCTCCTGTCGGCGAGCCTGTTCCTCCTATCGGCGAGCCTGTTCCTCCTGTCGGCGGGCCTGTTCCTCCTGTCGGCGAGCCTGATCCTGCAGCATCATCATCAGAGCACCTAAGTCTGGTGCTTCAGATGCAGGAGCTGCTCACGGGCCAGCCTCCGTGGTTAGCAGCTGGCCCTCCGACGTTTGCGGCGTTGCATTACCAAATCGTCTCTGGTCCGTCTCCTGTTGGCGTTGACTTCGGGTACGGATACCCTCTGTGTCGTCTTTAGATTAAAATCGGCATATTTGATCCCACTTCTGACACCAATTGTTACGAGCTTGGGGTTCGAGACAATTAAAACTTCCGATAGAATTACCAAAATTGACACTTTAATTACACAGCACTAATTACAATCTAAAACCACACTAATGATAAAACACAATTGTACTACTGATCACTTAAGTTCGCAGTTGTTTCGCTTCGAAGTATTCTTTTGTATCGCCAATTCAATACTGCCTTGGTCGTGGTCTATACCGGCCTTATATAGGGCCTCAGATAGTTTCCAGAACCTTCTACTGTAGCGACATCTAGAATGTTCGAGTACATATCGGTCCCGAAATTTCTAGAAGGATCTTGACTCTCCTAGTTCTGCTACTCGACACTAGAGGGCGCTAGTGTAACTAGTGTTGCCATGTACAAGACATTAATAGTGGCGCGCAACACTATTATAACTTTACATCACAGGTTTACATACATAGATATTCTGCATCGGTTATACTTAAAAAAATGGTTATACCTCCATCTATCGCGATCTATAATGTTCATGAGTGTTTCCGGCATTTCCTACTTTCAACACCCACGGCGCGATGAGTGGTTTCTTATAAGAACATGGGTAAAAGTAGATAGGCTAACTTTGATACATGTCACAAAATTATTTGCAATATTAAATAATTTCAAAACCCTTAATGTTGATAAACGAGTTTTATGAACGTGATATTTAATTAAAAGGATATATTACTCATGGATTAGGCAGCGATCACTTTCGCTATCAAAGTTATAAATCCCGTTGACATAAACTTTGCACGTATACATTTATATCATAAAATTAAATAAAGCAAAACAAAACGATTTCTAACTTTAATATTAACTTTCTTAGAATTCAGTTTTAAGCATTTCTTAACATGAAGATGTGAAGCTTAATTAAACAAGAAAAAGTTTGTCTTGTAAACACTTACTTAATATCATATGGCAGATTTATAATCGAATAAACATGCGATAGACAATTATTCTACGAATAGAATAGAATAATTTTTATTCAATATAGATTATTACATAATACTTATTGAAAGTCATTTTTTTATTTACCACTGGTTCGGAAAATCCTATCTTATTATCCTAGGAAGAACTAGCGGGATTTTTTATCTATGTATTTAATGTAATAAATATAAATTCCACTTATGTACATTTAATATTATATGCTAAGATTATTAATTAATATTACGATATTATTATCAATAGAAACATTAAGTCTCGAAAATATTAAATTAATATCTAATGTTTACAGAAGTCTTGTTACTTAGAGAAAGTTTACTATGGTTTTCTTTGCGTGCAAAATATGGAAAAAGCTTTAAAATTTGTATTAAGTATTTGTCATTTATATTGAAAAAATATATAATTTTTAAAACAAAATCATAATTTTTAGTTTAATGAAATAACACTAAAATCGTCTGTTTTGCTACGATACATGAAATTTTAAATTATTTATTAAAAGATGTTTTTTTTTTAATTGATTAAACAATCTTAAAAGTAGTAATATTATCAGATTTCCCTTAACGTCTTTAAAAATAAATTAATAAAAAGAAATTTTCGAAAATCTTCTCTTTACATTATGCGGGACTGTTGACCTAAAAATGCAAATGCGATGGCCAGCCTACCTGTCCAGTATTACAATTACAGTAAATAATCTTTCCGAGTAGGTTAGGAGATACAATGATGGGTTGTTTACAGAAATGTTTCGAGAAAAGCGAAACTAAACAACGTCTGTGAAACAACAAACGATAGTAGGTACGTGTAGTTTCTAAAAAGAATACAAAACAACAATTCACATTAAAATACTTTAAAACGAGTTAAACGAGCATGCTGCTTTTCCTTACGTAGTTAATTACTGTAAAATGAGCTTCCTTCTCCGTTCATAACGAATTCTTAACGCGTACCACATGTTTTACGATCTCCTAATGGCTGATATATGAATTCATCGTGGTCCTCTGGTTTTTGAGAGATCATAGTAAGATAATATTTTTTTATTTTCGCGTTTCGGTGTACAAACAACGCAAGACTTATGTATTTATTTGGCTCTTAATCAATTGAGCATTTGCTAATCGTATTTATTTGAAAGAAAATAATTTTTTCCCCAATTAGCATTATACTCGAATGTATGTTTATACAAAACATTAAGCTGTCTTTTTTTTAAATACTAGAAGTGCTTTTAAGCTCACTAATATTCATGTTTATTGCTTAATACTCTTGTGTTAAGTGTGGTTTACGTCAGTAGTTGAATGTCTTGAATTTAAATTTCGTAATCCATACCTTCTCTGCTACTCTCCTACCGTCGATTTATTTTATACTGCTACAAGTTTTATTAATAAATTACATTACATTAGTGGTTTCTTTTCTTCTTAAATTTATTCTAAGATATG
This sequence comes from Parnassius mnemosyne, assembly GCA_963668995.1. NCBI lineage: Eukaryota > Metazoa > Arthropoda > Insecta > Lepidoptera > Papilionidae > Parnassius > Parnassius mnemosyne. The sequence goes on along the minus strand of CAVLGL010000104.1, from coordinate 42,464,025 downwards.
TTTATAACTACAGTTAAGACTTTATTAAGCTTTTGAAATTTTTAATGATACTTAGATAAACTGCTTGTCTTAATTAATGCAGATTCTCATATATCTTTTTAATAACTAGGTTGTTAGAAGTTGTGGGAAATTTAATGAAGCAATTTCGCTATCAAATCTTCTTACTATGTAGAGTTTAGATACATTTTATCGCATCTCAAGTTTTGCGACACCTCATGAAGTGAAGCCTAGTTATGAATGAGCATTGTTTTGCGCCACTATAATGTTAATGTTATATTGTTTTAATTGCGTATAATAAGCTTTACAGCGCCTGAATACAACGGTGCAACATCTTGTTAGTGCACTCGTAAATATAAACAACCATTGTCTTTTTGTTATGTTCTAATTAGCTCCGATTGTAAGATACAATTCAACGTAATATACACAATAATGTATGCGGCGTTCTTATGGTTGCCGCTCGTTTAGCCTTCATTTTAAATTGTCTTAATAAACTAGTTGCTTTTGATAACTATAAACGAATATTGATAATTTAAAATTAAAAATTTTGTACAGCCGACTTCAATATAAGTTATTAAGAATAACTCAAAAACTATTGGTGTGACCTTGATCAAATTATATCATATAGGACCACATGAGAAGTACCAGATTTCAAATAAAAAAAGAATCATCGAAATCGGCTCACCCAGTAAAAAGTTATGAGGTAACACACATAAAAAAACATACAATCGAATTGAGTACCGTCTCCTTTTTGGAAGTCGGTAGAAAAGTATCACTATCGAAAAATGTCGCTTAATAAATAGAAAAAGGGCTAACACACATTTCAAAAGAATAACGAATAACTCCTTGTATGCTTTTGATATATTTTATGGACAGGATTTTCATAAAAATAAAAATATTGGCAATGCTATTAACATAACTGATATTAACTACGTATTGATCTACTCTAGGTAAGCTTAATTGCTTGCGTTAGGAGTGGAGAACGACAGTATTCAAAAGGCGGATTAAAATGCTATCAGGCTACTGTTGATTAAAGGATTTCCGCCGGTATGCAGCTGTACATACACTGCTGTTTTCTGCTTTGTAGGGTAAATACAATGACAGGATCCTCATATTAATTTCTTAACGAGAGCTAACAATACAATTGTTAAGGTAACAAAGCCTTCTTTGTTTAAAGTTGGTTGCTTATGTGGACAGCTCATGTAGTTAATGTCGACACTTAGTTCGTTTGCCAGATTAATTTTATGAAAAAACGCAACTTAATATTATTTCCTACGGTTAACTTGATGCGCTAAAATTCCGAGTACAATATGGGTCTCTTCAAGGCATGAGTGAGTAGGCTTTTGCCTCAGCGTAACAAAAGCTTGTTAACTCATGCCTTACCACCAGGTGGGATTGTAGTCAAGTGCTGGCTTAAAACAGGCAAAAAAAGTTTTATTTTATCACCTGAAACGTAACTGAGTCACGAAAGGTAGTATTATAATGTTCTACTCTGTCATAAAATTGACTCACAAAGCGTATAAATATGACCGCTTGAGATTTTTTTTATGTATATGGCTAAACTATATTAGAAAACCGAATCAAATGAACCGTAATAGTGTGAACTCACTGTTAACCACTTAATTGTTTCTTAGATTTCACTCGGTGTAAAGCCCGGCCGTTGACTTACGAATTTTAAAGTGAATCTAAAATAATAACTGTTACATAAGAAGCATCTGAGATATTATGAGCGGGTAATTGTCGTAGTGTTTTATTGCATATTGTTTGTTGTGATAGGCAAATTTGTACAATTTTAAATTCGACACATGAATGATAATAATTCTATGCTCGCAGTGTACTTAAACTATATATATATATATATATACACTAATCTCGCTGTATATTCATACTATGTTTAACGTCGTGATCAATACCGCGCTATTATACCATTACTTACTCTGCTCATAGAGCTGTAACATCTTGTTGTTGTCTTGGAAAACCTAAACCTTCTAGATTTAGCCCGGCTACCCTCAGTTTTTGAACATTAATTTTTTGCCCTGTCTACGCAGAACGAGCATACAGTATCTTGTTACTTATGCTTGGAATTGGATTTAATTTTATTAATTATAAGATACCAAGCAGATGAGAGCATCCATCCATCTTCTCTATTGAAATTAGGACGTTTTTTTTTAAAATTTCAATGGCCTCTTGGTAAGAATCGGCTTGATGCAGGAGTGTACAAGCTTGATTGTGAATGTACTCTTTCTTATTTAGGACAAACAAAAAGATCAATAAAAACCCGCGTAAAATAACATATAGCTGACGTGAAGCACCGACGATCCGGGAAGTTTGTAGTCTGTGGACATGTTCAAGATCGCCCCTCTATTACATCGAATTTGATAGACCTCAAGTCCGTGCAAACGGATAGCGATTTCTACCAAGGATGATACGCGATAAGAAAGAGTCTATAAGATCGGTTTTTTTCTTTGCGGCTCGTTCACCTCGTGCAGATATGAAATAAATGGGTAACAGAATTTCCTTGGACAGCCTTAGTGAGAGACCAAAAAGCACGGGTTCTCCAAGAAAGGCGTACTAGTCTCTAGTCAATTCTGCAGATCAGCTCTAACTTTGTCTTAGTTCTAACCTTGAGGCAGGATCGTAATTCATTTTGAGAGCACTGGTGTTTGAATACCTGGACGCCGATGCGTCAGAACGGGCCCGGTAACACGCCAACTTATGGCGTAATGGAATTTACAAAACAAACAATATAATGCGGTATCTACTTTAGATGGCCGCCATAGATGATAGAATGGAGAGTTTCATTCTCTGAAGTACTACATCAGCTACAGAGTCAGCAACAACGTTGGAGTTAACCGGCGAGAAGCAAGCCCGTCGTAATGAGCATCTCAGGGGCATGGTACTCCGTATCATACAATGGTTCGAAGAACCACGAACATTGACGGAAATCTGATAACTATCTGGATGAGAGGGGAGCAGAAGATCCAACAGAGTCTTCCAGGTCTGGAATACGCGTGGCTGAAGTAGTAAGTTGTGTCAGGACATATGCCAAGACAAAGTCGTAAACAAATCTCCCAGCATGATCGGATGTACGAGATCTGAGCCACTAAGCGTGGTGGGCGTTAAAATCGCCTAGGATCATAACCTCGGCTAATGGAATCTGTTGTAACACGAAACTAGGACGTGATCGATAAATCGTACTGTTTTAGAATTATCGCTGTGGCAAACACAGGTGCACCCTCTACTCCCTCCTCTCTCATAATATTCCATTATGAAAGATCCCGCGCAAGATCAACGGCTTTATGTGTTTTCCGACTCCGAGCTACTACTGAAAATTTCCTGACGGAAAGCACAATAAGTACCTGAACCGTGATTTGAACCTGAAACCTAATGATCAGCAGTCGCTTTTTCGACCAAAAGACCAAAGCGGTAGTTGAATGCGGTACGCGGGCAGTCTTAATATCGGTCCGGTCACCCGGGCTTACCAGACAAAGCGCAAAAGTAATGAATAATACTACATCGCGTCGGTATTTTGTGAAGATTGTCTTTTCCTTTTTTCTTTTTTTTTTTGTGAAGGTATAGTGCTCTAGTCCAAACCGGCCCATTTGTCTACCAAAATAAGAGGCTCTACCACGTATAAATGTTATGATAAGTAAACGTATAAAAGTAATGAATAAAAATTTTGTTGCTGACTGATAACGACATTCAAGTAAGTAACAGGCAAGTATTATAACTTGAGCAGCATTTTATTATTTTGGTGTCATTTTCTCATGCCATTTTATGTGGCGTTGATGGCATCACGATGTTCAATCTACGATCAGACCACAAAATATATAAGTGTTAATATATTATCACATTTAAAGAAAAACAAGGAAATAACTTCAATGACGCGGCTAAAGCTCGTCTCATTAAAAGAAGAAAGTCTAATAGATTATATTGGTATAGTTATTAATTCAATTTAATTACATTTAGTATAGAGCAAAGGTCATCACATTTCGAAGATTTCGTTCAACGGCATAGTTTCATGTCTTCATTATATAATGTGAATAACGGATATGCCTCCGATTTATGGAGAAATTATTCCAATGGGTTAGAGTTTCGTAAGATCGTTTAATTAATGCGGTTCAAAAATTTCCGTGAATATAGCATTTAAAGTGATAATTTTCCAATGCATATCTATACTTTTAATATAATAAATCAGAAGAGTTTTATTGTTTGTTTAAACAAAAATAATCTCTAGAACTACCAGTCCGATTTGAAAAATTGTTTTTGTATATGATAGCTTGACACACTTAGAATAATATAGGCTATCTAGCATTTGATTTTTGTTAATCAATTCAGAAGAAAAAGCTCTCCCGAACTGATTTATCCGCATGCGTTGGCGTAATTGTTAGTGATATGTAAATATAAAAAGTTCTTCAAAAATATTGATCTTTACTCCATTATAAAAACGTCAACGATACCATATGCCTATTTCTTATATATGAGCCACAATAAGGTATTTTGTGACAAAAAATATTGAAAATTAAAAAGTATACGTAAAAAAAAAGTAAAAGTATATATTCTATGAGCGTTATTATGAGGCATGGTATATTAATCTTTACGAACGAAAGTTACTTTGTCACCAAGACAATTTTATTAAGAAAAATTTTACTCCTTTTAGCATGTTATTAAGATGCATAGTTTAATAGATAATGTAAAATTAAAATAGTTCAACACTCTGCTCGGCGCGCGATAGACGCATAACTCTAACCACCCCGATGAGGTGAAATATAATTTAAGCCACATGAAAATGTTACTAAAATATTGTTTATACTGAAGTATTATAAAACAATCAATCAATCAGTGATTTCTTAAATCATACATGAGTGAAACAGCTTAATATCATAAAATACAGCACAGGGCACAGCTAGTATATCATAAAAATGTTGTATCGTATCCGCTTTATTAACTTAATATATTGTTGATGGTCTTTGTTTCTTTTTAATAGATTATAAATTATATTAACATATAAAGAAATCTGTTACCGTTAAACCTTTTTTGTAATGCAGTTATAACCAAAGACGAGTCAACTGCTCCTGCCGCTCCCAAGGAACGCCACAAAGCACAGTGCTGAGCTTACTGGAATCCATCGACTTCCTGCATCTCTTATCTAGTGGTGGGCCGCCCTACGCTTCGCAATATATTATTAAAATTTAAATTCAAATATTTGTTGTGTGTTAAATTACAAATATAAGATGATACAAAATTAAGTGTATAATATTTGACCTATGTGTATGTGTGCGTGAGTGTGTGTATGTATGTGTGCACGTGCAGGGCGCAAAGGCATAGTAACATAAGCAGACTAGCTGTTTCCTATTTATTATATAATTTAATTTTACATTTTATAAAATTTCATAAAGTTGTAATATTTTTTATTTTATTAATTACAAATGTAAATACATTTAGTTGTTATAAATATTGAGAGACATCGAAGTATTCATTTTTATGATTAAAAAATTTGTAAACTAAAGTAACTTTGATTAATAATAAATAATAGTTTGTTAAAATGTGCTCAATTTTAAGTTTTTGTGTTATTTACTAGAATACTTTTCTCTTATCACTGGTTCAGAAAAAAATGTCATGGGAAGAACAAGCAAGAAACCCAGTAGGACTCTTTTTTTATATTAATTTATAATAATTTCCAATGAAATCCAACTGAATTATACATTAGAAACAGCATGGTAGCAATTAACTCATTCTCAGGGATTGTTATCAGTTCTGTATTGTTTAGTATTATAATAACTCTTTTTATGCAGTTCTTGTTTCGTAAAAAATTTTAAATTTTTAGATCGTACAATTTTTATTTCACGATACGATTTAAAGACAACATTTTATTTAACATGGGGTGAAGGCTAGAGGAAAATAATTTTTATTTCAAAAAGGGTGAGAGTAAACTTGTTTAAATTTCTGTTATTTATTTTAACACCTTTAATCGTTTAATCTTTTAAATAACTCGAGGGTATTAATTATAAATTGACTAAATAATCAGTATTTGATGTTTGTAAAAGTGATGTTTGCTGTCCTGTCTGACTGTCAACCTGATGGTAAGTGGATATTGTGGCCCATAGTCATTTACATCTATCCCTTAATCAAAATGTTGATGCGTTGAGACCCTCGAGGACTAAGATGGAGTGACGAGGCACTAGTAAAAAGGGTCTCCGATTCTCAACACTCACCATACGAAACACAGTAGCATAAAAGCTGCTATTTAACGCTGTTATTCTGTGAGACGTGAACCTTCGACGGTCGAGCCGACCCATTTGAGCTTCAACCATAATATAGGTCCAGAGTGGCTCTACTATTGTAATTAATCTACCTCTGTTATTTATAAACGGAACCAAATATGTTCCACGGACTTTACTTTATCTTCACTTTATTTCCAAGGTGCTCAAGTGCTAAGTGATTTAATAGACTTACATGCTATGCTATGCTATGATAATGATTTCTCATGCTAACAGGTTTCCAAACAACGTTTTTTTAACCGATGAGAACGTGGTAAATAAACACTTTAAATTGGAAGCAATAATTTAATTGATGCCAATGCAAATCAAACGCGGGTAGCTTATGTACTAAGAAATTTAAAGCTAGCGGTTATCATCTGGGCTACCACGCCTCTATAACTTGAACAAATTTCTTTTCTTTTCTTTTTATATAAACGTTTCTACTACATTATAATTTGCCCCTGTATTGTGTATACGTTTTACATAAATGAATTGCACACGGTCAAACATCCTGATCCAGGACAATTAATTGTAGGACATACAAATATTGTCCGTGCAAGATTCCAAACTACCTTGCATACTGTTAAACAATTTTGCTATAAATTAGCTGACCCTGTAAACGTTGTACTGCTCTTTCCATTGAGCGGCGCCATGAGTTTCCTTCCGATTCCACTCCGGACTTTTTACAGTATACACAAATTTAGTAAAAACCCGACCACAGCGCCACCTATCCAGGTTCAGATTTTGCGATTTTTTCGGCACAAAACTAACATATATTTGCTACCTCAAAGCTCCATTGTGTTTAAAACCACCAGAGGATGACCACAAGAGACGTACTATCACCGGTTCTTTGGACTATTGCGGATGACCAACTATGGTATAAAATGGCAGTACTGCATATGAACACAACACCGCTGTTACCTTATAGTTGATCAATAAAATAATCATTAATACAAGAAAACCCTAAACACCATAAATAAAAGTTAATGCTGATAAAACTAATAATACCCTTTACCAAAAAGCGACGGTTGGATAAATTAGTTAATGAAAGCTTAATGGTAAATATAACTTATGTGGAGAAAGCTATTTCTTCACATAAGTTATAATTGCTCTATATACATTTTTATGTCTTGACATAAATTCATATGAATAAAATTGTTTTAAATTATCGATCCGCCACTGCTTCGCACGAATGCTCCGCACGGATGATTTATGGATCCCGACAACAGCGCCACCTCCCGGCTCCAATTGTGAATTCTAAACCATCCAGGGTCCCACTCAAACAATCTCAAAAAATGTAATTAAATTCGGTCCAGCCGTTTAGGAGGAGTTCACTGACAAACACATGTACAGAATAATTATATAATATACAAAGATAATATTTTTTTGAAAAGTTAGAGCTATGTAGAATGTGCAATAGTTTTTGTAAAATATATTTCTCCGAAATCAAAGCGAGTTGAAGTTCGGTGCGTCGGGTGAATCCTTAACAGGTATCTCTTCCAACGTTCATATAAACGAGCAGATCGTATCATCATGCAAGCATGGCTTACGTCATATCGAAGAAAGTAGAGTTTTTATGAATGCTTAATATTAACTTCCGATTTAATATGCTGATTCTTGAATAAGTTAAATCAAAATGTCATCTCGCATATTCTCTTTTTTTAGGTCTGTCGGAAGTTTCAATATTATAATATCTATATTTAATTATATTTATTCATTGTATTTATTGCCGTTTATTGCTTTCAGTTAATATTAAAATAAATCATCAGCTTGATCTAAATGAATTAAACCTTTGGATCTAGTTTTTTTATTAACAAGCAAAATTTAAGTGAAATCTTTAATAATAACAAGACCCAGTGAAAGTAAATGATTCTCTCGGATGACAGTAATCTGTAGTCAGACCGTATGTGGGAACTTTACCCGTTCAAGTTACGAATAGACATTTAGCTTTTAAATGTTCCTCATCAGCAACAAGTCTTACTAATTGTTTTCTTCAATGTTTATTTTAAGCTACTTTTAAAATACTGATATGTTTAGGGAAAAGAGTACGTTACATTAATTATAAGAAAAAATTAATAATTTGAAAACGTCATTTCAATATTCACAAAATTCCTATTTGTCTCTGAGTTCATTACGTTTCTCCGATTATTCTATCAAAATTATGGAAAGAGAAAATTATCTTTTAATTCCTCTTAATTTTGGCTGTATAGATTTGTGCACTTTATAAGGCTGTAAATTTATCACACAAAATTAAAAATAAAGTCACTGGTACTCACTGAGCGCATCCTGTCGGCTGTATAGGTTACACTGGGTCACAACCAACTACGCTGTCGTAGTAGAGTGAACGTTCGAGTCGCCTGCGCACCGGCGTTCACAACGCTACATCAAGCAACACTGCGTTGCCAAAGCACCAGCACCCTACGGACGACGTCTTGCCCGATTGTATAAACCTGACATCGAAGAACAAGGATGTTTTGATACCGAAGTGGTCGTTTGTTTACAAAGCCACCCACTCATAACGGCAATTAGCTGTTTAATATGCATTTATTCACGAATACACATTTTCTGACGACAAATATAATTGACTGCGTTCTATACCTTTGATACTAAACAGATTTTGCTAGTTACGGTGGAATAACAATGTGGAATATAAATTGAACACATACCAACTGATATAAAATTAGTTTAGAGAAAACGTCATGCAAATACAATTTTGTGTAATTTTATTACCTAAGGCTTCACACCACTACTGCTTCACATCAGCTAGTAAACAACTGCTTATTGCAGACACTTGAATTCCATTTTTTATCATCTTCATTACATCCACCGCTGACCATATACCTCCAAAGAATGCCACAAGGTACTATTCTAAACCACCTGCATAGATCGACTTCCTGCATCTCTCACCAGGTTGTTACTCCATCAAGTCGGAGCCGTCCTATACTTCGTTTAACGTTATAAGGCTCCACTAGAGAACTTTTCTTCACCATTTAAAATGCAAAACCAAAATTAAACGGAGCAGCGGCAGCCCGTAAGGACTTCTTATCTCGTCTTCAGTCGATGGATGCAGAATACTCAAGGCTGTGTTCAGTTCAGCAGTGAACTTATGAAGGGCTGTAATGATGACGATGATGATGATTTTTAAATAGATACACTGGCATTTTCAGCTACCAAAACTGGTTTCGGTTTGTTATGCATCCTCGTAACATCCCTTACCACAACTACACCTCCATGCACGGATTGTGATAATGGAAATGATGCTTGACACATATAAGGAAGTAATATAAGCTAGAAACCACAAAGAAATCCCACAAATGTACGGTTTTAATTACTAAACAGTTGCATAACAACTTATAATATTTGTCACTTTACGAAACTTGCATGGAAACAGAATTACGTTTCGGAATGTTTTACGTTAGTTTTACGACTTCGCTTTAAGTTTTGCCATTCATAAGCGAAATGCAATATTAATATTTGACTAAAATGTATGTAATATATTTAAAGGATATTTTTGTACAGTACCTTTACCTTTTAGTAAACAATCTATGAACCTAAAACAATTATTATATTTTTTAGATTTCGTGTTCATTTGCATTTTTTAGATTTACCAAATACGAAGCCTTTAGTATTTTTACAAATGTCTCAAATAATTTTAGATTACATTGAGTGAATCCCTCTTTGATTGCACTATAATATCTATTGCGCATTTGATGACTTCAAATACTTAAGAAGACATCATCATTATCATTAGAATAAATCTTAATGTTGTTAACAGTTCTAAGCTTCTAAAGTTATAATTTAAACATTTTCAGGTAATATAACTTATTTGTCAAACAAAATTTAAGAATATTAGGACTTTGTCTCGGTAGGTCTCACCTATATACCTATTTCTGCTGCCAAGCAGTAGTGCGTGCACTGCTATGTTCCGGTTTCAAGGATATAGGGAGCTAGAATAATTACAACCTGTAAGGCATTCCAGCTTTCATCACCGTGTAGTGGCGGTGTAAGAATATCCACTACTTCATATCATCAGGTGAATGTAGTTAGAGACAACAGAGGGAAACAAATCAGGAGATGGGCAGCAGCGTCTTCCTAATAACTTAAAGAAACTGCGATTGCCAACCCGCTTGACAAGCGTGGCAAATATCCGCCCTATGAAGCAATCTATGAGGGAAGCCTATGTGCAGCAGTGGATTTTTATAGGCTGTAACGGAAGCATTTCACCTTAGCATTGATCCTTAGAGGTTAAAACGCAACTGTAACCTTCTTTGTTTGAAATTGGTAACAGGTGACCATGAGCGGCAATAGTCAATTGGACAGTAGCTTCATTTATCACTTCAATTTAATAAAAAATAAATAAACAGAAAGCCTTTAAAAATAACAAGTCATTCAATTTCAACCTTTAAAAGTGCTATCACGTGAAAATAATAATTAGTTGTAGCAAAACTTAATATCCTTAATTTGTGGAAATATAAATATTCACTATAAATTCGGTGTTCCATGCAACATGTTGCAACTTTTCATCTGTCATACACAAATTACGGAATCCATCGCCAGCAGCACCGCTAAAGACAAGCGGTTGTTACACAACCACTTATGTGTACATTACGTGATTCTTCAATAACATTCGACACACCCACATAAAATTATACATTTTTTGCAGTAAATTTTTTTACCTTATATTGGCCATTGCAGGGATATATTTTCATATTACATATTACGATTTCATACGCGCAAAAATATCATCTATGCATCATACTAAGTTATACTCTACCGTGTAATAGGAGTAGGTATAATAATTTCTTATTAATCTTAAATAACATACTCTCTTAAATATGTAGCTACTCCAGTACTGAAGTAGTGCGGCAGGCGAATTGTATCTCATTCCTCTAAGAAATAAGAAGAATATACACTGGAGTGGAACATATATAGGCTATGACTTCAATTTTTTATATCTATAATAAAATCTTTTTTTAATAAATAATAAAATTAATTTTATAACCATCTGTGTGTAATTTTGTAGGTGTCGTGAGAGATATGTCGCGTACAGTCGCGGCACAATGTCGACAGAAATTTTACTCGTCTACACAGCAATTGAGCTCGAAATGTTGCCTGAGGAGGTAGTGCTGTTAAGTACGGCTTACATAATTATTCGAAGAAGCATTCCGAAATGTAAAAACAAGATGGTGGATTCGTAAATATTAACTACAAAAGGAAAGGTCATTAGGCTTGGTAAGCAATCTTCGAATGTGTGGCGGCTCATTCGAAAATTTTACAAGAATGTCTACAACCGATTTCAAAATACTTTTAAGTATTGTTAGACCGTTCATTATTACAGCCCATCACAAGTCCACTGAACATAGGCCTCTCCCAAGGAATGCCACAAAGCACGATTCCGAGCCACCTGCATCCATCGACTTCTTGCACGTCTTACCAGGTCGTCACTCCATCTAGTGGGGGGACGCCCTACACTTCGCCTGCCGGTACGAGGCTGCCACTCAAGAGTACCAAATGTTTACAAGGTATTGATAAAAGCTTTTAAAGATTTTATTAAAGTAAATATATGATGGCATATAATTGAATGTGATACCATAGCAATTTTGGTAAAACTCTATAAGTACACAATCTCGTTGGATCAACCTATTGACATTTTACGAAAATTGGGGAACACAACGCGACATGCGTTCTCACTTCACAAATGCTGTCGGGCGACAGTTGTCGGGACTGTTGTCGGGCGACTGCTGTGAGACACACGCGCATTATCAACGCTTTGACAGTGCGCAGCGCGTAGATGTTGCCTGTGCAGTCGGGCGATATCGCACGAGACGTCGCCCGACACGTAGAATTCATGTCGGGCAATAAGGTCGCGGTACAATTTTCTCCTATTGATAATTGGCTTAAATTATTGCCAGATAGATCTAATGATTGGGTTGACATAGGGAATAGATGGCAGATTAATTGTACCGTTTTTCAGACTTAGAATACCCAGACTGGCAGCGGGGAGCAGCGTCTAATAGGTGAGAAGCCTGATACTACGATTAAGATCTATAGACCGTACTTTGACGTTGCTCAAACTTCACTGGCGAAAAACATAGCTGAGTATACGCTTAGTATAATCTTTGGTTCTGAATTTATAGTTGAATCAGGCTAAGATTAAGCTACGCTTATGCTAATGCCCAGACAGTCAAAAAATTAATGGATGCTTTATTCCACGCACTACTTTTAAAAAATATTTAAAAATCGAAAACAGTTAAAATTGTATTTCATAAATAAGTTATTATTATATGACATAAAAAATGGTAATATTCGACGGCTCCCTGGCGTAGTGGCTTAGCAATTAGTTGCAACGCTTGGGGCAGCGAGTTCGAATCCCGCACGGAGCAAGTATTGGTATGGCCTACAAATAATTGTTCCGGGTCCGGATGTTTGTCCTTGTATAATATATGTTTGTAAACTACCTCCACGATACAGGAGAAAATCCTAGTGTGAGGATAACCTTCTTTAAAATGAAAAAAAATAGGAACAAGAACAGATGAAAAGAGTGCAAAATCAGAAAAAATAAATAAAAAATGAGGTTTTAAGAATTTCGAAATAAGTTTGAAATTACGTTAATAGAAAATGGATTAATGCTATTTAAAACTAGAAGATGGCTCGACGACCTATTTATTTTTATAAATAATTATAGAATCATAAAAAGAACAATTTAAAATGAATAAAGTGCCTTCAGTTAACATCCTGAGTTTTACGTAAGTCATCTATTTTGTTGACTTAGACTTTACTAAGCACTTAGCACGACTTTTAAGTTTGCTTTATAAATACCGTCATTATCCATGGTCAAAAGTGAAGTATGAGCAAAGTCAAAGTACGGTCTACAGATCTTAAACCTAAGATCATTAATCCGCCTGAGAGTGTTTTTGTACAAAACTTCAGTGAAAAACAAACTTGCAGTCCACCTGATATAATGTCTGCTTTTTATAGAAATACTTTCCTATATACAATATTAGACGAACAGCTATCAGGAATAATGCATACAGATTTCTTGAGGTGCTAATATGCAACAGAGTCACGTTGAGCTGGTCCTGTAAAAAAACCACTTAAAATATTTATATCTTGCTACTCTTAGTTTTGTGCATTGTTAATGGTTATAGCGTAACATAAGTAGATTAAAAAAACTATCTTCAATTTAAATTTTTTTTTTTAAATTGGCGATAGAACACAACCAACACCAACTAAGAAAATAATTGTGACATTAAAAAAGAAAATCTGTTGAAAAGCTGACTGACAGACAAACTGCGTTTTTTTCTTTTTTATTCTACTTTAAATAAGAATTTAATACAGTATATAATAATTTTTTTTAATAGCATAGCATAGCAAAGAGTGTATCTTTTCACGTATAGTTAACTTTTTTCCAGGCAGCAAATTTTCTCCGCGTCATGAGAGCTCGCGCGACATATAAATAAAAATAAAAATAAATGTTAGCTCAATCTTATCTTAATTCATTACTGAAAACTACATCCAATAAGCTACTGAAGAAAATCTTTTTATACTCTAAGTGTTTACGATTTTATTATATACACACTTTATGTTATGAAATTAAGTGATATTGTTTCGAGGTATTCATGCGAATAGACTAGTTCTTATTTAAGCAACAGTAGCCTAATTGTTAAGTTTACGGAAGATGGTAAACGGGGACATTAGTTATGTTAATAGTATTTTAAATACATTTAAAATGTGTTCAAAATTTTATGTAACATTTTATGTACATATTATAAGTAGCACATTATACTTACTACTACTTCCTAGTTAGTAAAAAAATTAAAAAAACCCCAATTAACCAGACCGATGCGACTTCGGGAAGTGGCATATGCCGAATCTATTAGAGCAATCGCCAATCAGCCCACCAAGCATGACTGACATGAATTAGGATTAATTGACACAAAACATGACAAGCTGTGATTGAACTAAATTTTTCTGAAAATTTATTTTAAAATAAAACTAAATTTATTTTAAAATAAATTTTATTTTCTACTGCTTTATTGTAATTTGTATAAGAGAAATTATATCAATTTACATTTAACGTCGTCTATCAAAACAGACATAATAATAAATCGGACGCTGACTATTTAAATCCGTTACGGTTACAACCTATTAAAGTCCACTGCTGAACATAGACCTTCCCCAGGGATATTTGTCCTAGTTGCGACTCTTGGAATGGGAGTTGGCAACCGAGAGTTAGCCGTGTAGTGCAAGGCAATTACAGCCTGTAAGGCATTCCAGCTTTCATCCCCGTGTAGTGGTGGTGTAAGAATATCCACTACTTCATATCATCCTGTGGGTGTCGTAAGAAGCGACAGACTGAAACAAACTAGAAAATGGGCAGCAGCGTCTTCCTAATAACGACTAAAACATTAAATTGCTTGACTCGCGATCTCACGAATATTTGAATTGTCTTGCCTACCACGGCTATCTTCCTGCCCATACTCTTCCAACCAGGAGTAGCAATTGCTTGGATCATACGATCCTAAGAACAAAGTCTCCCACTCTTACTTTTGTCTATAGCTCCTCAGTAACTGATCACTGTTCCACATTACTTTGCATACACACTCAACATATACCAACGGCCTCAACTTCGTTCATCACCAGGATCGACTATAAGGGTCTTGACAAATCAGTATTACAACTGGACTTCACCCCTCTTTTTTCTATAAGAGATGTAAATATAGCTACCGATAAATTCATTAAATTAGTAACTTCGGCCATTTCCGATAACACGACAGTAAAAAAAGTTCCTTCGAAAAAGAAAATTCTTAAACCTTGGATTACTCCTGGTTTATGACGGTGCATAAGAAATAGAGACGCTCTACATAAAAAAGTTAATAACTCTCCTGGTAACGACGTACTGAAAATTACCTACAAGAGATACAGAAATTTTTGTAATAGTATTTTGAAAAAAGCGAAGAGACTATATGATACACAGGAACTAAGTAAAGCAACTAATAACCCAAAAAAATTGTGGGATACTATAAAACGAGTAACGAACACCGTTAAAAGTAAAAACCCTTCTACACAATTACTAACTTTATTACCTTCACCTAAGCAGTCGTGCAATAGTGTAAATTCGTATTTTGTAAATATTGGAGAGAAACTCGCAAATGATATAATCAACTGCAGAACCTTTCAAACAACAACCTTCCCGCAAACCACATCTAACATCACATCTACTTCATCTTTTGTCCTAGATCCTACAGATCCTAATGAAATTATTTCAGTTATAGACTCCTTACGGTCTAATGCTGCTACTGGTTGGGATGGCATTTCGCCTTCCTTCCTAAAGACATACTCAACCACTCTGGCACCGATCTTATGCCATATATTTAATCTTTGTTTCGACACTGCTGTCTTTCCCACGTCACTTAAAAAGGCAATTATTCATCCAGTCTTCAAGGGAGGTGACGGGAACGTACCAAATAATTACCGTCCCATAGCGGTTCTCAGTACTCTATCAAAGGTTCTCGAAAGATTGATTAATAAAAGACTAGTTTCCTACCTCGAACATTATAATTTAACTTCTTCACATCAGTTCGGCTTTCGCAAAAATAAATCGGCTAATGATGCAGTTCAAAGTTTAACCGATCATGTCGTTCAGAACTTGAATCAAAGCAAAAAGGTCCTAACTATATTTTTGGATCTCGCGAAAGCGTTTGACACCGTTCCTGTCTCGACTCTCTTACTCAAATTAGAAAAGGTAGGTGTCAGGGGATTGCAACTAGATCTCTTTCAAAGTTACCTCACAAATCGCTCCCAGACAGTCAGGATTGATGATCACTATAGTGATGACCTCCCAGTCTATTACGGCGTACCACAAGGAAGTATATTAGGTCCCACACTATTCTTAGTGTTTGTTAACGATCTATGCAACCTTAATATTCCAAATGCTAAGATTATATCATTTGCAGATGATACTGCAATAACATTCGTCGCCGAAACATGGTCTGCACTTGAGCACAAGGCTCAAATTGGCTTCGACCTTATAACAAATTGGCTTTATTCCCACACACTAACCCTTAATGTCTCCAAAACTAAACTTATTACCTATTCTATTAGTTCAGTCTCCCAACCAAATTTACCTATATCCCTTAAAGTTCACTCTTGCCACAGACATACTCAGGTCTCTTGTCAATGTCCAACCATATCCTCTGTTGACAATATTAAATACCTAGGTATAATCTTAGATAAAAACCTAAATTTTAAAAGCCACATTAATCTTCTCACTGGCAGAGTCCGTAAATTAATTTACATATTTAAAACCCTAAGAAGTATTGCTAACCCTACTGTTTTACGTAAAGTTTATTTTGCCCTATGCTTATCCATTATTACATACTGTATTTCCTGCTGGGGTGGTGCTGCTAAAACTAACCTAATGAAGCTGGAGGTGGCACACAGAGCCATTTTGAAAGTGGCTACTTTCCGGCCTATCATTTTTCCAACTAATCAGTTATACAATGACTGGAACGTCCTTAATGTTCGGCAACATTTTATTCTGCAAACAGTTCTAATGCAGCACCGCAAAACCCCTTACAGGGAAACAAGTAAACGTCGAAAGGACAAAATTTGTTCTCTACCACAAGTTCGCTTATCATTCACTAAAAGATTCTTTTATTTCTTGGGTCCGTCTCTTTACAATAAAATAAGCGAAAAATGTCCTATATATGGGTTATCATTATATAACTGCAAGAAAGCTGTCCTCTCATACCTTCAAAACACATCTTATGACGAAACAGAAAAATACCTGAACTGACTGATTATAAAATAACTAACCTGATTTATCTACTCTCTCACACAAACACACACATGCACACGTAAACACACACGCACACCCACGCATACGCACGCACACACACTCAAACACACGCACACACATACACACGCATTCATTTCTCAACTTTATAATTATAATTTGAATAACTAGAAATTGATATAATTGTAGCACTTTTAAATGTATGCATGTAAATATTATATACATAATGTTATGGGGATTGAGACTGTTACTCCTTAATACAGGTTATTCTGTAACCTAGCTAGGAGTGCAGAGCTACATCCACTAGATTTAAGGACATATTTTATAGATAGTACAAACAATGTAATGTCACACCAATGTACTACAATCACTGTATAAATTAAATAAAGTTAAAGTCATTAAAAAAAAAAAATGCGTTACGTTCATATAAAAGATTTCAACGCGCTCGTAATCTTGTGATAAAATAATATGTAAAATATTTTGTGTATTCAAACAGCAGTAATAAATTTAATTCAATTAGACGTGCGATTCAAATAATATTAATAAAATCTAAGAATGTATAATCAAACGATATCAATAGTGACAAACGAATGAACAGCACTCCTTAAGTCATTGTAACTGAAAAACAACTGTTTTAATTTATGAATCAAATAACGATCTCGATCGTTACATAAATATAGTTTTTAGATTCAAATCCCAGCCAGAGCCGATATTTTGGAACAAAACTATTCAATTTTATTTGTTCGTGACCGTCCCCGTGACTCTGATAGCATAATCGTTACAAGTTATGATGAGCAAGTGTCTATGCTATCGCATACATTTAGTGTTCTATGACCACATATGTACTATATATCTTCTGTTAATTTGAAAG
This sequence comes from Parnassius mnemosyne, assembly GCA_963668995.1. Taxonomy (NCBI): domain Eukaryota; kingdom Metazoa; phylum Arthropoda; class Insecta; order Lepidoptera; family Papilionidae; genus Parnassius; species Parnassius mnemosyne. Next base: position 42,446,099 of record CAVLGL010000104.1, on the reverse strand, counting down.
CCTCAGAAAATATTCTGTTGTGCATGCCGTGGTCGAAATTGACTAGAAGTACATCATCACTAAGATTTAATATACCTTATAGCTTTTTACTAGTCTCGCAGACTCTCTGGTTCTCACCACATATCTTAATATCTATATAAACAGATGAGTATTGCTGTTATTTAACATTGTCACCCCAATTAGCCACAATTAGTTATGCAGTTAAAAGTAAAGACAGAGATGAATAAAAAAATGTTTTCTTGCATTCGTTTCACATCCTTCAATGTTTAAAATATAAAAAGCTCTTATTTGTATTCTGTAAAGTGTTAATAGACTTATCAATTTATGAGGTAGTTTTAAATAAATAAACTTAAGTAACCTACCAACTAGTTAACAAGTAAGATCGATAACATACACCTACAATTCTGACGTAAGCAATGATTGATTACATCGTGGAGCTATGCACGAAATAGTTTATGGTTCTCGATATAGTATTGATTTAAAATATCATAGTATTAATTTAAAAACTTATAACATGAAGTCCTGGTAAGACAATCAGAAAGTCCACGGATGTTGGTGGTTCTGGTATTATAGGCCGTTATACGTTTTCCTTTTAAGTTTTAAAATTTCATTACGATTTTTAGGTGAAAATAAAATAAATAGTTTTATATATGTGTTTTCATTCAGCCTTCATTAGAAAAACATGACACACGCCCGCTCTAATCCCTTTTCACTAAGAAGAGGTTAAGTTTTAATTTTATAGAGGATCAGAGCTAAATATTCAACATGTTCATCCTATCCTACTTGTGTATCCTACATGTTTTTATTATGTTTTAAACCCTCACATAGTATTTCAAAATGCGATTAGAATGCACCAGCACTTGCAATCTGTTGGTTTATATTGCATATTTTAATGGTTATATTTTAATTGATACTTTTATCAAAATTGAAATTAAATGAAATAGAAAAAAAAACTTGTCTGTGTACTTATATACGCACGTGGGAAGTTATACTTCTTTAGCGTATCAAAACATTATATACATAACAGTGGTAGAGCCACGCGGCAGCTATTCCATCTTAGTCCTCACGGGTGACAACGCATCTACATTTTGATTTGTAATAGAGGACAGATGTAGATGTCTATGGGCCGCAGCAACCACTTACCATCATGTGGACAAGGTGCTTGTTTGTCACCGGTATTCTATAAAAAAAAAACAAAAATAACTAAAAAGAACTACCTTAAGTATAGTTATCAGTTCCCATGAAAACAGACAGGTACTCAATGAAGTTGTCGCTTTGTGCGCGCGCATCGTAAAAAACTCACTCTCATAATTTTTCCTAAACACCCCAAAAGAAGGATAAATTCAAAAGGTTTTCTTAAATTATAATAATCTAGTTAATTTTTGACTCCTACTTAGCAATGTTTCTCGCATTTTCGTATTGTATTCTTTAACCACAAATCTCAACAGGCGCAACACTATGAATGGATGTAATACTTGTCTGTTTGTAGAGGTCAAAACACCGACCGGTCTGTTCACTCTCAACGATACACGGACTTTCTTTTCCGTGAACTTACATTATTTCTGAACTTGTAGTATACACAGAAATCGACGTAAGCGATTGACAAATATTTTATGATATTCTGTCTGTCGCTAAATAACGAAATTAGTTATAAGCACTCGTATAGAGCAGTATTCAAAGGAGTCGTGTCAAAGTGATTGCTATTTCACACTTGGCATAAGATTTTAGATCGTCAATTTTAAATGTGAATAAATTCCTTTACTGTATCTATGATTGCTAGACTAAGTATAAGACTAACTTCGACCAATCCAGCTGCCAAGCTTGTGCCCTGCAATAAATTGTCATATCATCATAATTATCAACCTCTGAGCTTGAACAAAGGCCTTTCCGAGAACTTGCTATTTGGCAAAAATTTCTTTAAATAATTGTCCAAGCGCACCACACTGCAGCGATCTGTGAATATCGGATCCAGTGTTTTAAGTTAGATTTTATGTTTTCCATCGGTCGCCTATTCCTCGTTTCCCACAGCCGGGTGAAACGCGTCTGGAATAGGTTGACATTTCGAATAACTTGACATATTCCCGACTTTTTTATAGAATAAGGTTAACAAACGAGAACACAATCCATTAGGAAAAAATAAAGAATGTCTCGTCTTACACGAAAAGTGTCTTCGGTTCTCCACACAAGTTCAATAACATTCGTATGTACAGGAACTTCAGCAGTAGATACGGCAGCTGACATGCTCCGCATGGCTGTGCGGTACTACTATGAGAGTAAAGTGTTTAAAGTGTGTACTATGCGAACAAGAATGTATTTAAAAAGTGTAAATTATTCAGTGTGACAGTGCGAGAATGTTGGCTACAAAAGTATCAGTCGGTCAAAGGTCATTCGTCGTGTTCAGTGTTCACATGCCTACAGATATTACAATGGACTTTACGGATTGCCTCACCTTGGTAAGCGCTTTTACTTGTAATGAAAGTATAGAATCTAATTTATAAAGATTTATAAAGAATCTAATTTATAGAATCTAATTTATAAGATATTTAGAAATTACTAAGTTACGATCCGCATAATAAAATGCTACGTATGTACGCGTCCACTATCCACGTCTTCACTACTCCCAACACCAGGTGCTTTTCAAACTAGGTAAGACATATTATTTTATTTTAATGCGGGAATCTTAGTTAATTAATTTTTAACATCTTGAATCTGGTCATCTTTTTAATAATTTATTTGGTGACTTTAATCTCACCACACATCCAAAACATCATCATCATCATCATTACAGTCTTTCACAAGTCCGCTGCTGAACATAGGCCTCCCCCAAGGAATGCCACAAAGCACGGTTCTGAGCCATTTGCATCCATCGACTTCCTACATGTCTTATTAGGTCGTCACTCCATCTAGTGAGGAGATGCCCAACACTTCATCCGCCGGTACGAGGCCGCGACTCGAGAACATTTTTTCCCCATCGGTTGTCGGTTCTTCGAGCTATATGGCCGGCCCATTGCCACTTCAGCTTACTAATCGGTTGGACTATGTCGGTCACTCTGGTTCTACTGCGGATATACTCATTTCTCAGTTTAGCATGCAGAAAAACTCCGAGCATAGCCCTCTCTATAGCTCGCCGAGCGACTTTGAGCGTCCTCATCCGTCCAGCAGTGAAGGACCACGTTTCAGTTCCATAGGTCATCACTGACAACACGCACTGGTAGTACAGTCTCGACTTTAAAGTTTTGAGGTATACCTGACGAGAAGATGTGCCGTAATTTCACGAACGCTGCCCAGCCAAGTTGAATTCGTCAATTGACCTGTCGGTCAAGTTCTAGTCGGGCTATTTGTTCCAAATAAACATACTCATCAACAACTACGAGCTTAGTGCTCTCAACAACTACCAGCACAGGTGCGACATGGACGTTATACATGATCTTTGTTTTGTCCATGTTCATCTTAAGAAATGATCCAAATGAAACCTTTTTAAAATGAAATACAACGCATCTGCATTTTGTAGGATAGATATATATGTCTATGGACCACAGCAACCAATTATCATCAGGTGTACTGTATGATCACTAGTCTCCCTTATCCTATAAAAAGAACTTTCTATTCTGAGTTAGATGTCGGCATGAAATATCGCTATAAGCAATGCCCACGAATTGAGACGGTGGCTAGGCCATTGTTAATATAATGACGATGTGAGCTATGCAGACCATTGTCGTTAAGTATGCTATGTATTTAGTTCACACACACTTCCCTTTTATTATACAACTTGAGTTAATTTGAGTTAGGCCTACGTAGTGTTAAATAAATAAATTGTGTAATAAACCTCGATAAGGGAATGACAGTCCAAGCAAAATGAATTATATCTGAAGATTTGAGGCAAATAGAATTTCCTAGTAAATTGACTACATATTCTGACTATGTATGTAACGAATTAACTCATTACATATTATATTATTGACTATTCGTCTAACTACGTTTATCTTAAATAACATACAGATATCACTAAAGAACACATTGTAGCAACCAATACGATCATTGATTGTATAATAATCTTATATCATCTATGTATAAATGGTGGTGAAGTTTGAACTATTTTCCAGCATTTTCTTAGATAAGAAATCCGAAGCCAGGGTTATATTTAAGATTCAAGAAAATAGGTTAACCACAGAGGTCTCAGACTATCAGTCCGAAAAATTCTGTTAAGTTGTACCGTTGATCCAGTAAGGCAGCTATCTCTGGATGGCTTCTATGCAACTAATTTTTCTACCGACTTCAAACAGGAGGAGGTACTCAATTTGACTGTATGTTTTTTTTATGTGTATAATCTTATACCTCATACCTTTTTTCTAGGTGAACCGATTTCGATGGTTTGATCAAGATTTGACCAATAGTTTTTGAGTTATTCTTAATAATTTATATTGAAGTCGGTTGTACAAAATGTTTGATTTTAAATTATTGGATTTTTATTTTTCAATTCAGTGCAATTAATGGCTTGATCAATGTAAATCATATTGATATTCTAGGATTTATGATATGATTACTCTGTAAGCACAGCTTCCATAACAAGTTTCTCTTTGCAACCCTGCGAATTCTTTTAACATTTTCCTCGGGTTGTAATAATATACGTCGTCGTAAATTTTTCAGTCAAGCATAATGAAGTTATTTAATAAAGAATGTAGAGATATGTAACCCAGCGATACTTCGAAAGGTTTTCAGATTCAATTTGGCAGCAGTTATATAATTACAGTAGACAAGAACGAGGGAAGAGATATTTTGTTTTATTATTATACTAGCTGTTCCCCGCGACTTCACCCCGTGTATAATTTAGGGTTTTAATTGTATTGCTCAGAACCCTAATTATTTTTCTCAAACATAAGTAGCATAAGCTATCCCTTAGAACATTAGCTATCTGCCAGTGAAAGTCCCATCGAAATCGGTCCGGTCGTTTCGGAGATTAGCCGGAACAAACAGACAGAAATACAGATAGACAGACCGACAGACAGACAGACAAAAAATTTAAAAATTGTGTTTTTGTTACAAGTGCCGTATATACATTCATATGCATTTATTGAAAAGCTGTTATTTTAACATTACAAACAGACACTTTATTTATTTGTAGAGATTAATTTTTGTTTTAATTAATGTGTTACCGATTGCCCTGTTCTATAGTCAACTAGTTTAAAAGAGCATACCCAACAATGATACATGTATAATTTCGCGTTTTCGATATGTTATTTTAGAAAAAGTAGGTGGTTAATTATATAAGTCAATTAACTTTTTTACAGACCTTCCTCGACAGTTGTGACCTATTAAATATTTTTTGAAGCAAAACCCCAGCGTAAGAAACAATTTCTTATATTTAGTTTTTATTTAATTTAACAATCAAGTAATTACTGCTTAAGCGGATTGTTGTTGATTGGTATAATTTGTACTTCAAGTACTAAGTAATTCAAATGTATTTTTTTTATTGAAAAACACAAACCGATTAAGTTATCACCACTATTGTTGGATTTGTATAATATATATATAGGACTACTATATAAATTATCATATATAAATATATCATCATCATAATTACACCCCTTCACAAATCCACTGCTGTACCTGTGATTGGCGGCATTCCCCAAGGAAAGCCACAAATCACATTCCTGAACTACCCGCATTTATCAACTTCCTGCATATCTTACCAGCTCGTCACAACATATAATTGAGAGCTGCTATTATTTTCGCCTAACAGTAGGAAGTTGTCACTCGAGAACCTTTCTTACTCATCGGTTGCTGGCTCTTCAAGCTATATGGTTGGCCACTTCTGCTCACTAATCAGTTGCGCTATGTCGGTTACTCTCGTGGTTCTGCGAATATCCTCATTTCTAAGTCTATCACTCAGAGAAACTCAAAGTATCGTTCAGTCCATAGCTCACAGAAGCCGTGGTAGCTCAGGGGCTAAGCTGTGGCTCTAAATTTCATAGTACACGAGCGACCCGGGTTCGATCCCCGTCGGCTCCAATGAAATTGTTAATTGCAATTTCAGTGCTGATTTAGCACGTATTCGACGGTGAAGGAAAACATCGTGAGAAAATGTGCATGCCTAAGAATAAGAAAATTTTTTGCGAAGACATGTGAAGTTGGGGCAGCGCGGCGAACACTTCCTAGCCCTAAAACCCTCTCAGAAATGAGAGGAGGCCTGTGCCCAGCAGTGAGGCGTATATAGGCCGTAACTTTCATGGCTCACTGTGTTACCATGAGCTTCCTCTACGGCCAGCAGTGAAGGACCGCGTCTCAAATCCATATTATGTTGATGACATATGGCGACACTCACTGGTTGTATAATCTTGTTTTCAAGTTTTGAGGTATACCTAACAGGAAGATATGTCGTAGTCTCCTCTTAATATATATACCCTTCCAAAAAATCCTGAACAGTACTAATACTAGAGACTGATTATATAATATTCATTAGTCATTTTACAAAACAAAAGAACTGTGTAACGGATGACTTTTGTATGGAGTTCATCACAATATTTTTTATCGCTCATAGTTACTTGACAACCACTAATCAAAGAACATTGTATTATAGGAAGTACCTTTTGTATTGAAACTGTCATCGGTGACCATAAAATACATAATCATTCCTAACGTTAGGTCAATCAAAAAGGGTTCTTTTTTTGAAATAATTGATTGAATTGATTCTTGTTTAACTTCTATTGAATGAGGATTTTTTTTTAAATTACAATCGAATAGATACAAAATAAAAGTTATCAATGAAATTATTATAAAGACCCCTTTTTATATATTTATAACAAATTGTGTCAAACAAATCCGTGCTTTAAATATTGGCATCAATGGATGATGATAAACAATTTATATTTCAAAACCTATCTATTTTTGTAATCGATTTTTTAACTTCACCTACAACCTCAAACTACAACAAAGATTACACAGAGGAGTTTGACAAATTGTTTTTGTAATAACCAGGGACATCAACAATACATAGATTTCATAATTACTGAGATATTGATGACTATGTACTTATCTGGAATGTTATTGACCACCGCACAACAGTCATTGTAACCGATGAAGCAAGAAATTATTGGAAATAAAGGTGTCACCTCTTCCAACGTAGGTGTCAGTTTTAACGCTTTGTGGGTATTAGCTTGATGGACTTTCACCAAAAAGGTCATTTAAATATAAGTACGCACATTTCTGTTTGCTTTAACAATTTCACCGTCTCTGCGTAACACACGTAGTCGGCCGATGGTAAACGCTTAATTACACGCATATTTGTCATTGTTTGCACGCTTTAAATGTTTATTACAACTTATGGCGTATGAAGTTACGTATTCTAGATGAGCATTTCATGTTAATGGTGTTTCATTTCTCCGACGTGGATGAAGTTCTTTTTGTATAAAACTGAAGTGAGAAACGAATTTACAGTCTATTTAATTATAAGTGGCTACTGCAATCCATGGACACCTGCAGCTTTAAACAAGGAAGGCTACTGATGTGTGGTCATCTCTGAGGACTATGATAAAATTTCAAATTCGACTGAACTTCAAGGGTGGTAATACAATGCCCTACATGGGCATTTCGTAGGAACAATCACCTCCATTCAGTGGCTACGTTTCTACGACCGCTTTTGGGAAATTGAGGATTTTTTTGTATGATTTTTGTATGATAGGTCATTGCTATTGTCCTACTATTGTGTCTGAAAACCGGACAGTGAAAGTGTTAACACTAACAAATATTGAACATTCATCTAAAAGTTATTGCACCGTTGACAACTGTTGAGCTTATCACCATCCCGGGGAGTTACTTAGGCACCGAAATGACCATCCACGTGTTGAGAAATGGATGGATTTGAAAAAATTTGATTTTACAAACAATTTTTTTTACCACGGTGAAATAAATTTATTTCATTTCAACTTCGGTGATTCTTGAGTTCTTGATTTCTTCTGGAGTATTTGCACTGACACAAACTAGCTAGGATTCTACACCAAAAGTTCGCTCTGAAGTACGGTTTCGTGGATCGAAAAATGCCTTATTATAAGTACTTGACGTAAGCCGTGCTCGCTCTAGATTCTACTGTAAACGGTCCATCACCGCAAACAGGACTATTCTTGCGAAGAAAACTGATAATATTGTCGTGATGAACCAGACGCAGTCTTGGATATTTCTTGGTATATATCGTGGATATTATATGGTACGGACATTATACCATTTCACATGTTCTAATTTTATGTATGATATTATATACAACACATATTTTAATAGCTATTTCTGCCGCAAAATAGCAGTGTTTGCAATATTGTGTTCCGGTCTGAAAGCTAAAGTAAGGTATTATAACTACAGGCTGTGAGGCATTTCTTGGTCCTCAGAGGAGCCTTCTTTGTTTAAAGTTGGCTTCGTGTGTCCGTGGACTGCAGTATTCACTTACCATCAGGTGGACTGTGAGTTCGTTTGTCACTTCAGTATTTATTTATTTTTTTACATTTATATATCAACCTGACAAGAATACTACAAATATACTACAATATTAATAATAATCCAGACCAGTGTTAAAGGAGACAAGCCATCTGCACAAGACAAGATTATAGTGCATGACTGTGTGCGTAAACACGGGTTCACTTTCTATCCTCTCACTCTCTAGTCCAATGAGACTGCAATATGATACGACCGGAGAGTGATCAGGTGTAGGACGAACGATACCTTACGAGGTACGGGGATGAAACAACGGTAATTTCCTGATTCCAAGCTACTACTGATAATATCTTGACAGAAAAATTATATTTTACCGGACCCATGATTCGAACTCGGGTCCACATTATGACTACTAAACCAACAAGCCTGTTAATCACATGATAAGAAGTAAATAAAGTTATTAACGGTAGACTGCGACGTATATTGTTGGTATCATTAATCTACTGATCGAAGAGATTAGTCTGCCGACCGCTTGCAGTCACTGTTATACTCGTAACGAAGGCATTGATGGCATTCAGTGGTATAAAAACTTAATGAGCATATGTATGAATATGGATGAAATACAAATGAAGAAATTAATCCGTTACATTTTTAACTGACTTGAAGTTTCTATATTCAACGCGTATCTTTTATGGATGTTTACTGATTTCTCGGAAATGGCAGAACTGATTTATGGCTCTACCACTTCTAAAATGATAAAACGTAAAACCAAAATCAAGCTACGAAGCCATCTCGATCCTAATTGCTAACGCATCTGTGGCTTGTGTTCTTTAAAAAAATATAGATTTCTATGAACCATAGTGTCCGCTTACCACTTAGACTATGTGTCTGTTTGTAAACCTAAAAATTTATATCAAAGGTGTGCCGCAAGGTTTCTTAGGCTTCGCTACTTTTGGTGTAGTGCGGACATTGTAAACACCCTTAGAATTTTCACACCGCACTAAAAGTAGCGAAGTTTAGTGTGTTATTGTGAGCTTTTGAACCTTCGTAGCGAGAAAATGCACGAAGTTTTAAGTTGGATTTTTACTGAATATGAAATTTCGCTTTATCATTATGGACCTGACTCTAACCAGCACTCAATGTTGCTACATTGAGTGCTGCTGCACAAAAAAGCACCCTATCCTTAAGAAATTTTACCGGAAAACACATAGCCACAGTTTCTTTGGGAATGAAAAGAAATCCTTTTGATTCGTGACAATAAAAGAAATATCCATATCAGGAGACGTTGAGTGAGAGACAAAACCGAGAAAAATTGAGCAAAGGCGTGTTGTGTTGCTTTTGTAGCTGTCGGCAACTGTTACTGTTTTTTTCTTTTCTTTTAAAGTGAAAGAAAGAAACTTTGTTTCCGACGGCATAAATGTATAATTTAATCGGTCTGAAAAATGAATAAGGATGACTGATGATGTGAAAAATTAATATTAACTAATATTTTAGTTTTTGACCTCCATTGTAAATACAAAAAATGTCGTGTACATATGTATAGGCATTTTCCTGAAAATAAAAAAATGGACCGTGGTCTTATACGCGTTATGCACGCGTCGTTATTTGGTGGTTCAAGGCCAATATACTATTAGTACAGATCTGCAGCACGCGTTAACGAAAATGCTTTCAGCTGTGTCATGAGCTTGGAATACTTTTACTCCTAGCGGAGAGTCATGAGTACAACAAATAATGTCACTTACAAAATGACAATTTGTTACAAAGTAAGTTTCAAAGTGACCACCTTTTTTATTTTACACTTTACAGGTGGATTGTCAGTAATAATAATATATATCTTTAAACTATAACTGCATACATATTAAGCTCTGTTTTCTATTATCGCTTATATTATGGCAACAAGTGACGGATATGTGGCTTAACATAGGCACATACGTAGCACTTAAGAATTTTAGGTGTGATTCTAAGTAGTAGGATGAGAATTAGTGTGAAAAGAGAGAAGTTTGGTTTGCAAGATTATGTTTAATCCAGGATTTTAAGTTATCTTAAACTTAAAATTAAAATTTTTGTATAACCGACTTCAATATATATTATTAAGGATAACTCAAAAACTATTGGTTAGACCTTGATCAGACAGGGGGGACACATGACTCTAATGAAAAATACGGACTCCTGAAAGGAAAAGATGTTTTTCCACAATCCCAATGTTTTTTAAAGACCTATCCAACGATATCCCACATGATAGAATAGACGGATAAAAAAATCATCCTCCATTTAGTTGTATTGTAAGAAACGCCACGTATTGTAACGGGCAACTACGGAACCCTACCTCTACGTTGTGCGTGGTCCGACACGCACTTGGCCAGTTTTTTATTATTTAAATACCCATTGACAACAGACTATGTCTGTCTGCATAGAGATGTTCCAAAATTATGTTTATCGTATCTAATAATAACTTTTTTTAAATATGAATGACATCCCATGTGCATTTATGGCTTTAAATTTTAAAAATAATGACCAACATTTATTATGGCGATAAACATTACTTATTAATAAAAAGTAAAAGAGAATGTTTTATGCTAATGAACTAATATAAGGTGCCCCGTTGTTTTTCAATAGTATTAAACCTGTTTTAAAAACAAAATTTGACGAGTTTATATACCATGTTGATAGATTGTATAAATTAAACCCCCACATTGCTCTTACTATTTTAAAATATTGTCTTCTTGTACCTAGATTTACATACTTACTCCGCTCGAGTACAGTCCGAAAATGTTCGGATATTTTAAAATATATTGATAATAGTCTTAAAATAGCTATAGAAAAAATTCTAAATTTAACTTTAAATACAACAGCCTGCACTCAAGCTACTTTACCTATATAATTTGGTGGTATTGATGTGAGAAATCTTTCTAGCATTGCATTTCCTGCTTTCCTTGCTTCCACGCATAGTGTCAGTGACTTATGTAACATAATTTTAAATAATATAGTAGACCTGTGCTTTGCTCCGTGGCCAGGGCAGACATGGTAAATGCTCTGTCCCGGTGAAAATGTTCCACTGGAAGTTAACCAACAAAAACAGTGGGATATTCCGTTGGTACAGAGCGTGCAGAAAGATTTGTTTCATAATTTCCAAAGAAACCAAGATAAGACACGCCTTCTAGCTGTTTCGGCTAAGGAATCTAGTCACTGGTAACACGCTTTACCATCAAGTAATCTCAGCACATTACTTGATGGGGAAAGCTTGCGCATCGCCGTAGGAATCCGACTAGGAGCGGCGATTTGTCAACCCCATCAGTGTCCCTGTTGTAGCAGCGTCGACAAGTTTGGGCTCGACGGACTTTCATGTAAGAATAGTGCTGGTAGGTTTTCACATCACGGTTCTTTGAACGATAACATCCGAAGGGCACTTGTCTCTATAAATGTTCTCTCGGTTTAAGAGCCTTGTGGAATATTTAGAGACGATGGCAGGAGATCCGATGGTATAACATTGGTCCCTTGGGAGAGAGGTAAAGCCCTAGTGTGGAATGCTATTTGCGTAGACACTCTGGCGGCCTCTCATTTCAGGGGTAGTTCGGAGCCAGGGCGGCATCAGAGGCAGCTGAACTGAGTAAGTGGCGCAAAAATGAGTCTCTGAAAGACAACAACATGTTTGTGCCATTTACTGGAGACTATAGATCCGTGGGTCCACGTGGTGAAGTTCCTAAAAGAACTCCATCTGCGGCTGGTCGTTGCTGCTGGTGATAAGAGGACTGGTTCTTTTCTCACTCAAAGGCTAAGTATAGCCGTTCAGCGGGGAAACGCAGCCAGTGTTCTTGGCACGATACCGCGGGGAGAAGGACTGTATGATAATTAAGTTATCAGTTTTAGTTTTATTTTATTATAGTTTTTAATATTGTATACAATAACATATTTTTAATTAAATTTTAATATACATTACATAAATTTTAATCAAAAATAAACGCGTCATAACATATAAGTTGTGGAGAAAGAATAACCAAATTAAGTCTCTTTTAAATTTAAAGATTTAATTTGATCACACCACTAGTGCATTATAAATAAACAATACTGACCGCAGATATTTTTTTAATTCTATAAATTTATTGGACTACAAACAAGAACTTATGCCTAATATATGTATTTTACCACGCTGTAGCTATATTACAGTTGTAGCACGAATGGGTCGACTCAACTGGGTATCAAAATTCTCCGCTCTCACAGAATTCCAGCGCAAAATAGCAGCTTAAAGCTGCAAGTTTCGTATGGTAAGTGAACGGAACCGAAGAACCTTTTTACTGGAAACGAGGCATTCCATTTTAGTCCTTACGGGTGATAACGCATCTGCATATTGATTCTTAATTGAGGATAGATATATATAACTATGGGTCCCAGCATCAACTTACGATCAAGGAGACTGTATACTCGTTTGTCACACTTATTCAGTAAAAAAATATTTCACATAGTTATTTAAACATGCTGTTTATTATGCCTGCTGGATTTTATAATAAGCGGTAATGAATATGTAAGTTAATATTTTTTTTATAGGAGAGGGGGCAAACGAGCATGTGGCTCACCTGATGGTAAGTGACTACCGCCGCCCATGAACAACTGCAACACCAGGGGAATCGCAAATGCGTTGCCGGCCTTTTAAAAAGGAGAACGCTCTTTTCTTGAAGGTCCCTAAGTCGTATCGGTCCGGAAAAATCGCTGATGGTAATCGATTCCACAAGGAGGTCGTGCGAGGAAGAAAACATCTTCTAAATCGCACAGTGGTGGACCGCCAATTATCCAGATGGTGTGGATGGTATCGGGAGTTCTGCCGCGATGTGCGTTCGTGAAATTTGGCGGCTGGGATTAATCCGAACAATTCCTCAGAGCACTCCCCATGGTAGATGCGAAAGAAAACGCAAAGGGATGCAACATCTCTTCGCAGTGCCAATGAATCGAGCCGATCGGAAAGGGCTCGGTCGTCGACGATTCGAGCAGCTCTGCGTTGGATGCGGTCAAGTGGAAGGAGCTGGCACTGGGGAGCCCCTGCCCAGAGATGGGAACAGTATTCCATGTGAGGCCGAACTTGCGCCTTGTAAAGTTGCAGGCGGTGTGCCGGCATGAAATACTGTCCCGCCCTGCTGAGCACGCCAAGCTTTTTAGAGGCCAATTTAGCCTTCCCTTCCAAGTGACCACGAAACTGCACGTCACTCGTTATGTCGACTCCGAGGATACCGATACTGGCTGAGGCAAGAAGGGGAGTGCCTTGAAACTGAGGAGATACGACAAAGGGGTTCTTTTTAGCGGTAAACGCGCAAACTTGTGTCTTCTGAGGATTAAACTGGACTAGATTTAGTCGCCCCCAATCCGAGACTTTGCTCAGCAAAGACTCGACTTCAGACACAAGTTTGTTCCGGTACTCAGCGACGTTTTCCCGAGAAATATTGGCACGGCCGGTGTATAGAGCATCACCAGTGCTGTCATCCGCATAGCAATGAATGTTACCAGTTAGCAACATATCATTGATATGCAGAAGAAACAGCGTTGGTGATAGCACACAACCTTGTGGAACACCAGCGTTAATAGGCTTGTAGTCAGAGCATGCACCGTCTACAACGACCTTGATGCTCCGATCTGCAAGGAAGCTGGTGATCCAATTGCACAATTTCTCGGGAAGCCCATAGGAAGGGAGCTTCGAAAGAAGCGCTTTGTGCCAAACCCGATCGAAGGCCTTCGCAATGTCCAGACTAACGACCAACGCCTCCCCCTTGGACTCTACTGCCTCCGCCCATCTATGGGTCAGGTAGACCAGAAGATCACCAGCTGATCGACCCCGACGAAAACCGTATTGGCGGTCACCAATCAGCTGTTGATCCTCAAGGTACCGGATGAGCTGGCAGTTAATAATGGATTCCATTATTTTGGAGAACAAGGAGGTGATCGCGATAGGCCTATAGTTGGATGGGTCTGAGCGGTCGCCTTTTTTAGGGATCGGGTGGACAAAAGCTGTCTTCCATGAATTCGGGACTACGCCTTGAGAGTAGGAGTACCGGAAAAGACGCGTTAGGACCGGTGCCAACTCCGGAGCACACGTCCTCAGCACAATTGGGGGTATTCCGTCAGGCCCACTCGACTTCTGGATGTCCAAGGAGAGCAGTGCTTTGCGAACCGAGCGCTGTAAGAACAGCACATCCGGCATGGAGCACTCACACCGCGGGATGGTCGGCGGTGTTTTCCCCCCGTCATCAAGAGTCGAGTTGGACGCAAAAAGGGAGCCTAAAAGGTCGGCTTTGTCTTTTGCGTCATGGGCCAGTGAGTCATCCTCCCTGTGCAGAGATGGTAGTGATAGCTTACAGAAATTCCCTTGGACAGCCTTGGCAAGAGACCAGAATGCACGGGTTCCCGAAGGAAGGTGAACTAGTTTCTCGCCAATTCTGCCTATGTGCTCTGACTTTGCCCTGGCAATAACTCTTTTGAAGGACCTGGAGGCGAAGTTATACTTCTTTTTAAGTGTGCTGGTGTTTACATCCCGAGTCGCCGAAGCCGCAGCCCAGTCTTGATAACACTCCTGCTTACTGCGTAAAGCAGTCTTACAGGAGCGACCAAACCAAGGCTGAGATCTGCCTCCGATGGGTACCACAGATGATGGAATAAATAGTTCCATTCCCTGTAGCACCACATCAGTGACAGAGTCAGCAACAGCGCTGGGATCGTCCGGCGTGAAGCAAACCCGCCCCCATGGGTAGGATGCAAAGAAAGACCGCATTCCGTCCCAATCCGCTGACCTGTAATGCGAAACACGGCGGCAACCTGCAGAACGCAACCGCGAAGGGAGCTTGAGTGGCAACACACTCCGGATCAGACAATGGTCCGAAGAGCCGAGAGGGGCATCGACGGAAACCTGATATCCGTCCGGATGAGAGGTCAGCAGAAGGTCCAACAGGGAAGGTGTATGATCCTCCACATCTGGAATCCGCGTAGGCGAAGTAACCAGTTGTGTCAGACCATATGCCAAGGCAAAGTCATAAACAGATCTCCCCGCATGATCGGTTAGACGTGAACCGAGCCATTTGGCATGGTGGGCGTTAAAATCGCCAAGGATCACGATCTCTGCGGATGGGACCTGTTGTAGCAAGGAATCTGTAGCCATTTGGACGTGGTCGATGAGTCGGTCTGTTTCGGCATTACCGCTATGGGACCTATAGAGGCACCCGTAGACGCGCGGATGGTCGTCGCTGTCTACGCGTAACCAAAGGATGGACAGGTCCGAATCTTCAAGACTGCCGAGGCGTCGAGAACAGATGTCCTCTCTGACATACACGCAAACTCCAGCCCGAGGCACAAAGGAATGCTCCAATTTGTACCCTGGGTAGGAGAGATACGAAATATCAGCCGGAGAGGAAACCTGCGTCTCGGTCAGAAAGAGCAAGGCCGGCTTCGCCGTCTCGAGATGGTAGTGGACGGCGTTTAGGTTAGAGTGAAGTCCCCTGATGTTGCAGAAATTCACGGATAGCGTGGCAGGGGTCGCCTTGGTGTTCTTGCTCAGTTTGCCCCTAGCAGTTATGCTTTTGAGCGGAATTTTGCCCCCCCCCCCCAGAATACGCGGGGCAGCCTGAGCACCCACGCTCAGGATCGGAATAATATGGTCGTGGATGCTCAGCGAGGGATTCTCCAGGGGTACTGGTACCCTCCTGGGGTATTTCATCGTGTAATTCCGCTACCATGTTGATGGGGGGGGGGGGGAATTGGGCCTCCGGCCACCTCCACTCACCAGACGAAACGCAGAAGCAGAGCTTCTACTTCACGCCGGTATTCTGTGAGGTCGTGGTACCAACCCGGCTCGAGCCGGCCCATACATGCAACAGCAAAAACTGCTGCGTGGCTCTACCACCGTTAATTAATAACACTAAAAGCAAAACAATTTCTTGATTAATAATTAATATTCTAATCTAAAATCATTGGTGTACTGAATCTTACAAAAAACCTTACCAATTTCAAGTATTTGCGCAAAGTAGTCAGCCTTTCGGTATTCTACAAAAACACTTATTATCAGATGGGATATTGGTCAAGCACCGGCTTATAATAAATAAAAAATTCCATAAAATCAGAAAATGCATCTTTCTACGATATGTACTATGATATCGATTCATTTTTCTCTGGGGTTGCAGACGCTCGAGGTGAGGCCTCGAATGCCTAGTTAAGTAACCTCCAAAGAAAACGATGACTCGGAAGTGGTCTCGAGCCGTTGTGGTAGCACTGGGAGGATGCTGGTGGCAGCAAGTACTGTCCCAGGACATTGTAATAGTGTAGCAAAACGATGGAAGGGCCCCGGTTGCGTTCCGAACGGAGATCCCGGGACTCCTCGTATACGCTGATGGTGACCACTGTAGGGTTTTAGCCGGTAGAAGTCCGGAATAACCTTCTCGTTGACCCAGCCGTGAAAAGTATCCATGGGAATTTCCCCACAAAAGAAAAAGCATTTCCCAGTGTAAAAAGCTTATATCAAATTGCGCAACAGTTACGTAGCAATATTCATAATGACCAGACAATGTGATAAATAATGAAGGTTAAATTAGTATTATTTTTTTTTAATTAAGTAGCCTGCTTCAACTTGTCATTATTCATATTGCCCAGGCATTATAAATAGTGCCTTGATTAATAACAGATATACGAGGGTGGATTGAAAAGTACTCGGCCTAACCAAGAAAATAAACAAATACTAAATCAGTTATATTTTTATTTTTCTACATAATCACCATCAAGTTCAATACACTTTTGCCACCTCCCCTTCCAAGCATTTAGACCGTTGAAAAAAAATGATTCTTCCTTAGAGTCAAAATATGCGTCTACAGCTGCTTTGACCTCGTCGTTTGTCGAAAATCTTTGACCTCCCAAGTGCTTTTTTAGGTTAGGGAACAGAAAGAAGTCTGATGGTGCCAGATCAGGTGTATACGGCGGATGCGGTAACAGTTCAAAGCCACAGTTGTGAATTTCAGCCATTGACTGTACTGACGTGTGAACACGGGCGTTATCTTGATGAAACAGGACTTTTCTTCTGAGCATTCCTCGACGTTTTTCTATTATTTCCTCTCGTAAACGACGTAGTAAGGTGCAGTAGTAATCAGAGTTTATATTCTGACCCCTTTCAAGATAATCAATCATAATCACATCTTTCGAGTCCCAGAATACTGAAGCCATCACCTTATTTGCCGACAAAATCGACTTAGCCTTTTTAGGGGGTGGTGAACCAGGTCTTCTCCACTGTTTTGATTGTTGTTTTGTTTCCGGTGTACAGTAATGAACCCATGTTTCGTCCATAGTAACAAAACGATTCAAAAAATCATCTGCATCGGCTTCAAATAACTCCAAACAGTCGCGTGAAATAGTCAATCGCGTCCTTTTTTGTTCAACTGAAAGCAGTCGCGGAACCCACCTCGCAGACACCTTGTGGAAACCCAACTCGTTGACAATGATGTTTTGAGTTCGTTCATAAGAGATGCCTATAATCTCGGCTATCTCTCTAATTTTTAATCTGCGGTCTCCCATTATTAAATCAAGTACTTTTTTAATATTTTCGTCAGTAGTTGACGTCGAAGGCCTTCCAGAGCGGGGTTCATCTTTCACACTCTCTCTACCACGCTTAAATTCTGCTATCCATTTTTTGACGGATGAATATGACAGAGCACAATCGCCTAATGTACTGACCATGTCATCATGGATGGCTTTTGATGATAGCCCCTTCTTATGGAGGTACTTAATGACGGCACGCTGCTCGATTTGCTCCATTCGCGGAAATTATGTCAGATTACTTTGTTAATAAATTTATAAAATCACAACTAATTATCGCACACGTTTCGAACTTCACACAATGAACTAGTCTGAACTGAACTAAATAATGTGGTTAGATTTGATTTTTAGAATTGAATGGATCTGTGTTAGGCCGAGTACTTTTCAATCCACCCTCGTATTATTTACAAGGTATGCGATGATCGGATTGGGATTAGTAGGCGATGTGTTACTAAAATTATCATTCCGTTTTTCCTAAATATTTACAAATACGATCATCTAACTGCGGTATAATCTGTTCAAAAATTGTCCGGCCTTGCTTTAAATAGCCAGGCCGATAAAAAAGAACAGTGCCTAAAATGCGGTGAGTGGAGCTAGCTCCATTTATTACGATTTTCGATCGATGATATGCTTGTGAAATGTAGCGATTGTAGCGAATTCTTGAATATTAAAGTCTGTGTCAGGAAGTGGACTAATTGCATTAATCAAGTAAAAGTTTACTTCATGAATATGCTTCATCCAAATCTATCTGTATAATTAATTAATAATAATTAAGCCTATACATATATAACAATAATCTATTCATATAAATAAAATTGAAGTGTCTGTCTGTAATATCGAAATAAGTGCCTTCTATTAAGCCCTGCGATTATTAGCATTTTACTAAGATCTGAAAACTTTAAGAACATATAGAGAACATTTCCAGGAGTGCTAAGGCTATATTTATCCGTAATTATTGATAAAATTAATGATTTTTTTTAAATATCAGAATGGCGCCATATTAACAGATCCCACCCAGGTTTTTTATAGGATAGGGTGACAAACGAGCACACAGTCCGCCTGATGATAAGTGGTTGCCGTGACGCATAGACATCAACATTTATACTTAATAAAGAATCAAAATGCAGATGCGTCGTCACCCGTGAGGACTAAGATGGAATGCCTCTTTTCCAGTAAAATGGGTCTCCGGTTCTCTACAGAACCGGAGACCCATTTTACTCACCATACGAAACACAGCAGTGTCAAGCTGCCATTTTACGCTGGTATTCTGTGAGAGCGTGATTCTTCCCCGGTCGAGCCGACCCATTCGTGCTACAACTATACTACTAATATACATAGCTGCAGCATGGCTCTACCACGTACAAAGGCTGAAAAAGCTGAAGTGAAGCTGGAGCGGATCGCTAGTATAAAATATAAATAATATTATATAAATATAATAATTATTAGCTAAATAACAAATACACAGACCTCTCTATAAATTCAATATTATTTATTTTGTCAAAAACTATTTTTAATAACTCTGTGATCAAATAGTTATATCAACTTTAGACTTTCTTTCAATAAATTAATCCTTTAATTATTAGAAATTATTCTCAATATTATTTAAATAAAATAATATTATTACTCGGTAGGAAACTTCCTTTACATTTACCAAAAGTATTAAACCAAAGGACATAACAACGACGGTAATACTCGTAGAATTACCGACTGATCCCTATGTATTATCTATGGATCCCTCTCACCGCGTGATACTTTATACTGCTAGAACGAGTGGAAGATTACAGTTCTACCTTCATTTCTTCGTATTTTCTTTTATTGTTCTACCCTCATCTATAACAATATTATACGAATATAAGTCTAAACTACCAGATGTGGTTGTGGATGTGGCACAAGTAGATGGTTAAGAATGAAAAAATGGACCATAACAGAAACTTTATATTTATTTGTATAGTTTTCGTTATTTAACAGATATATCAGGAGAATTTCTTCAAAAGTGCTTTACAATCGATCAGGTGTTGCAAGAAAAATGTGTATAATGAAGTGACTTCGGTTTTAATTTTTAAACTTTGCTTAGTGAATATTTATCATTATAATATCATGCTTATTTTACTCCTGTCGCTATACTATGTATTGGTTAGAACTGGAAAATATAATAACTGCGCGAGGTTATTCCTGGCATAACGACCACGCAGCTGCGGTGCTCCGTGTCCCGGCCGGCCCCATAGAGATGACCATGTAGCGTGATGTCTTCTTTCACTCTCGGCTGAAGCTAGTCGCTTCTCCTACCAAAAGAAAATATTTTTATCAAAGAGATTTTATTAGTATTGTATTCGTATGTTTGATGTTACTAATGACTAATGATCTTTAAAAACTGTATTCTTTAGTCAAATCCGGATATTTTACCTTAAATTTCTAGAATATTTACTCAAAAAAGAGATATTTGTTATAATAACCATACATTGTCCATTGTATTACTTTCCATAGAATTAATATCCTACACACACACACACCACACACACACACACACACACACACACACACACACACACACACACACTTAAGAAGCCATAAAGTGATAGCGTAAGAGAATCCACTAGCCCATAAGGCGTAAGAGTCGACAGGGGTAAACAGAACATTCAAAGCAGCATGTTCCTGATATAATTAAACCAGCGGCTGCCAACCTGCCTGTTAAGAGTTGCAACTATGTTGCTATATATGTATATATCCCCTTTTATAAGGCAATGTATGGCGGAGGCATATGCTCAGCAGTGGACTGTAATGGGTTATAATGATGTTGATGATTATTATTAAAGATGCTGTCTTTTAATGACATATCAAATATCAGACCTTTGGGGTAATTTCATCATGTTTTTAAAATAATAAATATTTGCAGCTTAATTTTAAAAACTCTTTTCCTATTTTCACTAAGTGTTCGAAGAAATCTTCCCCTAATCAAGCACCATTTTATTTTTGTCCAGATACCAATTGAATCTGGTATCTGGTCAAAAATAAATCTTTGCATATTACGTCAATAATTAGCACACCTTAGAAAAGTAGGTCTCACATCTCAAACCATCTTAACCACATTAATAAATACATTTATATTTGCTAATGCTAAGAGAACAAATAAACCATGTCTGATATAAATAAATAAAAATCCTTTCTTTTAGAATATTGTAAGAGATAATTGAACTTTTTTTCTAACCTCTTTCTGCTCACATTTCACCCGCATTTGATGTTTTAACTGTCTCAAATAATCCACGTCAAGCAATTCGCGCCATCTAGAGACAAATTTAAATTTAAATCGTTACCTATTTTTAAAAACTATTTCCGCTAAACTATAAAGTTCTTTCAAAACATCGTATAAATTGTCGCTTATTTGTTGCTGACTTCTGGTGAGGCTACACCTGAGATGAGTATTCGGAATATTGATGATAGATTTTTCAAATCGGTTCAGGCGTGTTTGAGTAATTTAGTAATTTTGAAGTTTTATGTAAAGAAACCGTAACTGCATCTCATTTCGTAGCTGTCGTAAGACGAAACTTAGGGAAGGTGCAAAAGATCTTGTAGTCTTTCATAAAAGGCGATAAGACGCAGCCTCAAAAATGCAACACGGCTAGTACCAATGCCAATCCGCCTGCCAAGCCTGGCAATTACCATCAATTCTCTCTTTTATTAGGAAAGGGTTAAATTCAGTAACAGACTTTTTTGTAAAACTAAAGTGTCAAACGAACATATAGTCCTCGTCACGGTAAGTGGCTATTGCAGTCTATAGACATCATCATCATCATCATCATTACAGCCCTTCACAAGTCCACTGCTGAACATAGGCCTCCCCCAAAGAATGCCACAAAACACGGTCCTGAGCCACCTGCATCCATCGACTTCCTGCATGTCTTACCAGGTCGTCACTCCATCTCGTGGGGGGACGCCCTACACTTCGCCTACCGGTACGAGGGTGCCACTCGAGAACCTTTCTTCCCCATCGGTTGTCGGTTCTTCGAGCTATATGGCCGGCCCACTGCCACTCGAAGTTGTTGACGAGTATGTTTACCTGGGACAAATAGTCCGACTGGGTAAGTCCAACTTCGACCGAGAGAGAGGTCTATAGACACCTGCAGCTTATTATTCACATTCCACCTGTAGTCCACCTGATGGTGAGTGTATGTTGTGGCCCATACATATCTAAATTTATTTACAATTTTTATTTACAATTAAGAATAAAAATGCAAATGCGTTGTCACCCCTAAGGCCTCGTTTCCAGTAAAAAGAATATCCGATTTTCTACACTCACCACACAAAACACAGCAGCATAAAGCTGCTATTTTACGCCGCTATTCTTTAAGAGACCTACACTGGTCCTACACCAGTCGAGCCGTGGACCAGGATCGTGTTTTGTGGCATTCCTTCGGTAAGGTCTTTGCTAAGGAATGGACTTCTGTAGGTATGTGATAATGATAAGAAGGGCGATACAATAATATTTGTATAAAATATTTACTCTTACCAAACAGCGCTTAATACTATTAAACTGGCTATTCTAAATCGTCGATTATATAAGATTGAAGTATCTTACACAATAACATTACCGTTCCAAACATAAAACAAATTTCTTATCCATATCGAAAATCCCAAAGGGCTTTTAAACATAGGTCGGCCATCAAGAAGCTGTGTATGACGCAATATTATTTCACTGACAATGACTTTTATCGGACATACTTGGACTGCGGGATTGTTCTAACGCACACACAAAATTTTCAAAACTTGTTTACATACACATGTAAGCATTTGCAAGAATACGATATTAGTATTGTTCACATTAAGTAAATAACGAATCATTATTGACGACCACACAAAAGAGTGATTTATTTTAAAGTCAAACCAATATGCAACTGACTGACATTCTTTATTATATCATACTAATATTTCTATTCATATGTTACAATGGGTTCATTTAGCGTGAACTATAAGTGTAGAATGAAGTAATTTTACAGTCTTTGTTTAAGTATTTCGTTTTATTGTGAAATAGACAGAGATAGCACACTCATATTAATAATTAATAATTGGACATTTTAACCTAACAAAGATCCTCAGAGCAAGTACAAGCATAAATATGTATATTATTACTCTTAGAAAAGATCCGACCCACAAAAAGAAGCTTTTGAGAGAATATGACGTTTCACGCTTAAATTGCTTTAGATTGATAGTCACTGATAATGGGATATTAGCTTTGTCCAAGATATTGGCCCTCTTATCGATTTTGTTAAGACGAATAAAAGTGAAGTACTAGCCAGAAATTAAATTTTAATGCTTTCGGGCTTTGTGTCGTCAAATTATCGGGATCTGATGTATATTTTACGACCAACAATTTAGCAAATTTAGGTTTTTATTAAAAAATATATTATATCTTATCACTTTAATAATTATCGTGAAATATAAAAGTAGTGGCCAAAAAAATAAAAATAATGCATAATTATTTTTATTTTTTAATATCAAACATGAAATGTTTATTGATATTGTTTTTGAAACATTAGGACATTCACTATGATCGTAACCATAAAATTAATATCTTAGAGATGTCGCCTGAGGATAACACTATTAACACAATGTTACAAAACATTATTAGAAATTTAATAACGAACGCCTTTGGCTTTTAATTTATAAGAACAACAGATAATTTCAATTTGCTAATTTTAGTGGTGGCTCTAAACTTGACTAGTTTTTCTATTTCAGTTTAAATTTATTTTACCGGTTCTCAAGATCAATAAAAGTATTTCAATTGACATGAGTGTTCACTACTTTTAAACTACTACGACAGGGGCTAATGTTTGAAAAAATTTCACAGCAAATTTAAGAGCATACCAAGAAAAATCAAACACGAAAACCTCGTGATTAAAAACCATTATTCTTTAAATAATAACGCATATTTGCAATAAAGCGTAATGTTACGTAAGTAAAGAAATTTTTCGCAATTTCACACAGTGCTTTGACAAAAGAGCGCCTTTTGTGACTTTGTTAGCCTTTAGTGTGATTACCAATATGTTTAATACGTACTGGCAAGACTGTTCTGGAGGTCGTGTGACATCACTAGAATGTAAAGTGCGCGCGCCAGTACGTCTGCGTCGAGCTAAAAGAGGTACAAGCTCTATGCCTCCTGTCAATCTGAGTATTGTACCCTCCGGGGTTAGTTTCGTTTCTATTGTATTATTAGAACTCGTCGTGATAGCTTGATCGTCCATGTTAAGTTTCGTTAGTTGCTCTCCATTACACAATCGTTTAACAGACTGAGTTTTTCTGGGACTCTTTTTGGATTTGCCGTTTTTCATGTTGGTGTCATTTGATTCCCTTAAGACATCATCACTTCCAGATATTTTCCCTTTGTCTCTACAACTAATATTTGGATTTATTTGTTTCGTAATTTCGGGCAACTTTTCAACACTTGATGATTTAGTATTTTCTTTATTAACTAAATTGTGATCTTTCAAATCATCATCTCTCTTTACTTTTGGTAAAGTAAGCGAAGATCTCTTGTAGTTACAGTGTTCCCCTTTCAGTTTATTGAAAATTTCATTATTTGTCCATCCCTAAAACCAACTCTAAAACTTTAATATTAAAATATTAGAAACAATCAAACGCCAAAAATACGCCAAAAAGTGCACTAACATACCATAGACTTAGAGAAATTTAATCCTATACTTCGGGGATTTCTCCAAATTGCACCTCCGGGTCCAGGTTTGCCCCAAGGGCCGTCCATAGTGTGCTAAAATAAATTGAAAATGTAAATCCGTAATGGAAGTGAAATAATCTGTCAAAGTCTAATTACCATTTTACGCTCATACTCCAAATTGTGTTTCATTTCGTCTCTAATAGCTTTGTTCTTTTTAACAACCATATCATCTGAAAATATTAGACTTCTCGATTAAAAAGTCCCTAAATATAATTTCTGATATGTCACCTTCGTTGTGCTATTATGCAACGAGTAATTGAGATATTCTTCTATTTTCTAAAATGTCTAGCAACAATAGCTGAGATACATATAATACATGTAGACTTTTAAGTAGAAGCGAAAGAATCTGCTTAAAACTTACAACGCTCAAAACGTGTTTAAGCTAAGCAAGCTTTTAGCTAAAACACCTTGTCTTTTCTGGCGCTTAAATTATGAATAAAATATTTTTACACACACTTTGATAATTCTGAGCATTGAAAAAAGCGTTTTATTTTGAATTATGGCATGTTGTGGCGACGTGAGTTGCTTGCAATATAACATTATTGTGAAATTTGTATTTTCAACTTGACGGACCCACAGGTGGCGTTATTCCCATGTACTTAAAATTAAATGTTCGTGAACTATAAATTAATCGTATAAATAACACAAAAAGTGCTTTTATTGTTACATACACACAAGTTACTCTGCTTAATTAAATGCTTATTGTTTAAGCGTCTACCCCTACTTCATAAACCTGTAAAAGTCTACTGCTCGAGATAGGCCTTTGCCTTTGTAGAGAAGATTAGACTAGAATCTCTTACTCCGACTACACACGAAAACCCCATCTCATTTCCATCGAGTTAGATTCCAAAACTGATGGCAAAAATTCGGGCTTATTAAATCTTCCATATCATTGATTACATCATAATTTGAAGCTGGAAGACCTAGTTTAAATTCCACTTAAAACTGAGAGAAGGCCTGCATTCCAAAGTGAAATATTCATAGGTTTTCATCACTTTTTTATATGTTGTACACTAAATAAGGGTACCTAAAATATCCTTATATATTTTCTGCTGATCTTTAATCTGTTTGTATCTTATGTCGTTATCAACGGCACGTCGTAACTGTTCTGCAAAGATCAATTGAGGATCTTCACGTAGTCGTAATAGCTTGCGCGTCTGACGTCTTTTCGGTGTCGACCAGTGATGCCATACTTCATGCGTTGATATACCCTGAAATTATAAAGTTACTCTTGCATATATAAGGCCAAAGCAAAAAAGTATTTAATGAAAAAATATGCTTTACGATTGTCTAAGAAATGCCTTATTTAAATGAAACAATGCGTGGTAGCTCAGGGCCTGAGCTACCATGCATTGTGCCTGCCTGACACCAACCCAAAGAGGGTTGGTGTCAGGCAGGCGGCCGACTGTAAAACTTTTGCCAAATCCCATGCAGTAAATGAATAGTACGAGTTGTGGGACATATGACAGGGCTAGGGCGTACCCCGCAGGCGACGTGCAGGGGCAGCACCCGGCTCCTGTGGGAAGTGGGCAAGGGTTGTCGCACCTTACGGAGCGGGTGCGACGTAAGAGGCGAGCCCGGAGAGAGAAGAATGTCAGAGTGAGGTTTGCAAGCTGGAATATAGGTACGATGACTGGAAGAGGAAGAGAGTTAGCAGATGTTTTGAAACGACGAAGAGTGAATGTTGCCTGTTTGCAGGAAACAAAATGGAAGGGCAATAAAGCAAGAGAGATTGGGGAGGGATACAAGTTTTATTATTGTGGAAGTGATGGGAAGCGAAATGGAGTAGGAGTAGTGTTAGATAGTGGAATGAAAGAACGAGTGACAGATGTGAAAAGAGTAAATGACAGAATGATAGTTGTTAAATTAATGATTGAAAACAAAGTAGTGAATGTTGTAAGTGTGTATGCTCCGCAAACAGGCTGTGAAGAGAGTGTGAAAGAGAAGTTTTGGGAGGAATTTGATTGTATGATGATGGGAATACCTGAGCGTGAGGATGTTTATATGGGAGGAGATTTTAATGGACATGTAGGGAGAGTGAATGACGGGTATGAAAGAGTACACGGTGGATAGGGGTACGGAGTGCGGAACCGTGAGGGGGAAGTTCTTCTGCAAGCAGCATGTGCTTTCGACCTGGCTGTAGTAAACACGTGGTTCCAAAAACGAGATCAGCATCTTGTTACTTATAAAAGTGGCCACCACGCGACACAGATCGACTATCTTCTGATAAGACGGAACCAAATCAAGAGTGTAAAAAACTGCAAAGTGCTTCCAGGTGAAGACTTAGTATCCCAGCACCGAATTCTGCTGGCTGACATCTGCTTAACTGTTCGCCTCAACAAACATAAGGATCGTCCCCCACCCAAAATAAAGTGGCATTTGTTGCATAAGGAGGGGTATGCAAGTGAATTTAGAGAGCTAGTTGTAAACAAGATGATAGAGATGGGTGATATGGAAGGAATGAGTGTGAATGAGTGCTGGAAGGAAATGGCTGATTGTATCCGAAGTGTGGCAAGGAAGGTGTTAGGAGAAACAAAAGGGAAGCGTATGATAGATAAGGATGGGTGGTGGTGGAGTGAAAGTATTAGAGAAGTTTTGAGAGAAAAGAAAAATGCCTTTAAAGAATGGCAGAGCGTAGAAGACCAGAATGAATCCATAAAAGAAAGTAAGAGAGGGGCGTATAAAGAATGTAAGAAGAGAGCGAAGAAGGAAGTTGCTATTTGTAGGGCAGAGGCGCACGATAAATTATATCGGTCCCTTGAAAGCCCTGAAGGTCAAAAACGACTTTTTCAAATTGCAAGAGCGAGAGAAAGGAATGGAAGAGATGTTTCACATGTAAAATGTATAAAAGATGATTCTGGAAGGATTCTGACTGACGATGAAAGTATAAAGAAGCGATGGAAGGAGTATTTTGAGAAATTGATGAATGAGGAGAATGAATGGAATGGTATGCTTGAAAACCCACCAGTGAATATGGGCTTAGTGAGAGAAATTAGTGTGGAAGAAGTAAAAATGGCTGTTAGGAATATGAAGAATGGGAAGGCGGTCGGCCCAGATGGAATACCAGTAGAAGTGTGGAAGTTGCTGAGGGCGGATGGATGGAAATGGTTGAGTTTATTTTTCGGTAAATTGTTGCAGGAAGAACAAATACCTGAGGAATGGTGCAGTAGTATACTGGTTCCCATTTTTAAAAACAAAGGAGAAGTTCAAAACTGCAGCAGTTACCGGGGAATAAAGCTCATGTCACATACGATGAAAGTCTGGGAAAGAATAATAGAGAGAAGAATGAGAGAAGAGTGTGAGATAACACAAAACCAGTTCGGATTCATGCCCGGTCGAGGTACGACAGATGCCATTTTCGCATTACGCCAATTGTGCGAAAAGTACAAGCGCGTGCATAAAGATCTGCACATGGTTTTTGTCGACCTTGAAAAGGCGTACGATCGGGTTCCCCGTGAGGTCTTGTGGTGGGCGTTAAAGATGAAAGGTATGCCTGGGAAGTATGTGAGGTTGGTCCGTGCTATGTACAGAGCATCCCGTACATGTGTACGATCTGCCGCGGGAACTACGGGCAGTATCGATGTGGCGGTAGGGCTGCACCAAGGGTCGGCACTGAGCCCTTATCTCTTCCTACTGATTATGGACGCTTTGACGTCGGACCTGCAGGATGAGGCACCCTGGTGCATGCTCTTTGCCGATGACATCGTGCTTGTCGGGGAAGAAGGCATCGAGGTACAGAGCAGACTGACGGGGTGGCAACGGAGGCTGGAAAGTGTTGGCCTGAAGATCAGCAGATCCAAAACCGAATATCTGTGCTGTGATTTCGGTGGTCTTTCCAGTCCTGTACCCATGTCGTTGGATGGCGCTATACTGCCTATCTGCTCAGATGTCAAGTACCTCGGTTCCCTCATTCAAGGCGACGGCGGAATAGATAGAGCTGTGCAGCATAGGATTAACGTAGGGTGGATGAAATGGCGACAGGTCACAGCCACAACGTGCGATCCCCGAATGCCAATAAGGCTGAAGGGGAAAATTTACAAATCGATCATCCGACCTGTCGTCATGTATGGAAGTGAATGCTGGGCCGTCAAGAAGAAGGATGAAAATAGACTGCATGCGAATGAAATGAGAATGTTACGATGGATGTGTGGTGTGACAAGGATGGATAAGATAAGGAATGAGTATATAAGAGGAAGCCTGAAAGTAGCGCCAGTGGTAGAAAAGGTGAGAGGAAGCAGATTGGCATGGTTTGGGCATGTGATGCGGAGGAATGAAAGTCATGTCACAAAACGAGTGTTGAATATGAATGTGGAGGGACACACGGGCAGAGGAAGGCCGAATAAAAGATGGATCGATTGTGTGAAGAGTGATATGAGAATGAAAGGAGTAAGTATGGAAATGACGGCTGATAGAGAGGAATGGAACAAAAAGATTTACTGCGCCGACCCCAGATAATGGGAAATGGTTTAGAGAATGATGATGATGACGAGTATAACCTAGATGTTTTTATTCATTTCTCTCATCTATTAATCTGTATATAAAAATCATATAATATATTATAATTTAAAATCAACAACTCTTCAGTTCCGTTCAGTCCGTTGGCACTACTCCGGAGGCGTGGAGCAGGAGTGCGGTGGTCTTCTTCTTCAAGAAAAGCGACAACGTTTTATTAAAAACTACAAACTGACGTCGATCGACGGTTACAACTCGACAGGGCAGCGTTTGAGAGATTACGACACATCTCGTCACTTATACATCAAAACTTGACAACTTGTGCAACCAGCGGGCGTTTCCAGTGATGACATATGGATCTGAGACGTGGTCCTTCACTGTTGGCTGTATTTGGACACTCAAGGTTGCTCAGTGAGCTACGGAGAGAGCTAAGCTTGGAGTTTATTTGTGTGATAGACTCAGTAATGAGCCCAACGGATCAATAAGCTGGTCTGCTAACGGGCCGGCCATATAGCTTGAAAAACCAACAGCCGATGGGGATGAAAGGTTTTCGAGTGGCAGCCTCATACCGGTAGGTGAAATGTTGGGCGGCTCCTCACTAGATGGAGTGACGACCTGGTAAGACATGCAGGAAATCGACGGATGCAGGTGGCTCAGGACTGTGCTTTGGGGCAGAAAATGCTTAGAAAATTATCTATCTATAAATAAAGTGGTTAAAACTGTCCTGAAATTTTTATATATGTCGTGGCCAGATTGTAGATATGATTATATCATAAAGTAATCGATCATTTCGTGAAATGGTGACGTTTCATGAAATTTAAAACTGTTGACCATATCATAATATAGCTTGGCCAAATCAATGAATAGAGATTATTTATTTTGATGAAATTACAACTTAAAACAATGGATTTAACTCGGCTGGGCAGCGTTCGGGAGATTAAGACACATCTTCGGTACCTACCGAAGATATGTCTTAATTTGCAACCTGAATTAAAAACCTGAAAAGAAGATTGTCAACCAGTGCCTGTTACCAATGATGACTTATGTATCTGAGACGTGGTCTTTCACTGCTGGACGTATGGGGAAGCTCAAGGTCGCTCAGCGAGCTATGGATTTGGATTGGCTTGAGGTTTTCCTGCGTGATAGACTTAAAAATGAGGATATCCAAGGAAGAACCAGAGTAACCGAAATAGCCAATCCGATTAGGTAGGCCTCGTATAGGTAATAATGAAGGGTCGTAGTGTAGAGTGGCCCCTATTAGATAGAATGGCGACCTATTAAGAAATGTAGGAAGTCAATTGATGCAGGTAACTCAAACCGTGCATTTTTGGCAATCCTTGGAAGGGGCCTAAGCTCAGCAGTGGACATATGATAAGATGTAATGATCTTAATGTTCTTATCTAAATGTTGAATCTTAATATTGCTATTATTTTCCCATATTTAGTCATAATATGATCTCAACTTATAAAATGCGTTCCAATTTGTTTATTTCACTTCGAAATAACATTATGGTCCATACCGTTTAAATTCTTATCAATATGTAATATCAATATAACTTAGTATTCACGTAATAAAAGTCTTCGTTACTTGCACACACAAAAATTATGACATAAACTGGGAAATTATTTCATCATAGTGTGCCAGGACTGGATTATTGGCACACTTTTTTTTAATTATCATCATTGCGTCATAAGTTGTTATCCCATCATGAAGACATGGCAATTGACCCTTTACCTTAAAAAGATTTATTACAATCACACCTCGTTTTTGTATTGACCGCTGAAGGTAAAGACTTATGGGTGGTCTGTTATAAAAGTTATAATTACTAGTTTTTGAGTTTCGACACATCAAGTGATATTTTTTTTGTAAATTTACATACATTTGGCTGTGAAAAATGTTACAAAAAGGTTTAAATGTCTTCATGCAGAAACGAAGGAATTCTTGAAAATGTAATTAGTGTACGAAAGTGACTCCTTTATACGCTTTTCCAATAAACTACGCATGAAAATAATATTAATACATTTATATTTTTTACAAGAGTCTCTGTCTTCACCACTAACTCTTATCAGTGAAAGAGTATCAACTTCGCTCTCGCTACCACCACTTCATCATATACACTCTACCATTCTCAAATAATATTATAGTATATTTAGCTGTGGATTGTGAAATGCTGGTAAAGAATAACCTACGAAAATAACAGTAGTTAATTATAATAAAGGAATAAAACAGAGCTAAGATTGTTTTGGATAATATGTTATATTCAATCTTTCCATTATGCTTTTATGTAACTTGTAGACATAATCGCACATGAAAAAAATACTAAATAAATTAATATGCTGAATAAATTAATGCAAATAATTTTAACAAATTAAGTTGGGGTTATTGTTCTGTTACGTGATTCAAACATTGCAATCCACAAATAGATAAATGTCCATGTTCCATTCCGATCCATACATTCTATTCCATTTAATTCAATTCAATTACATTTCAGTGCATTCCATTCCACGTTATACATGATGAATAATTTCCAATTTTATTTTGAATTTTCCATATGAAATGGCAATTGTATATATGACGTCCTATTAATTAATTACATTAATAAAATTTCTCCTAGTTGCTTTAATATAATTAATTATTATCGAAGTTATACATACAATACAAATATTAACTGAATTTCTTATGTGGCTTGTTGGTATAATGAAGTAGGAAAAACGTTTTTTCCCACTTTCGGATCTGATATCCGATATGGTTGTGGAAAACGTGAAAAGGAAATCATATTTCTTATGTTTTTTTAAGCTGTGAAACCGATATCGAATCAGATAACGTGAAAACGCTAAAAGGCAAGTGTACATATGTATTTCGTATACAACTCTCAGGTATCTCGGGGTACGATACGATAAAGAAAAATCAAATAAAAATAATGTTACAGTTACAGCCTATTAAAAGTTCACTGCTGAACATTCAATTTTTTTATTAGAACATTATGATATTTGTCATAGTTTCCATGCTTGGTAAGCGGGATGACAACCGCAGTTTTTTATTAACCAGCAACGAAAAAGAGGGGTGTTACGTGTCTAACGTCTCCCAAACGTATGAACCGATTTAGATTCAGTGCTTTCGTTTGAAAGATGACTTGATCGAGTGTGATCTTAGCTATGATTCAAGAAAATCTTTTTAGCCGTTTTGTTTCGGGGTTATTTTAATTTTTTTATTGAAATTGTTTTTAGTTGTTAGGAAGACGCTGCTACCTATCTCCTAGTTTGTTTCTATCTTCTCTATCTATCGATATTTGCCTTCTATCCAATACATCTACAGGATTATATGGGGTAATGGATATTCCTATACCGCTGCCACACGGTTAAAAATAATGTGCAAGACATATAAACACCGTATGTTACCGTGTAATTTATGGCCTCACCATAAATTACTGTACAATTTATGACGCCTATATAAATCACATTCAAGGAAAATATACCTTAAAGTTCTTTACCTTTAACTCGTCTTCAGGATATATGCCGCGTGATCGCAAGTCGGTAAATCGATTACCGTGTGGGTTGGGCGCGCCACCGCCCGCGCGGCCCCACGGCTCATATGTCGCCAGTTCTTCGCGAGCCTAAAAGTAAATATTTACTTAGTAAATTCTTAAAGTTAACAATTTCAGAGTAGTTTCTAAGTTATAAAAAAAGTTTCTAGGTAGGAAAGGCGCCAGGGAATCCATCACCTTATTTTATCCTGTGGGTGTCGTAAGAGAGAAAATTTTACGGCTTCTGGCAAATGACGGCATAGCCATTTCTTTTTTTTATAAAACTGAAGTGACAAACGAACCTTCACTCCACTGGTAAGTGTTGTAAGAGAGACTATGGATACTGGCAGCTTAACATATACAATGACGGCTACAGAAGTCACCACTGACGACCTGTAATTTTAAACTGTCTTTTTTTTTGTGGCTTAGCAATGAGTTGTAGCGCTGGGGGCCGCGGGTTCGAATCCCGCACGGAGCAAGTATTTGTATGGCCTACAAATAATTGTTCCGGGTCTGTATGTTTGTCCTTGTGCAATTTGTGTTTGTAAACTGCCTCCACGATACAGGAGAAAATCCTAGTGTGGGGGTAACGTTTTTAAAAAATTAAAAAATACCCTTCAGATCTAATACAGCGACATAAGCACTGCTGTTTAGCTGTAAAAATGTATAAAAGGGCCTGGACGGACTCTCTGGTAGAAAAAAAGTCCCACCACGTAGAAAACGCCAGACAACAAGGCACCACACTGGCGACACTTAGCAGCGGCAAAGATGCTACACTTCTGGTACTGCAAACGATAACCAGCTTACCAAGCATGTCGACTATAGCAAATCTTCCTTACTACGCAAGATAGCCAATACGCCAACCTACTTACCAAGTATGGCGACTATAGCACATTTTCCTTACTACGCAAGATACGCCAACCTGCTTACCAAGCATGTCGACTATAGCAAATCTTCCTTACTACGCAAGATAGCCAATACGCCAACCTACTTACCAAGTGTGGCAACTATAACACATTTTCCTTACTACGCAAGATACGCCAACCTGCTTACCAAGCATGTCGACTATAGCAAATCTTCCTTACTACGCAAGATAGCCAATACGCCAACCTACTTACCAAGTGTGGCGACTATAGCACATTTTCCTTACTACGCAAGATACGCCAACCTGCTTACCAAGCATGTCGACTATAGCAAATCTTCCTTACTACGCAAGATAGCCAATACGCCAACCTACTTACCAAGTGTGGCGACTATAGCACATTTTCCTTACTACGCAAGATACGCCAACCTGCTTACCAAGCATGTCGACTATAGCAAATCTTCCTTACTACGCAAGATAGCCAATACGCCAACCTACTTACCAAGTGTGACGACTATAGCACATTTTCCTTACTACGCAAGATACGCCAACCTGCTTACCAAGCATGTCGACTATAGCAAATCTTCCTTACTATGCAAGATAGTCAATATTACAGGATAGTCAAAATTTATGGAACACAGGCTGACTAAGAAGAAGAAGATGAAGAAATAAATTTTCAATGACCACCAATAATAATTGGTTCCCCTGGTTGATTGGGATCACGACAACAACTTCTGGCACATATGTTTACAAAGGGGCACTCGTTCGTTCTACCTTTTCAGCGTAGTAGAGTCACGCTGCAGCTGTTTCATGGTTGCAGCATTAATGGGTAGACTCGACCGAGCAAGGATCCGCTCCTACAGAATACCAGAGTGAAATAGCAGGTATGCTAAGTATACAGAACCGGAGACCTTTCTTGGGCGTTACGACATATACGGCATTACTACGATTTTTCTCTATATACAAAAGAGCAGGGTTAAAATTTTACGTATTTTAACTTTCAAATTCACTAATAAATCATTACAACAGAATTTTCGTTTTTATCAAGGCATATGATTTAAGAAAAATCAAATGAGAGCAGCAGAATAGAAAATATATTGAATTGAGTTGAATTGGAGTATGTGATTTTTCTTTCCTTGTCTTTTTGTATAAAGCGCCTCTGGCGACTAAACTAACTTAACTAATAATTAAAAACCCATTAAAAGATACAGAAATCAACTATTTGCATAATAAATAAATACAAATGTGAGAACTTTCTTAAATAACAAAATGATTATGATAACCCCCGCCTGAAGTACTTCAACCATGATAATATTTTTTTTATTAATTACCGCCTGAGCGCAATATAAATATAAATGCATACGCAAATCACTACTACTACTAGGTCCCTCTGGGTAAGAATCTCCACATTCTTACGATTATACGGGCGCCAAGCAGCTGTGCTTACGCTGCTTTGTGCCGATCTGAAGGATATAGAGTACCAGTATATCTATAGTTTATGAGGGTCCTCAGAGGTGACAACGTACATATCTGTAACGTCCTCTATTTTAAATTGATTGCAGGTATCTAATTCCCATGAGCTGCACTTTGGTATAAATAGTTAGGCATAAGTTCGTTTGTCACTTCAGTTCTATAAAAAAATACAGCATTGTTTTAATATAAGACCGAAAAATGTGTTAGATTTAGTGACACAGACCTTGAAATCGGCATAATTTTAAAATCGTTATCTTCTACGCAAAAGGCAGGGAAAAAATATTTAGATTCATAAAATGTTCTCTCTTTCACTCGTCTAGTGTTTAATAAAAATATCCCTATGTCATCACATGACGCAATGTGCAAATCACACTGCAGATAGAATCCTAAATGGTCCTTCCGTATGGCTACGCGTTGTGCGTACAAGTATTTTCGTTAACTAATACTATAAATTTCGTTAGTGTGTCTGTACCTATTTAAAAATATTTTTTGTAGGATAAGGGTGACAAGCGAGCACACAGTCCATCTGATGGTAAGTGGTTGCTGAGGCCGATAGACATCTACATCTATCCTCGTTTACGAATAAAATGCAGATGTGTTATCAGCCTTGAGTACTAAGATAGAATGCCTCTTTTCCAGTAAATAGGGTATCCGATTCCCTATTTCACCAAACGAAACACAGCAGCATTTTACGCTCGTATTCTGTGAGAACGTGGCTTTTCCTCGGTCGAGCCGACCCATTCGTGCTACAACTATACATATATATACTATAACTATTAATATAGATGTAGCATGGCTCTACCACGTATGAATTACCCAAACTTAGACTTCTGCTCTAAATAAAAACAGATGATCTTAGGCTTCCGCTCCGAATAAAAACAGTATCGTTTTGTGTCATGTTATTAACTTCTTATATTCCGGCGAATACCAAATGAATAAGACTAAGTTTTGAAACGTCGGGACTTAAATTTAGGTTAAAAAAGTACACTTTCATTTTTTTATAGGATAGGGTGACAAACGAGCACACAGTCCACCTGATGGTAAGTGGTTGCTGCGGCCCATAGACATCTTTCCTCGATTACAAATCAAAATGCAGATGCGTTGTCACCCGTGAGGACTACGATGGAATGCCTGATTTCCAGTAAAAAGGGTCTCCGGTTCTCTACACTCACCATACGAAACACAGCAGTGTTAAGCTGCCATTTTACGCTGGTTTTCTGTGAGAGCGTGGTCAAGCCGACACATTCGTGCTACAACTATACTACTAACATAGCTGCAGCATGGCTCTACCACGTATTAAATATAGTGATTCCATTCAAATAGGTCCGATGATTGTTTGAAGTGGGTTTATGTATTTTATCTATTGTCCAATTATTTTAATTGCCGTGGGAGCTAAGCATGGGTAATGTAAACTTAAATACAAAACACATAATTTCTCAAAGATAACGAATACTTATCTTCAGTACATGTCACATTACTAGTATTTGCGAGGGGAAACGACGCCTAACGTATAGACGAGCAGGCTTAAAATCAACAAAGCATTATATTACGTATATCACATTGGGTCATAGGTCGAGGTCATCTTACTCTGTCTATTTAGAAATAGACAATGTTGTTGAGTTTTAGTCCGAAATTATAGAATATAAGTTAGCAATAAAAGCACACACAGAACATAAAAACTAATTGCTTGTTTTTGTTATGTGAAAACACCTTATCCATTAGTTACACGTGTGTTATAGAATACATAAATAATTTTCAAAATACACCTTCCGCTGTAGTTCAATCTTCTCTTTTAGCCGCAGTTCGCGACGCTCGCGCGCCAGCTGCTCGCCCTCAATACGCGTTTGCTTGGCCCGCCTTCGCTCTCGTGCTCTCCTCCTTGCCGATCCAGAAGTAGGCACGCTTAGTCGTCTGCCAATTATTAGATAAGCAATTTTTTAATTTTTTTAGAATTATAATTCCGTGTGGTGGCGGCGTTATGGAATTTATCACACCATTTCTTTCGGTGGGTGACGTAGGAGGCGACTATGGAAAATGCTGATGAAAGATCTCAAGGCTTCTGAAGGTATAACTGCCTCGCTTACGTCAGACGTAAAATAATCAGCCTGAAGAAGAAGAATTAATATTACTAAAGTAAAAGCGAAAAATATCTTCAGTGCTTACTATAATATCAATAACGTAACATATTACTATATTATAGCATTATACTTCTACCCAGACTTGACATTCTTGTCGGCGGCAATTTATATTAAATTTCAATTTGTAAATATAAAAAAGTTGTACTTAAAAGATTTGCGTATGTAACTCTAATATTTCTTGCAAAAAACCGGTCTAGGGTATTATAAAGGATACGGTGTTCTTAAAACAACGTTAGCCCCACACTAGGATTTTCTGCTTTATTGTGGAGGCAGTTTACAAACATAGATTGCACGAGGACAAACATCCAGACCCGGAACAATTATTTGTAGGCAATACATCTGCATCAGGCCGGCAACGCATCTGCAATTCCCCTGGTGTTGCGGTTGTTCATGGGCGGCGGTAGTCACTTACCATCAGGTGAGCCGCATGCTCGTTTGCCCCCTCTCCTATAAAAAAAAATACAAATACTTGTTCCGTGCGTTATTCGAACCCGCGGCCCCCAACGCAACAACTCATTGCTAAGCCACTGCGCCACAGCGCCGTCAAAATAGTGCAACTATGAGAAATGCCAAAGCTATTGACTGCCGATAGACGGCGGTATAACCAGCTCGTTTACGTCACACGTAAAATACCCGGATCGACGTCTAGTACTGTGATTTTCAACCTGCCTGTGACTATTAAGTCTAATACTAAATCCTCCCTACATGGCAGAGGCTCAGCAGTAGACTTTTACGGGGTGATGAAGAAGATGAAGACCTGTTTAGAATCGATTCTGTTACTTTTACAGCCTACTAGACTTACGTAGACTTTTCTACCGATGAACATAGGCTTTCCCCATAGATTTCCTCATATGGGGGCTATGTAAATTAGTCTAAAAGTTAGTAACAAATCTAGATAATATTTCTTCTATCCATATGTAATCGTCTATATTAACGATTTTGTCAGATTTTTATTGATCCTTTATCGCTTTTCGTATTTGTATCGTAGTCAAACATTTTCGATCATATTTCCATAAACAGCATTTTGGGGAAAATGTAAAATAAAATTAATCACTCAATAGTTAATATAGTTGAAATGGTGCTTAAAAAGCATTTATTTCAATCTGTTAGCCCACTAAAAACTATATGAAACTACACGTAATATGGAATTCTAATGTTTATCAGATTGGGATTGTAAAACACTTTCTTAATATTTATAAAAAAAGTGAAATTTAATAAGCTTAACGGTATTTTCAAAAGTTGTAATCAAAAAATAGGATAATCAATTAAATTAAAATTTAGTTAAACTACTAAACTTAAATAATACCCAGCTACAAATTAGATAAAAAAAGCTGATTGATTTTCTCAAATTTTTTTGCGAATTATGTGCATGT
Source organism: Parnassius mnemosyne (assembly GCA_963668995.1). Lineage (NCBI taxonomy): Eukaryota > Metazoa > Arthropoda > Insecta > Lepidoptera > Papilionidae > Parnassius > Parnassius mnemosyne. Next base: position 42,407,584 of record CAVLGL010000104.1, on the reverse strand, counting down.
TACATAATTCGCTGCATTCATAAGATATTCATAGGTTTCGTAATTACACTTTGCAAATATATTGTGTTAAGGATATCAGTTATATAACTACAAGTATGTCCCATCAGAAACATCAAAAGCAAAATGTACTACGCCACACCCCGTACACACAGACTTCACTCATTTTATTTCCACGTGTGGTGATCTAATCTGACGCGAGAAAGCGGAGGATAACGTAACTTGCAAATTAGGCAATCGCGATATAAGAAATCTAGACATGTAATCACTACCACTAATATTACTCTTTCACTCAAACACGCATTTTTAATTCATTATATTGTCGTAAGTCTTAAATGTAACGATAAGGTATAGTACTACCTTATTGCTTTTTTTATGTTATATTTTTAACTTTTATTTATGTGTATCTCGTATGTATATTTTGGTTGCATCAGGAATTAACTATTGTTCAATTACTAAATGTGGCACTGGACCGGCCATAAAGCTCGAAGAACCAGCCACCAATGAAACGGAATAAAGGTTCTCGAGTGGCAGCCTGGGACTGGTTCTCTAAGTGTAGGTCGACCCGCCACTAGATGGAGGGAAATGAAAATAAATTTAATAAAGTAAAATGAAATTAAAAAAACAACCATTTAAACAAAGTTATATGTTAATATATTATATTATTAGTATATATTATTATATTATAAGTACCTTATTTAAAAATTAAAAATATCCTTATTTTAGAAAGTAAAACGATCCATTTCAGATAAATACAAAATTGTATACATTTAAGATAGTAGTATAATACATTAGCATTTATATTGCAATAATATTCTAAATCTAAATTTATTTAAATCAAAATAAATTTAAATTAATATAAGTTTAAAGAATTCGGCCTGAGACAACTCACCTTCGTAACCTGTCTGTGTTCAAGACAAACATTTAGATTTCTATTTCACTTATCTCAACAATCAATGCTCGTATCACATTTTCCAAAAATACTTTTACACTTTAAATCAAAATATTGTTTAATATAAACGGAAAATAAAAAAACACAAAAAAAAATATTTTATCTTTCTTATTTAATATAGTCTGTTTTCGAATTCAAATTAGTTTAAAAGATTTTGAAATATTAACAGACATTTAGTGTTGTAAGTTACGACAAAATGAGCTTTCGCTCGTAACTGCGAACTTCTGAATCTGAAACGACCTACAATAAATCGTGAAGGCATGCACGCTATAGCGTACTTACGAGTATTTTTATTCGAAACATATACTGACAATACGACCAATTATTGTCTTTATTTGTTTTCTTTTCTTTATTTATCCTCGTAATATTTTTTAGTAGGGATTTTAGGGATGAATGAAAAATTTAAAAATATTGAAAGAATTTTCAGTATTACAAACTTAGAACATGGTGATCATTTTATTGGAGTGGACACCGTAGAAGATTCTTTAATTCACTAATGAGCGGTGCCCTTTAATAATGTAGAGAAACTTCAATAGTTTTCTATTTGTCTTATGCAAGAACATCAAGCTGTCGGTGAATTATTTATGTAATTTATATAATGATTTTCGAGTCATGGTTAAACGTGAAACAGCAAAGTTAAAATTGAATTTAATAATTCTTATATTATAACAGTTATGCCTTCTAATGCGCAGATTTTAAAATGGACATTGACATAACGAATAGTATTTTAAAAGTTTCAAGTATTTCCTATATTCCTTGTCGAGAAGCTGTTTTCGTAGATATTGACATAAGTATAGACTTTAGACGAAATATAACTATGGAAAATCAATTAATTTTTAAATGTGTGGAGAAAAACGTGGCAGACTCGCCGGCAAGAGTAGTCTGGTCCGAACCTATTAGAGTTCTGGCTAGAGACGAGGCGAAAATAGCAACGGATGCAGTTGACTAAGCACCATGTCTGTTGGCAACTTGTGTGTAAAATAGACTCATCTTGATGCGTATCGTAAGTGGCGGCAAAAGGAAATGAAACCGGAGATGTGAAAAAAATCCTGTGACAAAATATAAAATGAATGCCTCGTTTATTTTATTTTTGTGTATTAGATATCTATATTTTATAAAAAAAATTATGTTAAGCAAGCTGTATATCACGTTCAACTGTACATTAATATATAAAATACAGATTTCCTATACACAAAATATAAAATAATCGTCGATTTTTTTTTTTATAATTTGTCACAGATTTTTTTAAATTCTCAGAGACTATTGGAAGAAGATGATTGAAATTTGCCACAGATATACTTAAAAGAGAATTGAAATTTATCACAGATACTTAATAGATAATTTAAATTTAGCACAGATATACTTAATATGCTATAGAAACACAAAAGTGAGTTTTTCAAAATTGTATTAATATCACACGTCTAGAAACACGTCTTTTTTATATCGTGCATGTCCTCCGATGGATCGTTATAAAGGGAAAATTGTCTTGGAATCAGAATTGCGTTTTTTTACTCTTTATTAATTTTATTATATATTTCATTATTAAACATAATTTAGTTTTAACAAAATGATATTGCATTTCGGGGTCTTCTATTAATTAACAAAAAATATAATTAAAAAAAATTTTTGGTCCCATTGAAAATTGATTGGCACCATAAAATGTATTTTGCAGCGTGTACGCTGACATCTTTTTACATTCTATTCACGGTAAAAGTGATTAGAACTACATTCATGAACACACCACCCCGTCACACACTATCGTCCCGTGGATTTCGTATAAGGCGACAGAGGGAAACTGAAACAGGAAATGGAGCGTCTTACGCCTGTCTTGTTTGATGACTCATTGTTGCCTTTTTTTCATAGGGAGGGGCCTCATCTAATGGTAAGTGACTACCGCCGCCCCTGAACAGAAACAGAAACTTTTTTATTCAATATAGATTATAAATAATACTTATTGAAAGTCACTCTTTTGTATAATTACCACTGGTTCGAAAAAAAAACCTCTGTCCTGGGAAGAACCAGCAAGAAACCCAGCGGGACTTTTTTTTTAAATAACAGCTTACAATCATGTATGTTACACAAATAAACAACACAACAAATTAGAAATAGCTTGGTAGCGATCACCTCATTTCCCGGGGGTTATTATCATCTATAAATTCTTTAATATTGTAATAACCCTTTTTATACAAACTTAGTTTAGTAAAGTTTTTGAACTTTGAGCAGGTCAAATTTTGTATATTTTCTGGAATTTTGTTGTAAAAGCGTATACATCGCCCCAAAAATGAATTACTGACTCGATGGAGTCGAGTAACTGGTACTACTAGCTTGTGTCTGTTCCTAGTATTTACAGAATGAATATCACTTATTTTTGTAAAACTACTTTTATTTTTGTGTACAACAAAACAACAGTAACAACTGCAACACCAGGGGAATTGCAGATGCGTTGCTAGCTTTTTAAAAAGGAGTAGGCGCTTTTCTTGAAGGTCCCTAAGTCTTATCGGTCAGGAAAAATCGCTGGTGGTAATCGATTCCACGGGGAAGTTCTGCGAGGGAGAAAATTTCTTTTAAATCGCACAGTGGTGGACCGCGATGTGGATGGTCTTATTGAGCGGCTGGAGTTAGTCCGAACAATTCCTCAGAGCACTCCTCGTGATAGATTCGATAGAAAATGCAAAGAGATGCAACAGCCCTACGCAGCGCCAGAGTATCGAGCCGATCAGAAAGAACTCGGTGGATCGAGTTCTTTCCGATGGGCATGACTTAGGAATTGTTGGGATTAATTCCAGCCGCCAAATTTCACGAACGGACATCGCGTCAAAATTCACGACACCATCCTCACCATCTGAATGCTTGGCGGTCCACGACTCTGCGTTTTACTAGGAGTTTTCTTTCTTGTACAACTTCTCTGTTGAATTGTTTACCACCGGCGATTTTTCCGGACCGATACAACTTAGGCACCTTCAAGAAAAGAGCTTACACCTTTCTAAAAGGCCGGCAACGCATCTGCAATTCCCCTGGTGTTGCGGTTGCTCATGGGCGGCGGTAGTCACTTACCATCAGGTGAGCCGCAGGCTCGTTTCCCCCTCTTCTATAAAAAAGATTTTTGAGTATATTTAACTAAACGGTTATTCTGGATACTGGATAGAAGCTCTTTAGTTAGAGTTAGTAGAATATATTGGGTATATATCGGCATAGCAATAATTAAACAACTTCGTTTGGTATCAAGTTATCAGATATACCTAAAGTAATATGAAAATTAAGTACTATGTGAGATTTTTAGTTCTATTTAATGGAATGTCGATTTACTACGTTCTCCATGGTGCAGGAAAACAACGCGAGGAAACCTGCATATCTGTTAAGTTAAAAATATTTCAGAAATATTTTTATATGTGAAGTTTTATTTGTCAGCACCGTACGCGTCGCACGCGCCGTACGTGTCGCATTTTAGAAATCGTTGTACGAGATCATATGAAAACTCGCACATTTCGCCCGCATCGTACACGCCGTGTTTTAGAGAGAAATATTGTTTACAGTGGTTTACAGTACTTTAATTCAGGAGTATTTACTTTTACTGTGTAGGCAAGGTGGCGGTGTTTTAACAGTGATAGAGCCACGCAGCAGCCAGCTGTCGCACGGATGGGCCGGCTCGAACCGGGGTGGTACCCCGACCTCACAGAATACCAGCGTGAAGTAGAAGTTTGTGCATTTCGCCTGGTGAGTGCAGGTGGCCGGAGGCCCCATTCCCCTCCCTCATCGACATGGTAGCCGAATTAAATGGAAGACTACCCCAGGAGGGTACCATCAACCCCGGAGAATCCCTCGCTGAGCATCCACGCCCAAGCTACCTTACTTTTTCTGAGCGTGGGTATTCAGTCTACCCCACGTATTCTGGGGGGGGGGGGGATGTACGTCTGAGAGGACATCTGTTTTCGGCGCCTCGACAGTCTTGAAGGTACGGACCTGTCCATCCTATGGCTGTGCGTAGATAGCGACAACCATCCCCGCGTCTACGGGTGCCTCTATAGGTCTCATAGCGGTAATGCCGACGCAGATCGACTCATCGACCACGTCCAAATGGCTGCAGACTCGAGATCGTGATACTCGGTGATTTTAACCACGCTGAATGGCTTGGTTCTCGTTTAACCGATCATGCGGGTAGATCTGTCTATGACTTTGCTTTGGCATATGGTCTAACACAACTGGTTACTTCGCCTACGCGGATCCCAGAAGTGGAAGACCATGTACCTCTCCTCTCATCCGGATGGATATCAGGTCTCCGTCGATGCCCCTCTGGGCTCTTCGGACCATTATCTGATCCGGAGTACGGTGCCACTCACGTTTCGCCATCGCAGTTGCGATCTGCAGCTTGCCGCCGTGTTTGGCACTATAGGTCGGCCGATTGGGACGGGATGCGGCCTTTTTTTGCATCCTACCCTTGGGGGCGGGTTTGCTTCTCGCCGGATTATTCCAACGTTGTTGCTGATTCTGTCACTGATGTGGTCCTTCTGGGAATGGAATTATTTATTCCATCATCTGTGGTGCCTATCGAAGGCAGAACTCAGCCATGGTTTGGTCACTCCTGTAAAATTGCATCACGCTATAAGCAGGAGTGCTACCGGGCCTGGGCTAACGCATCAACGTCCCGAGATTTAATCACCAGCACTAATAAACAGAAATATAATTCCACCTCCAGGTCCTTCAAAAGTGTCATTGCAAAGGCAAAGTCAGAACACATCGTCAGAATTGGCGAGAAACTAGTTCGCCTCCCTTCGGGAACACGTTCATTCTGGTCTCTCGCCAAGGCTGTCCAAGGAAACTTCTGTCAGCCATCTCTGCCATTTCTGCACAGGGTGGATGACTCACTGGCCCATAACGCAAAGGAGAAAGCCGATCTGCTAGGCCCTCTTTTTGCTTCCAACTCGACTCTAGATGACGGGGGAACACACCGCCGACCATCCCGCAGTGTGAGTGCTCCATGCAGGAATACCGCGACCGCTGGATGCGGTCAAGTGGAAGGAGCTGGCACTGGGGAGCCCCTGCCCAGAGATGGGAATAGTATTCCATGTGAAGCCGAACCTGCGCCTTGTAAAGTTGCAAGCGGTGTGCCCGCATGAAATACTGTCTCGCTCTGCTGAGTACGCCAAGCTGTTTAGAGGTCAATTTGGCCTTCCCTTCCAAGTGACAGCCCATAAGAAGGCAGCTTAGAAAGAAACGCTTTGTGCCAGAGCCGATCGGAGGCCTTTGCTATGTACAAACTAATGTCCAATGCCTTCCCATTGGACTCTACTGCCTCCGCCCATCATGAGTCAGGTAGACCAGAAGATCACCAGCTGATCGATCCAACGAAAACCGTATTGGCGGTCACTAATCAGCTGGTCATCCTCAAGGTACCTCATGAGCTGGCAGTTTATAGTAGACTCCATTATTTTATACGGTAAATCATCCTGATAATGGCACCATGGCCGGTTAAAAGATAATAAGCCCGCTATTTAGGTTACTCTATTAACCGAACGTCTACATACATTTTATAAATTAACTGAAATAAGGACTACAGAATGTTAATTAATATTAGTATACTAGCTGTGCCCGCGGCGTAGCTCGCGTATACAGGTTTTACATAAACAATTTGTCGTTTAGGTAAGAGAATATTAAACGATTTATTTCATTACTGTATCAATAAGTGGTAACTAAATAATTCATTATCATCAAAGTTCTAAGTCGTTTATGATAGAGCTTCTGTGTAAACGACGTGAGAAGTAGGCTTAGCCGGGGTGTACACTAAAAGGTTACGGGGGCTACTAACGCGGGAAAAAGCAACATAGAGTTGGCCATGTGCAAAACAGTCAGTACTGAGGTACACTCCTACAACGCGTAAAGTTTGACCTTGCGCTTTATTTACGGTCATCGCATAACACACGCTCACTGTAACTGGGAACTGAACGCGCTTAAATTCCCTATATATAATGTACTCTGTGCTTAAAAAGTTAGAAAGTTACTTCTTAATAGAGGGTTTTAGGGCAGTGCTGCCAGATAAAAAAAACTAATTCAGCTCTAGGACAACACAAAAAGCGCTAGATTTCATGAAAACAGCGCTTTAAAAAAGCCCTAGATTTCGCGCTAAATTAACTACAAACAAAGTTTGTGTTTTTTTATATAATCATAATAAAGAAAACAACATTAAGTTTTTTCTGGCAATATTTTTTGATGTATCAATACTTCGCAGGACATCGACTTATAATTATGGCAATTGCTGTCAACAGTAGTTAGTACTGTACGAACAATAAAAATGTCATTAATTGTTTTAAAGTGCAATGTATTTCGCAACTTAGTTTCAGATGTCAGCATCTGATTGCGGTTGCTACACAGTTTCTTTGTGTTATAACTTCTAAGTAACTTTTAACTTAGCTGTGCTCTAAGCAACTGACTGAAACTGAATAAAGCAAAATAAATGCGTTGCCAAAACCATGAACAAAAACTTTAATAAAGGGGATTTCCCCGCTTATAGTCGTCGGTAAAAAAATCAAGTTGATTATCCTAAAGGGGAAGCCAGGAGATCCATAGCACAGGGTATCCTAGTTTGGACTCGTCTCCCATGCTCTTTGTTTTGTGGAAAAAATATGTTTGAAAAAGATAAACTGCAATGTACTATTTGTGGGAAAAAATAATAAAGGTCATTATTATTATTATCGGTAATGTGGACTAACAGTGCTGCTATAAAAGAGTTAATAACCCGCTAGTCGCTAAAATATTGAAATGTGTGCTAAATACACCAAAAAGCGCTGGATTAAGCTAGGTGCTAAAATTTCGAACTGCGCGCTATACATTCCAAAAAAGCGCTAAATCTAGTTCCCAAAGCGCTAAAATGGCAGTACTGATTTTGCGTATATTATAAATACAATATCACGACATTTCGTTGCAAAAAAATTTTTATTTTTGGTCGGATTCCGTTGTATGGCTTTTGGCTTCGATGGATACAAATTTCTTCAGTAAGTCTCAATACGATTCATCGGCGAAAAATCTCAACACAGCAATTCAGAAAAGTTTGTAATTTATACAACTCCATCTATTACGTCCTTTGTGTGAGAAAACATCCTTTTTAAATCTCTTTTTGTGTTTTAAGTATAAATATATTATTATGGAACGTTTTTTTTACACACAAATCTTTTTATTACTATTTCTGAGATTTTATGGCGCCATTGAACAAATTCGAACCTACATTTCAAAATAATAATCATTACTTTCGATAGAATTAACCAATTTTAATAAAACAAAGATTAAATGTAACTCGAAGATACGCTTTATGATTTTCTTAACGATTTCTTTGAAAATAAAAGATGTTTACTTTAGACGTGATGCGTTCATATAATAACAGACATATAGACATACAGACAATTCTAAAAATTATAAAATGTTCTTATTTAATTATTTTCAGTTCCCCATAATGATTTTAGCCACCAAAATATATACCTATACAATGTACAGAAAGAGACACAACATGTTAACATCATTTTTATTATATGTATATATTTAAAGAGAGATGGCGCTGCTAACATCAATTCTAAAAATATAAGAGAGTAATTGACGCGATTGATACATTATATAAAACGCAAGAGAACTTATAAATCAGTGCCTGCACAGTAAGCAAAAAATAAAGTTTGACTCTCGCCAAAACCAACGATTTGTTAATAGCTCTTTTAAAATTTGATTTACCACATAGAGTACTCGGCGGTAAAGAATAAATTGAGTTTGTCAACACGCAGTAGGGCAGCGAGTAATATAATAAAGATTAGCAGTAAATATGAAAACTCATCTACAGGAAAAAACCACATTGCAATTGCGTTACATTTTCACAACACCACCATCTATCGAAGAAATGGGAAAACTATTGTGCTTCAGATTTAGTTAATAAGGTTAATATATTTTTGTATAATATATTTAATACGTTCTTTAATACTTTTGTTTACTGCGTTTTAGATATACATAATTATATCATTATTTTACATAATTTATCTATGATTTATGATATGATATTAGTTTAAAATGCACTTGATGACTCAAACAAAGCCACCGTTGAGCAGATTCGTACCTATACTTCCCTACCCATACTTCAGAATATTTATCATAACTTTTGATGGAATGAACTGATTTTAATGAAATAAAGACTAAATGTAACCCGAAGATACACTTTATAATTTCCTTAACAATTCTTATGATATAAATTAGTACTTTATACGTGATACGTTAACAAACAAACAGACAGACAGACAGACAGACAGAAAATTCTAAAAATGGTAGAAATGTATTTAATTACTTATTTTTAGTACCCCTCAATCACTTTTATTACAAAAATATAAAATGTACAGACATCTGCTATTTACAGTTTTATTATATGTATAGATTAAAGATAATCTACCAATCATCATTTTGTCATTTATTACAACCTATGCAGAACCACTGCAGAACATAAGCCTCCTCATATAGATTGCTGCAGCTAAAAATAATTGAAATTGTATTCATTTTTAAAGGCATGGTATGTATGTACATAGTTGGCGAGTTTTGAAACGGTTTATGTCCAACACACATTATATAAGGTTTATTATGACGATGATAAGTAGCAAGACTACAAAGATTAGTGTAATAATTATATCTAATGAATTTATTTTTCCTATTTTCTTGTCAATGAACACAACAAATTATTTAAAGAAATTTTAGAGGACAGAGGTTTTTTTACTAAACCGTTGTTTTTATTTACTTAAAACTACTAAAAACTTTACTAAAAAACGAGCACACAATCCATCTGGTAAGTGGATGCTGTAGCGCATAGACATCTACATCGATTATCTCGATTAAGAATCTAAGCAGATAAGTTGCCACCCCTACTAAGGACTAAAATGGAATGCCTCGTTTCCAATAAAAATTGTCTCCGGTTCTCTAAACTCACCATACGAAACACAACAGCATTGAGCTGCTATGTTACGCTGGTATTCTGTGAGAGCGTGGTCCTTTTCTGGTCGAGCCGACCTATTCGTGCTACAACTATATATAGCTGCAACCTGGCTCTACGACGTAAAAAGCGTCGTAATACCTAATCGAATAAGATGAGTAATTTCGGATAATAACCATTTACATAAAACGACATCGCGTTTTGCCCTAGCATGCGAATTTAGTACCTTACAACTTTTTTGCTTACGACTGTTATGCAGAATTATTGTACGCCTCATTGCTACCGCTGAAAGTCACGACAGAATACTCGATACGATAAATTCAATCAATAAGCTACATATATAACTAATGTTTTCAAACACAAATGTCGAAGCTACGAGTATGTTTATCAGTGTACATATGTCCAATTCTTGCTGATGGAAAAACTAATTATATTTCAAAATGAAATACTAATAAATAAACCACCATTTGAAAATAGACCCTCCTGTTTGCTGATAAATCTTATTATTTGTTGTTCATAAGTGTTAAGTGCCCTAGTTTTAAAGGTGTCGAAAACTTCCATGTCATTTATTTGAGTTGGCTTTCAGTTCGACCTGGCGGTACCGGGCGCCAGCCGATCGATTGTCGCAAGCACGATGCCATGTTTTGTATACACTACGACGTACTTTTATTTCAAAATTCATATAGCTACATCATGTTTACACGCACATCTAAAGACAATATATATAAAAAACATACACTACCTACCATTCCTCACAGACAGAGCAGAGCAGTAAAGCGTAGTATTTTTGAATCAAAACGAACTTGCGATCTGCCTATGCCTATAAACCCGCTTGGCACAAAGCGCTTCTTTCGAAGCTTCTTTCCTACGGGCTTTCCGAGAAACTATGCAATTGCAATTGGATTACCAGTTTTCTTGCAGATCGGAGCACCAAGGTTGTAGGAGACGGTGCATGTTCTGTTCATAAGCCTATTAGTGCTAATGTTCTACAAGGATATGTATACCTATGCTGTTTCTTCTGCATATTATGACGGCGCCTTGTTATTAATAATAAATAATAATTAATTTCTATATAAATCGTCCAAAAATATTTTAAAAGTAATGTTTTGAAAAGTTAAAATGTAGATATTTATAAGCATAAAGTTAAAATACATTAAATTGATTTAAAATTCATTAAATTTACTAAAGCTCTGCTTAAAATATTCAAAGGTATTAAATAAGAGAAATACACATCGATTATATTACAATAATAAAGATAAATAACATTTACGAGGGCGACACTGAAAATTTTTAGAACTGGCCACTTGTAAACGATATATTTAAAAAACAAGTACAAATTTTGAAAATGGAACTCTTTGCCAATATTATTTTATATGCATTTTATTAAATTGACATTTGTATACGATTTGGCGACAAACTGAAAATTGTCTGTATCACGTCAGCATGATATAACGCAAGAAAATTTTTGTACATATTATTTTATGACTTTCGATGTCATTTAAGTTAACAAGAAAGTTATGATAGACTTCGATTGGTCTTTCACGATGAAGCACCATCTCGTGCCACTGTTTACAACTGGTTTAATGAGTTTAAACGTGGTCGCACTAATCTCACCGATGATCTGCGTGAGGGACGCCTTCTACGGCGACGACTGAAAATAACATCAGTGATATGATAGAGACTGACTATGAGTCAAGTGCACAAAATCCTCCATTAACATTTAACGGTCAGGAAGCTTTGTGCCCGGTGGATACCTCATAATTTGACAGAAGCCCAAAAACTCCGTCGTGTTGATTGGTGTAGTGAAATGGTTCGAAGATTTAACGGAGGTGACTCAAATGCTGGTTTCGGCATACTTACGGGTGACGAAAGCTGGATTTATTGTTATGATCCTGAAACTAAGAGACAGTCTGCTGTCTGGGTGTTTCCTTCTGAGGAGTTGCCAACTAAAGTGAAGAGATGCCGAAGCGTGGGAAAAAGGATGGTGGCCTCGTTCTTCGGAAGGACAGGTCATTACGCAACAATTGTTTTAGAAGATCGAAAAACAGTCATTGCAGAGTAGTACACTAACAATTGTTTGCCACTTCTCTTGGAAAAAGTTTGGAAGTAACGACTTCGCAGTAGGATCCTCCTTCATTACGACAACGTCTCGTCGCACACCGCCAAGCAAACAATCGACTACTTGGCGACGTCAAACGTGGAATTGCTGGGCCACCCGCCCTGACCTCGCACCTTGCGATTTTTTTTCCGAAAATAAAGGAATAACTTCGAGGAAAACGTTTTATGGACGCCGAGGAAGCAGTGGCTGCGTTTCAAAATGCCGTCGAAGGGACCCCTAAGGACGAGTGGGCAAAGTGCTTTTCTCAGTGGTTTCATCGGATGCAGCGATGATTGATTGATGTAAAACTAATGACTTGCTAGTTTGTTCAGTTTTTGATTTTCTTAGAACTTTTAGTGTCACCCTCGTATAAGTCTTATATTATAATTGGGAAATGAGTCAAATATTCCTAAGTTACAGAGCGTGTTCGTTTTATGCTAGAGAGTGTTCATGTAGTCGTGTCTCTAAAATTTGGGAGAGCGAAGCATCTGTATCGGCTATTTTTATATAAATATTGTGCCTTTTACAAGTGGGAAGTAAATAATTATAAGAAATTAATTGATGTAAACCTGATGCAAGTGGAATAGGGACGATTTAATATTCTTAACCTTTTAAGGCCTTTCTTCGTGAACGTGGTTCTTAGCCTAAAATAATTAAAAGGCACTACTAACGGCTTTTTGTCCTAGTGAATATTGAACAACGTAAATAAGGGTCCTGACTAAAATGATCACGCCATAAATATAACAAACGGCCTATAACTAAACCTGTAGAAATATCCTTGAGAGAGATTTATTAGCCTGGTCACTATATTATTTAATATTTCATTAATTTCTATAAAATTGGCCTTAATCGGCCAAATTTATATGCAGGGCGTTAAATATCAGCGATATTTTCCACCGACTTCAAAAAGGAGGAGGTACTCAATTTTTTTATGTGTGTTAACCTATATCCTCCTCATAACTTTTTTTCTGCTTAAATCGGTTTCGATGATTCTTTTTTTTATTTAAAAACTGGTGCTTCTCATATGGTCCCATAACACATTTTATCAAGGCCTGAACAATAGTTTAGTAAAATGACACAAATCAGTAACATTCATTGTTAAGCGGATGACTGCACGGGTGATACCTTATACACCGGCCGTGCTAATATTTCGCTGGAACACGTCGCCGAATTCCGGAATAAAATTGTGAAGTCGAGTCCTTGTTGAACAGTCTCAGATTGAGCGCGACTAAATCTAGTCCAGCTCAATCCCTAGAAAACACAAGCTTGCACGATTACCGCTAAAAAGAACCCCTTTGTCGTATATCCTCAATTTCTGGGCACTCCCCTCGTTACGTTCAGGTAGCATCAGAATCGTCAGCATCGACATATCGAATGACGTTCAGTTCCGCGGTCACTTGGAAGGGAAGGCCAAATTGGCCTCTAAAAAGCTTGGCGTGCTTTGTAAAGCGGAACAGTATTTTATACCTTTCATCTTTATAATGCGCAAGTTCAGCCTCACATGGAATACTGTTCTTATCTCTGGGTCAGGGTTCCTCAGTGCCAGCTCCTGTCACTTGATCGTATCCAGCACAGAGCGGCTTGAATTGCTGACGACCGAGTTCTCTTTGATCGGCTCGATTCACTGACGCTGCGTTCGAATTAATTCCAGCCGCCAAATTTCACCAGCGCACATGGCGACAAAACTCACGTTACCATCCACATCTTTTGATGCTTGGCGGTCCACTACTGTTTACAATTTACTAGGAGTTTTCTTCCTGTCACGACTTCTTTGTGGAATTGTATACCGCCGACGATGTTTCGGGACCGATACGACTTGGGACCAAGAAACGAGCTTGCTCCTTTTTAAAAGGCCTCATCTTCAATTAAGAATCAAAATGCAGTTGCGTTTTGATTCCTAATTGAAAATATATGTAGGTGTGACTCGTTGGTAACCCTTGCGGACTAAGATGGAATGCCCCACATCCAGTAGTAATAACTGTACACTTACCGTACGAAACACAGCAGGCATTAAGCTGCAATTTATTTTGTGAGAGCGTGGTCCTTTCCCGGTCGAGTCGAACCATTCGAGCTACAACCATATTATTATAGCCACAGCATGGCTTTACCACGTATAATACTGAAGGATCGAGGGACTGTTGGTGGCAAGTCGAAGTTCACGTCCTCCTTACCACGTAGAAATATGCGTAATTCTTTCTATAAATGCATTACTTTTCGTATGAAAGAAACTATCCTATGGATTTATTATGAAACTAAATTTAAAAAAAATATTCTTTCTTTACACCAGAATACCGGTGTGTTCACTATACTGTGATATGACTCAGGCTTTTGACTATGTTGACCATAACATTTTAATTCACAAACTCGAGGCATATGGCATTAGAGGCAATGTATTGAGTTTGTTCCAGTCTTACCTAAATAACCGTCGTCAAAAAACGAAAATATGTAGGTTAAATCTAAGGACCAAATCTGAGAACATAAGCTCATCAACAGAGCGTTTGGCAAAATACGGTGTGCCACAGGGCAGTGTCTTACTGCCTCTCTCATTTATAGTATATATAAATGACCTACCAAATGCCACTAAGCAACCTATGACCTTATTCGCTGACGATAGTACTGTAACTATAAACTGTGATGACATCTTTCTTATAAAAATGATATAAATGAACCATTAATATCAATAATAACATGGCTAAATAATAATAATTTAAAAGTTAACCTAAATAAGATACACATTATGCATTTTAGCCAAAGACCAATAACCCCATCTAACATTGAAGTAAATTACAATGACACTGTTTTTGCTGAAGTAGATACAACCCGATTTCTCGGCCTACAAATTGACGAAAAACTAAATTGGAAAGCCCGTATACTAGAACTAAATAAAAAATAAGTAGTTCGGCTTATGCACTGTTTAGACTTTCTTCTACAGTTAACATTGACGCACTTCTAACAGCTTATTATGGACTAGTTGAATCTGTCCTTAGATACGGAATTATTTTCTAGGGTAACTCAACTGACAGAAAAGTAGCGTTTAAAAGTCAGAAAAAATGTATCCGCGTTATGTTTGGTCTTCAGACTACCGATAGTTGTATGCCATATTTTATTAAACATAGAATTCTTACACTTCCGTCCTTATACAAAATGAACATGCGCTCTTTGTCAGGGCCAATCCCTACCTAACCTATTTCGGCGGTTATCTGACAAAGTAAAGCGCAACCATCGTGATGGAAGTAAATTTTGATTGCAACATGCAAGAACGGCTCTGCTAAGAAAGAGTGTAGTATATATGGCTCCTACAATCTATAATAAAATTCCTCAGATGTATAAATCACAGAACAGCAATATTTTCTATACATATAATAAAAATGTAAATAGCCGATGTCTGTACATTTTAGATTTATATAATAAAAGTGATTGAGTGGTACTAAAAATAAGTAATTAAATACATTTCTACCATTTTTAGAATTTTCTGTCTGTCTGTCTGTCTGTCTGTTTGTTTGTTAACGTATCACGTATAAAGTACCAATTTATATCAGAAGAATCGTTAAAGAATTTATAAAGTGTATCTTCAGGTTACATTTAGTCTTTATTTCATTAAAATTAGTTAATTCCATCAAAAGTTATGATAAATATTCTGAAGTATGGCTACAAAGTATAGGTACGAATTTGTTCAATGGTGGCGTTTGTTGAGTCATCAAGTACATTTTAAACTAATATCATATTATAAATCATAACATAATTAAATGATGTAAAATAATGTTCTATAATGATGTAATTATATCTAAAACCCAGTAAACAAAAGTATTGCATAAAGAACGTAATAAATATATTAAAAAATATATTAACCTTATTATCTAAATCGAAAGTACAATAGTTAACCCATTTCATCGATAGATGGTGGTGTTGCACAAATGTCATGCAAGAAGGCAGGTTGTGGTTTTTTTCTGTAAATTACTTTTCATATTTGCTGTTAATCTTTAAATTACTCGCTGCCCTACTGTGTATTGACAATGTCATTTATCCTTTACCGCAGAGTACTCTACATGGTAAATCAAATTTTAAAAGAGCTATTAACAATTTCGTTGGTTTCGGCGAGGATCAAACTTTCTTTCTTGCTTACGATGTAGGCCTGATTTATAAGTTCTTTTAAGTTTTTTTATTGTATCAATCGCGTCAATTAATCTCTTTTATTTTTAGAATTGATTATAACAGCGCCATCTATCCTTATATCTCTATACATGCGGTGATCACATGCTGTGTTTGATTCTGTACATTGTATAGTATATTAATTTGTGACTAAAATCATTATGGAGACTGAAACTCATTAAATAAGTACATTTTTATAATTTTTAGAATTGTCTGTCTGTCTGTTTGTTTATGAACGCATCACGTCTTAAGTAAACATCTTTTTTTCAAAGAAATTGTTTAGAAAATCATAAAGCGTATCTTCCAGTTTATTTAATCTTTGTTTTATTAAAATTGGTTAATTCTATCGAAAGTTTTGATTATTATTTTGAAATGTAGGTTCAATTTGTTTAAAGGCTTTTTTAAATTATTAAAGGATGTCTTCCACGAAGAACGTAATAGATGGCGTTGTACGTTAACGAGTCCATTCAAGCTGAAAGAGCCGTGTAGGGTGTAAGCTAACAGCACAAACATCATCAAAAACAGATATCAGAAAAAAGATACGTACGCCCAAGCTAAATGTAGCAAAATTGCAACAATAACAAAATGTCATGATGTTGTTTTACACCAAGAATCCAACTTATATCAAATAACTTTCCTTTCAGTTCTAAGCGTGTTCTGTTCCCACTTTCCATTCCCAGTCAGCGTGTGTTATACGATGACCGATGACCATAAATAAAGCGCAAGGTCAAACTTTACCCGTTGCAGGAGTAGACCTCAGTACTGACTGTTTTGCACATGGCCAACTCTATGTTGCTTTTTCCCGCGTTAGTAGCTCCCGTAATATTTTTCTGGACGCCCCGGCTGTCTACTTCTAACGTCGTTTACACAGAAGTTCTATCACAAACGACTCAGAACTTTGAGCATAACGATTTATTTTGGTGCCACTTATTCATACAGTAATGATATAAATCTTTTAATATTCTCTTACCTAAACGTCAAATTCTTTAAGTAAAACCTATATACGCGAGCTACGCCGCGGGCACAGCTAGTTAAAAATAAATTTTCAAAAACCTTTTAATTGAAAAATGCTACTACACTGTAACTGACTTTCTTAATGATACATTTTGACATTATATAATTGCCTTACATACATATATTTTTAATTATAATTGTTGTAAGTAATAATTTCACTGACTTTGTAAGTATATTAATAAACTGCTAATGTTAAATGAAAACTAACAACCTAAAACTTTAAATTTTACACACCGAATATCGGTAAGACATGTTGATACTAATAACACTAACACCAAGAATATATGTCTGCCCATGCAATGTATATCTCACACATGTTTTAGTAAATAAAATATCTTATCTTATCTTTTATCGGCTCGTAAAAGTCTACTGCTGGACAAAGGCCTCCTCAGGGAGGGAGAATTTGTCTTCATCGTTACGCTTGGCAGGCGTATTGATAAACGCAGTGCCAGACCTCTCGCATCTTTGATGCTTCTGCGTGTAGGTATTTTACGTCTGACGTAATCGATGCGATTATCTGTCGAAAGCCATATGATTTTTTTCTGCCATTTTCCGTAGCCACTATCCACGGGAGGAAATGGGGTGAAGGATTAATCTACACCACAGTAGACGGTAAAATAAAATACTATACTTCAAATAACATAAAAATGTATAAAATATTTCTTATAGTAAAATTATCATAAAGAAAATAAGCTCCCTAAATACATTGGCTAGTACAACTTAAATCGTTTACGATGATCCTAATATACATAGGTCCTAATAAACAAACTAACGATTGATCTGTGTTTATACCTTATAAACAAATCACTTTTATGGAATATTTTTGTACACAATATTGAAACAAGGCTTAATGACTCTCTAGCCACATTTATATAAAAATAATTTTAAATATTGAGTGTCCACATCACAAACACAGCTAACGATAGCAGATACTCGACTTCAGAGTCAGAAATTCATCAATGGGCAATGAAAACGCTTTTAAAACTATGTCCCATAAAATATAAAAGGTCTCTCTATTACTTTTTTTTTATTAGGAAAAGATTGTATAAAAACTGTTACTTTATTATAAATGTCATTGTATTATGCATTATGCATAGAATAACCCCTGGGAATAAGGTGATCGCTTCAAAATGGGTTCTGTAAATAAATAAATAAATAAATTGTTAAAACTGTGTTGTAATGGTACAATCTTACCTTAAAAAAAAGTTTCGCTGAGTTTCTTACTGGTTCTTCCCAGGAATGAGGTTTTTCCGAACCAGTGGTAAAAGGTAAACTGGACAAGCGCGAAGCAGGACTCATTTTCTGAATGATGTATGTGAATAGTTTATCCATCTTGGAAAACATAGGTAATGTATACCAAACATTGCTCTAACAAAATCGTAAGTTGAATTGAAAGACAAACATATCTTTGCAGTGGAAAAATTTTCTCACATACATTGGTTTACATCAACTTTTATATTATGTGATATAAGTACAAACTAACGATTTTTGGCTTTTTGCTACACTTGTAAAAATATCGACAAAATGAAAACATCGCGCAACATTATACCCTCCACCACATTTATGTGACTTTAGTCCCATGGGTGTAGTAAGAGGCAACAGGGAAACTGAAACAGGAGATCGACATCAGCATCTTTCTGATAACAACTTAAAATTATAAAAAACTGCGGTTGCCAACCCGCCTGCCAAGCGTGGCAACTATTTCAAAATCCCCCCCAATGATGTCATCTATGGAGGAGATCTTTGTTCAGGAGTGAACTCTTTAGACTGTAATGGATGGATTGATCGCGTAATGTACAACCAAACCAAAAAAAAAACATACAGTCGTATTAAAAACTTTCTCCTCTTTTTCAAGTCGGCTAATGTTTCTTATTTACATAATAACAATATAATTATTCGTTGCTTACAACGACTGTAGAAATTCGTCAATATCGAAATTATGAACACGAAATTAAAGATTTTATATCTCTAATAGAAGTTAGGTACATGAAATGCATACACTTGTTACACTGATCACAAATAATTTGCTCCTCAGGAGCAACTCCTGAATGCCAACTCTAACGGAATGACTTAAATTTTCTTTAAAAGAATGTAAAACATATTAAACGGTAAACGTTCAAATACTTGAATTATTAGATTCCACAGATTTCCTTGGCGTTACTATTGACTTCCGCTTACAATGGAGACTTTGTAAAAAGTTAGTTCCTCTACCTATGCAGTTAAATAATAAGGTTTTAATTAAGGTAGATATAGCAAGGTTCGTTTATATCGGGTATATGACACAGTTCCTCCACATTTTTATGTCCTATGGATTATTGTAGTGATGAAGGATCATATTGGAAACATCTATAGTACAGAAAAGGGCTATTCGTGCTATTCACAATATTACCAAGGGACAAGGGACTAACTCGGAGACTTTTTTTTTTTTTTTTTATAGGAGAGGGGGCAAACGAGCATGCGGCTCACCTGATGGTAAGTGACTACCGCCGCCCATGAACAACCGCAACACCAGGGGAATTGCAGATGCGTTGCCGGCCTTTTAAAAAGGAGTAGGCTCTTTTCTTGAAGGTCCCTAAGTCATATCGGTCCGGAAAAATCGCTGATGGTAATCGATTCCACAAGGAAGTCGTGCGAGGAAGAAAACATCTTCTAAATCGCACAGTGGTGGACCGCCAATCATCCAGATGGTGTGGATGGTATCGGGAGTTCTGCCGCGATGTGCGTTCATGAAATTTGGCGGCTGGGATTAATCCGAACAATTCCTCAGAGCACTCCCCATGGTAGATGCGAAAGAAAATGCAAAGAGATGCAACATCTCTTCGCAGTGCCAATGAATCGAGCCGATCGGAAAGGGCTCGGTCGTCGACGATTCGAGCCGCTCTGCGCTGGATGCGGTCAAGTGGAAGGAGCTGGCACTGGGGAGCCCCTGCCCAGAGATGGGAACAGTATTCCATGTGAGGCCGAACATGCGCCTTGTAAAGTTGCAGGCGGTGTGCCGGCATGAAATACTGTCCCGCTCTGCTGAGCACGCCAAGCTTTTTAGAGGCCAATTTGGCCTTCTCTTCCAAGTGACCACGAAACTGCACGTCACTCGATATGTCGACTCCGAGGATACCGATACTGGCTGAGGCAAGAAGGGGAGTGCCTTGAAACTGAGGAGATACGACAAAGGGGTTCTTTTTAGCGGTAAACGCGCAAACTTGTGTCTTCTGAGGATTAAACTGGACTAGATTTAGTCGCCCCCAATCCGAGACTTTGTCCAGCAAAGACTCGACTTCAGACACAAGTTTGTTCCGGTACTCGGCGACGTTTTCCCGAGAAATATTGGCCCGGCCGGTGTATAGAGCATCACCAGTGCTGTCATCCGCATAGCAATGAATGTTACCAGTTAGCAACATATCATTGATATGCAGAAGAAACAGCGTTGGTGATAGCACACAGCCTTGTGGAACACCAGCGTTAATAGGCTTGTAGTCAGAACATGCACCGTCTACAACGACCTTGATGCTCCGATCTGCAAGGAAGCTGGTGATCCAATTGCACAATTTCTCGGGAAGCCCATAGGAAGGGAGCTTCGAAAGAAGCGCTTTGTGCCAAACCCGATCGAAGGCCTTCGCAATGTCCAGACTAACGGCCAACGCCTCCCCCTTGGACTCTACTGCCTCCGCCCATCTATGGGTCAGGTAGACTAGAAGATCACCAGCTGATCGACCCCGACGAAAACCGTATTGGCGGTCACTGATCAGCTGGTGATCCTCAAGGTACCGGATGAGCTGGCAGTTAATAATGGATTCCATTATTTTGGAGAACAAGGAGGTGATCGCGATAGGCCTATAGTTGGACGGGTCTGAGCGGTCGCCTTTTTTAGGGATCGGGTGGACAAAAGCTGTCTTCCATGAGTTCGGGACAACGCCATGGGAGTAGGAGTACCGGAAAAGACGCGTTAGAACCGGTGCCAACTCCGGAGCACACGTCCTCAGCACAATTGGGGGGATTCCGTCAGGCCCACTCGACTTGTGGATGTCAAGGGAGAGGAGTGCTCTGCGAACCGAGCGCTGTGAGAATAGCACATCCGGCATAGAGCACTCACACCGCGGGATGGTCGGCGGTGTGTTCCCCCCGTCATCAACAGTCGAGTTGGACGCAAAAAGGGAGCCTAAAAGGTCGGCCTTCTCTTTTGCGTCGTGGGCCAGTGAGTCGTCCTCCCTGTGCAGAGATGGTAGTGATGGCTTACAGAAATTCCCTTGGACAGCCTTGGCGAGAGACCAGAATGCACGGGTTCCCGAAGGAAGGCGAACTAGTTTCTCGCCAATTCTGCCTATGTGCTCTGACTTTGCCTTGGCAATAACTCTTTTGAAGGACCTGGAGGCGAAGTTATACTTCTTTTTAAGTGTGCTGGTGTTTACATCCCGAGTCACCGAAGCCGCAGCCCAGGCTTGATAACACTCCTGCTTTCTGCGCAATGCAGTCTTACAGGAGCGACCAAACCAAGGCTGAGACCTGCCTCCGATGGGTACCACAGATGATGGAATAAATAGTTCCATTCCCTGTAGCACCACATCAGTGACAGAGTCAGCAACAGCGCTGGGATCATCCGGCGAGAAGCAAACCCGCCCCCATGGGTAGGATGCAAAGAAAGACCGCATTCCGTCCCAATCCGCCGACCTGTAATGCCAAACACGGCGGCAACCTGCAGAACGCAACCGCGAAGGGAGCGTGAGTGGCACCATACTCCGGATCAGACAATGGTCCGAAGAGCCGAGAGGGGCATCGACGGAAACCTGATATCCGTCCGGATGAGAGGTCAGCAGAAGGTCCAACAGGGAAGGTGTATGATCCTCCACATCTGGAATCCGCGTAGGCGAAGTAACCAGTTGTGTCAGACCATATGCCAAAGCAAAGTCATAAACAGATCTCCCCGCATGATCGGTTAAACGTGAACCGAGCCATTCGGCATGGTGGGCGTTAAAATCGCCAAGGATCACGATCTCTGCGGATGGGACCTGTTGTAGCAAGGAATCTGTAGCCATTTGGACGTGGTCGATGAGTCGGTCTGTTTCGGCATTACCGCTATGGGACCTATAGAGGCACCCGTAGACGCGCGGATGGTCGTCGCTGTCTACGCGTAGCCAAAGGATGGACAGGTCCGAACCTTCAAGGCTGCCGAGGCGTCGAGAACAGATGTCCTCTCTGACATACACGCAAACTCCAGCCCGAGGCACAAAGGAGTGCTCCAATTTGTACCCCGGGCAGGAGAGATACGAAATATCAGCCGGAGAGGAAACCTGCGTCTCGGTCAGAAAGAGCAAGGCCGGCTTCGCCGTCTCGAGATGGTAGTGGACGGCGTTTAGGTTAGAGTGAAGTCCCCTGATGTTGCAGAAATTCACGGATAGCGTGGCAGGGGTCGCCTTGGTATTGTTGCTCAGTTTGCCCCAAGCAGTTTTGTTTTTGAGCGGAATTTTGCCCCCCCCAGAATACGCGGGGCAGCCTGAGCACCCACGCTCAGGATTGGAATAACATGGTCGTGGATGCTCAGCGAGGGATTCTCCAGGGGTACTGGTACCCTCCTGGGGTAGTCTACTTTGTAATTCCGCTACCATGTTGATGGGGGGGGGGGGGGGGGGGGGAATTGGGCCTCCGGCCACCTGCACTCACCAGACGAAACGCAGAAGCAAAGCCTCTACTTCACGCCGGTATTCTGTGAGGTCGTGGTACCAACCCGGCTCGAGCCTGCCCATACGTGCAACAGCAAAAAACTGCTGCGGGGCTCTACCACCGTTAAGAATTTTTAAAGAATTTAATTTATTAATAAGATAAATTTAATATCCTTACTGTTACATCAAAATTTTAGAATAATAATAATATTATTTAAAATGAACTACTTAACTAGCGTAGAAAATAACTCAAGACTTGCTATACAGGTACAAGGTAGAGGTTTTGTAAAACTGTCGGCAAAGTTTTAACAATCCTTGTAATATTACTGCTTTGCCTTTGCATACATTCAAGGCGCATATAAAAAACATTCTTATGAAGAAAGGATATTACAAAAGATTATTATTTAAATGTATTCATGGACATAGGGAGCTTCTTCAGACCTTTTTTTACTTAGATACTATTTTTATATTTTACGAGATAAAAATGTAATTGTTGGAAGACAACAGTACATTTGAATTTCCTACTGCTCTTAGATTATTGATAGGTCTTCGCCGCGCGATGACCTATTATTAATCTATGCTACTGCTTCTTCTCACAAAGTCTCCCCGTAGTTTTTGACTTTCAAAAAGTTTTTTCTTTATAGAAACATATGAAGATGGATGCACAGACATGTGCATCCATCTTCGTTTGCGAATTAAAATGCAGATGCGTTGTCAGCCGTGAGGACTAAGATAGAATGCCTCTTTTCCAGTAAAAAGGGTCTCCGGTTCTGTACACTCACCATACGTAACACAGCAGCATTAAGCTGCTATTTTACGCTGGTATTCTGTGAGAGTGTGGTCCTTCCCCGGTCGAGCCGACCCATTCGTGCTACAACTATACTACTAATATAGCTGCAGCATGGCTCTACCACGTAAAAAATACCAAAACTACAGAGTAAGTTAAAAACGGAATAAGTGTGCGTAACGCCCACAACGACCCCGTGGTGCAGTAATTAGCATTGAGTTGCGGCGCTGAATGCCACGAGTTCGAATCTCACAGGGAACAAGTATTTGAATGGCCTACAAATATTTTTTCTGGGTCTGGATGCTTGTCCTTGTGCAATTTATGCATATTATTATGATACAGTTTAGTTATCGTTTGAAGGTGACAGTGCTATTTACCATCTAAGGTTACATCATCTGAGACCAAGTGGGACTGTAGTCAAGCACTGGCTTATAATAAGTCAAAAAAGTTTGAAATAATTTATCAGAAATTGGGAGAAATATAAAATATTGAAACAAGATCGTAAGAAGCGATAGAGGGAAACCAACCAAGAGAAGGGCAGTAGCCTTTCCTAATAATCCAACTAAAAGATAATATAATTACAAATTAAAATAATTGTACAACCGACTTCAATATAAATTATTAAGAATAATTCAAAAACGATTGGTCAGACCTTAATCAAAATTTATATGGGACCACATCTGAAGCACAGATTACCAGCGTCAAATAGCAGCTTAACACTGCTGTGTTCCGTATGGTGAGTGTAGAGAACCGGAGACCCTTTTTACTGGAAGCGAGGCATTCTTAGTCCTCACGGGTGACAACGCATCTGCATTTTGATTCGCGAGCGAGGATGGATGTAGATGTCTATGGGCCACAGGAGCCACTTGCCATCAGGTGGACTGTGCTTGTTTGTCAACCTATATTATTTAAAAAAATGGTAGGATAAATTTAGAACTTCATATTCGTCATCATCAACATTATTGCTACATAGCAAAGGATTTATTATTGACAGATTGTCACAAGTTAGCAATGGACTTTCTCGAGACATAGGCTTTCTCGATGAATGCCACAAATCTCGATCCTGTGCCCCTTGCATTCATCGACTTTCTGCATGTCTTACCAGGTCGTTAGTTCATGTAGTAGGGAGCTGCCTTCTTCTTCTTTTATCTTTTATGAACACGTGACCTTGCTTACCGCGCACGAAGTTGACTTATGAGAACCTTTCATCCCCATCAGTTGTTGATTCTTCTTGCAGTATGACCGGCCCATTGCCTTCAGCTTACTGATCCGTTGATCTATGTCAGTTACTCTACTGCAGATATCTTTATTACGAATTCTAACACGCAGAGAAACTTCAAGCGTAGCCCAATCCATAGCTCGCTGAGCGACCTGAAGCTTCCTCATACCGCCAGTGATTAACGACCACGTCTCAGATCCAAGTCATCAGTGGCTAGACGCACTGTAGGTAATTATTAATATAATCGTTTCTAAGTTTTGAGAACCAGTGGGTGTCGTATGAGACAGCGACGGTAAACTAAACTAGAAGATGGGCCGCAGCATCATCCTGATAACAAACCGAAACCAAGCGTAGCAAATATGGCAAATAGGTCCCCCAGCCCCCTGAATAATGGTACAACTTTCCTACTAACAACAAATTTATGTACATATCGCATTTTATACGATACAATAGATAATATTATTATAATATTTCTAAGAAAAATCGATCATGTGAAGAATAAGTAACGACGTCCGTAAATGATGGTCGGTGCGAAAACTTCTGCGTGTTTTTATGATCAGATTTTAAGCAGGAGCTAAAAGAACGGTTATGTAGCCTTTGCATACTGAATTATTGTGAAGGTTCAATAAAATCCAAGAATAAAGTTCCGACTAAAGTACACTTTACCTTGGTTTTTGTAATAAGGCAGATGAATTCTTCAATTGTGCAAAGGTACACCGTTCCCCGCTGGACATAAGCTCTACTGGCAATGTAGGAAACATTTGTCTTAACCACCACGCATTTTAGAAGTGATCGCAATCAAAGGCAATGTAATCACTACGATCATAGACGCTTTGCTCCTTGTCGCACGTCATAATTTCAATGTCCTAACTCAAAGTATATATATTTACATATATCCTTATCCTATTTATTTTACTAATTTCTCCCATCTTCACCTCAAGAAGAATAGAACGCAACGAATGTTACGAAGATAATCGACGCCAGCGCCACGCAATCACTTCGAGAACGAGTGTGAACTCCCGCGACACGCTCTCGCTATATAAATAATTAAAATAATAATCTCACTTTGAACTCAGACACAAAACGATAATTCTGAGTGCCATGTTGTGTAATACAAGAAGACCAGCCTGCATCGAGCAACAGAAAAACTGCAAGAAATTCTGCTGGGCTATGGAGGTGCGTGGTTCTTCCCTGTAAACGAAGAGCATCTTAATCCCGCATTTCCTACCCTAACGTACCATACGCACCAAGTGGGATGTCTGACTTTTCCATAATCGCTTCTTACGGTCAAAAAAGTTGATGTGTTTTCTCCTATTTTAGTTGCCCTCGCATGGCTTTCATAGAATGCAGTAGCCACTTACCATTAGATAATCCTGGTATATAGTCTTCAACAAAAATAAGTGCTCTTGTAAAACATCTGCCATTGAATAGTCTTGTGCACTACAGGCAAAGAAATTAAATGAAACAATCATTTGTAACTAATATTTATAAAATTATTCATGATTTAGCATTTTACAAAATAATAATATTTACAAACAGTATAAGCTACATACATGACTACATACGTATATAAATAAAATTCATTGACTCCCATTATTCAACGTTTAATATACATGAAACATTTAACACTATATCGATTTAGTTGCAAAATCCGACACAATGGCCAGAGCCTTTTACGGGAAAATGCTAAAAATAAATACCTACAAACAAAAAAGAAAACAACACAAAACCATACACCGATACAGTAAGTACATATATTTGTTTATAACACACAACATAATACGATGGGTAGGTTAAAACAATCAAACTATAACTAAAGCCTCTGCCCCTATCTTCTTAGTTTCGTTCAATTTGGCTGTGTAGAACGTTGATGATAATAATAAGTTCTTCATAAACAAATTGCATATCGATAGGACCCGACGTATCTTAATAAAACTTTCATAACTAAATAGAACATATTATATAAACTTCGTAATTTTTAAAGTCACCGCTGTCTTATACGTTGGTCATTATGTCGGCTTGTGCAGTTATTTTAATAATGACTAATTGACTAATTTTCATTTGTTTAATAGCAACAAATCCAAACGAAGGGTTAAAAAATATGACGTCCAATGTGCTATTTGATAATATGCCTCCATTATAAAAATAAATTTTATCAACCACTGAACATAATATCATTGCATTATTTACAATTTTAATAACTAAACGTTACATAAATTTCTATATTTCGTTAGCTCTAAGGGCTTCGACAATGTCGCCTAGAATAATTGATTGTGCACGATCATATAAACTAAGAATTTAATACTATCAAAAGAAAAATACATAATACACATTTATTGTGTAATGTGTACGTACACTAAAGAAACTGAGGTAATTGGTTTTGAAGATAAACAAAAACGGGTAACTAATTTAATGACTTCCAGTATTTACACAGCGTACGATACAAACAACCGAAAGAGAACGGGATTGACATATTATGACGTACGTATGATAGTTCAATGTGCGGTAGTGTAAGAAATAGACTTTTTTATTTGTGATGTTGACGGACTGTTATTAATTTTCTTCACAGATATTTCTCTAAAACTATACCTAAGCAGAAAGATTGCACAATACAAAGATAGAGAAATAGAACAAACGTATATTGCAATAATTATCTATATACATTCGAAGGTAAACAAGACTTATCTCGCTCAAAATTCAACGACGTGGAGAAAATCAATTGAGCGTTTATTGTACACGTATGTACAGCGGTATTTGGTAACGTGGAGTCACATACACGCTTAATCTACAGTAATAGCATTGAAATCCTCGTAGATAGTTTACGGTGTTAAAATAATTTCAAACGAAAACTTAACATAAATCAGGTCACACAAATGAAAAAAGTGAAAAGCGAATAAAGAAAAAAACAATTGGATATACTAAAATCTTTATCTTTATATGTAATTTTTTTAATCAATTATAAACTCAATGCATATGCATGTGTGTAAATGGATTATAACTATTCATAATCAGGGCACCTTTAACTTGACGTAAAATATCTACGATGACATATCGTCATGTAAAATGTCTCACACACAATATTCAAAATGTCGCACAAATCACGAAAGTCTTCGATCACTAGTGACTGAGCTCGAACACACACACAAATTAATTAAAAAATTATCTCTATACGTCAACTACAAAAAAAGGTATCCAAAATTCTTATTTGTTGTATGCGCCTTTAAATTTACATAAAGGCGATGCGATTGCTACATCGAAATACTCTTAGAGGTGTATATAAGAGACGCAGTTCTTATATAAACCAAAGAGAATTTGAAGAATCCGAGAGTTGACACGTTAAAAGCCGAGAGGCGGTCGCGGGAACTTTGGATGCCTTTCTAAGGGTTCGTTAGGCTAGGTAGGCTTGGCTACTTGATCCTGTTGAGCACGAGGTCGGTGGTGACGGCGAGCGCCTTCTGGTAGGGCGAGTCGGCCAGCTCGGCGGCCAGGCGCGCCGCCTGCAGCCCGTGCTTGCGCGCCAGGAAGCGCGTCTGCTCCAGCCCGCGCGACTGGTGCACCAGCTCGAACGCCTTCTCCACGTCGCCCGCCTCTTGGAACCGCCTCATGATCATCGGGTTCAGCTCCGGGTACTGCCGACACAAGCCATTGCGATCACTTTAATGTTGCAAAATGTACGGAGCTTGGGCTAGCTCTTGTACTAAGACATCAATCCACTTGCCAAGCGTAGCGATAAAAGCAAATCCACTCTATTGCCTACAGTGCAAGTTTGAGTGCGACTGCGTGCGCGTGTGCGTATCCAGGTGCATATGCGTGTGCGTGTATGTGGGTGTGTGCGTTTGCGTGTTAGTATATGTGCGTCAGTGTCAGTGTATGTGTGAGGCTCGGCAAACCAAAGAAAATTCAATAAGCATAATATTCATTCGAAGTACACAATCCTGAAATTGGTTTTTCAATAAATTGAATTTAAGCAAACAGTTCTATCAGATATAAGAGGCCATTGCCGAATAATATTAGTCAATTGAAATACTCATTAAGAGTTGACAAAATAAACATTTATATAGAACGGTTTTAGAATAATATATTATTATTTCATAGTTTTCACAGTTAAGTAATCAATACATAATTCAAAATACTAAAAATCTAATTTACCTTAAAATGAAAAATCGACCAACTTTTAATGCATTACTAAAGTAAGGCAAAGTACAACTACTAAACATATGTCCAAGTCAAACAAAGTTATATAATGAAATTGTTATTTTGTTGATTTATATGGAGTCGTCTCCATTACCTAATTCAAAATCCTTTTTATCATCTATACATAACAGTTTCCCTGCCCGCAAACAGACAATAATTTAATGGGACAGGGAAAGAATTAATTATTGTATATAAAAAATTTTGGAAGATTTTGCGATGTTTATTACTCAATTATACATAAACAGCTATATGAATTTGGATAATATTTAACACACAAATAGATCATTATCCTAGATTAACACATGGATCAATACATTTTGCACCAGGCAAAATAAATTTACCGCTAGAAAATATTAACATCGGCGTTCATGACAAAAGCCGCGGGCAAAATCTACACGGATAAAAAAATAATTTCATTGAGATAACATAAATTAAACTTTAAAATATACTTTATGTCAGGTTCATTATCTCGCGCAAATAAAAAATTTCCATAATCCTTTAAGAAATTAAACTTTGATTTCGGCATGTTTCTTTAAGTAACGATAAATTAACTCGTTTCATTTATAGCTTTTAAATATTAAATATTACTGGTAATCGAGCGAACAGTCTTTATAATTAATGGGACTGTGAGGCCCTTGTCTAAATTTTATAGTATTTTATTTCTCTTAAATCATGATACATATATCATGTCAGGTTTTTTATTATTAATTTGTCTAAATGTTTTACTTAATGTTTCTTAAGCCATGATGACACTTTTCATGTTTTGCTTCGAAACAATTCGGTTAAAAAATTATAAATGTCAAGCTATTGCTAGATTTTTACTACGTATGTATGTAATTAATTACTCTAAAATTCTTTCCAACACGTTCCGCGTAATTTACTTTGACACTGACACTATTTTTATAATCGCATGAGACCGCTCGCGACTACATTCATCTAGGGTTCGACGCCGCTATTAAAATTTTGAATTGCGATTTTCAGGTAGCACAGAAATCGGTGCCAGTTTTAAACGATGGATTATTTCTATGATACTCATCGATATATATGTACTACGTACTAGATTTCGCATTCCGAACATACACTATGTTCAACTATACTGTACTGCAATCCGTACAGTGTGTCATTTACTCTGGTTTCAATCTACTAGTTAGTCTGTGGTTTCAATATTCATGCAGTGTGAAACGTCGCTAATAATACAAGATTTCAAATTAAAGTTTAAATTAAAAACTGACCGGGCAGACGCAACGCGTTTATATCAACTGCGTATGCGCGACTCTACTAACTCCCGCGCATTCGCGAAGACAGAGTAGTGCAAATTTTTTGTTTAGAATGGCTTCTCTAGTACGTAGTACATATAACTCAATGGTGATACTAGTTTGCCTTGACTACGAATAAACGAAGTAATCGCGCAATGGCATTGGTGTCGCCTTTGTCACTCTCATGCACCTTAGCCAGCCAAAGTGAATAGGCGCTCAAATTAGCGCCCAAATATTGCTAAGCATATTCAGACGGACTTCTGAGGAGTAAAGGAGCCCTTTCATTGAGATTGAATTGACCTAAAACCGGCATCAAAAAGTTACATTCTGCTGTTGTTTCGTGTGAGTGAGTGATGACAACTGGAGACCCTTTTTCAACCGACATCAAAGAGGAGGAGAGGTTTATAATTCGTCGGGATTTTTTTTATGTGTGTACACCGATTACTCGAAGAAACCTGAACCGATTTGGAAAATTCTTTTTTTGTTTCAAATGGTTATACTGCCCAGGTGTCTTATTTAAATTATATCGAAATCGGTCGAGCGGTTTAAAAAAAAAAATCAACAATAAATTATATTTATATTGAAGTCGGTTGTATAAAATTTTTAATTTTACCAGTTGTTACTAGGAACGAAGCATTCACACCTTAGTCCACAGGGCTGACAATAGAGCTGAGTTACTAATAACAAAGTAATAAGTAGACTTTAATGGTTAGAGGATGTTATGTGTGTTGTGTGTGCTTGTTTGGCATCTTTACTATAAAAAAAACCCGAAGAAGAGTCAGGGGCTAAGTATTCGTAGTAAATTTCATACGAGTAGTATATTACAAGTTCGATCCTTGCCGCCACCAATGTATATTAATTTCAAATTTTAAGTGTTGATTCACCACGTGCTTAGCGCTGAAGGAAACATCATGAGGAGGTTCGTGGCTGCGAAATAAAAAAAAATATTTTGAAGAATTGTGAAGGCAGCCAACACGCATTGAGGCAGCGCAGTGAATTTATTTCCTTGTACTAAAACCCTCTCAGAAATGAGAGAAGGCCTGTACTCCGGAGTGGGAGGAATATAGACTGTTACTTTTAATTTTACTTTACTATAAATAATTATAATTCAAAAAGCAACCATTTTTACCATATATCTAGTTCTCAGCTATATTTAAAGTTTCAAATCTAACTCATCGGGATGTTAGTTGAAAATCGATTGCTAAATTTGTACCGGACAGACAAACAAACAAACAAACAGAATTAGCCATATTTAAAGTTTAAAGTCTGTAGCTCATCGGGAAGTTAGTTTAGTTTAGTAGAACGTGGTAAAAACAGCGAAGGAGTTGTGTCCGCTGGCGCAGCGGGTGGAGGCGTACCTTCTCGCAGGCGAAGAGCACGGGCGCGGTGGCGAGGCCGAGGCGCAGGTCGGCGGCCGTGGGCTTGCCCATGGCCTGCGCGGACGACACGAAGTCCAGCAGGTCGTCCACCAGCTGGAACGACAGGCCCAGGTTGCGCCCGTACTGGAACGCCAGCTCGCACGTCGCCTCGTCCGCGCCGCTCAGCAGCGCCACCTGCACCCACGTTCGTTCACACCATACAGTAATGGCGCACACAACAATTTTTCCGGACCGATAAGACTTAGGGACCTTCAAGAAAAGAGCCCACTCTTTTTAAAAGGCCGGCAACGCATCTGCAATTCTCCTGGTGTTGCAGTTGTTCATTAAAAGAAAGCTATTTCGAAATACAAACACTTCAATTTTATTAATACCTAAGAATAAAACTATTGGTAAATCCAATTGTGCATGCCCTAAGGGCATTAAAAAAATGAGTATAACATGATTATACGGATTTTTTTTAAGTAGTTTAAATACACACAAGTTTTCACTAATAACCTTATTATACTTCAATTTTTCAATAATTTTATGTCAAACCTCAATTTAAAAGAAAGTTTGGAAAATTCAAAAGTGCACGACTCATAATGCTCATATTATAATCATCATATCGTCATTCAGGTCACTCCATAAAGTCCAAGACGTATTTAAGTATAAATACATACATCCTACTTACTTTTAGTACGTACTACAATTATTTATTGTGTGCTTTTAAAATATTGTAATAAAAGTCTCTGATTATTATAATAATCAAGTATGTATGAAATTTAGTATTGTTTTTGTTGTTATCTCATAATATTACCATACCATACTATCTATCTATATATCTATCTATCTATTACTTGCTCGTTTAACGTTCTCTTATATTCTAAAGAAACGCACAGTTTATTGTGTAGTTATGAGGATTCATGCATATAGACATGTCGAGCTATGAATTGAACAAAGAAAAATTTTCTTGGTATGTATACATATATTGAATTCGTCGAAGCAACCGGAGTATCAAATACGACATTAACGAAAAGAAATTCTTCGAATATTTTGTATTTGAATATTATTACAGCGATCTTTTTGAGCACGAGCCGCTGCAAGTACCCGATACAGTATCCACTCACGACGGCGGTTGACGCTGGACTGAGTGAAGCAGTCTATTTAGTAAAATAAATTACATACAAGTCTGCTAAAACACCGAAAATTTCTGTGTTTTAGCAGACTTGTATGTAATTCTTGGTGGAGGGGGGGGGGGGGGGGGGTTAGTTTCAGCAGTGATCTTTAATAGACTGAGTAGATAAGATGGATGATTGAGCAACGCGCGCAAGTTGATTTAGAATATTAAAGCCCGTTATAATTCGATTTTGTACAAATGTACGAAACTCTCAAACTGTTGGCAGAAAAACGGGTTTTATCGCTTATGTTATTAACCGGAGACCGTTTTTACTTTAACCGGAGACCATTTTTACTAGATATGATGATGCATTCCATCTTAGTCCTCCGGGGTCCTCCGGGATAAATGTAAATGTTTATGACCCACAGTATCCACTTACCATCAGGTGGACTGTGTACTCGCTTGTCACCCTTATTCTATAAGGAAAAATTATTATATAATAAGTTAAAATTAAACGCGATAAAATACTAAAATGTACATTGATTCAATTTGAGAGTCTTTACTCTCGAAATTACGCAACTACACACTTTTCCTTATAATTTAAAAAAAACGGGTATATAACAGGCGCTACCCGATTATATGTAAACTCGAACAAGAATTGCAACAACAATTATGCGAAGTAAAAATAAAGCAATGCAACTGTAAAGTAAATATTCACCATTACAACTACACACGTCCAATATTAACACAAAGTTATTTTTTTATTACTTACGGCAATGTTTTAATTTAATATATATATAATGTTGTTCATACATTTTTGTTTTAAGCTTGTAAAAAAAAACAATGAAGTAAATAACATAATATTTACATTATAATTTTATAATTATGTAAGGTGAACGTGATCAATCTGATAAGCGAGGCATTAAATAAACGCGAATCTTAATGAAATATTTACAGTCAATTTAAATAAATATCATTATAGAATTACGAACTAAATAGGTGTAGAGCGAAGTTTTATCAAACTTATACCAAGATCAACGAACTCTAAAATAGAGTTCGTTGGCCAAGATTAATTCACAATTTTTAAATATATGAAGGTAAACATAATTATTTAAATTTTTAACTATACATAGGCGTTATTATAATTTATCTTTGAAATAGGTAAATGCAGTAAAATACTGCTACGAAATTGTAAGCAAGATTAACTGTTTCGTCACAAATAGCTAATTTTGATACTTACTCGAAAAATTGTTACGAACGATCAAATTATTTTCTTATGAAAGATTTCATTAATTGGACATATTTAAAAATATAAAATTAACTACCGCTTTAACAGAGTTGGCGATTAGTGAGGCTGTCTTTCTATAAGTTTTCGTAAGGTAGTGCGCAAATCGCTCGTTCTCTGTCTCCTTGCTGCCAAGCTGCATGAACTCGCCCTGCACTAGATCAGTCACCACCTGCAAATATAATTATTTTTAAATTAGTAAACGGTCGAATCAGGCAATTATTTTCAGTTTGTAAAAACATTAGTTATTTTGTCCTCATTTGATTTATATCTTATCTAACATGACGGTTGATGTACTCTTACTACTTCCTTCACTTTCTTAGAATAGAATAGAATATTTTTTATTCAATATTGATTATAAGTAATTCTTATTGAAAGTCATTTTATCCTTTACCAATGGTTCGAAAAAAATCCTCTGTCCTGAGAAGAACCAGCAAGAAACCCAGCGGGACTTATTTTTAAATAAATTTTACAATACAAATTATAAGAAACTATTTACAAAATTTATTTTAGAAACAGCTTGGAAGCGACAATTAGTGTGATTCGCCATCTAGGACTTCAACACCACTTACCACTAGGTAGGATGGTGGTCAAGCACTGGCTTACAATAGTAAAAACAATACAACAAATTATTATATATATCCAACGGTAAAATATATTTTGTTGTTAAGCCGCGTCTTCACCAAAGTTTTGTTGCCAACACAACAGTTGCCAACACGTGTTGCCAACACGTGTTGCCAACAAATGTTTCTGTCAACAAGCGTCTCCACCGAGGGAACAAATGTTGGCTTGTTGCCAAATGTTGGCAACAAGCGTATTCCTTTGATGTTGCCGCCGAAAATGGAAACAAGTTTTATTGGCAACTGTTGTGTTGGCAACAAAACTTTGGTGGAGACGCGGCTTTACGTAACGACAGATTCCGAAGAATTATACCAATTTGTCATTAATATAATCGTTTTATAGATTCTATAAACCTTGAACAATGATTTGTACTTTGACATTTATCCGGTTTCGCAAAGAATTCATTTTGTGATTTCATTGTTTGTCAGAATAGGAAATTTCATTATAATTTTTATTAAAAAGAAAACAGGTTTAATGCGATAATTTATAAGCCTCCAGAAACATGTTTGGATTGATATTATATCATCAATCGTATTTCCTTGAAGTGGAATTTTTCAAATATCAAAGATACATAAATTAAGCAGTACGAATTTTGTAGCATTAGATTGACTCATAGGAAGAATATTTGCAATAGTTGCCACGGTTGGAAGGCGGGATGGCAACCGCACCTTTCATTATTTTGAGTTGTTATTAGGGATATGATGCTGACCATCTTTTTTTATAGGATAGGGTGACAAACGAGCACACAGTCCACCTGATGGTAAGTGGTTACTGTGACTCAAAGACATCTACATCTATCTACAATAAAGAATTAAAATGCAGATGCGTTGTCACCCGTGAGGACTAAGATGGAATGCCTCGTTTCCAGTAAAAAGGGTTTCCGGTTCTCTACACTCACCATACGAAACACAGCAGCGTTAAGCTGCTATTTTACGCTGATATTCTGTGAGAGCGTGGTCCTTCCCCGGTTGAGCCGATACATTCGTGCTACAAATATGCTACTTATATAGCTGCAGCATGGCTCTACCACGTATATCTCCTGTTTTAATTTCCTCTGTCGCCTCTTACGACGCCGACGGGATGATATGGGCGAGTGGTTTCCCTTACGCCACTACACGGTAGTTTCCTTTCTAGAAACCATTAATGTCAGATTTCAGTAGTTTTGCCGAAGTCCTACGCTGCTCTACAAAACAATAATGCTACAAATAAGTAAAATTTCACAAGCAAACCTTTTTAACAGAATTTCAGAATCTGATTGAACAATTTTTGTTTCCATATGAATACTTTTGCTTAAATCGGCACATCACGATAAAACAAACTATTAGATTTGAACATAAGACCAGTGATAGAGTAATTTTCATTTACGAGCTACGGCCTCTATTAACATCATAACGTTTAAGGCATGCATACAGTCTGTTAATGAAATCGTTGTTTCTTGTAAAATTGCATTTAATCACGTGAGAAAAAAATAACAATGCAACTAGTAAAACAAACGGGATGCTGAAATTATCGATTGTTAAGACATTTAACCTCAATGCCTTGATGCATGCGTCCACTTGGAATATATTTAATGTTAAAGTTTACCTAAAAACAACAAATTTTGTACTGCACTAGCTGAATCCGGCAGACGTTTTCCTGCCAGTTAATATCATAGGTTGTGTTCAGCAACGGTTTTTATTTTAGCGCATGCAATTTCATTTATTTATTGCCGCGCTTGATTAAAAAAAAACAAATGAAATCAATAATATTAAATTTTGTTTGTTTCTAAATTTATTAACCAAACTTTAAGAACTACTTTGAAAAATACATACATATGTATATACCAATTTAAAAAAAATTGGTATAGACATATTAGTATAACAGATTTTCAGATAAACGTTTTCATATATACAAACATACTCTTTTATATGTGTGGATAACGTATTAAAAATAACATTAGTATTCAAAACGTTCTACTGGCTGGGTACAGGATTCCTCTAATTTCTGAAAGGATGTTGCTACATTGGGTGTTGGTAGACTTCGCATGACCTCTAAATACTTTATTTCTTATATATACATACATGCTACTTTCGCGATAATTTACATTTAAAATATATACATATAAAAATGCAAATAAAATTACATATAAAATTGCAATGGATTTTCATCGGTGCCGGTGGGGATCGAACTCTGGTTGCCCGCGTACTGTAAGATAACTTCAAATGCTCAGCCCCTGAGTTACCCCTCGGATAACTCTCTTCTTCTAGTTTATGTATCTTTCGCGGTAGTTCACATTTCAAAACAATTTATTATTTCTATATATGTATGTATCTATTATTTTACTATAGCTATTCTTTTATTGTAATCACAGAATTATTGTCGAGAATTTAATTTACCAGCTTTTTATCGGTTTATTGAATTGAATATTATTTATTACATAAGATAGATACTTTTCTTTTACTGGCGGCGTGAGAGAATCCACTACTTCATATCATCCTTGATGTCGATGAGAGGGAAATAAAACGTGAAATTGATATTTCTACACGCCTGCCAAGCGTGACGATTATACAAAAATTATATAAAGCAAAAACAAGGCTTATCAAGGGTTATCCATGGAAAAGAGGTTATCGCTAATATGTTGTTTGTAAATATTTTCATATTTAATTGTATAAAATATTATATTGTAAATAGCTGTTCCCCGCGAGGAATCTATTACGATTGGATTTTATGGGTTTTAATTTTGAACGTCCCGTCAAAATCGGTCTAGCCGTTTCGGAGATTAGCCTTAACAAACATACAGACAGATTTTTTAAATGTTTTTTTTTTTCATATACTTTCATATGCATTTAGTAAAAAAACTGTTATTTTGACATAACAAACAGGCACTTCAACTTTAATCATTTGTATAGATTTTTAAGTTAAACACATTGCTAGTTCTTTTGTCATGACATAAAAACTAACAGCAGCAAAAAATCTAGCGGGCTCCTTTTTAAAAGTTACAGCTGACAAAAATGTGTGTCGTACACTTGGTGTCATTTTAAAAACAGAAGCAGCAAGAAGGCCGTTACCTGACTGAGAACGAGTGTGACCTCGTCGCTGCGTAAGCGAGCTATCATCATCGACGCCACGGCGAGGATGAAGTCGCCGGCCATCGCCACCTGAAATAACGAAACGTTTCCTTTAATATTTTTATTTTATAGAAAAGGCATTTTATAATAAAAATAATTTACTATGTGATAGGACTTCCTTTCCGTCTGTGTAGGCATCGTCATCTTACCTATTTCTGCGGCCAAGTAACACTGCTTACACTTTTGTGTTCCGGTCGGAAGGGTAAACAGATACATATTCCAGGTTAGCGGTCAGAGGTGATAACGCAACTGTAGCCTTCTTTGTTAAACAAACTGCAGTAATTACATAACATCAGATGGACTGAAAGTACGTTTGTCACTCAGTTTTACTATAAAAAACACAGGCCTCTAACTTTTTCAACTTTCACAGAATAAAAGAAAACATAATAAAATCATTCAAACAAAATAATAAAACTAGTATTTGCTGAATGTGTAAAAGAATCATCGCGTCCCATAAGTGTAGGAAAAGTCATCTATTAAATAGCATAAAATTTCAAGGCCTTCGATAGATGGTAGTTTGGTCACCATATTATAATTGTCATTCGTAAAATATACAGACCTGCGCGGCGTTGGGAGGCACAAGGGACCTTATATTATTAATTATTGGCTGCTTAGTCTGATCATTTTAAAGCACGTAACCTGATCAAAACCTCGAAATAAATCTCCAGTCCACTCTAGTCTCTCATTCGAGATTCTCATTTAAGCCCCCCTTTGTTGTTTGAAATATTAATAGCTACTTAGTTAATTATTAACTTAATATTCGATTAGAAATATTCAATAAATTTATTTAATAAATTTAAAAAAAATATATTTATTGATATTTAATTAAATTTTTTCGTAATTTATTGCCGTAATTATTTCCAAATTTCGTATTTTTTTTTTAATTTACTATTGCATTTTCTTATATAGGTACCTGATATTTAGGATTGTTCTTTTTATAATAATTAGTAATGTATTGATTCAATTATCATCTTGTTCTAAAATAATTCCTAATACCCGTACATGTGTTTGTAGTTATTTTTTTGTTATTATTTTGATATTCTGTAATGTTGTTTGCCATTGCATTGTTTGAATTGGGTCACGATACTCAAGATATTTCCATTAAATTAATTACGCTGAAATCTGTATGTATATTTACTTTCTTGTGCAATAATTAAATAAAATTAATAAATAATATAATAATAAACATATAACATAATATTAAACCGTGCCGTGTAGTGGCGGTCAAGAATATCCACTACCCCATATCCTCCCGTGGGTGTCGTAAAAGGCGACAAAGGGAAACAGCCAGGAGATGGGCAGCAGCATCATCCTGATAATAGCCAAATGACAATAAAAAAACTGCGGTTGCCAACCCGCTCGCCAAGCGTGGCAACTATGGCAAATACCCCCCAATGATGAGAGCAACAAAAAAACGGCCCCCAGTCCCCGGCGGCCCCGCTATTCCTGGCTACGGTGGCGACCATGGTAACGGCGGGGCAGGGGGTGCTAAGAATCTCCGATGGAGGTTCGGTTGCCACCTTAGACGACTCGACCTGGCAACGTACAACGCACGCACCCTGAGGACTGACGAGAAGATCGTGGAGCTGGAAGAAGAGATAGACAAGTTGCGCTGGCATATTATAGGATTATCTGAAGTCCGAAGAGAGGGGGAGGACACGGTAATCCTCGAATCCGGCAACTTGCTCTATCACCGGGAGGGCGACCATCTGTCCCAAGGAGGTGTCGGATTTATCGTCCACAAGTCTCTCGTTAACAACGTTGTAAAAATCGGGAGTGTGTCGACGAGGGTTGCGTACCTTATACTCAGAATCACCAAACGGTATTCGCTGAAGGTCATACAGGTTTACGCACCAACCTCGGCACACCCCGATGAGGAGGTGGAGGAAATGTATGAGGATATCTCTAGAGCCATGCATTCCTCCAAAACCCAATATACGGTGTTAATGGGAGACTTCAATGCAAAACTAGGCACAAGAGAGAACGGTGAGCTGAAAGTAGGGAAATTTGGAATAGGGCAACGGAACTCAAGGGGCCAGCAGCTTGCCGACTTCATGGAGAAAGAGGGACTCTTTATGATGAACTCTTTCTTCCAGAAGCGGCCCCACAGGAAGTGGACCTAGTCGAGCCCCGACGGTTCCACAAAAAATGAGATTGACTTCATTATGACGACCAGACGACAACTGTTCAGTGATGTCTCCGTGATCGCGAGGGTGAAAACTGGTAGCGATCACCGAATGGTTAGAGGCACACTGAACCTAAACGTTAAGTTGGAGAGGTCTCGTCTAATGAAGTCAACGCTCCGTCCCCCTCGTGCTCTGTTTCAAAGTCCCGAAACCTTTCAGCTCGAGTTACAAAACCGTTTTCAGTGCCTAATAGACTGCAATGAAGTGGACGATATGAATGACAAGCTCGTGGAAACTGTCCATGCGGTTGGAGCTAAGTTCTGCAAGACCTGCCGCAGAAGAACACAAAAACTCTCCGATCACACTCTTAATCTCATGGCTGTTAGACGGGAGATGAAGCTACATTCTTCAACAGACTTGACAGCATACAGGCATCTGAACAGACAGATCTCCAAATGCATGCGGCGGGACTTACGCAACTTCAATACAGCTCGTATTGAAGAAGCGATCGAGCGGAACCAAGGCTCCAAAGTCTTTGCCAGAGATCTGTCTGCCAGAAAGAGCCAACTGTCAAAGCTGAAGACAGAATGTGGCAGCATCGTTTCCGGGACACCTGAGATTTTGAGTGAGATTGAGAGGTTCTATGGGCAGCTGTACACATCATCGTTGGAGCCACACGCATGTTTGAGTAACGATCCAAGAGCGAGTCTCATCCGACACTATTCCGAAGATATCCCGGATGTCAGTCTGAGCGAGATTAGGATGGCTCTCCAGCACCTTAAAAACGGTAAGGCCCCAGGCGAGGATGGAATTACAGCGGAGCTTCTGAAAGCGGGTGGAAGACCGGTACTTGAAGTCCTTCAGAAGCTCTTTAATTCCGTCCTCCATGGTGGCATTACACCGGAGGCGTGGAGCAGAAGTGCGGTGGTCTTGTTCTTCAAGAAAGGTGACAACGCTCTCTTGAAGAACTACAGACCGATTTCCCTTCTGAGCCGCGTCTACGTGCTGTTTTCGAGAGTCATTACGAATCGTCTCGCGCGCAGACTTGACGACTTCCAGCCTCCCGAACAAGCCGGTTTCCGAAAGGGCTTTAGCACCATAGACCACATACATACCCTTCGGCAAGTTGTACAGAAGTCCGAAGAGTACAATTTGCCACTATGTCTGGCGTATGTGGACTATGAGAAAGCCTTTGATTCCGTCGAAATTTGGGCGGTGCTGCAGTCCCTTCAGCGGTGCCAAGTTGACTGTCGGTATATCGAAGTGTTGAAGTGCTTGTACAGTAGGGCTACGATGGCTATCCGAGTACAGAACCAGAGTACGAAACCTATCCAATTGCAGAGAGGTGTAAGACAGGGTGACGTCATATCCCCGAAACTCTTCACCGCTGCATTGGAAGACGTTTTCAAGCTTCTGGACTGGAAAGGATACGGTATCAACATCAATGGCGAGTACATCACTCACCTTCGATTTGCCGACGATATAGTCCTTATGGCAGAATCGCTGGAGGACCTAAGCACTATGCTCAATGACCTCAATAGTGTTTCCCAACGGATAGGTCTTAAGATGAACATGGACAAAACTAAGATCATGTTTAATGTCCATGTCACACCTATGCCGATAGTTGTTGGGAACACTAAGCTCGAAGTTGTTGACGAGTATGTTTACCTGGGACAAATAGTCCGACTGGGTAAGTCCAACTTCGACCGAGAGGTCAATCGACGGATTCAACTCGGCTGGGCAGCGTTCGGGAAGCTACGACACATCTTCTCGTCAGACATACCTCAAAACCTTAAAACGAAATTGTACAACCAGTGAGTGTTGCCAGTGATGACTTACGGAACTGAGACGTGGTCCTTCAC
Source organism: Parnassius mnemosyne (assembly GCA_963668995.1). Lineage (NCBI taxonomy): Eukaryota > Metazoa > Arthropoda > Insecta > Lepidoptera > Papilionidae > Parnassius > Parnassius mnemosyne. Next base: position 42,365,844 of record CAVLGL010000104.1, on the reverse strand, counting down.
TGCTGGCCGTATGAGGAAGCTCAAGGTCGCTCAGCGAGCTATGGAGAGGGCTATGCTCGGAGTTTCTCTGCGTGATAAACTTAGGAATGAGGATATCCGCAGTAGAACCAGAGTGACCGACATAGCCCAACGGATTAGTAAGCTGAAGTGGCAGTGGGCCGGCCATATAGCTCGAAGAACCGACAACCGATGGGGAAGAAAGGTTCTCGAGTGGCAGCCTCGTACCGGTAGGCGAAGTGTAGGGCGTCCCCCCACGAGATGGAGTGACGACCTGGTAAGACATGCAGGAAGTCGATGGATGCAGGTGGCTCAGGACCGTGTTTTGTGGCATTCTTTGGGGGAGGCCTATGTTCAGCAGTGGACTTGTGAAGGGCTGTAATGATGATGATGATGATGATGATAATATTAAACGAAAATAGCCTAATGATTAAGGGTACGAACTGCGAACTCTAAAGATGTGGGTTCGATTCAGCCATTCGACTACTGTCGTGAACTACTTCTATCTAACACAAACATTTTAACCTCCCTGAATTAGTTAACGGGAATATTAGTATCGTTATTAGCATTGTTATTATTTTTAAATACAATATTATGAATTATTCCACCACAGAAGATGTGATGTGTATGTATTTGCCATGGATACCAAACTTTCTGATTATTTGTCATAAGTTTACTTCGTGGCAATGATTGTGATACAACATAATTCAATTCAATCTTGCCTGTATACACGACAAATCATCAAAGCCTATCCTATAACCTAAAAACGGCAGAAAATTGCTCAATTAAGAATAATCAAGACCAAGACTAAATTACTGAGTGAGTCACTTGGTATTATAGTACATAATATCTCACATAATACATTCTACTTTATTTAACAACTAACGTTATATATACTTAACAAGCAATTTACTAAGGCCGTCATTAAAATCATTTCAATGACGACTGCCTGCGGTTTGGTCGGCCTAGAACGAAACCGTAAATATTAGGTAATGTTGGGCCCTCGTACACATAGCGCAATTACTAACTTCACCGTTGTCCTTACGACGTATAAATCGTATTAAATATCTTAAAATAAGCGCGCCCTAGTTGAAAAGCGAAACGTACGTAGGCTTATTTTAAACTAAACAGCTGTTTGGTGAATAATAATATCCCACTATTTTTTTTTTATATCAGTGACTAAATATTTTGTTATAATATAATTGAACTATTAATTATTTCGGAATTCTATATAAATACCTAAAAAGAACATTGTAATAAGAAGAACGAAGTGACATGGTCAATATGTGATAAAAATATTGTCTTCAATTCAAACTTTTGCTTGCAGATACAGATCGTCCATTTCCCTTATAATAGTCAAGAAGGGCGATAGCAGCCACGTGCGTTCACATACGTTGTGCTTGTGGGAGGGAACCAATCTGCTGGAGCCTACAACACACTTATAGGCCAATAGTTTTGTAAATAATTTTCTATATAACTTCGACTCGTGGGTCTATTAATTTTCATTTATTATATAAAGGCACAATATTAGGTATATTATGAAAGTAGCATTTCCGCTAGCGCTTACTAATTTTTCTTTACAAGCCAATTAACAATGATCTTTAAAAATAAAAAAGCCTCTATTTAAACTGGAACTTTCTTTTTTCCTATTTATATTTTATAATTGATTATACTTTTTAAGCCCTACTACAAAATATTAAGTGTATCGTACATAGTAATAGAAAATAGATGTTATTTAATATCTGACTACTTAAAACATCCTAATTAAAAACCGCAGCTATCAATGCTCCTTGCTATACAACACATAAATAGGCACTAAAAATAATTGTTATGTGTATCGGTGGCGCTCATTTCTCCGGCTGCCATCAAGAATGTGTAGAAAGTTGTGATGCGGCGGCATACTAATGCAGAGTGCGGGCGTTTCGCCGGTGCTTCTGTAGCTCGATCGACGGAACGCGCTGGCAAGGGTCGCCACCAGTCCGGTACTTAGGCGGATAGTCTCACAGAATTAAACATCTTCAAAATAAAAGTTCAAAACCTTGAAACCATTCGTATAACCGTGCATGCAACATGTCTAATAAACAGACTTGTTTAATAACAAAGCGACAGTTAACTTAAATGAATCTTTAAAAGAATATCCGAATCGCAAAAAAATTGAGGGAGAGATTTTTAAGGAGCTATTGTTAGAGTTATTTGTTCGAGCAATAGTGTCGCACTAGACGCACCGAGCTAAACAACTGAGAGTGACAACTGTAGATTGGATTGATAATACCTATGAAAAATGGACGAAATCAACATCACATATTCTGTACTGTTCTTGTGCTTCCTCCCAACTGGAAATGGACCGATTTATTTTAAAAACGATATAAGTAGGATTGTGGCTATGTATTTGTTTGCTGGATGTCTCATGACGGCGATAAAAGTTGGCAAGTTGTTTCCTAGTTTAAACATATTCAATTTATGGAAAATATACAAAGGCACATGACAGTGATAGATATAAATTGTAACGTAAAAAATATTTGTTCTAGTATCATTATCCAGGAAGCAAATAGAATAATACGTAGAAATAAATTTAGAGATCATCCGTCGATTACAGCAGGTTATCATAATTTTTTTAAATTTTAGAGACTTTGAAAGTTCATTGGACATACACGAAATAGATTATTAGTTATTACCAATTCATGGTTAAGGGGCCAGTTTTATGAAACTGGTTACAAAATACCGGTTCCATAGAGCCTTACAAGCTCTATGGCATGACACAGAAATATGTAGTATGACACCTTGGAACTGGTATTGACGTTTCCTGAAATCGTTACACACTAAGCAATGTTGAATTTGTTTCGCTAGATTACGAATTTAACAAAGAGTTTAACGGCTCGCATGTAGGTTTCATTTTCAGATCTTATTCTAGTATCAGACGCTAAAAGATCAAAATAGCTAGTTTTTATTTTTACGTGTCTAATGAAACACCTTTTAGTACTTTTAATACACTAGAAATGCCATTAACATACTCCACTTCTACTAATACTCCTATTATTATTAAAGTAACCTTAAGATGTCAAATCGTGCTATGTTATAACGTGCTATCTTATTTTATTTTATTTATTAGGTTCACCAACGCTTGTTCGCGTTCATCAATAAATTGCAGTGTTCTTATAAAACTCTTTCTAAGCTAAATGTGATGTTATTGACTTCAACTTAAGATTCGAAACCAGGACATGTTTCAAACACACCCATATTAACCGCCGACAGACCATAATCACGTGTGGCAGTAAAATATATACACCATATATACACCACTCCCCCACATCAGGAGTGTCCGTGTAATTCCGCGAACTTGGCAACCCTCGGAGACACGCTGCTCATTAATAAACACTGGACACTGGTTAGCCTACATCCCATGACCGGCTTATGCGCTCCTACTTACAAGTTACAAGCGAACGAGCGAGAACTGTGCGCATTAAATCAAATTTGCTATAGGATATTTAACCCAGTTACCCAGTCAAAGCTATTTGGCCTTGGGGCTGTGGTCGATTGAAGCTCAATACACATCTATTATAATTTTAAAGTTAACAGGTCATCACCGACTTTTTGCCCTTTGTCGCAAATCAAGTAATGAAATCGTTACAAAATTTGATCATTAAATTAACGGATGTTGAATGTGTCACAATATCGCGTCCAATTATTTCGGGGAAAAAAAATACTCTTCAATGCCGTTACGATATTTACATAAAGTATTTTTAAATTATATCATCTTGATGATTGATCTGCTTGATCTATGTTTACTGATACCTAATGCATCGATAAAAGTAACTATTTTAATATAAAAGCGTATAGCGCGGCTTCAGAATAAGGAATTATGTCAAATATACCAACACGCAGTGCACACTGATGATAGAAAATGGGAGCCCCAGGGCGGTCGACTAATGGCAGACAGTTATCCGAATCCGAAACCCAAGTTTTGTAGACTGATGATAGGGTGTAGCATAAAATTTGTTTTGCGAGTGCGAAGGTATAGGTTTTGAAGTCAGCCATGCCAGCTTAACATAGCCTCTTTCAAATCTTCTAAGATATTTATGTCTTACCTAGTACATTCTTAAACAAGACTGTTTACGTAAACTGAATATTGTGACAAACACATGAAAACAACAAGGGAAATATGTGTGTGGAGTAAATAATAATATGGAGGCCGTCTTTTTACTGCTAAGAAGGCCTTCTATCTTAATCCTTAGGGGTAAAAACGCATCTGCATTCGGATTCTAAATAGAGAAAAGATGTAGGTGTCTATCGAACTTGGGATCCGCTTACCACCTGTTTAACTGTGTGATTGTTTATCATCTTTACTAATTCTTAAAAAAAGGTTGTTTTCCACTTTTCTGACCGCACAGCTAAGCATTTTATTTTGATTGTCATGAGTTGAAGTTGAAGAAATTATTTTTTAATATTAGTATTTGGTAAATTAGTATAATATTACTGTCAAATAGATAACTAATAGCGTCAACGTTTCCTTAACTGACACCACTCGTTATTACACCCAATTTCTAAATATATTCGAAGCATGGTGTTATTGTATTTTGCAGAGCACAGCACTCCACGTTACATTAAAATTATTTTGATTATATTTAATGCCAATGCCAAGGTATGCAGGAAGTCTTAAATACGGTGTCAAAAATAAGGATACGTTAATACCCTAAATAATAAACGACTTGACAACTTGACATTAACACCCTCTTTTTTCTTATTTTTTTTAAATCCGTTTAAGTAATTACCACCCTCTTACGAATAGCTAAAATGTGCGTTGCAGCTAATAGTTTTGTGTTGGTTTGGAGAATGTTTGAAGGTTAAGAGAGGGGGAATCATAAAAATAGATTGTGAGGTATTCAATCTTTGTCCTCCGAGGTGAAATTGTATGCGTTTTTAGACTCCAATAACCCTCATCATCGAACATCATCATAAATGAGTAGTAAAATATATTGGCATACAAAGAAACAACAACATTTTTTTTTTTTATAAAACGTGTATAATTATTTTACCTGAAACCCAAATATAATCACATAATAGTAGCAAATCATTCATTTATAATTGGCTTCCAATACATGTAAAATTATACTTAACAATCCCGACAAATTTTTTGTCTATTGTAATTATTGTAAGTATTGAATAAGTAAATCGTTACAAAGTAAGCGTTGACATTATTTTGCAAGGTAATAAAATAAACTTTTTGTTCCAGATTTATCAAATAGATATAATACTAGAATCAATATTTTCTGTAATGTAATATTATTTAAACAGCCTGCTTACGTCCAATTAGGTAGGCACAAACACCTCACAGTTTTAGAAAAGTCCGCCAAAACGCGCGCCGCGCCGTCCTAACACAATACGTATTAGAATAAAAAAGCTATATTTTGGTAGATGTCCCCCACGATTTTTGAATTTTTTAGTCGTGTCGGTTTCCTCATGAAGTTCACCGTCATGCACACGGTGAAATGCGCAATTAAAATAACGATTAACAAGTTTATTGGTGCCGGCGGGAATCGAACTCAGTTTGCCGGCAAATAATTATAAAAAATTAAAGACAAACACCCAGCTTAATCATATAATTTGACCTTTTTTTTTCACTAAAAGTATAACGCGGAGTAGGACTGTATGATATTTTAAGATTTTAGTTTTAGTTTTTTTTTTAATTACTGTAATAAATATTGCATTTGTTTTCTAAACGTGATTGTAATTATTTGATAACATTTTAATATTATACTCAGATATTTATTATAGAAATATTCACAATCTTTATACTAAGTATATAATTCTTCTGTCCTTGTGTAGGTGACTGAACTTCCACTAAACAGCTGGACCGATTTTAATGAAATTTTGTGTGTGATTAAATTGATTCGAGTATGGTTTAGATTTCCAATTGGACCCGGTAGGTGGCGCTGTTGGCAGATCCGGAAATTACGCGTGTGAAGCTGGGGCGAATTGCTACTATAATTAATAATTTAAAAGTAAAAATTGTATAACACAAAGAATACTATCGATGAAAATATATATAGAATGATGTAATCATAAAGGCTGGGATTTATCTTGCTAGTAAGCTATTAATTTCCGGCTATGGACAATTTTACAAAATTTGAATGTAATTCTCCTTTTCTCCAAAATCGAAGAGTCCATTATGAAAACTCTTAACTTTTATAACTTTGTTATTTTGCCACATCACAGCGTGAAAAATGCAGAAATTTCCAACATTCTTAATTTATTAATAAAACAACTGTAATAGCGCTCGTGTTAATCAGAACGGCTAGTTTCCTTTGCACGGGAAAGTGGAATTAGGAGCAAAAAACATTTATAACGGGCAACAAAACACGCAGTCATTTCTTTTCACAACCCCATTTATTAATTATAGTTTTGTGGTTATTTCTAGCCGTATGCCACCATAAGAGAGCCAACGTAATGCCACATAAGAGAATCCACCACTCGTCCACTAACATTCCGTGGTTGTAGTACAAGGCGACAGGCGACAGGTGGAAACTGAACAATCTCAGCAGATGGGCAGCAGCATCTTCCTAATCACTCAAGCAATAATACTGCGGTTACCAACCTCAGTCGGGTTCACAACCGCAGTTTTCAAGTACAGCAAACAACAACTACGGCAAATATCCCCGCTGTGAGGCAATCTATTGCTAGTTCACTGCTGAAAATAGGCCTGCATAGTAAGTTACCACAAAGTACGATCCTGGGCCGGTGATGACGGTGATGATGATGATGACGGTGGTGGTGGTGGTGGTGGTAGTAGTGGTGGTGGTATAATCATACTACATCAGCGCATAAAAGTGCAAAACTGGACAGTTATCTAACACAGAGAGAGAATTAACGATGACAGTAGATTTGGCATACGCCATAGCGACCTCTTACGACACCTAAATGACTTAATAGTTGATGAATTCTATTACGTATAATAACTTTTATTAATCATACGGTACATATAATTAAATCATCTTAAACAAATAAATAATCAATTAACGGTTCTGTCTAAAGAACCACTGGACAACTTAAATAGCGCTGGTGGAAGAAAGGTTTTGTATTAATATATTATACTTTACCAAAATTTTAATAATAGTACACTATTTTGGCGCATATGATATCGTTTGGTCAGCGCAAGCCGATAAAACAACCGAATAGCGCTCTTTCTACCCATTTGTACACGCGGCACATGAAGCGCGCGCGAGACGCACTTTAAAATTAAAATATCTTTATTTTTAATTAACCGGTATTAATGACACAAACACTACATGTTAAATTTAAATATTTCACTAAAAATCATATTCTCATTGGTTTAGCCATTGTGGAGATTAGCTTGCACAAATGCTCTGTGCATTTCAATTCTATTCAATTCAACAGACAAAATCTGGTTATGAATTTGTTATAGATTTGCTTTTTTGGTATTTTCAATAATAGGTTTCCAAGAACAAAGTAATTAAATATGATTTTCAGTGAAACATTGCAAAGGATCATTTTCTTTCATAATAGAACGCGTAGGGTTAAAAATTCCTTATTTACCTAACATATGCAGGTAGGAAGGAAGTCTTTTTTACAAAGCAAATGAAGGTATATCGAAATAATAGTAAAAAAGTGAAAGCATATTCATATAACGGTAATTTTCATTCAGTACCTACATCTTAAGAGTAGGCAGCGTATCCGGTTCAGAGTGGCGTCACAGCAAATTATCGTCGCTAATTAAACATTAGCATAACATATAAGCGCGTTTACGTTTCCATACATAGTCTAAGCTAACTAACACAAGAGCAAACACATATTAAAATATTTAAAGCTCAATTATATACAGAGTCCATGAACATATGCGTAAGTGATATTTCCAGATATGTAGACGAAGTAAATAAATCACTAAATTATTTTGACATTTTATTATATGTTATGTATTTGCTATATGTTCAGTGTGTTAGAGTATTGGAAGAAAATTTGTGTGATTTTTTTTATTAATCGTTTTGATTAATCGAACTGTTATTTAGTTTTGTTGCCCAACATGCGTTGCAGTACATTTTTTCTTATAAATATCGTTGGTAGAGCCATGCTGCAACTATATTATGGTATATGGTTGTTTATTATGGTTGTTATTATGGTTGTTTTGTCGGCTACAATTAGTGCAGCCAATTGCGTTAGTGTATTAGATTTAATCATGGCTAATTTATATACTCGTATAATCTTGGAAATGGCTGAACCGATTGTAAAGAAACAAACGAATTCGCGAATAGATGGAGGGAAATCCCAGACGTGATCTAGATTACGAGTAAATTCTATGCGAAAAACTTACCGAGATTTTTTGAAAAAAAATAAAAATTAAAAATAAATGGTTTTAGATTATCTTAAATCTAAATATGACTCACGAGACAGTGAAAAGGTTTAATGGATCCTACTCAAGCGAAGCCGGGGGGCGGATCGCTACAAGACTATGCTACAGCCACTTCACTGATGCTTTGAACAATTTCATCAACATCATGTCAACAAATTGACGAAAAATAATTTGGTGTAAATAAATTGGCGAATACTTTCAATTAATCAACGAAATCATTATGTATGTCAAAATCACCCACTCAAAAGTTTCTCCCAAAAGTTATATCTCAAGATGCACATGGCCAAGACATGTCCATGTACCAAGGACAATAAATCTGATTAGGTAATAACAACACAGATCAAGAGCTTAATCGATTAATTCAACAAAACGTCAACGTTTTGGAAAATTATGACATATCCTCTCGTCCACTTTTCACTTTCCACTAAATACGCGAGAGTTTCTCTGCAAGATAAATTTGTAATGGGAAAATCCGCTGTAGAAACGGTAGGCCGGATAAAGCCAAACGGATCAGTAGCTCAAAGAACCAATCATCGATGTGGAAAAAAGTTACTTCAATGGCAGACTAGCGATGTGACCTACATTTTATTATATATATATTATATATATATATATATATATTTTTATTTATACACATTTTCAATACTACCTCATAATATGTATTTTACTTTCGAAGTTTATTAATTTAAGAAGTATATTAAAAAATATTAATATATCTATATTATATTTTTTTTTGATTGCATGCATTGATACATTAAAATATTGAAAAATAAAATTTCAGTATGTCCGGGGAATAAAATACAAGAAAACCATCAGAACTTCAAAAACAATGATGTAATATTATGTATACTTAGTTGTAAAATTAAGTTAGTTGGCTGGCTAAATGGAGTGACGATTTGCACAAGGCGGCTGGCAGCAACTGGATTCGTGTAGCCGAAGATCGGACTAAGCGGCGCGGCGGCGCGTCCTGTGAGAGATCTATGTCCAGCAGTGATGATGATGATGTTAAATAAGTATATAAATCAAATTAATAATTATACAAATAAAATAAAACAGCTTGATAGCTATCAACTCATTCCCAGGGGTTATTGTCTGTCACCCATAAATGTTTAATACTATGAAAACCTTTTTTTATATACTTTGTTTAAATTTTTTTAAATGGCGCTAAGAATACACAAATTGTAGATTTTCTAGATTTTTTTTCTGTAAAAGTATACTTTCACCTATGAATAAATTACTGACGTTGTAGATTCGAGTAACTGATCTCCTCTTGCGTTCCTACTATTTACTGAATGTATATCACTTTTTTTTAAGTACTTGCATGACATTTTCGTAAATGTATTGAGAGGCCAAAGTTAATGATATTATCTTTGCTTAAATTTTTGTCTATGACACTAATTGGATTTTTAAACAAAGAACTGAATGCCTACGACCACAACGTAATTATATGAATGTTTTTCTTTTTAAATAGGATAAAGTTGAGAAACGAGCACACAGTCCACCACAGGTAAGAGGTTGCCGTGGCCCATAGACATCTACATCTATCTTCGATTACAAATCAGAATGCAGATGCGTTTTCACCTGTGATGACTAAGACGAAATGCCTCGTTTCCAGTAAAAAGGGTCTCCGGTTCTCTACGCTCACCATACGAAACACAGCCGCGTTAAGCTGCTATTTTACATATTTTTATATATTATGTGTGAGCGTGTCCTTCCCCGGTCAAGCCGACCCATTCGTGCTATAACTATAATACTAATTGCTGCAGCATGGCTCTATCATGTATGAATATTTTTTAAATAGTTGTAATTATTTTTAACTGGCGATCCGCACCGGTTTCGCAGGGGTGATTTCTGGATCTCGGCAACAGCGCCACCTACCGGATCCCAATGAGAATCTAAACCATCTATGGACCCATTCAACACACACAAAAAATTTCATCAAAATCGATCGAGCCGTTTTTGAGTGAGCAAGACTAACGGACAGCAATTAATTTTTATATATAGAGAGATTTTGATATTAAGACAAAAGAAGTCCATAAAATCCTTTAACAGCTGTTATTATTTGCCTTAAAATAGACTTTTTCTAAACATCTTTTAAGTAAAATATCTCAGACGTGATCGGGGATGGGATCAAGGTAATGTTGCGCATCTTCTGCGGTTCGCTGGGCAAATCGCACGCATTTATACACTTTCTGCCACACTTCACTGCACGGACTAAAACACTACCGTTACACGCATGTGCTCTACGAACATGAAAATAAGGTGATAGTAAAATTAATTACATAGTAACGAAGAATAAACCGTATTTGATGGTATACGAATTCCAATTTCTATCGAATGAAATATGTTAAATAATATAAATATATATTATATATACTCATGGATGGTGACTCGTATGGCACGGGTACTACTAGCGCTCACTGTATATTCCACTGTATAATTCGCGAGCAACCCCAAAACCCTCTTGCTCTAAACCCTCTCGGAAATGAGAAGCAGCTTTTTACTTTACTTACACAATATTCTGTAAAAAAAAGATTTATAAAATGAATACATGCATCGAAAAGCATTACAACATAATAAAAAACAAAAGTTGAGCTCATTCATTCAAAAATATTGCGTATCATCACACTGTTATTCTCGCGTCTGTGTTGCCCGGCCACACCATGACACATGATAAGAGTGAAAGGCTTTCACAAAAACGCGTCGAAAGTGCCTAACACAAGGCACATGAATAATTTACCAGAAAAATCTCTACGATTTCACGCCAACTTGATTCCGAATGCACTGTGGTTTCTATTCTGTAATTCATTTACACCCATTCAATTCAAGTTCGCTATAAGATCTGCAGGAGGCCATCTCTCTCACACGTATTTATTTGTTCAATCGATATACATTTGACACAGTCTTTATAAATCGTAAGTTTATATTTGTTATCCATTAATTTAATTAGATTAATCGAAGAAACAAATCTTTAAAAAGACAAAGTCGTTTATCTAAAAAATAAACGATACCGCAAGGTTGTGTCTGATGACAATTATTTTCTGCAAATCTGCAAATATCATGAATGTAAGAACATTGTTAGATAGTTTCAACATTGCGAAGAGGATGTTGTACAAAGTAGAGTTGTATTTGTGTGAGTGTTGAAGCTAAATCTCATTTCGAAAGATAGCCTTGACAGTGGATGTAGACAGATGGCATCGACGGACGGAAGGTGAATGTGGTGGGATGTGTGTCACGCGGCCGACCTTGACTTCCCCCTCATCCCCCTCCTCAACACCACAGCGAATCGAAACGGTATCTACAATGCACTTACGTATATGGGATATCTCGCAATAATTATGTTATTTTTAGTAAGAAAAAAAACACAAAAAATCTATCGTTAAAATTTATAAACGCACATCAAAAGGTCATTTAAAATGCATTTGTAGATGCAAAGTCATAGAAATATTTTACATCCAACCTCTAATCGTATTTCACTCTTACTCATCAAGATGATATTTAGGATTTATTAGAATATTCAACAATAAATATGAATTGATATTACGACGATCACGATATATTCGAATTAAAGTTGATCGATTATTTCGTATTGAGTGAGTGGCCGTGCCGACGGAATTGCGAAACGAGCAAGTATGTTGGCGATTAGTGGTCAACGAGTGGGCCATCGTTTCAACACACCTGACTCGATATAGAGACGTGTGCCGGTAAAGATCTGGTTTTTCCGAAATAACTACAAGCCATTCAATATTCAAGTATATATCAAGTGCACCACGACAGTGAAAATGCGAGATCTAAAAGAATTTTTGTTACGCAACATAACTTCAAAAGGACTAAAACTAATTTGTTGCTGCAACACACATACCGATGTAGCACATAACTAGTTTCTAATAAAAAATCTAAACGTTAAACGTTACGAACGGATTACGTCGTTTAGTTCTACAGCTTTTTAAATATGAATATGAACTACACTATTTACAACCTACGCTTTTGAACAACCTGCTACTATTTGTAGTAAACTTGTATGTGCTTAACGTATATTGTAGTGTTCTACATTGATAAAAACCCACGAATGTAATGACATACCGTTTCTCAATGAACCAGAAATGAAAATAGACGCAAAAGTGACCTTGGCATGCAGACGCATAATAAAAATGCCACCACGATGACATGATGAAACAGATTGCGACAGAAATCAGCTAAATTTTATTTCCCAGATGACATTTAAGGAGAAAAATCAAGAATTATAGATTATCTTTGTTCGCATCTTTGAAAATGTGAACAGCAGCTAAAGATTAAGTTAGAATGTAAATGAAATTGTAAAACTAAGCCGAGTATTTATATATGAATGAATTTTTCGTTTGTACAGTACTTCTAATTCAGTTTTTCTTTTATTTCATATTCTGTAAAACATCAAATTAATAATGTAATATAAACACATCTACGAGTACGAGCATCGTATATAACGAAGCGTTATTGTAAAAACTTAGTCCCATGGAAATGATTCTATGGCTATGGGGTTATTTCACGCAAAACTATGGTCTGAAACAAAAAAAAAACTAGGTAAATGAAATTTCAGGCCGCGAGAAAATTAGTCAGACAATAAGATTCATTACAGCCCTTCACAAGTCTAATATTGAACATAAGCCTCCCTAAGGAATACCACAAAGCACGGCCCTGAGCCACCTGTATCAATCAACTTCCTGCATGTCTTGCCAAGTCGTCACTCCATCTAGTGGGGGGGCCGCCCTACAATTCGCCTGCCAATACGAGGCTGCCACTCGAAAACCTCTCTTTCCCGCCAGTTGTAAGCTCTTCGAGCTATATGGCCGGCCACTTTGGCTTAATAATTTCTTGGGCTATGCCGTTTACTCTGGTTCTATTGCGGATTGTCATTTTTACGTTTATCACGCAGAGAAACTCCGAGAATAGCTCTCTTCATAGCTCGCTGAGCGACCTTGAGCTTTCTTATACGTCCAGTAGTGAAGGACTACGTCTCAAACGCATGTCATCACTGGCAACACGCACTGGTTGTACAATCTTGTTTTCATGTTTTGAGGTATAAGTAGTAGATACCTGGGAGACAGTGTGTATATATATGAAAACGGACGAACTTTTTGAACCACTTAAGACGCTCAGTAAGGACGAATGAATTTAATAGTAAATATATATATATATATATATATATTTATTTAATCACATAATAATTATAGTTCTTATGTTCCGCACGCACTAGTTTCGGTAATCAGTCGTTCAAGTCGGTCTACCGCGCGGCAACTCGCCCCACAAAGTACTGTTATATCAACCAGTTTAACTTTACACTCTATTTTATACACGGCTCAGGTGGGTCAACAGAGGAAAGTGTTGTACGAATTTTGGTTTCGACGATACGGTAAATTTTGCGGCGGAATGCCAAAGGAAAGTAATAGCTTAACCTTGTCTTCAGTGTTTGGGTAAATTTGCAAAGTACATCCTATTAATATTTACTTGATCTAATTGATAATGCGAAATTGCCTCAAGCTTTCAGTAGAGATTGCACTCGCTAAAGTAAACCTTGGAAAGCAATAACTCCCCTTCCGTAAAAAAATTCAGGAGATAATAAAAGGAATCTATAAACTATAATCAACTCAATATAAGTCAATATATTCTGTACACGAAGGTGTGTAATAATATGATCTTTTTATATACAAATACGTCATATCTAACACAAAAGTGACAGGCATGATATGAAGTTTTTCTTATTTAATAATTTTAATTAAAATTTACAATAACTTCTTTATATTCATATGAATGTCTCATTGATTTAAATAGATATAATAAATATTTCATGAATGTCTATATATAAAAATCAATTGCTGTCCGTTAGTCTCGCTAAAACTAAAAACTGGATCGACCCATTCTGATGATTTTTTTTTGTGTTTGAATGGTTTATATTCATAATTGGACCCGGTAGGTGACGCAATTGTCGAGATCCAGAAATCACCCGTGTGATGCCGGGGCGGATCGCTAGTCGTCAATAAATGTTAATTTAACAATCTTTTGATGTTTATTGAGTAGAGTTATTACTCATTAAAATAATAAATAAATAACAATTTAGCACTCATTTCAGTGCAGTTCCAGATCTGCTAAAAATATGTTTCACTCATTTTAAATTTTTAATATTTTGAATATTCTTCATATAAAAGACATCAACGTGTATTCATGTCTAGTATTGAAACGAGTACCTCTAATATCCGAAGTACTAAACATATAATTTATTGGTCTCGTAATATAACATTTTTACTGATACACCCTTATTTACAGAATAATGTATGTCAAAAGTATCTTCTTAGTTGCGGCACCGCAGTCTTCGCGAATTTTAACATTTGCTGTCAAATTCCACGTAACATTTTAGTTCGTATATTTTCCACGTTTTTACGTTTTCTTTATCAAAACAGTCTTTTAACATACTTTTTGTGATATGATGGAATAACTGTAATTTGCCTTGTAAAAACTGTTAGGTCTAGCGTATGTGGATTATGACAAGCCTTCGACCCAGTCGACATTTGAGCGACACTACAGTCCATTCAGTGGTTCCAGACTGAGCGTTGTCGTTTACGAAGACGCAGCGTAGGTCAGCACAGCTTGAACTGTCTGACACGGTAATATTTGAACTGCGTATAACGAACAATGAACTGTCGCAGAACCTGCAGATTAAGTAAAATGACAACCTCTTTGTATAATATATTATAAACTTGTGCTTGACATTAGAATGTAGATTGCTTTTAATTTTATCAATAAGACAATGAAATAAATAATATTTCATAACATTTCAATTAATTTTTAGAGCGACAGTAACCTAATGAATAGAGTACGAACTACAAACTTCAAAAGCAAAAACATTTTAAACTAAGTTTGAGAGTTCAACGGCCGGCAACATAATTAATATTAATAGAAAATTATTTTATCGAAAAATACTTTAAAGATTTCTACACATAAACCTACTGCGCCGTAAAACTAGTCGTCACTTTGACTGAAATATTAAATATTTCTATATAGCTAAGTAAGAATATTACGACCCAAATTTATAATAATGAAAAGTAATAATAAAAATAACATACTTTTACAAGCCTGACATAAATGGAATTATTTTCTGTTAAATGTTTTCAATTAACATATAACATAGAAAAAAACTATTGGTAAATCCAATTGTACATGCCTTAAGCGCATTAAAAAAATTACGTATAACATAATTATACGTAAATTTTTAAGTAAGTTAGTTACACACAAGTTTTCACTAAAACTTTATAATTATTACTATACATCAAATTTTCCGATAATCTCATGTCAAATTTCAATTTAAAAAAGCTTGGAAAATCCAAAAGTTCATGACTCATAATGCTCATATGATCGTGAAAAAAATTAAAAAAGTACATTGTAGTTCTATTCGTCTAAGAGTTCCTGTAGCAGTAACCGTAATACACCTTCAAGTCACTCCATCAAGTCCGGAGGTAAGGTCTATTAATAACTAAAAAAACGAACCCAAACTCGGGACACCTAGTTCTCCTCGTCGAGGAGTTCCAGTAGTTATCATCAAAGTACATATTTAGATCACTCTATCAAGTCCAGCGGTAAGGTCTCATCATAACTAACAAAACGAGACCAAACTCGGCCCACCTAGCTCTACACTTCGAGGAGTTCCAGTAGCATTAACCGAAGTATACCTTCAGGTCATTCTATCAAGTCCGGAAGTAAGGTCTCATCATAACTAACAAAACGAGGCCAAACTCGGCACACATAGTTCTACTCTTCGAGGAGTTCCATTAGCAGTCATCAAAGTACATCTTTAGGTCACTCTATCAAGTCCAGAGGTAAGGTCTCATCATAACTAACAAAACGAGGCCAAACTCGCCCCAGCTAGTTCTCCTCTTTGAGGAGTTCCAGTAGCATTCACGGAAGTATACCTTCAGGTCATTCTATCAAGTCCGAAGATAAGGTCTCATCGTAACTAACAAAACGAAGCCAAACTCGGCAGACCTAGTTCTACTCTTCGAGGAGATCCAGTAGCATTCACCGAAGTACACTTTCAGATTATTCCATAAAGTCCAAGACGTATCATCATCATCATTACATTCCTTCACAAGTCCACTGCTGAACATAGGCCTCCTTCAAGGAATGCCACAAAGCACTGTCACGAGCCCCCTGCATCCATTGATTTCCTGCATGTCTTACCAGGTCTTCACTCCATCTAGTGGGGGGACGCCCTACACTTCGCCTGCCGGTACGTATAAGTATATTTATATAGAAATCCTACGTACGTTTAGCGACAAAATATATATCAATAAAAATCAGTGAATATAAAAATAATAACCTTGCTCAAGTATGTATCAAATTTGGTTTTTGAAATATTTTGTATTTCTACAGCGATCGGTATTTTTGCTGTCTATTACCGCTGTTGTAAGCAAACGATACAGCAATCCACTCACGACAGCGGCCGAGCGCGTAGCAAGGCAGAGCAAAATGTATTTAGTAAAATAAATTAATACAAGGCTGCTAAAACACCGAAAATTTCGAGATATCGCAGCAGAAAGAAATTAATTATAACTAAACAAAACAAAATTAAACTGCCATTTACATTCCATGGCTTCCCACATGATAGATGAAGATATTAAAAAATATGAGTTAACAATTGACATTTTGAAAAGTTATTGTGTTTACGACTCCATGCGGACTTGATAAATCTACACCGTAAGCCACAAAAACCACTTTTTTATGTAAAAATAGCAATTAATCGATTTAAAAAAAAATTAATAAGTTCAACAATCATTTATCTTTCTGACAATGTGTTTTTATATATTTTTATATGTGCAATATGATTGTTAGATACGATTTTATGTGACAAAACGTTGGAATCTTGATTTTTAGGAGCCAGTAGAACATACCTACGCGCTTTGCGCATAATAGATCGAGAGATGGTGACAGAAAATAGTCTCCCATTTTCTCCTGCATGCCTTTTTAAGAATTGATAACTAACCCTAAAATATGAAAGATTACGAGCCCTTGCGCGCTTGCACGTCATAAAGAAAATAGCTTCTCTTTGTGTAAAGAATTTTAGTATTTTTCCGTGATATTACATTGCATGCCTTTGTAATATAACGTAGTTGGAACAAATTTAAGCTATAATAATTGATGGCATGCAATTCGCAACGAACGACGGGGCTCAAAGGGTGACGTAGAAATGTAAAAAAAAAACAATTCCGTGTTTACAAATTGCATGCCGTTGTAAAAAATTAGTTTTTTTTTAACTCAAAAATACTCTACAAAAATTGGCATGCACCCCTCGTATGACCAAGGGTGGAAAATATTAGGAAAATGTTCTGAAAATTCAATACAACTTTTCGTGATTTCAAACTGCATGCCATTTGAACAATACTTAATTTTTATAATTTATTGACGTTAGCAAATTTGGCATGCACAACAGGAAGTTGTAAAGTAGTGGCATGCAAGACGAAAATTGCAAAAAACGCTGATATAATTTCCGTGACTTTATTTTGCATGCCATTCAATATTTCATTAAAAAACATTTTTTAAGTTGATAAAAAATGGCATATAAAATGCATATTACACAAGCCTGACATAAAAAACTTGTGCAAAACTAAAATTAATTTTTTTTTAACGAAAATATAAATAAGGAACATTTCCATTTTTTTTGCATGCCTTTTTGTACATTGTCTGTAAATATTATTTTAAACTTCAATAACAAATGGCATGCATGTTTATTGATAAAAAATTACTTAAATAAACAAAAAAACCGCTGCCAATACATTGGTATGTGGCTTTATTGTTTCTTCAAACTAAGTTATTGTTTCTATTATTAAGTACTCGGGTTTACTTTATTAAATAACTGAAATATTTTATATAGTAAATTGTCAAAAAGGCACGTAAAATAAAAAATTGTTTTTTTTGGTGATTGTGAAATGCTTGTAATTTTTTTTGAAACTTTCATTATTATTTAATACGCATGCCATTTTCGATATATACTTAAAATAATATGTTTTTATCAAATGCAAAACGGCATGCGAATTAAAAACACGAAATGTTTCATATATTTTATGAAACTTTCATTATTGTTTAAAATACGATCGTGTTATTTAATACGCATGCCATTTTCGGTATATAACAATAATATGTTTTTATGAAATACAAAACGGCATGCAAATAAAAAACGCGGAAATGTTTATTTAATTTTTTGCAACTTTTGTTATTATTTATAATATAATGATCATGTGCAACATGCATGCCATTTGTATTTCAGAATTATTTGGTCATAAAATTAATATTTATCTTTATTAGAAGTAGTTTGAAATCACGGAAAATTTGTATTGAATTTTCACAACATTTTCCTAATATTTTTCACCCTTGGCCATACGATGGGTGCATACCAATTTTCGTAGAGTACTTTTGAGATAAAAAGAAAACTATTTTTTTACAACGGCATGCAATTTGTAAACACGGAAATGTTCTATTTATTTTTTCATTTCTACGTAACCCTTTGAGCCCCGTCGGCCGTTGCGAATTGCATGCCATCAATTATTATAGCTTAAATTTGTTCCAAACACGTTATATTACAAAGGCATGCAATATAATGTTACGGAAAAATACTAAAATTCTTTACACAAAGAGAAGCCATTTTCTTTATGACGTGCAAGCGCGCAAGGGCTCGTAACCCCTCTTTCATCATCATACTCGTATTTTAGGGTTAGTTATCAATTCTTATAAAGAAATGCAGGAGAAAATGGGAGACTATTTTCTGTCACCATCTCCACATCTATAAGGCATGCAATAATTCCAAGCTGATTCGGCCATGTAGTGGCGATTTCCTGTGGGTATCATAAAAGGCGACAGAGGGAAAATTATACAGTAAAAAGGCAAATTTTCAATTTAAATAAATATTCTTTGAAATATGCTAAGAAAATATATTGAAATCAGTTTTAGACAGTTGCTAATACTCCTCAGGTGAGTATATTTTAACACAAAACTGTTTCGACCCCTCAGTCGAAGAATTCGTACATATATATAGAGTAGCTTTTTGATTAGGTTGTAGATTGTTACGAGACATTCTCGTAACGAGCCTCCCACCCAAACGATAGTAGGCGTGGCTCGGTCACCCATACTTGTATGTGACATTTATAATATACAAGGAAAATAAAAATGGACAGGGCTGCCGCCCTTTTTTTATAAGCCTTCATGACAGTTGGCGTTACATAAGTGTTAATTCCATAATGCCGAATTCTCCAAATCATGTGGACCGATATGAAACAATATCGCAAAATTAAGGGTGAATTACCGACGATTGAGATATGAAAATTTGACACGAACTAGATGCAAATGATCGCGATGACTTTAAAAGTATGTGGTATAATGATTTTTTTTTCTGGTCATACGATAGTAAAGGTATTAATTAAATAATTGTAGTATGTATGAAGATATAAAAATATAATGTAAATCCAGGTATATTTATCAACATCGACGCTAAAGCGGTTAAAGGTAGTCCAATCCCCTCTTCTACCTATACGGCCAGAGGTGAAAGCCAAAGCATCGATGACCGTCCTTCACAGCAGGTACAAGACTATCCGCCGACGTGCTTTACGAATTATTGTTAATCACAACCATTTTATAGTCTTTAACAATTTACCAAATGTGATCTAAGAATTTATGCCTTTGTGGAATATATTTTTAAACCTTTAACTTTTTAAATAACGCCTACTGTATTAATTTATATTTTACATATTATCAATTAGTTTATAGCCAAGAAAACAAGAAATCCTCTCAGAAATGATGGGAGACCTGTGCCCAGCAACGGGACGTATATAGGCTGTAACTTTAAGTAAACAAGAGATAAAAGAGACACCTTGATTATGTAAATAAATATTTTGGTTTGCGAACATGGACATCAGACAATTTCAAAAGGTAAAGTCGGCCAACAAAACGATGGATTCGCTTCACTGAGTATTGATAAAATTTAACCTTATTTACGGGATAAGGTGAAATTTTATCAATAGTTAGTGTAACAGACGCAAACAAAACAATAATGTATCGGTAAAGATATAATATTCCAGACGCGTACAGTTCAATTAAAACACGGTATTCCACGGCATAGCAGTCCGATGAACAATAAGTTCGCGACATATTCTGAACAATGGTTGCAGGTACGATAGGAATCGCCAATACGTTGCTTACGTTATCGACTCATCCTTGACAACCTCGTCTATTGTAACATATATTTATTTAAATCGTGCAAAAATCAACAGGGCACAGTTCGTTGACCAGGTTTTTCGCCGCCTTATGTTACGTAATGACTTCCATATTTAATATTTCTAAGTATTTATATATTAATTTTCATCACGTATTTCCGTAACGACCGTGTTCAAATAGAGTCAAATCTGTGCATAGAAACACTCGTAAAGGCGGTTATAATCAAACAGACACGCCCTAATATCATGGAATCCCAAAGTTTACACACCTACACATATGGCGGATTTAAATAGCAAGCGCTTAAAAATCAACATGTAGCTGTGACATAACTCAAATACAGGTTATTAGAACTTTGGCTCGTGTGAGGGTTGACAGGCAACATCCGCAAAGTAAATATAACGCGAGTTTAGATTTCTATTATAATTCGGTTTTGTTATATGGCGAGGTAAAATCACGAAATTTATATATCAATATCAGCTTTACGTACGAGTAGGAATATGATTTTGGATTGTCTCATTAAAACAAACCGCTGACCAGGGACGAGATGCATTACGCCTGTATACAAAGATTGATAATTTGCGTGCCTTGCATAAAGATTACAACAAATTCCTTCAAATTAAGGAGGCTTGCTTCTATTAATACACTATGCAGGATCCGATGATAATGAATGCCATAATAAATTGATTCAGTTTATAACATAAAAATATAAATGTTCGTTCGTTCAAAATCTTAAATCCGTTTATTCACTGAATGCTTTTAAATTTAAACACAACGTTGCATTCGAGTCCGCGTGTGTTTTATATGCTTTTCAAAAATATTTTGAGCCCTAGAAACGAGTGGCAGAGTATAGTTTAAACTAAAATAAAAATGGTCATTGATAATACCTCAAATTTTGACTTCATATTTCAAACCTTGTATATTTAAGGTATCTTTTGTAAAACAGAACTTCCAAAAAACATTCAAGAACTTTTTTAATGTCAGAATATATATAATTGTAACCAGCAGTAATAAACTTTTTTAGTTCAAGTCAGAAAGTTCTGGACCTTACTACAGGCTATAACTTTAACTTTTAGCGAGGTGTCACGTCGCGCGGCTTGGACACGTGAATACGCAGGGCACAGCTAGTCACATTATAAAGCAGCAATTGATTCATAAACGTTTCACCTTCATGGCTAAGATCACATCGGCGAGCGATTTAAGACGCATTCGTGCTGGGCGTTTTGTTTTTGTGACGGACAACCAGCAACGCGAGAAGCGTACAAGTTGCGTTAATAAACCTAGCCAGATTCCACTGCAGTACGTTCGGTTCTAATGGAGCTCGATGTCTCTACGCATATTCGATCTCCTTTGTTCAAGTTTGTTTCTATTCAAATTAGACTCAAGCTAGAGAATAACAATGAATTGTTTCTTTTGGGATTTTTGTATGACTTAAAAATCGTTGCTTAATTGATTAGTGTTACATTAAAATGTTTCATAAATATAAAAAGGTAATTATATATCTAGTTATAGCTAGACATATGGCTAGCCATATGTCTTACCTTTTTGTCGTTAGGCTTCTCAAAATCTTTATGTGATGTTCAGATTGATTCATAATCCCGACGACCCAGTACGTTGTTTGTACCGGATTTGGCCCCCTTCTTGACCGAGTTCAAAAACTAGATTTGATTTTTATTTAATGTGTGTCCACATATTTCTTGAAAACAGTTGGGCCGATTTAAATGATTTTTTATTAAATGAGTTATGCTTCAGAGGTGGTCCTATATAAATTTAAAATAATGTAGACCGATGTATGGGAAAACGTTATATCCACTGCAAAGGTAAGTTTGTTCTGCAACAGACTTATTCCTTAGACCTATGATCGGTGATTACCTTGCCTATAATTACTGAATTTCAGTTAGTTAATGATTTTGGTGAAAGTAATTACTTACATATTATTATTTTTATAGGATAGGGTGACAAACGAGCACACAGTCCACCTGATGGTAAGTGGTTACTGTGACCCATAAAAATCTACATCTATCCTCAATAAAGACTCAAGATGCAGATGCGTTGTCACCCGTGAGGACTAAGATGGAATGCCTCTTTGCCAGTAAAAAGGGTCTCTGGTTCTCTACACTCACCATACGAAACACAGCAGCGTTAAGCTGCTATTTTACGCTGGTTTTCTGTGAGAACGTGGTCCTTCCCCGGTCGGGCCGACCCATTCGTGCTACAACTATACTACTAATATTGCTACAGCATGGCTCTACCACGTAAAAACATATCTAACTGCTTACACTGTCATGCGTACCTATTGTATATAAATTTATATTATGTTTGTTAATTTAAGTCATTCGTGACCAATGATCGTGATTCCCAGGATGCATGAACTATTTAAATAACATAATTTAGTTTATTCGGAACCCTCACGGCACGAGTTTTCACTCTAGTCCTGTTTTTTAAGTTCACAACCTAACCACCTTGCTAAATTTTAGGGTAGTGTACATGAGGCTCAAAGTGAATTTTGGTTAAACAAAACACATGTATTCCCAATTCAAAAAACCAAGAAAACGGTCGCCAGTATGAAATAAATAATAGTGACCCCGATCGTATATTGTGTCAGGTCTTACGAAAACCGCCTTGACAAACCTAATAGATGAAATAGCTTTAACAAATATATTTATTTAAACAGGGATTTATTACACAATGATCGTGTCTTCAACGTTATTCTACTAGCGGGTACTACTAATGGGATGGTATTCTATTTACATGACAGACAATGCTACATTAACTACTGTATACAATACAATACTACTATATTGTTGGAATTTAACTAACCACGTTGCCTCTTTAGTTTTTTTTTCTTTTTATATAACTTTAGCATACACTAGGATTTTTCCTGTATCGTGGGGACAGTTTAATAAATTGCACAAAGACAAACATCCAGACCCAGAACAAGTTGACGGCTCCGTGGCGCAGTGGCTTAGCAATGAGTTGCTGCGCTGGGGGTCGCGGGTTCGAATCCCGCACGGAACAAGTATTTGTATGACCTGCAAATAATTGTCCCGGGTCTGGATGTTTGTCCTTGTGCAATTTGTGTCTATAAACTGCCTCCGCGATACAGGAGAAAATCCTAGTGTGGGGGTAACGTTTTTAAAAGAAAAAAAAAGTATCTACATGTCAAATAAATAATTGCTTTGAGGGATTGATGGATGCAGGGGGCTCAGGACCCTGCTTTGCAGAATTCTTTGGGGGAGGTCTATGTTCAGCTTTGGACTTGTGAAGGGCTGTAATGAATGAACGAACGAATGAATGAATGAGGGATTCGAAAATATTGATTAATATTATTATATATATGGTTATTTACGAACTAACAATTTCTTTATATATACAGTTTCACTCATACTTTTTTCAATTCTTTATTTCCGGGCACTTTTCTACAACACAAAAACCGGTTGATAATTATTTCGTTAATTTCATTCCATTTTTCGAATGTTCGTTATATATAACGAATATTCGAAAAATATATAACAGGACAGGTAACAAAGACATGTTCATGTATACACGTCTTTGTTGCCTATATCATAAGAACAAATGAAATTGAAATTAAAGTGTTCCGCTCTGAAGATTATAAATAGAATATAATTATAGGTTGTGAAGCATTCCAACTTAGTCTTAAGAGGTGACAACGCATCTGTAGTAACGCATTCTTTGTAGTAAGTTGGCTACAGGTGTCCATGGACTACAATAGCCACTTACCGTCAGGTGGACTGTGGATGGACTTTTGTTATTTCAGTTTTGTAAAAAAAAATCTAAGAAAAATACGAGATTTAAATTTAAATGTAACTATTTAACACTACATTAAATTTATTACCTTGAGCTAGTGATAGTCCACTCAAGTGTCAATAAATTTACTTTAAGAAACCACTTCATAAAGTAAAAAAAAATATTTAAATTACACTATATTATTTTCACGCAATTAATTAGCTGCTGAAGTCGAAATTATTTTATTCCAGCCGGTTTTTACTTTTTTTAAGTTAAATAATGTAGAATGAAAAAATTGTTGAAGCGTCGATAATAATCGAGATAGTACCATTAATCAGAGAAATCGTAAGTCGTTTTAGGGCTATAAGTTATCCAGAGCACAAGGAAATATAAATTGAGGTAGTATCAAAAACGTTGTTGTAGTGTGAGGTCGAAAAAACTTTCACCGGGGGGTCGCCCAGCTTTCGGCCGTCGCCTCGCAGGCATCTCGGGCCTCACCACCACACTCACACGTTGCTGTTTACAAACGTACAATCGGTGATTCAACAAAAATCCTCAAACATGCCATTTGCTTTCTTATTTTAAATAATTTACGAGCTACTTTGGCCTGAACTTTAAACAGCATGAAACGTCAATACATCCATAATAAGCGTTAAAATAGCTCCGTCTCGTTTCCACGAACGTACGAGAGAAAGGTTGTGTATCTTATATTGTTAAGTATGAGCGATACGGACTACTTCTCACAGATTGTATTAATCTTTTATTTTCATAAGTAGAGCAAGAACCTGTTCCTGACTCAATGACCTAATTATTTTTTTTCAAACTTAAATGATGATTATTCAATATTAATACGAGCTCTATTGAATAGAGCTCGTATTAACATTTTTCATTTATTTATCCTTCTTCTTCGTAACCAGCCCGTCAAAGACCACTGCTGGACATGAGCCTCTCCCGCTGTACAGATGCCTTTGTCGTCGTGCTTGGCAGGCGATTTGACGATCGAACTACCAGACGTTTTGCACCAACACACTTATTATACAAATATTAATAGAAATTGAACATCGGAAAATGTCATTGGTTTTTTAGTATACAGAGTATAACATTCGAGAGGTGCTTGTGCAATTGATGTGCCGAAAAAAATCATAAGCACATTTTGCCGTTAAAGCAGGATAATATAGTGGACATGCACGCATGATTTTTCCATACAAAACGCTTTAATTATAATTGAATTAATTAATAAGTAATAATTTAATGATAATAAGTGGATATTCTTTCGGATCCACTACACGGCCAGCAATATATTTATTTATTTGTTACGTTTATCAAATGCAATCATTTATGATTTGAAGTAAAGAGAAACATTTTTACCATAGTGAACTACTCCTTCTGTCCGAGAACAAAATAAGAAATTGCACTAATCAAATAAATCAATATTTACCTTACAAATGGACAAAGTACGTGCGTGGATACAGACTTAACTTTATAAACATGAACATTGATTGCTAAAGTGTACATAAGCAGCTGAAGCCTGAACTTTAACATAGCTTTTATATCAGATTTAAGTTTCATCAAACTATTACGGTAGCGCTTACGTCCGGTGAGTGTGCCGAGGCGACGAAGACATTCCATTGACTAAAATGTGTTACATCAGCCAGCGTGACTCCAAACACTGACTAACAACACTGGGCATTTAAACTACTTGATCTTAACCTAGATATCCATAGTCCGTTAAAGCGTTGTGACTAACGTTATTGTAACTCAATAAGGCAAATAAAAAGAGTTTTCATACAACATTAATAGGATTAATAGTTTTTGTATATTCACAACTTTCATAAATTTTACCGGCCAATGTCATTGTGACGTACGTTGATTACCTATTTATAATTAACTGGCCGACTTAAAAAAAGGAGGAACCTCTCGATTCGAATGCATTATTTTTGTATGCGACATCTTTGTTAATTATTTATTTTTATATATTTTTATTCAATAGGTCAATTCAGGAATATAAATTGACATTATCAGTTTTATAAAAAAAATAAAAAAATTCACCCCTAAGGCTGGAAAAATATTTAATGCAACTATTTAAATGACATTCTAGACTTTGAGCTTGTGAAATTTATAAGTTCATTTAAAAGCGTCAAAAATTAAACTTTTCATAAAAGTAAAAGCAAAATTCAAATAACAATTCGGGGTTTTAATACTTCGATACACTATGTCTTGGATACCTAGTTTAGAATCTATTATGTGGATGTTATTTCATTCTTTTTAGTTTCATCTGAAAACTATTCATCAGTTGAACAGAAAAATAAACATGAAAATTTTACACTTAGATGAACGATACATTATTATACATTTTATATTCTTCTAAATATCTTTTCAAATATGTAGATAAAATTAAAATAATAATTATAAAATTAATTAACACAAATTAACATTCTAATGCAATGGGATAGCCATGATGTCGCGACTTCTAGGAGCCGAGAGATCGCATAAATAATCCCTGGATGGCGTCAATAAGTATTTATATATTCACCAACAGTGTTTTAAAACAATCACTGGGGTTTACCCACATACAGTGTACTTCAGTAGGTATCTAGATTTATTAGAGGTTATATTGTCGAAAATGTTTCTATGGCATTTTTTTATGGAACAGAAGGTGATGTTGAATGGATGCTTTGGGTCATATACACCAGTAGAAAGGTTTCCGCTTCTCGTCACCCATTCATAAGGAAGACAGCAGAATAATGCTGCTTATTTATGCTGGTATTCTATGCCAGTGTGGTCTTTCCCCAGTCAAGTCGATTAATGTGTTTTTGTTCATAACACTCAGCAGTGTGACTCTACTGCGTCACAACAAGGCCAACTACTTAACTTCCGAAAAGGGCAAATAGAAACTGTTAATATCGATATCAATGGAACCCACGTAGTTATTAGCAGTTAATTCATCAAATCGACATTTTAGATTCTATTCGTCGACGGAATGACTTCATAGAGGAATCATTCCACTGCCGTCCATAACAAAAAGATCTATAAAAAGCATCACCAACCTAACCTTTCGTACACAACATATGATGCCTCATCGATCGTAGTTGACATTACAATAGATTTCAATATCGTTAAATTTTTATAAGGTATGACATAATATATTCAAGTCATGGCCACATTTTCCAATGTATACTGACGATATTACTGCAACTCGGTCTACATATAAATCAATAAGAATGATATTTAATTTAAGGTTTTTCCACGAATTGATAAATTAGACGTTTTAGTTTATATTTAAATATTGACTGTTTGGGTTCTTCCCTTTGAGATTGCAGCTATTTGTTCCGGCTGGCTTAGTTCACAGTACATAATAAAGAAAAAAGTGACTAACACTATGACTGGCAATTGTAATGAAGTAAAGCGAGCAGAAAATTACAAATGAAAACTTATGTAATGCTTGATTTAATAAATGCACAAAATTTATGAAAATTGATTAGAAACCCGTAAAGAATTTGCAAAAAATCTGTCACGCATTTGAAAGTTAGAAGTGTTTCGATTCCGTTTCAATTAACCTTCCTGGTATTATCAGTATGCTAAGCTATTAACTATTATGCGCTAACATTAGCACTGCGTTAATACGCAATGTTAATACAGTGCTGCATATGATGTGCAATGATTACGAAATCAATGAATATAAGATGAAGGTTACCTTTTTATGGTTCCAGAGCACGTTGACGGAGGGCTTCCCGCGGCGGAAGTCACTCTGGTCGATGACGTCATCGTGGATCAGTGACGCCGAGTGGATCATCTCGCTGATCATCGCTACTTGTCGCTGTGATGGCAGCAGTGCGCTATGGGAATAATTATTGTATTACAAAATAAGATATGATAGTAGGTTACATAGGTCTTATAGTGTTTCAATCCGATAACCACAATATATTTGTTTGTACACACATTAATGGTAAAACCTAGTCCAGAACCTTTATCTAGTCCCAAGCAACTGATTTTTTTAAAGGATAAGATAAAAAAACAACTTGTAAGGCTTCGACCATTATAAACTATGTCACACATTTCGTTTCACGTATATATTATTTATGTTGACATCTTAAAATTTTGTTAAACTTTTTTTGTGAAATTAAACTATGCATATTAATATAAAAATAAAACTATAAAATACAAACAGCGAAAAACTAAAAATTATAAATACATTACATATAGACTAAAGACAAAAATATAACGCTAATCTACCCAAATGTATAGGTAATGAAATCAAAATTAATAATAAAAAATGATTTCGGAGTTATTAATTTACGAGGCAGCAGTAATGTATGTGAATCCAACTCATCGCTTCATTATCATAAGTTGGCACACCTCATCCCTTATATAAGAGGATACTACTAGACGGAAATGAAGCGAAGTGTACTCGCATAGATTAGAGCGAGGATTATGAGTGATGTAGCTACGAGTATGCAAAATAAGAAACAGAACTGCGTAGACGACAAACTAATTAATTGTATATAATTTTAATTTAACTATTTAGACTACATTCTAGTGGATATGTTAACAGTTTGTAACGTACGCCACGTTACAGACTGTTAACATATCCACTAGAATGTAGTCTAAATAGTTAAATTAAACTTTACATCCCCTATTTTTCACACCCACGAGGTAAAACCTGTGTAATAAAAAGATAATCATTAAAATCAGTTTACAGTTGTAGAAGATATTGTGTAAAATGTATACAAAAAGTATAGTCTAATTGAAAACCTCCTCTTTTTTAAAACGGCTAAAGAATACGATTTAAGGTTTGTAAATAGATGTGCACATCCCGGAAACAATCATACCATAAACACGTCGACTGATTGTTTAAGCACAGTACTAGTAAGACCTTCAATGCGATTTTGTACCTCTCACTAAAACCTCCTAAACGTCAAACGTCAAAACGAAGCCAACCACATTTCCCACCAGAGTTACACAATCCCACTGCAGGTCCAGCAAAGGACTTAAAAAAGCTGGTGTAGTGATAAAAAAGAATTGTCAAGTTCTGTATAATCAGTAACTTCCATGACCACCGTTTTAGGACTCATTTAGCACTTCGAATTGTACTATTAATAAACATATCACCTAGACGACAATTATTATCAAATCCAACGTATCCTTGACACCTCAGCCTGATGTAGTTCTAATATGCTCAATATTTACAGAATTCATTATTACATAATCAAACTTGCTCAAGATATTTCTAAAATATTTCATAATACGTTTCTGCTTTCAATAAAATTGATTTTAGTCTTTATTGATCCTTAATAACATAGGTCACACTGTATCAGCGTACTCAATCAACCATGGGTCGGATCCAAACATATCTAGACTAGATAGATGCTTAGCCGAGACCAAAGACTAATAAATATTTAATTTATACTTAGTATATTTTCTTTAAGTCGATGTTGAAGAGGAATCTAATTAAAGGTTAAAATAATATGATTGGCTTTGGATCTATTTTTATAGAATAAGAGTTACTTTTTTTCCCACTAGATGGAGTGACGACATGGTAAGATATGCAAGAACACGATGGATGCAGGTGGCTCAGGACCGTGCTTTGTGGCATTCCTTGGGGGAGGCCTATGTTCAGCAATGGACTTGTGAAGTGCTGTAATGATGATAATGATGAAGAGTTACAAACGAGCACAAAGTTCACCTGATGGTAAGTGGATGGTATGGCCCATAGACATCTAAATCTATCTTTGATTAAAAACCAAAATGCAGATGCGTTAACACCCCTGAGGACTAAGATAGAATGCCCCGTTTCCAGTAAAAAGGGTCTCCGGTTCTCTACACTCGTCATACAATCCACACTAGCGTTAAGTTGCTATTTTACGCTAGTATTCCGTGAGAGTGTGATTATTCCCCGGTTGACCCGAGCCATTCGTGCTACAACCACAATATAGCTGCAGAACGGCTCTACCACGTATATAATTGCATATGTTAATAAAGGTATTAGCTTTAATAAATAAATATTTGAGTAAGTAAAAGAGTCTCGAAAATGTATGTTTTTTTTCTACAATAAATAAGTATATTTGCGGAAGCCATTAACAATTATAATTAGTTATGATCGTAAATATTTACTTTATAATCGTAATACATGGTTAAATATTGATAAACCTTGCATATATTCGTTTCTTTTAGAGGTTTAATCTTTGTCGAAACACCTTTAAAAACAAACAAATTGTTATAAAAAAACAGTCGGTTACAGTCGCTTATTATTATATAACTAGCTTTTCCCGCGGCTTTAGCTCATGGACATTTACCAACCAAATTAGTTTTCCAAAATGCGCGATCACCTCGTTGTGTCTGTGAGTATTTTTGGCACAAATGTTTTTCTCACAAGGCTTGTTAATAATATTTTTTAGTGTAAATATAATATAAAATTTATTAATTACTCGGCCACGGTGCCCTATCGGGTCCAGATTTTGTAATTCTCTTTTTGAGAACAAAACCACTTAGGCGCTAAATTTAATGTAAAGTTTGTTTGCAACAAAACTGCAGCACCACGTACCGGATCCTAGCAAAGCTTTGAACCATGGTCTCGACAAATAATAAATATATTGTGTGAGTACAACCTCTAGCGGTGAATTAGTTCAGAAGTTACACGATCACTAACAGACGCAACAACTTTTATATATAAATAATAAAATGACAAGATCGTCAGAATGCGGCTCAAGCAAGCGCCATTTTATTAGCGTGTGTAATGATCGTGTTACTTACAGCTGACACGAGTATACACTCGTATTGTTACCATAAAATGTACTTTTGGCTATTCCAAAGGGGAATTCAAATATGACGACATCACATTTTATCACACTTCATAATTTAAAATTTTGTACAACCGGCTTCAGTTTAAATTATTAAGAATAACTCAAAAACTTTTGGGAAGACCTTGATCAAATTTATATGGGACGACATGAGAAGCACCAGCTTTCAAATAAAAAAAGAATCATCGAAATCGGTTAACCCAGGAAAAATGTTATGAGGTAAAACACATAAAAAACATACAGTCGAATTGAGTACCTCCTCCTTTTTAAAGTCGGTAGAAAATCCGTCTATCATTACCACATTACATTTACCACAAAGGTCGCAAAGGAACAGGGAAACATACATTACATACGAATAAACCAATAATTCTTTGGAGTAATTGGTATACATTACATACGAGTAGTTTATGTAGTATTTTTTAAGGACAGAAATCTAATGCTATTTTTAAATGCACTGAAATTAACTTAAGGTAAAGCCTCCGTATAGAGAATATCGTATTACGTCCAAATTTACGTTCTTGTATTAGTGTCCTGACTGATCGACTGGCAAACTCATCGCTGGAATCATGGAATCACACCATGGAATTGAGGCCTCAGCCCTTAGACTCAAGGAGTGCATTCGGCGGGTCGTGTGGCGTGGTGGCGCATTTCTTATACAAATCAAAAAGTAGTCACTCAGAACACTGTAATACAACAGTATATGTTTGTCATACATGCCCAACGCCCACCTAGCTGCACGCTGTCCGCTGAGAGTTGGCCTTGAGCTTACACGTTTCTACTATACAAGCAAAACTGCAAGAGATGCATTTAGTTATTCATTATAGCCCATTAGAAGTTTACAACTGAGCCTCTCTCTCATAAAGTGTCTCGGAGGGAGAATATTTACCATATTTGCCACGCTTGGCAAGCGGGTTAGCAACCGCAGTTTTTTATTGTTATTAATTTGTGAGGAAGATGCTGCTGCCACTTCCACACGCACGGCTAGTGAATATTCTTACGCCATCAGTACACGGTAAGTGATCAATTGATTCAAGATTCAATAGACTACATCAGTAATAAATAAGAACTCTCAAAATATATGAATAAATGGCTCATCTATATAAATAAAATGAGAGGTTTGCAGTTGTGCGCGCATCACCGAAAAACTACTGGATAGATTTCAAATAGGTTTTCTAAGTTTCATTTCTTAGACACTTGGCCCTTATCTATAAAAAAACTATTGTCATATCTTCATTTAATATACAGTTATTAAAGTTTTAAGAAACAACGATTTTTATATGGGGTTATTCACACAGTATACGTCGCTGGCTCTCGCGTTACTAACTCGGACAATTTATATATTTCAGCTACAAACTGAGCAACGAATAACATTGTTTACAAATAAATTTTGTAAGCAAAGTATATTTTTGTTTGCGATCTTATTAATGATTTTTCCTTCGCACATACGAAAACTTTATTAATATATCAAGCAACGCGGATGAAGTCGCGGATATCAGCTAGTCGGGAATAAATTTAACTGGCATGGTATGGCCGGAGTACTTTTTTTTCGTTAACGATACAGCCTATCAAAAGTCCGCTGCTAAACAAAGGCCTCACCCACAGATTACTTCATACGGGGAATATTTGTTATAGTCACGCGGGTATACAAGCGCAGTTGTTTTTTAATTTTTGGTGTCATTAGGAAGACACTGCTGCTCTTCTCCTGATTTGCTTCCCGCTGTCATCTCTTACGACACCCACGGGTCGATATAGGGTAGTGAATATCAACAAAAATAAAAATATGTAAATATAAAATACGACATACTTGTTAATAAAATAATTATGAAGAAATACAACAACTTATGAAATTGAGTACATTGTTAGTTAGATTTGTTTTTAATTTTCAACCGACTTCAAAACGGAGGAGGTTCTCAAGTCGAATATATGTTTTTTTTTGTATTTGTTTTGTTTTGTTTGTGTTTGCGCTACCATATAAATTTGTGAAAAAAATTCTACTCCTAAGGGTAGCAAATAAATAATTTTCTTTTCTGGCGACTTCCAAAAAGGAGCCGGTACTCAATTCGACTGTATGTATTTTTTTATGTGTGTTACCCCATAACTTTTTACTGGGTGAACCGATTCCGATTTTTTTATTTGAAAGCTGGTACTTCTCGTGTGGTTCCATATGAATTTGATCAAGGTCAGGCCAATAGTTTTTGAGTTATTCTTAATAACTTATATTGAAGTCGGCTGTACAAAATTTCTAATTTTTAATTATTTAGCAATTTGAAATCGGTTTTTAATTTTTTGTAAAGTTATAATTATACATTTACAATTAAAATTACAATTCGTACGACAAACAGAGTAGAACAGCAAGAAAACATGATGTATATTTATTCAATAGGTTTAATTATTCATATCACGTCTACATCACTTCGAATTGTATCAGAAGCACGTGAAAGCAGCCATAGAATAGACAATTTGCAAATCTGCTTCATATATCTTAAGTCTCTACTTTTTACGGACTTTTCCTTGTACAGTTTATTTCAACTCGTGGGAATATTTACTACAGAATTTTAAGTAGTTATAGCTTTAAAAAAATTAATGTAAAATTATGTGTCAATAAAATGTATTTTGGTAACTGTATGACATACATACACGCACACATGCATAATTATGTATATGTATTTCGTCAATAGTATTTCGATCGGCAACCTTTTTAGGTAGGAGCTTTCTTGATGTCGTTAAGGAGCTCCAGAGAAATCAAACCTTAACAGTAAAAGAGCTGCCGATAAAACCGGTGAAGTGAATTTGAACTTTAATCTTTAGATTAGATGAGGAACGAATAACTCTGTCATCATTTGAGGATAGTTATTGAAATTTTTCCTGCAAATAAGGTCTGCACCAGTATAATGAAAATTATTTAAAATAGAATAAAGCATTGACAATATTACATTTAATTGCATACACATAACGTAAATACATATATATTATACACGACTGACTGATTATTTGTGACTCTTCGCTAATAACAGCCTTTGTATGAAACGAAGGACTATTTAAGTGAGCTGTATTTAAGTGTGAGAGTGCAAAAAGAGCCAAAACTAAACGAATCGTTCAAGGCCTATTTGTTAGACATTGAACTCCGACACTTCGGTGTGATGGGCGATTGCAAACCAAAAGCACGAACTTCAAATTGTGCAATAAGTTCATTCAATGCTGCTTTGTGATCGACCTTCGTTTTAAAGTTGCTACTAAACACATTCCGCCGGATTTTTGTAATGTTTTTATTGACTATAATTAACGTTTTATTCTTTCCTATAAGTACAGTTTCATTATTATATACAATGTATTCTATGTAATCAAAGGTTCTATAGAATTTTAGTGTCGAATTTTTTCCGTTTGTTTATCGTTTAATAAAGCAGTAGAATGTAAGCACATATAATGATAGTATATAAAACCATTAAGGATGAAACTTAAGCTATCGAGAGTTTAGAATTTTATAAAAAATATATGTATATTTAATAAAGCGACACGTTGTTATAACTAGGTACCATATATATACCATTTCCCATCCACGTAATATGAGTATATGAAGAGAATAATGAAACACACATTTAATAAAAATAACTAGGTAAATAACTAGAAAATAACTATTTTAGATTGAGTTGTAAGATTGATTTAATAGTTAACATTTTAATTTTATTTCATGAGATAAATATAACATAACGTGAAATTACGAAGTTGATGTAAAAAATATCGCACGTAATTAAAAAGTGACAAAAAGTAGTGATTACTTCGAAATAATACATATTGCTAGAATTAGCTGAAATATATTATCTCGTTGAAACGGAGGAGGTAAATTACGATTAAAAAGAAATTATGTTTCAAAAGCCTGATCGCCCTTATCAGAATATTAAAATGGCATTGTAAATCGATTTTAAATGTTGTGATTAAATCTTACGAAAATATTTCTAAATAAAAATAGTGCCTAATTGTTTTAAAATGGAAAACGGAAAATCCTAATCGCTAGAAAATCATTAATGAAATAAAATTTGATTAAAATTAACTTCACCATTAGATAGAGCTATTAATATCGCGTTAAAACAAAAACGATAAAATGTGGTAAGTAAATCATGTTATAAAATTCCCATTGACATTATCAAGACATTAAAATAGTTTTTAAATCGATTTTAAATGTTAGATTATTACATGTCATTAAAAGAAAGGGCAATGAAAGTAACACAGTACAAGTAAGGCAAAAATTATGTTTTTGAAAGAGAAGACCTTGAAACGACATAATATGATATAATAATAGAAGAAACAGTTGTTTGAGCAAGTGGATGCGTTTGTGTATTTTACATGTGTGCAGGGTGGACATGAAAAGGATATAAAATGAAGAGTGAATACAGTACACGGAGTGAGTTGGGTTTTTCACTCAATTGTGAATAATGAAAATGTGTCAAAACACACTAAACGCAGTTCACAAAATTAGGCCCTACCTTAATGTATGGTATTGAAAGTTGGATTAGAAAAAGAAGGTCAGAAGAAATATGAGAGTACAAATAATGCTGTAGAAATGCAGTCATGAAGATGTAGATTAGGATCGACTTTGAATATCTGATTAAGTAACTCTGATAGGGTGAGAAATTGTGTAATAATAGAAAAGTGTGATTTGCAAGGAGATGTTAGAAAAGTATCAAAAATGCTTCGGTAGTTTGGACACGTAGAAAGAACAAATGAAGATAGAAGTGAATGGTAGAGTCGGCAAAAAGGTCTTAGTCGGAAGTTTATCGACCAAATTATCGATATCGGTTAAGAGTACCCTTAACCGACGAGGATGTATGTAGATATATAGACGTGAAAAAAGCAAGTGAGGTGTGTCAGAATCGTGCCCAAGGGAAGGTCGTTGTTTCTGAGTAACAGGTGTGAAACGTTTTATATGTGTGTATATATGTAATTATAAATAAACATACCTATTTTCCCCGTAGACGTGGTAGTTGACAGCTCTAGCCATGAGTATGGCGACCATCGGCCTCAGAGCCTTGCCCTGCCCGTCGAAGTAGTATGTGGCTATGGTGTTTAATTCCGCTTGGTTTGTGTTCCGTTCCAGCTCCTGTCAATTAAACAGACTAAAGTCGAGTTGGCATCTAATCGATTTCATTCGTTTATTTATGTGGTAGGACCACGACCAGGGAATGACCACGCCCGCACGGACTGCCAGTGTAAAACAGCCGCTTAAATCTGCCGTATTTCGTATGGTGAATGGCGAGAATTAGAAACATTTGTAAATGGTAACTGTCAGTCCTGAAAGCTAAGATGGAACGAACATAATGGATGGATAGATAACACATCTGCATTTTGATTCTTAATCTAGTGGGCTTCTATGGGCCACAACATCCACGAACCATCAAGTAAACTGTTTGCTTGTTTGTCCCGCTAACTTCTATAAAAAATCAAACTCGTTGGTAAACATTAGAGCAAGGTGTGGTTAGGTGTCTGCAAGATAACAGTAAATAGGCTTTTGTTAAGCTAATTCAGTGGGTTTTACCATCTTCGGTTGCATCACCACTTACCATCGGGTGGTATAGTAACCCAGCAATGACTTATAATAAAAATAAAAAACATAGTGACAATAATACTAATAATTTAATATAATAATTTTTCAAGCATTATATTCATTCAGACATTCAGTCAGTTTATAATTTATTTGATGGATAACTTTTATATGACGATTGAATAATCAGCCCTTAGTAGCTTAAGTTTTACAAATCGATTAGACCACATGAACAATTAAAATGTTAAAAAAGCGAAGCTATATTATATTGCAATTCTAGACAAAAAGGTAACATTATCTCTATATATATTAGAGAAGTTTTATAACCCTTAAATGCACATAAGCAAACAAACAATTGCATTTTACCTTTCGTAAATTTAACGTATGACCCGTAAAGCCACAGTAAAACGCTATGATACACTACTGAGCTGTTGAATTAGCAGTAAAGTTAAAGTAAATAACAACTTAATAAACTAAAAAGAATAACATAATCTCCACATAATTTAATAACTTCTCAAGTCAGCGCTGCGCTGCGACACAGTGTGTCAAAGAATTAAAGGCGATTGGAAATAAATTTCGATTAAAAAATTTTGCAATTGGGGATATATTATAGATTATTATTATTATATAGATGAACATAACCAATTCAATCGGTGACGAGTAGTACTTCAAATGCACGAAAATTATAATTACTTAACAAGTAGTGGTGACAAACAAACACTTGTCCAACTTACAGTAAATAGATGCTGTGGTCCAAAGACACCTACATACCTATCAGAATAGGAATGAAGATGATTTTTACGTCCTACTATGGTATGTCAAAGTGCCAGTAAGATGGATTTCCATCGTATTAATTACTGCACACATATTTAATATTTAATTTATTACTTGCAAGCTTATACATATACAAGTGAATGTTCCTTTGTTTGTTTCTTATACTTTTTTTTATTGTACAATAATTTAAGGGACATTTACCGCTTAGCGTTTGTCAATCCCACCATACCCTAACATACATCACTAACTCATACAACGTTAGTTAATACTTATTATATTATACTACGTGGGCCATGGATTCGAACAGAACTTTCTTATGCTTTCTTATAACATTCATTTGGTTAACAGCATTGCGACTCATGCCAGCCGCAGCTAATATGTTATCGGTTTCTTAAATAATATTCATGCATAACGTGTATCATCTTATTCTGTATAAAGTGGTCTCATATTACTTTTTGACAACTTTTTGTGTTATTATGATACGACCTTCTGTTTCTGGTGGATCTATTTTTTTATTTACATCAAAAACTTCTGTTTTATTGTATACATTTTGTCATTCACCATTTGCGAATATGCGTGTTGCAACTTACTAGGGTACTCCAGGATCTGTTATTGTTTTATAATCCTAGCCTCACAATAGACTACTTTTCTACTTTCGAAAGGCTCTCAGATAAATATATACCAATGAGCACTATATTATCATGGATGATTTTAACACATGCCTTCTAAAGAGCGATTGGAATCTATAGTTAAAGCAACGAACGTTCCTCTTTTCCAAATTATTCGCAATCTCTCTTGGACCTTACTCTTATTTTAAGCATTGTTTACATCGCTTAACACGGTCAATGTCCTGCCATTGCATTTTCATATCACGACTTGATTTACCGGCCTATGTTTTCGAATTCGGTGGGGAAATAAAATTTATAATTCTGTCACTAATAGAGATAAATATTAAAATATTCGGAATCACTGCATCAGGTTGTGCATGGATAATGAACCACGCTATGTTCATAAATCTATACTTCAAGTGAAGTAAAAGCGTACCTTTTTCCTCCCTGCATTGTCATTTCTTTATCGTCATCATATCTTTATCACTTAATTAACTTACCTCGTTTATTTAAACACTACTACCTGTTTTTCTTTGCAAGATAACTTTTATTTTATTTATTGCTTACACCTTTATGTCCTTATATACGTGTTTCTACATTTATGTACTTGTATTGTATATTATGAAATGTATATTAATAATACATAATATAATATAATGTATGTATTTTGGTTCTATATTTATACTAGCTGATACCCGCGATTTCGTCCGCGTTGTTTGATATAAAGTTTTCGTATTTGCGAAGGAAAAAAACATCAAAAAGATCGCAAGGAAAAATATACTTTGCTTACAAAATTTCTTTGTAAACAAAGTTATTCGTTGCTCTGTTTGTAGCTGAAATATATTATAAACTCTCTGGGTTACTAACGCGAGAGCAAGCGACGTACATTTGACCGTGTGAAAATACCGTGTGAACCCGTATAAAAATCGTTGTTTCTTAAATAAAGATATCGCAATATATTTTTTTTTTAGATAAGGGCCAAGTGTCTAAGAAATAAAACCTATTTGAAATCTATCCAGTAGTTTTTCCTGATGCGCGCATAACTGCAAACCTCTATTATTTTATTTATATAGATGTCTACAAAAGCTTAGTTATCGTGTGTATATATTTTTTTTGGTATTTTCTTTCTTGCTAGACATTAAATCCTCTGCAATGTGGTTGCATTTTAGAAATCGCTTCTAAGCAAAGAAATAAGGCCACCAATTGTACATTTATGTATTTTTTTTTCTTGTTTATTGGTGTGCAATAACTATGTTCGATTCAAAGCAAATCGAAGTAAAGACGCCTATAAGCATCCTCTATTAGGCATCAAAATGCAAACATTAAGGCTAAGATAGAACCCTTTGTAACCAGTATGATGTACATATAAAACACAGCATTACAAAGAGCATGACAATACAATCGCTATTGCGAACTTTTATTCCTAAATATAAATCAATTCCAATTACTATCTGACCTGATTGGGCAAATGAAGTTAAGTAATCTTAACTCATTAGTTTGAAACTGCCTAGTTTATATATTATCCTAAAATCTGTATAATAATAATAATAATATAGAATAATAAGGATAATAACATTTCTTGATAAATTTAAAAATAGAATACTTATTATTAATTTTTTTTTCGGAAAATCCTTTTTTCGTAACAATCTGGCTAAAATCGCTCTTAACAGTTCAATCAAAATGATTATTTACTACGACTACGAGTATAAAAAAGTTTTGAGCTTTTGTAATAGATAATAGTACTTTGCAACAGCAGACAAATTGAGCAAACAAATTAGAAGAAGATGAAGAAACTTTGCAGATGTGGCGAAGATAGATCAGCAGTCGAACGCGGTCACTCAAAATGTTAGACGGCAAGATGTAACCGCGAAATCTGATCAATTTTATAAGAAGGGCTTGAACGAGAACTGTGTATCATTGGATCAGCAGAAAAACATCAGGACCAACTTTCATTAGGACCAACTTTCTCTCTGTAAGCGTTGTTCAGTATAGGTGCCGTACAATCTCACCAATCACCAGAAAAACTATCGTAAGATTGGTGCCCATCGACCATCGAATCCGTTACCGTTATAGCCTATTAAAGTCTACTGCTGATCACAGGCCTCCCCTATAGAGCACTTCATAGGGGGGATATTTGCCATAATTGCCACGCTTCGCGAGCGGGTTGGCAACCGCAGTTTTTTTTTATTTTTAGTCGTTATTACGAAGACGCTGCTGCCCATCTCCTGATTTGTTTCCTCTATCGCCTATAACGACGCTCACGGGATGAGATGGGGTAATGGATATTCTTACACCGCCACTACACGGACCATGATGGAGAAATTCACAAAAATTCTTACACCGCCACTACACGGACTATGATGGAGAAATTCACAAAAGTGTCTTCAGACTTCTGTGCGCGAAGCACACGGGAACAAAAGATCACCTCATTTTTCATACGATTTCAAAAAAGGAGGAGGTTCTCAATTCGTCGGAATCGGATTTGGAAAATTATTTTTTTTGTCAAAGGGTATTTTAAAGGAGGAGTTTTAAAAAATCAACAGTAAATTATATTCATATTGAAGTCTGAATTTGTACAGAATTTTGAATGCAGAAAACACATGCAGCCGTCACATACCATCACGTGGCCAGTAAATTCATTTGTTTCTTCAGTTTTTATATATATATATATATATATATATATATATATATATATATATATATATGTGTAAAAAAAAAACAGTATGCTGCTATTTTAATATGCTATTTTATGAGTGCTTGCTTTTGTACATGGCTCACGTATACAAAAAAAACATCTCAAAGATAAGGTTTATTACCTACTATTTAAGTCTGAACGTGAACTTATTTAATGCCTATTATTATACTGCGCAAATCACAAACGTCTTTATCTCTGCCGCAATTAAATTAAAAATCTATTAACATTTGCAACTGCAATTGTAATAGTATCGGTGTTCCACATTCCATTTTATAGGTATCACGCTTTCTTTTAATTATCCATACTAAACATAAAAAAGCCATTAGGTCTGTCATTAAAAACCTTTTTTAAACTAACTTCGACCTTGCGATTTCTGTAACACTTAATTTAGAAATTGTAGAACACTAAGTGTTTTCCTTTAAAGCAATCCAAATTTTGTAACGATTATTTGCTTCAGAGAAGCTTGACGCAAGCTCGTAACCCACTGTAACAATGTGAACCGTAGCAATTTTTTTAAATGAATAAATGTCTTTTGAACGTGAATTATAGTGCAATTTTATTGTTTAAGCAGTTTTGCTGTAAGACGAGCTAAACGAGACAACTGTTGGATTCATTCAAAATAAATTAAAATATAAAGTTTATTTCTTTAAATAAAAATAAAGGTCAATCTAATGATTAGGTATCTAAATCTTGCCGTGTGATAACCGCGTAGTGGCGGTGTTAGAATATCCACTATCCCATATCGTCCCATGGGTGTCATAAGAGGAGACAGAGGGTAAATGAAACAGGAGATGGGCAGCAGCATCTTTCTTACAGGGTTTCTTGCTGGTTCTCCCCAGGACAGAGGTTTTTTTCAAACCAATGATAAAGTAAATGTGGTTTACTCCAGACGCAAAATATCCAGAGAATGACGATGAGTAGTCTTTAAGTTGCGAGACGTCTAGTAGCGCGATCGGCAATCCACCTATGAGGCGTAGCCAAAACGGTATATCTTCTCTTCCACTTGAATGATGCATATTCAGCAAAAGCCTTTTACAAGCTGATAAAGGAAAGAAAGAGCATGATTTAATTAATCAATGGCAATTTCAACCCCATACCCTCCCGCGGATGTCGTAAGAGGCGACAAAGGGAAACAAACCAGAACGGCAGCATCTTCCAAATAACAACTAGAAAATAAAAAACTGCAGTCGCCAACACGCGTTGCAACTATGGAAAATTTCCCCCTCATAAGGGAATCTATGGTTGTGATGAACAATTTATTGGAAGAATTTCTACACTAGATCGTAAAAGATAGAGATAGAGTAGCTCAGGAGCTGGATTCGCGGTTAAATTTCTTAGTAGACGAACCACCCAAATACTATAATTGCAGTGCTGACTTTCCACGGGCTCAACGCCGAACGAATACATCACGGCGAAATATGCATGTCCCAAATACCAAATTTTTTGAGGACATATAAAGTCCGCTAAAACGCTATCAGAAATAAGCAGAAGCTTATGCTCAGTTGTGAAGCGTGAGTACATAACTTCTTATTTATTTTTTATTTAAGAACAATCAATGTAATAACGTGTGGTGGCGGTGTAAAGGAATCAATAACCCAATCTCATCCCGTTGATATGGTTAGAGCCCCAAAACAAATAGAGAAGAAAACATAATGGAGGTAACCCCAAAAAAAGTTTTATAACTCAACGATAGATGTCGGTATTACCATTGTGTTCACCCAAGACCTAAAATATTCGAACCTACGATGAAGGCCACCGTCAAAGGCGCAAGATCTGCGCGTCTGATACCTTGCTCATTAATCCACTTGCCAAGCATGTCA
This sequence comes from Parnassius mnemosyne, assembly GCA_963668995.1. Classification (NCBI taxonomy): domain Eukaryota; kingdom Metazoa; phylum Arthropoda; class Insecta; order Lepidoptera; family Papilionidae; genus Parnassius; species Parnassius mnemosyne. The sequence goes on along the minus strand of CAVLGL010000104.1, from coordinate 42,323,280 downwards.
ATTTAGGCACATTCTCCCAACGGTAGAGACCCATGTCTACAGAACTTTCGCGGGCACAAAATTAGGAGTATACCTAATCTTAAGCCTAAGGGATGCTTAGAAGTTTTATTTAAATTATTATATCTTGATGTAACCTACCAACTTAAAGGAGTGTTATAGGCATCACAGAAGATAAAACAGCACTCACTCGTTCAAATGTACTTTTTCCTTTTCTTGATGTCCCAGATAAGGAAATCTTAAGAGGAATAAAATTTAGAGTAGGGTAAGTCCTACTAAATTACTCAGCTTTTATTATACATATTATCACCGTGTATATATTACCACCGTGTGTATATTATTACCGTGAGTATATTTATCAAAGCGTGCATATTATCACCGTGGCTGTATATTAACACCATTTTGTACGTAGTAGAGCCATGCTGCAGCTATATTAGTAGTATAGTTGTAGTACGAATGGGTCGGCTCGACCGGGGAAGGACCACGCTCTCACAGAATACCAGCGTCAAATAGCAGCTTAACACTGTTGTGTTTCGTATGGTGAGTGTAGAGAACCGGAGACCCTTTTTACTGGAAAAGAGGCATTCCATCTTAGTCCTCACGGGTGACAACGCATCTGCATTTTGATTCGCAAACAAGGATAAATGTAGATGTCTATGGGTCACAGCAACCACTTACCATCGGGTGGACTGTGTGCTCGTTTGTCACCCTATCCTATAAAAAAAATGCGTGTGGTGACTTTTTGTGTGGTGGTTTTTGGAGCAGGGAAGAATCCATTGCGCTGCGTAACTGCTTGTGTAGCTAAGGCGTTTTTAAACTTAGGCATCCTCAGAATGTATTCTTTCATCACCAATAAAAGTTTATCAACAGTTCCGTTGGTTCCAGGGGAGATCGAACTTGGGTTGCTTGCGTACTATGCAGCTATGGTCATCAGAGCTACCACGGCTCTCCGTTGTTGAACACAGGAAACTGAAATAAGAGATGCCAACCCGCGTGCCAACAAGCGTGGTAACTATGTGAATTGTAGCATTCAATGGGACAGGCTGAATTTGATTATATAATAAAGTAAACTTTTCTACAACTCGGAAGATATTTTAAGACCATTAATTGTCTGACTCATCAAAACCCAGGATAATATAGGAAATAAAATTTGTGTATTAAACTGGTTTTCATACTACCTAATAATAAATTGTTCTGTCACCTTTTCCGTAGATGATACTATTAATAATTCAAATATATGTGTGTAATATTAAATCACTGAATAAACGAAATGTGAAGATCAATATATCATTAAAATAGAATATTTATAGATTAATATAATTAATGACACCGTAATTCTTTAGACCACAGGTCTTTAGTTTGAATCACGGCTATAGCCAACCTTTGTGCAAAAAGATATTTTATTCGATTTTCGCGTTTCTTGTATTGTGATTATCCCCGTGTGCTCCTCTATTCCAGTTTACTTTCAATATTGTCGCTTAAGCGTAACGCTACGTTTGCGCAGACTTGTGGCTCTTTATCTCCCGCGCACTTGAATGTTTCCTATTATTCTGAAGTTGACACCGTATTCAAAACTCAGTATTCAAACATATCAAAGTGGTCATAATTGGAAGAATAGTATAGAAAATGCACGAACAAACAAACATAGACACGACAACGCATATAAAATAAACAAATATTAAATTCTTTTTCTTGTCTGAAACTGAAACATTCGCGGGCGCGCCCTAATGCGCGTTTTCTATCCCCCCATTGTTATATATTCTTCTTTTAATTCATTGGTCCGCAAAAGTGCACTGCTAGACATAGGGCTCTCCCTTTGTATGGAGTATTTGCCGCAATGCATCTGTCACGTCTGGCAGACGGATTTATAATCGCAGCACCTTTGACACTGCTCCCCGTTGCCTGTCTGAATTACTTACATCTGACATAAATGAGATAGTTACACCGCCATCTTTAAAGCTGCCCCATGGAATATTTCTGTCATTTCTCACAGTCGCCTCTTATGACATCCGTTACAATAATAGGGACCAGTAATTAAGAACTGAAGTAGCAAATACGTCGGCTATTTAGCTCATAGAACCAAAATGGAAAATAAAAATTCTCATATACAGATAAAGGCAAAGATATCTACGTAGTCACAACCGGATAAGATATTACGGAAGTCGGTTGGAATGAATTGATCGATGAATGCAAGTGACTCAGGAACATACTTTGTGGCAGAGGAGATTTTAATAGTGGACTTGCAAGTGAAGATAACACGTAACTAAACGTACTTACGAGTTTGCGTTGTTACTTATGTACTGAAATGTAAACATTCTATTGTAAATGGGAAGTATACTATTAAAGATTAAAAGGATGCGGTGCATTTCCACCAGCAAAACATTTGGTAAAGTCTCATTGCGAAACGGCCGACGCCGAACGGTACACTCCTTATAAAGTTGTGCAATGATCACTGTTCACTGCACACCAATAATATTCTTAGTAATTCGTGTAGAAAACTGATCAAATCTTGAATTTAACAACTATTCCTTTTGCGAGCATAAAAATATGTATGCAATTTCTCATGGCTTCATAGTGTCAACTTAATTGTACATTCATCATCATCATCATCATTACAGCCCTTCACAAGTCCACTGCTGAACATAGGCCTCCCCCAAAGAATGCCACAAAGCACGGTCCTGAGCCACCTGCATCCATCGACTTCCTGCATGTCTTACCAGGTCGTCACTCCATCTCGTGGGGGGACGCCCTACACTTCGCCTACCGGTACGAGGCTGCCACTCGAGAACCTTTCTTCCCCATCGGTTGTCGGTTCTTCGAGCTATATGGCCGGCCCATTGCCACTTCAGCTTACTAATCCGTTGGGCTATGTCGGTTACTCTGGTTCTACTGCGGATATCCTCATTCCTAAGTTTATCACGCAGAGAAACTTCGAGCATAGCCCTCTCCATAGCTCGCTGAGCGACCTTGAGCTTCCTCATCCGGCCAGCAGTGAAGGACCACGTCTCAGTTCCGTATGTCATCACTGGCAACACGCACTGGGTGTACAGTCTCGTTTTCAAGGTTTGAGGTATACCTGACGAGAAGATGTGCCGTAATTTCCCGAACGCTGCCCAACCGAGTTGAATCCGTCGATTGACCTCTCGGTTTATTAATTGTTAATTGTACATTACTGAGATTATATTGATATAACCGAGGTGACCGAGTTTTGCTCAACGTTAGAAAAAATATAATTTACACAGGTACTTTACTTAGATAAATTTGGAAAGTAATACATTATATAAATATAAAATTTCCTCCCCATCGTCAGAACCATATATTTTTTAATTTGGATTAATCAAAAATATATTAAAACAGGTTTGATTTTAAATAAAAAAATGATATTTATAAGAGTATAAAGAGATTGTAGGTACAATTTTCTGTAAAAATACTGAATCAAACATTTTTCAAGCAAAGCTTTTGATTTTAAACTCACAGTTAAGAAGTACCCATGGCATCATATAAATAAATTAATATTATAAGTTACAGCTCGGCAAAAATAAATTAATATAAAAAATAAATAATAATATAAAGCCTAAAATAAATCATTTTTCCCAGCTGTAGGTGTGTAAGCTAGAACGTCAAAGAACAACGGCATGGTAGACCTACTCTAGCGATTGGGCCATTGAGAAGAGAGTTAAATAGCGCAAGCAAGTCAAGCTTGCTGTTTTGTGCATGAAAACACGAAGAAAACGAAATTTCCAGAGATGTGACGTAGCTAGATCAATTTTTCTCACCCGTAAACCCCAAAGGAAAGAATTTAACGCAAATGTTTTGAATATCGATCTAGTGCAAACAGTTTTATCAAACCCCAAAGCACAGATTTTAAAAGAGTTATTCCGGTATTAAATGAAAGTTTCTTTTTAGTTTAGTGATTTGATTAAATTACTACTCAGAATTATACTTTCATATTTTGTTCTATTGCGTTAGCAGTGGTTATGATAAGGTATGATGGGATTGGTATGTCATTTCGATAAAAATCCCAAAAAATAAAGAAAAAAATCGTTAGAGCCGTTTTCCAAAACGCAAAATTACAAAGAAACATACAAATATATAAACATTGATTTATAATAGTAGAGGACATTATAACTTTTTAAATAAAATAATAATAATATCAAGTAAATATACATGATAATAATTACACGTAATATATATAAAAAAAAAGATTACGTAATTACAACAAGTAATAAATTATTCTTATGTTAAAATAGTTCTTATGCCAAACTCCTTATGTTAATTATAGTTGAATATTGTCATGAAATATCTTAAATTCCTTGATACAAAAAAAAACTAAAACAAGTTTGTCAGACGTCATTTTTTTCTAATACCACTTTAAAATGAGATTTCTCTAACCGGAGATTAAATAGTGAAAGATACAAGCAAGGCAAGAAATAAAGTTACAATCACATTATAAATACATACAAGTCTGAATCGGTAGCGTTTTAGGTGGCACGTCCACATCTCGCAAAATTAAAATAACCCAATGAAAATGTGTAAATTTGTTGGGACAGAAAAGCCAATGTCACATTTCAACAGTATTTACCAAACACGCAACATGCTGATTAGCAGGCCGCGACGGGACTCAGCGTCTTCGTCACGTTTGTTTGAAAATTAGATTAGAAGGTTAAAAAAGTGCTTTGTAATGTTTGATTATGCGTCCGTCACAGTCTTATTCAATCGTAATATTACACAATTATGATCCTCCTGGCTGGTTTCAAACAAAAAGACATCTTTCAGTTATACAAACAAAAGTTATCAACTGCGCATGCAACACAGTGCATGCTGGTCTGAAAAACTACGTGAAATGAAATTGACGACGCGCGACTTCTTTTTTGGCTCATATATAGATTGCATGTTACACAATTAACATAAAATTAATTTTACTATGTACAATATCGTTACAAAAATTCGCTTCCATTCCATTCCGCCGCAATATAAATTAAGCCTTACTGGAGCCTTCTGTGCTTATATTAACATTGTACTATTTAAAAACAAACCTCGATTTTTCACAATTAGCAACTTGCAACTGCCCTTAATTATTTCTGACGTTACAAATTTAGTGATGTATTATACATAGTGATGAGTACATCAGTTTAAACAGAAGTACTTATCAAGCTTTAGGTTCAGATGATGTTTTGAATTCAACTTTAACGATACGTGAACGGGGAGCATCGCAGAGAAGTAATATTATTTCGATTCATTAAATCTGAATTATGAATATAATTTGGAATCGGAAGAATCACGTTCACAATTTACCAAGAAGGCGAATAATGTTACTACTGTTCAGAGATACACCGAATGAGTCTTCTCAAGCGACACGACGAATCCACCGAATCCCTATTTAATACCCACGAAAAATCAACGAGTTCAAAAACTCGTACGGCAGGCAAATTTGTTAATTATTCCACCACGATAACAAATTCAAAATAATGGATAACCATCGGACATGCTAAGAGCAGACTATTGTTCAAATAAAAAAAATTATAAAAAATTGAAAGCATAAGTAGTAAGTACAAGTAAAAAGTACGAGTAAAATAACAGTCACCAAACTCTGTACGGTAATGACCTCATGCAACTTTAAGAAGTAAATATATTACTTCATATTGCTTAAACGCATAAACTTAATACGCTTATAATAACATTTAAAAATTTAAATAAATGCCTTTAGGACTGAATATTAATTTAATTTACTAAAACAAAAATAGACTATTTAAAAATACAAATGTAATAAAGCATGAGCAAGCACTGAATAAAAGAAAAAAAATTGTGTTATTATGTTCATTAGGATTTACAAACATACACCAGATATACGAAGTTTAAATTTGAATGATCTTCTCAAACTTGGATGGATTCTGAAAGAAGGTCAATGCTTAGGTTTTGCGCTGTTTCCACAACACTATCCATCTCCGGTAATAACGCAACACCCATCTGCTATCAAGATAGCATCGCTTAACCTTCTAACTATGACGTACAATATTCAAAATGAGATTTGCATATCTATATATATTATAAAATCGTAAACAGACTTTTTGTCTATTTGTATGTGCGTTTGTGCACGCTAATTTCTACAATCGCTGAATATGGATGTGGTTTTCAGTGATATATTGAAGGGGCTAACATTTAGTGACTGTTTAATTGAACTCGCTTGTCAAATAAAAATTATACGTGCAAGTTGGAAGAAAAATTAGTAGAATGTACAGGTGATACATGTTTGCACATATGAAGTCGCGGGCAAAGCTAGTATTTCAGTAAAAGCCAACTTAATCGTTTTAGAATCTACTGTTTTATTAGTTTACTGTATGTTAAGGCTCATTTTAGCCAAGGAATAGTATCGGAGCCCACGCGTATTCTTAGGCATAAGAAGAATCCTATTATTCGACGTATTAAAGCTAACTCGTTGCTCAAGAGCATTCGTTGTAATGCTTACGTAAACTTACTGTGTCAAGGTCACGGGCAAATCAAAGTAAAAATAAACCCGAAAATTAACAAATTGCATGACATGTACAAATATTTCATTAATACACATGCACAATACAGATCCAAGTCCGGTTAATAGTTTTAAGTAGACTTAGCCGGCAACTACACTTATCACTGCGAGATCTTAATTTAAGGTATTTTGTACGCAAAATCGTTTCGTATAGATTAGGTATTTACATAATTAACATAATCAAACAAACATACAATAAATTATCACCACGTTTTCAAGGATATTTAACTAGTCGATTTTTTAAATACGGCGACAAATGCAGCTATATTTCTGGTATAGTTGTAACACGAATGGGTCGGCTCGATCGGGGAAGGACCACGCTCTCACAGAATACCAGCGTAAAATAGCAGCTTAATGCTGCTATGTTTCGTATGGTGAGTGTAGAGAACCGGAGACCCTTTTTATTGGAAACGAGGCATTCCATCTTAGTCCTCACGGGTGACAACGCATCTGCATTTTGATTCATAATCGAGGATAAATGTAGATGTCAATGGGCCACAGCAACCACTTACCATCAGGTGGACTGTGTGCTCGTTTGTCACTCTATCCTGTAAAAAAAAATTAGATTAATTAGAAGCCAACTGCGCAGGAGATATTATAGGACCAAGTAGTAGTAAAAGTCTATGCGCAAATAGGTCGGTAACGCAAATAAATCGGCAGTAGACTAGAATAAAATTTTAGCGACACGGGAACAATCGAAGGAACCTGCAAACTAACAAATTGTTTTTCGTACATAATATATTGGCTCAGGCTGGGATACCAGCGGGACGTGTACATTATTTTTGAAATAGATTTTATTGTAAAATGGTGTGCTATCGTATTATTGAAAATCGATTGTTTTTGTAACAGCGTATTACTTAGACAAGCAACATTTTGAATGCTTTCTTTTATAATATTTTATGTACACAAGTTTTTGCATAAAAATATTTGATAGGTAAACGACAACACTATATTGTACGAGTAACGCTAATGAACATGTATGAATATTCTAATGCAAATAAAGTTGTTTACTGATCTGAATTAGGGCCTTCAGAACTTATAACACAAATTATTTCCATTCCTATCATTTTATAATTATACGTGGTTATATGTAGTTTTCACAGCTAGTATACGCTTGTACTCATCAAATTAACGCTTCTGTTACAATTATCTCGTTTCGGATGCGCTTTTCGCTCTAGTAAGTTTGACATTCAGTTTCAAGATAATGAGTTCTTTACCGCTGTTGTCCAGTTTGCACAAGAGTTTAACGCGTGCTCATGAAATAAAATGAAGTTATTTACATTAATATGAACGCAAAGTTCTTAAATATTTTATAATTAAATAACAACTTCACATTACATACAAAAAAGGGGCTGAATAGAATTCCATTTACCCACATCGTCAACTTCTCATCCGGTGACTATTTGTAAATTCGTTGCGCTTCATTAACTATGAATTCCAGTGTTAAGTATAATGCATGCTGGAAAATCAGCAAGATGATATTTATTTTATCACTTTCAAATTTTATACATTTTATTTCACCACCAACACACTAAGAACAAGCAGAATAATAACAAACAATATGACAAAAATAAGTTTGTAATAATTGTCTAACTATAGCCGAGGAGAAAAGAAATAGGAAAATCCTCTACGATAAAAAATATAACTGAATGCCTCAGAATATATATACACTACTGACTGAGATTCTATGTACATACAATCATGAACATCTATTGACAAACTTGATGGCATAAAACGTGTGGAAAGTAGGAAACGATGTTTTGGTTTTACAACTCTTTATCTTGCTGTAACAAGAATTGAGCTTTGCGAAATTGATGATCAAAGTAATAAATCGGCACTACATAATAGTTCTAGCCGAGTTAGAAGTTGTATTTTGGATAATAAATATCTGCGGCAATAAAATTTAAAGTTTTTTATTGTATATGTGTTGGTGATGTGGTTCACTCTCACAACTCACCTTGCTAATTACCGACAGACGCCGTTGCCACTAAACTACATGCGAAAGCAAAAAAAAAGACTATTCCGCAAACTTGGACAAGCAGGCTAAAGAAAGTTCGACTTTCAAAGTTGTGTCTCGGTACAGTTCCTGATGTTTAGTAAGCACCACGACATCTAGGAAACCAGCATTTAGAAATGAGAAGCACGGTATTCACGTATGGGCCTAGTTTTAGACGAGTTTTCCAAACAAGAAAGTAGGCGAACAAGCCACCGCCGCAACCGTAAAAGCGGCAACGCCACGACTGCCTCAAGAAGTTGGAACATGCGTCTATTCTTGTATGTTGTACGAGTATACTCAGACCACGTGACATCATGATCAAGGCATATGGTGTTGTGGGTTCTAAATAAAATCAAGACCAATTAAATAACTATACAGGCTAATTTTTCAAAGAGTAGCCAAATTTTAAACTTAATTTCAAATACATAAGTAACGATATTATATTATTATTGCAGTTTTGCAGTGCCGTTATTGCAGTTTTTGAAAATGCGAGTAAAAAAGGGTTCTACTTTTATTTCAAACTATCCCCAATCGAATTTGATTTATGGGAAACAACAAACAACTATTCGTACTCGCGCTCCTTTGTGTGCGATTCAATTCACAACGTTTTGCCAACCGATCAACCATTCGAGTGCGTGCGTGCGTAGTTAAAATAGTAGGCGTTAGATATTTATGAATGACAATCAGTTAAAATAAAGCATTACCACGCAGTTTGAGATATTTTAAAAAATAGAAAGGACAACATATGAGATGTTTTAAAATTAATTTTTCTTCACCATTTGTCTGCATTACTTATTCTGAACCTTCAACTAATTTACCCGGTTATTGCAAATAAACTCTGTAAATTGGTTGTTCTTTGATTAACCAGCGATCTTTGCGGCTCATAAAATGATAATCCATCGTCAAGGAAGGTCAAACAATCACCGGTGCTTTATCACTCTTAAACACTACGATACATTCCTGCCAGTCAATGTAAAATTAAAACATACGAATCACAGCAGCGTTAATCTGCTTTTTCACTAAGGTATTTTGATCCCTGTCTTTCTCTGAACGTTCCGATCTTTCAAGAGCGACAACGATAATCTAGTAGCAGCCAAAGCAATATTAGCTTTAAGAACTATCTATTAATCGTATAGTTTTTGAACACAGAATAATTTAAAAAAATGTGTACATGATATCGCCACCATTTTGATGAAAAAAAAATCTTTAATAAACACAGAAGCAATAAAATTTCCAGCCAGCGTAAATTTTATTATATATTTAAAAAAATATTTGGAAGTAATTGGAAGTAATTAGAAGTAAAGACTAGAAATGAGTTGGGGGTGACTAGAACTTTAGGCGTAGTCAGTTTCAATAACCTATCATATAGAGGATGTCATGGGGGTCATGGTTGAATAGGGGCAAAAAGTTCTCATTACACTCCTAGGGGATCAAAATGGCCAAAAACCAAGCAATTAACAATTCTTATTTCGGCTATAACTCCGCCTCCTTCGGAGGTTCTTACACAGTCTTTACTTCCCGCATCCCACTTGTATCTATATTGTAAATATCTTCTTGTATATTCAATTAATAATTCATACACGTTTAAGCATACACTCATTACTAAAAAAAATTTTTCAAAAAATTCAAATTCAAACATATTTTTCTTACTAATTATAAGCCACAGTACTAGATTTCGATCAAATGGTAATGAAGCCATGGATGGTAAATCACACAGCCTGAGCGTTACAAAAGCCTATTCACTCTTGCCTTAAAGACACCCAGATTGTTATCGGACGGAAAGACAAACGCTAGCAAATTATTCCACTCCTTTACCGTACGCATTACGAAAGACGAGGCAAACCGTTTAGTTCGAATGCGTGGAATATCGACACAAAAAAGGGGTGAAGGTCCGCCCAGCGCTTGGTTTTCCCATGGTATAAACGGGGAGAGAGGTATTAAGGCATGCAAATTCCTGTGCAGATTCTCCGAAATGCATGCTATAGAATACCGAGATGCTGGCTACCCTGCACCTATACTTGAAGCTGACAAAATTAGTTTGAACTTAATAAAGGTCACCAATAAACCCCTTTCAGGGCACACTGAAAGTTCTGCGATCTTGACCTCTCACAAATGTTTGAATTTTTAAATTGATTAAATGACATAGTAAAATTGATTACAATAATTTGTTGGCGGAAAGTCGCGTGTCAATTGTTTTTTATCACAAATTGAAGTTCGTCATCCGTATCAAAAATAGAATTAAGGCGAAAAAAATTTAAGACAATGATTTTTTTATGATTTTAAAAGTTCACTCCCTTCAAGAGAGAGTAGAGTTAAAAAACTTAAACAACACGCATTGATCATGAACTGTGATGATCCCGATCAGGATACTAGGATTAAGTTATTAAACTACTGTATCGTCATCGGTCCTTGATACGAATGGTGAAAATTAAATGAAAAGATTTATATATCTAGAGACGTGTACACACGAAACTAATAAGAGTTTTAAAAATGAATTGAACAAATGAAAAAGTGTTTAAAATGTAATAGACAATACTTATAAAAATGGTAAATAAATTAGCAAACTTTTTAATTACGTTACGGAAATTTTCAGTTTACCGCACATAGATGTATAAATACGAGTATTATATGTGTGGATAATTTAAAGTTAATGAAAAACATTTTGATACAAAATAATACAATCTAAAAACTTATATTATTTTAAGCAAATAATGAAGTGCAAAAAAATACTTTGAGAGGTATTATGTATAAAATCGATAAGTATACAAATATACGACTAAATAAAGACAGGGAAAACAAAAACGCAAAGCACCATAATTGTGGATGGTACACGAATTACACAAGAATCGCCCACTCGCGCACTATCACGTAGTACCTTTGACTCGAGTCGCATCGTCGCCTACTTGCAGATAATGAACACCTCAATAACCACCAACCAACAACACCCTTTAAGCGTTATTAATTTTACTCGAACCAAAATATAGCTGGCTTGGCTCCACCAAGTATAAAATAATAATAAACACGTATTGTCAGAAATTTGGGGATCTATGAAAACCTTAGTTAACACTTTCATTCCAAATCAGATGTTCTGTGGGCAAGAAGCCAACTACAGCCACTACAACCAAGCCCCAACGATACTAACGTCACTCAATTGTTTTGCCTTCCCGGAACCCTTCCACTAACACTTAAACTTTATGGTATGGTATTAAAGTTCAAATTGACTTTTAAGTATTATTACGAATCTTTTGTATGGGAATATAGAAAAGTGATGTTTTTAAACTTTTTCAGGCAATTTTTTAAATTTTTCTCTTCGTAAGAACCATCTTCGTACTTCAAGGAATATTATAAAAAAAGAATTAGCGAAATCGGTTCAGCTGCTCTCGAGATTTGCGCTTAGCAACACATTCAGCGATTCATTTTTATATTATAGATGTATTATATTGTGTCTAATTACTGTTTGATTGACAAAAATATTTTTTTTAAATCGATAAATGAAATAAATGACACTATCTTCATAATATAATAAATTGTGCTTGTAAACGGCTTCCACGATTTGGATGAAATTATTATGGGGTACTACCATAAGTAACATTTTTATGATATAAAAGAGAACAGCGGAGTATAAAAATTTATAGTTACATCGTTCTTGGGAATATATTCGCAATGAATGTGCTTAATGGCTTAGAACGTTACAAATGCACACTAATGTTTATAGTTAGTTGTACATCGCAATAATTTCTAGATTAAGCCGCAACCGGCTCAGAACTATTAAAAGCAGTTGAATATTTCTCAGATCAACTAATAAAGAAAAAATTAAAATTGTGCAGTTTTTGGTTAGGTGGCAAATTACTGCGAGAATGATGTGGTGGTAGTATTGAGACAGTCGGACGGTGTCGGTCTTACAAGACCCCATGGTCACCTGGATGATTTATAGCTATATTTGAACCCGGTAGGTGGCGCTGTTCTCGAGATCAGAAATCACAGGTGTGAAGCTGGGCGGATCGCTAGTATAATCCTAATGATGACGAATGATTGTTTTTTTATATGCTTATAAGGTACAGATTGCTTAAATGATTTTTGGATTATAATTATCTCATTATTCCCAAAAAAAATTCCTCAAACGTTTCATGAGAAATGATAAAGAATGATGAATAATTGGAATAGATGGTATCTACAATAATATTATTTTATACTACCAAGTTAATATACAGAAACTTATGCATTTCGTTGTTGAAATCAATCAAAAGAACATCCACAAATTAAGCTGGCACGCATCTTTATTAGACAAAGAAGGATGAGTATATTTTTATTTTTTATATTTTTATTGCGTGGTAGAGCCATGCTGTAGCTATATTAGTAGTATAGTTGTAGCACGAATGAGTTGGCTCGACCGGGGAAGGACCACGCTCTCACAGAATACCAGCCTAAAGTAGCAGCTTAACGCTGCTGTATTTCGTATGGTGAGTGTAGAGAACCGGAGACTCTTTTTACTGGAAACGAGGCATTCCATCTTAGTTCACACGGGTGACGACGCATTTGTAATCGAAGATAGATGTAGATATATATGGGCCGCAGGAACAACTTACCATCAGGTGGACTGTGTGCTCGTTTGTCACCCCTTCATTATAAAAAAAAATTAAAAAAGTTTAAGCCCAAAGAAGAAACTATGTGTATAACTAACTATGAGAAGATTAGTAACCTCATAGAACAATAAGATTAAGATAGATAACATACAACTGCAAATACGATACATAGTGAACCTTAACAAATATAAGTTAAGACACAAAACTAAATATATTTATTATTAAGTTAATATTTAGAATAAAATCAGACCACATTCCATAGAAAAAGTTTCTTGTTCGATGAAATGAACTTCATCCAATTGTGAAACTTGTGGGACTAATCCAAGATTTACATCATTTTAATGGAATGTGAGCGGAATCGAGGAGCAAGGGAATTATTTAAAAGATCAAGATAAACGTCTACAATAGAGATATTGCACACATAACCCCACTTCGAAATTGCATTTGTGTGTGCAGATTAATAGTTAACGTATAGATTTTAAGTTTGTTATAATGTGATTGTTATGTCTTCAAACAAAAATCCCTAAATAAATCTGCAAATACATCGAAACAGGTCATGGTGACAAATTATTTCTCAACCAAACCAAAATAAAAAATGAAACATACCTAGTAAAAAATACGTAAACAATGGTTTATAAATTGATCTTCGCTTCCACCACAGGAGAACAAAAAAATAAAAAACTATTGGTAAATCCAATTGTGCATGCCCTAAGCGCATTAAAAAATTACGTTTAACATGATTTGTTTTTTATTATTTCTTAATTATTCCTTTGAAAAACGTTACACACTAGGATTTTCTCCTGAATCGTGGAGGCAGTTTACAAACAAAAATTGCACGAGGACAAACATCCATACCCGGAACAATTATTTGCAGACACAAATTTTTAAAGTAGTTTAAATACACACAAGTTTTCACTAATAACCTTAGTATTATAGTTCCAATATTCCAATAATTTTATGTCAAACTTCAATTTAAAAATAAAAAGTTTGGAAAATCCAAAAGTGCACGACTCATAATGCTCATAGATCATTTAGGTCCCTCCATAAAGTCCAAGACGTACTTAAGTATATTTATATATACATCCTACTTACTTTTAGTACGTTTAAAATATTTTAATAAAAATCTGTGATTATAATAATAATCAAGTGAGTATCAAATTTGGTTTTTCGAATATTTTGTATAGCGATCTTTTTGAACACGAGTCGCTGCAAACAACCGATATAGTATCCACTCACGACGGCAGCCAATGCCGAAGTGAGTGAATAGGGTAGTCTATTTAGTAAAATAAATTATTACAAGGCTGCTAAAAAAGTTAAAAAATTTAAATATTCAGAGATATCGTGTTTACCCCTCCATGCGGACTTGATAGATCCACACCATAAGCCACTAAAACCACTTTTTTATGTAAAAATAGCAATGAATCTATTTAATTATTTTTTTTAATAACTTCAACAATCATTTAATTTTCTGACAATGTGTTTCTATATCATATGATTGTTACACGTGCAATATATTGCAATATAATCACAATATGATTGTTACACGTGCAATATAATTGTAAACCATTAATTTATTTTAATTTGAAATACTATAAATCACTCACCGATCGTATATCCTCGTAAATGCCATTGAGATCATCTTCTAGTAAGCGATAAGGGTCAACGATCTGTGTGCCGTAGTCTGGGAGGGAGCCAGTACTGGTGCTTTGCAGGCTGGAGGCGAGGCGGCGGACAGCGCCGGCCGCCGCAGGGCCTACGCCACCCGAACCACATGCCGCCCCACATGTCGTCACACGCTGGAACAAGTACATATTCTTAGCTACATATACTTACAGTGATAAACAAGCAATAATTATAGACAAGGGTATTGATGATGAATTTAGAACATATAAAACTATAATACCTAGATGCTGATCCAATAACCAAGCTGAATTCCAACTATATATATATATATTAAGATACAAAATTTTGTGTTAGGAAAGTTAATTAGTTTTTAAGTTATAAATATGTTTCGATCGACATCCGTTTCACCCATTTAAAAAATTCGAAAGTTAATATTTAATTTCATAATAATAGGATAATGGTCAAAATAAACAATAATAATTTTCCTAATGTTAAATCTGTTTTTTGTTATATTACCTACTCGGAATTTACACAGTATTCAAGCAGAAAGTCAACATCTCATATATGTATGTTATACATATGTATATCGTGAGATGGATACAAAGAATGCAACTTTAAAAGGCGATAAATGTAATGAACTTATTAAGACCAACGCGGTCCGACTGTCTCAATACTGCCACCACACCAATCTCGCAATCATTTGCCACTTTAACCGAAAACTGCACAATTTATTTTTTTTCTTTTTTGGTTGGTCAGAGAAATATTCAACTGTTTTTAATAGTTCTGAGTCGGTTGCAGTTTAATCTAGAAATTATTGCGATGTGCAACTATAAACATTAGTGTCCATTTGTAACTTTTCAAGCCATTAAGCACATTCATTGCGAATATGTTCCCAAGGACGATACCTATAAGATATATGTATAACTATCAATTTTTATGCTCCGCTATTATCTTTTATATGCATGAAATTTTTAAAATACATGTACTATTTATATTAATGATCCACATGTATTATAAGATGTTATCAACACTTACTACACAAAATTTTCAGAAATATATAAATAGCGACATCACTGTAATTTCGTACTTAGCAATTGTGTAAAGTTCAAGTTGTTAAATTCACTCACGTGTCTTAAATTTATTTCAAACTATTTTAGAAATGTTTACTAATAATGTGAAGGGAATTGATAGTTCTATGTAATGGTATTTTAATTTTTGTCAAATTTAAAGGAAAGCCCCCAAAATACAAAGTAAATAAGAGGAAAAAATAATGAATTTTCATAATATTAGCAAGTAGCATTTAGACATTAATAAGCTCATAGCAACACTGCGCTACGACATCACGAACCAGTACAAGACAAATGTTGTGATTCAGTGGTACATATTGGACATAGTAGGGAAGGGCCCGATCGCCCTTAACGGCATGCCAGTGCGGCAGTGACCGCGATCCAACTGTCGCAATCGGCTTTATGCAACTGCACGCTAGTGCAGACACCTGATGGGCTCCGTACGTTGCAAAACCAACACGCGAACGACTCACGTATGCGCTTAAGTACGTACAAGGCGACCTAAATTATACAAGGGTTGTTTTTTATGGTGTTCGAAGAAATATTACGTCTTCACACTTATCATTATCCGCGGTAGGTAGTCGACATATTGCAGTTAATTGATATTGACAATGTCTATACCTTATTACTGTTCAGGCTTTAAATAACTGGTAGTAATGCGTGAATTTTTGTGTAGAAAAATATTATGCGCAGATGCACTTAAGTATTCGTAGCCTATTTATTACCACTTCCAAAGTAGGACACGGACTCCTAGACTCTATAATTAATATGTATTATCTAAGTAACTAATATGGTTACCCATCAATCCGCCTGCCGAGCGTGACGTTTAAGGAAAATCCTCCCCGAAACGGGAGAGCTCCATGGCCACTTTACAAACTCATGTGCAAGAAGATATAGTTACCCAATTGATATCGATTGGAGTAATCAAAATTATGTAACGTAAATATTATTACAATGATGCCTTAAAACATTTAACGTCACGTTAAATGTTTTCGTTCATTCGTTCTGCTAGAAGAGATTATTATATGGTGTAGTGAGGAAATTGAAAATCACAAAAAAATTATTGACGACTCCCTAAATTATGGCAACAAAAAAACGTCTCGGTAATTATTTTGTAACATTAGATAACATTTTTATACACGTCGACGTTGTACGTTGTATAGTGCCATACTGCATCTATATTAACGAATATTGTGATTTAATATTAATACATCTTTGTTTCTATAAGACGACTCTAAAAACCCCGAGAGGTTTATATGCTAGTATTGTACTGGATAATGTAACTTAATTATGCTTAATAAATTTAAAAAATATATTATGGTTTCAGCACAAATGGATCGAGTAGACCGGAGAATGACCATGCTCTCACAAAATATCAGTGTGAAATACCATTTTATTGTCGTTGTGTTTTGGCGAGTGTAGAGAACCGAAGACCTTTTTTACTGCTAATAATCTTAATACTTAGGGATGACAATGCATCTACGTTTTGACTCTTAATGGAAGATAGATTAAGGTATCTATGGGCCACAGCATCCACTTACAGTAAGGTGGACTTTACACACATACATAAATTTTATACATATATTGCATAAGGATATACATCCAGAAAGGGAAAAATTGTTTTCAGGCCATTCAAATACTTGTACCGTGCGGGATTCGAACCTGCAACCCTGCAGAATTACAACCAAATGCTTAGCCATGTTATTTACAATGTTATTAATACGAAAGCTTAATAACTTAAAGATGTAGTTGTAATCACTAATCACACAAGGCACATAATAGTAAAGTAAACCGTACGAATAAACAATGACATATTGTATTAGTTTTAGAGAGCCGTGGTAGTTCAAAGGACAAATGCTCGCCCCGTTGCGTGGGCGCCAATGTTAATTGCACTTTTAGGCGGTGATTTATCACGTGTTGAGCAGTGAAGAGAATTATCTTGAAGAAACTTGCATATATGAGAAATTTTAAATATTAGTTTAAATAATAAATTTTATACGCGGTAGAGCCATGCTGCAGCTATATTAGTAGTATAGTTGTAGCACGATTGGGTCGGCTCGACCGGGGAAGGACCACGCTCTCACAGAAAACCAGCTTAAAATAGCAGCTTAACGCTGCTATGTTTCGTATGGTGAGTGTAGAGAACCGGAGACCCTTTTTACTGGCAAAGAGGCAATCCGTCTTAGTCCTCACGGGTGGCAACGCATCTACATCTTGAGTCTTTATTGAAGATAGATGTAGATGTCTATGGGTCACAGTAACCACTTACCATCAGGTGGACTGTGTGCTCGTTTGTCATCCTATCCTATAAAAAAAAACTAAAACAACACGCATTGATCACAATACTAAGACATAGTCATGAAATTATTGTAATGTATCGCTTCTTGAAACGTCTACGAAATTTTATTTTATTCAGACGTCTGAAAGTGGGTGAAAACTGAATTACAAAATTCTATTCTATTACATTAATACATATCAATGTACATACATATACATTTGTGGCATTCTTTGGGGAAGACCTATGTTCAGCAGTGGACTTGTGATGTGCTGTAATGATTTTTTTTTATATGAGAGGGGGCAAACGAGCATGCGGCTCACCTGATGGTAAGTAGTCACTTAGGTGTAGTGGTGGCGGCGACTACCGCATCACCAGGGAAATTTCAGATGAAGAGTACCTTTAAAAAAGGGTAGGCCCTTTTCTTGAAGTTCCCTAAGTCGTATCGGTGGTATCGCGAGTTTTGGGTGATGATGATAATATATACGTCGATACATACAAGTTATATAAACAGTGTAAAAATATTTCAATTCATTTTATGTGAAGTACGCAAAAAACTGGGCACCGCAGCGGGCCCTTCCCTGCTTCGTATAGAATCCTCTCCAAGCGGATGAAGTCTATGAAGCTAGAGTTCAGAAGTAAAAGTATTTAGGTTGTCACTATATTTTTTATTAGTTTCGATTTAATTATTTTATTTTTCACTAACTAAAATATAGAACAGGAGAATGATCGGGGCGCAAGTCAGCGAGCACTAATGCAACACATTCAATGTTAATTGCAAAAAGTGATTGCTCGAACGGCGACCTTCCAGCGCTAGACGAACGGACCTATAATACCCTCGGCGGCACAAAGGTCGCGCTGATAATTAAGCGTGAACTGCCTTCATCAAAAAGCGCACCTTGTTCGCTTCAATACTGTCATAAATATTAAATACGCTGATACAGTTACATAATATTCATGGTCTTGGAATATTTATTCGATTATTAAAATCTAAACCTTATATAAATAGGGTGGAAGTCTTAAATACCAGCGCCTTCGCTAATATCAGTCTTGTTGCCTTTTTACTTTATATATAAGGTTTTTAATGGTCTTAATCTACGTAATCAAAAGAAAGTACATTTCAAATTAACCGACAACGCTCATTTTCCTAATTTAATTACACATTTTTAAATAAGGCTTATTTTACATTGTCTCATCTTTATGCCATGTGAGTTGCATGAATATAACTTAAAAGGTAACATTGACACCAAAAAGTCAATTTAAGACATCCACTCTCCCTTTTTCATATTCTTAGAAAAGAATATGAAGAATAGCTTAAAAATATAACTCATTTAAGTCAAATAAAACTAGTATTTCCTTAAGTTAACTATAAACTTAAAATGACTTAATTCAATGAATAATATCCTGATAATTAACAGAAACAGGTGGTACATCGTGGAAATTCACTAAAGAATCACTTAAGGCACAGTGTATCGAAAAATTAAATACCCGACTTCAGAAGCTATTATGTAGAAATTACATAAAATACAAACCAAACAAATGAAATTAAAATATAAATACTTCTAATTAACATAATATATAAATTAAAGGAAAAAGTGTTATACAAAATTATACAGTATGTAAGGCTTAGTTTAAATAAAAAATACTTGCTTCATCGCCGCCGTCTGTTGGTAGTGTGCCCAAAAGACTGGCTGAGTTGCCTCGCTGTATTGCGAGGCTGATCCGCTGACCAAAATATCTGCCAGCTATTGGGTCACCAGAGACATTGACAAGGCGTGATGAGATATCTCTGTAGAAATTATTTTATTTTTTGATATAAGTTTTTACTTTTTATTAAAACTCCTAATAGACCCTTTTGAGTGTAAACAAAGTAAAGATAACTAGAATGTCATCTAAATAGTTCTAATAGTTTTTATTCAAATTTATAAAATGGAACAAAATAAAAATAAAAAAATATTAAAATTGGTTCAAATTGGCATAAAATACAAACATAAAAAACAACAAAATAATCCAAAGATATAATTTCTTTAAAAACCAATCAACTCTATCATACAGATAGAGTAAAATAGTCCCGTTAGCCGCCATGTCAGTCACTTAGTCCGAGGTGTTTCATACAAAATATCACTGACAGCAGTTAATCGCGATAGCCCTGCCTTTATATCCGCACCCAAACTTCAGGTATTGAAATACGAAATTGAATTCAGACCTAACATTTAGCAACATCCTTAATAAATCGTGACGTGAATAACAATTACTTGTATACGATTTCACACACGTCACAACTATGTTAGCTACCTACGTATTAACTCTACAATGCGTATTGGAACATCTTTTTGTAATATATTTCTATATAATTAGGTCTGGTAAATATTATAAAATTCAAAAGAAACTTAGGAAGAAGCATGAAGCTTTGGATTCTTCGACCAGGGTAGACGTTACTCACGTCTCAGGATACCAAGGTACTGTACAATAACAGGTCGGTGAAAAAGTTTCTTTGTATTTTGTTTGTATAAAATTAAAGAAATATCTCTTTAGTTGTACTATTTGTATCTGGCTGGTTTTAATATCAATACATATATCGAACACTCGGTTGGAACGAAGTTCCTTTCGTAGTTTTTTTTTTTAAATACGAGTAATACTATTAAACATTACTAATATTCCCCTAAACCACTTCTGGTAAGCTTAAAATGCTTGTGTTCGAAGTGGTTCACGACTGTAGTCGAATGGGGGATTCGAACCCACAAACTTTAGAGTTCGCGGTCCGCGCCCTGCCATTATAGGCTACTGACGCTTCTAATATATTATTATTTATAAACGTATTATATTATTGAATAACAAATACAAATAAATGAATTACTAGCGTCCATTAAAATGAAGCGTCATTTAAAATAAAATAATATTTCTTTAATGGCAAGATAAGAAAAAGTTAAGATAAATTCTATACCTAAGGGTGAAAATATGGAATGAAGTTTTTATTTTTACTGTTTAGAGAATATTTTAACTTTACCTTGAGCTTGTGATACTCCTTAGTCTACTCAAAGGAGAAAAAATATAAACTTTTGATAAAAAGTAATTTCCAGCAGCGAATTCAGAAAAACGGATAAAATGTAGAAAGAACCATAACTCTTTATTATGAAACGTCTGTTACTAATATTAAAGTTATAATGAGTTTATTTTGCAATTCTTCATAATATGTCGTTGTCAATGCCACCGATATAATACAAAAATATACAAATTCGTCAAAATATTACAAGATAAGTGTTATTCTTTCAATTAGGGATTCAGCAATTTAAATTTTCGATAAAAATCTATGCCATTCGTACATTACAAAGGAGTTTAATATATGATTGAATGAATGAATTAAGGAATGAAATAAACTTTATTCTATACCAGAAATACATATGAGAGAGAAAAAAAACATAAATTATTTAAAAGTACAATTGGCGGCCTTATCGCTTAGAAGCGATCTCTACCAGGCAACCATTGCAGAGGATAAAGTTACCAGTGAGAAAGGGTAAGGGTGTACGTAGGTTGTTGAAAAATACACACGACATACATATAATTATATAATCAATAATTACATACATACTGTGATAAATAAATACATTTGAAATACAAAAATATAGACATACATATATGAGAGCAGAAAGGATTAAGCAATTAAGTGAAATGAAAGCCTTAACGTAAAGAAAAATGAGTAGGTAGTAATTTTTTAGAGGAATGACTATTTAAGGAGGAAAGAAATGCGCTTTTACAAGTCTTTTAAACTTTTCAATAGACTGCGCATTAATTTGCAGCGTTAGGGAGTTCCATAGCCTAACAACTTCAATAGAAAAGGATTTAGAATAGAAGGAAGTGTTATGAGATGAAATTTTTAGGTTTTTATCAGAGCGAAGAGAGCGACAGTGAGTGTCACTAAGAAACTCAAACCGCTCTTTAAGGTAAGTAGGGGAAGTGGGATTGAATAGTATACAGTATAAAAGAGCAAGAATGTGAGTATTCTTGCGAAGACTTATCTGAA
The DNA here is from genome assembly GCA_963668995.1 of Parnassius mnemosyne. NCBI lineage: Eukaryota > Metazoa > Arthropoda > Insecta > Lepidoptera > Papilionidae > Parnassius > Parnassius mnemosyne. The sequence continues at coordinate 42,301,192 of CAVLGL010000104.1, read as the reverse complement.
ACCACTTGAATTTTTCGCGATATTCGGAAACATGGTTATATTTTCGAAGTTCAAATATAAACCGTATGCAAAGGTTCTGAATGTGCTCAAGTTTATTAAGCCTCATTTAAATTGAGATAACACGTGTCAGCATAATCGAGAATCGGTAAAAGGAGTGATTGTGCAAGCGCAATTTTGGTAGGCATGGGTAGGAAATTACTTAATCTACGGAGAGATCCGACCGACGCAAACACCCTCCTCCTACTCACCTCGCTTACCTGCGGAGCCCAAGATAAAAATTTGTCAAAAGTAACACCTAGATTTTTAACGGTGTCACTTATATCGCACAGGTGTACCCATGAAAAACAATACCAGGTAGGGAAGAAAAATCTATAAAAGTAACCAATTTTTGACTGCCTATAATTATTGCTTTTGTTTTTGATGGATTTAATTTAAGACCGTATGACTTATGCAATTCGGGATACAAATATATAATTTTCAACTCCAACATCTGTTTGTCAATTTCGTAAGTCATTTCAAATAACTTTAAATAAGTGAAACGCTTATAGGAATTTGGGTAGTATCGTAAACCTATCGTAGACATACATTTTTTTCAAGCGACGTATTTTGTACCTGTAATAATAAAAACTACACATATCACTGCGTTATGCAGCCTTATACAATACTGATTAAAGGCATAACGCTTGTTACGAACTCCTGCAAAACTCAAACAAGAATTAAACTAGAATATCAATGACCGGTAATGCAAAATACATTTTTACGTGATCGATGCTCTCACGCACATTTAGTGTATACGCACCTATGATAGGAACCTATGTGCGGTTAAAATATTAAATAAAAAAGCGTCCGTGATGTAAATGATGAACAACATTGCCGCACGTAAAATTGCATGTGACTACAAGCGTACATAACAATTAAAGCACAATAGAAAGTGAGAGTTTCCAACTCGAGAATCGATCGTCCGGCGCTTCTTAAAGTAGAAGCGAACGATAATTGACACGTCCTACTGCTGGTCGCGCCACCACCGCATAACCTACAAATTAATTATCTTTAGTTTATTTTTTACGTGGTAGAGCCATGCTGCAGCTATATTAGTAGTATAGTTGTAGCACGAATGGGTCGGCTCGACCGGGGAAGGACCACGCTTTCACAGAATACCAGCGTAAAATAGCAGCTTAACGCAGCAGCGTTATGTTTGGTATGGTGAGTGTAGAGAACCGGAGACCCTTTTTACTGGAAAAGAGGCATTTCATCTTAGTCCTCACGGGTGACAACGCATCTGCATTTTGATTCTTTATTTAGGATAGATGTGAATGTCTATGGGTCACAGCAACCATTTATTATCAGGTGAACTGTGTGCTCGTTTGTCACCCTACGTTCGTTTTTATCGAAAAGTGCTATCCTCACATCGATTTATGTGCTACAAAGAAAAACAATATGGACCAAGGAATAAATATTAAATCATAAATGAAACTTCTGTCTAGATCATACAAAAATAGAAGTCACAGTCTCTCAAAAATGCAACACATTTCAATATTTTTATTAAAAAAAGCCCTTAACAATTAAGAAAAGTTAATTAAGACTTATCTGTGTTTCAAACTTTAACAAAAAGCGTTCGGGAGATTGCGACACCTCTCGTCAGGTATAGGTACCTCAAAATTTGAAAACGAGATTGTACAATCAGTGCGTGTTGCCAGTGATGTCTTATGGATCTGAGACGTGGTCCTTCATTGCTGGCCATAAGAGGAAGCACAAGGTTGCTCAGAGCTATGGAGAGGGCTATACTCGGGCTTTCTTTGCGTGATAAACTTAGAAATGAGGATATCCGCAGAAGAACCAGAGTAACCGACGTAGTCCAACGGATTAGCAAGCTGAAAGGCAATGGGCTGGCTATATAAATCGAAGAACCGATTAAAGGAATAAAGGTTCTCGAGTTGGAGGCTTATACCGGCAGGCGAAGTGTAGGGCGTCCCCCCACTAGATGGAGTGACGACCTGGTAAGACATGCAGGAAGTTGATGGGTGCAGGTGGCTCAGGACCGTGTTTTGTGGCATTCTTTGAAGGAGGACATTATTCAGAAGGGGACTTGTTAAGGGCTGTGATGATGATGGTGATGATGATGATGATGATGATGGTGGTGGTGGTGGTGGTGGTGGTAGTGGTGGTGGTGGTGGTGGTGGTGGTGGTGGTGGTGGTGGTGGTGGTGGTGGTGGTGGTGTGATGTGACTGCGGCGGTGGTGGTTGTGGTGACGTGATGTCAGTGGTGGTTGTGGTGACGTGATGTCAGTGGTGGTAGTGGTGGTGGTGGTGATGTGATGGCGGTAGTGGTGAAGATTTTAAACTTGAATCTTTAACTGAATAACTTAAATACTAACATTTCCTAAACATACGTCTAAAGTCTAATTTCGATTATAATGATGTTGATTATGTGATGTTGAATTGTAAAGTTTTATGAATATTTTCATTCGGGAAATTTCATTTTAAGCTTAGCTCAACACTTACACGAAAATCTGTATGCTAGAGCTTGAAAAAAATTAAAGATGCATTATTTTTGTACTCAACAGCTTAATGCTTCATGTTTAATGTATGTAAAAAAAAACAGAGACATTACATTATGGACGTTAAAATATATACGTTAATTTTTATGGCAACTTGTTAAACTTCCGGGCAGGAGATTGCGTTGCATCTTAAAAATGTATTCTCATAAAAAGGCTTACTAAGAGCCAGGATTTTCCCAAACAACAATCATCTTGGATAATTACAACCTATTTACATGACTTTTGCAATGTTTATTGTGAATGTAATGCAAGGAGTGTCTATCGTGACTACATCTTAGCAAGTTATAACCAAGTAATATTGAAAATATTTAAGAATATTTAAATGTACATGATGCGTGAACCAACATAAAAAATATAATTACGTGTATACTGGAACTTAAAAAAATAATCGAGTGATGGAATATTTAATACTTTCTACTAATTTAACTTTTTTTCTTTAGTACGCACGACTGCTGGTGCTTTTAATAATGACAAAGCAATTATTTGCCAGCTACAGTGAGCGTAGCAGTATGTAGCATCACAAATCTTCCTTAAAGACTTCAACGCGTTCAGCGCGATGTTAAATGTAAAATTACTATATGAATATCAAAAATATGAAGGGTCTCCAGATCTCAGTCTACAGTCACCATATGAAACACAGTAGTATTAAGCTGCCATTTTACGCTGGTATTCTGTGAGAGCGTGGTATTTACCCGGTCGAGCCGACCAATTCGTGCTACAACCATAATATACCTGAAGCATGGCTTTCCCACTTTGCAACTCATCCCCTGTTTCAGTTTCTGTCGCCCTTACGGTACCCATGCAATGATATGGGGCAGTGGATTCTCTTAGGTCAGCACTAAACGGCGATTTGGTTACAAACCTCGAGGGAAGTCAGTCGGCAAAGCTGGTAAATAAATGGTTAATAAATATTGGTGTTTAGCGGCGCTGCTCGTTTGATGCCTCGATACCATGATTGGTACCAGTTCGAAGAAAAAAATTTAAAAATAATTATAAATTTACAAAACAACCTGAATCAAAACAACGTACACTTTTGGATTTACATCATTATCATAAAGCACACCAGCCCTTTTAAATGTACTACTGGTGCTGGAAATTTTAATTTGCTCGTACCGACATTTTACCATTAAATTCCAAAACTCGTTAATGCTCGAAACTAGATATAAAATATCTTGCAAAAAGAATATATAGTTCGTGAAACAAATAAAATGTAATGTCCTTTCAGAGAATAGGTCGTTATTAATAATAGTGTAATAATATATACTTAAACGTATTGATATATGTGCAGAAGCTTGTTTAAATTGACTTGACAAAGCCCGCAATTCTTCTTGAATAAAATAAAATATCTTTTATTCAATATGTAATACCTATGTCCTGGGAAGAACCAGCAAGAAACCCAGCGAACCTTTTTTTTCGCCTTATTTTTAGCCTTTACCTTTTATGTAGATGAAAGCAGCAAGGTATAATATATCAAGTAGCAACATAATCGTTTTGTTGTTTTCATCATTGCCATGAACCTATCTTCGAATAACAAGAATTTATATACAAAGATATTTAACGTCAACATACGTATCCCGGAACATCCTCCACTTTTGGCCTTCAGACGAAATGGAATTAATTACTACCGGGTTAATTTCACATCCTGGTGTTGAATATATTCGCATTAATCATCACTTTCATTACACTCATAAAATGTCAGTTAAATGAAAACAAAGATATCTTGCGTGGCTCATCGAACATAAACACTTGTGATTAACGTAAAACTTAAAAAGCACAAAGGAATGAACCGGAAACCTGTTGTCGCTTCCTTAAACATAAGTTCCGTATATTACAAAAATGTCAGCATTGAATTATAGCAAGTAAATTATTACTGAAAATAATAAATAATTCCGTAAAAATGTGCTTCATAATTATCATCATCACTACAGCCCTTCACAAGTCCACTACTGAACATAGGCCTCCGCCAAGTAATTTCAAACAACCTGAGCCGCCATGCATCGACAACCTACATGTCTTACCAGGTCGTCACTAGTGCGGGTAATTTTTATAATAATTTTTAAAGTTTTAAATAAAGTAGTATCGCTTGTAATCGAAATTCGACCAATTGTGTGGTAAGGCTATTTTGTTTAGGGTTTGTTTGCTCAATTTTTTTTAAATATTTTCCTGTGCTATTCAAAGCATTCCCATTGAATCCTAGCTCATAATGTATGAATGTAATCAAAATGCTTTCATTTTTGTTCGCCTTATTAAATCTGAATTTTATTTTGTATACCTGGTACAGTGCATTTCTAAAAGTATCAGTAAGTGTCATTTCCCCACTTTTATACTAAATACTAAAAAATGTACGATGTACATAATGTGAAATGTACGAACAATGTACACCTATTAATATTTACAGAATTATCCATAAGAAAAAAAACTATTTCCCTCGCCGATTCATGTTAGTAAATTACAGAAGCGATTTTACAGTTAATGAGCTATCTAACCAGAATTAATTACATTAAAGGCATTTTAATACATCGTTTTAGCAATACCAAGAATATAAAACAACATACAAAATCATGTATTTTTTATAGGATAAGGGTGACAAGCGAGCACACAATCCACCTGATGGTAAGTGGTTGCTGTGGCCCATAGACATCTACATCTATCCTCGTATGCGAATTAAAATGCAGATGCGTTGTCACTCGTGAGGACTAAAATGGAATGCCTCTTATCCAGTAAAAAGGGTCTCCGGTTCTCTACACTCACCATACGAAACACAACAGCGTTAAGCCGCTATTTTACGCTGGTATTCTGTGAGAGCGTGGTCCTTCCCCGGTGGAGCCGACCCATTCGTGCTACTGCTATACAATTAATATAGCTGCAACATGGATCTACCACGTAACAAAAAACAAAAACAATTATTTGTTGTAAAACGTAAATTATGACTAAACCATTATTTTTATGCATATTTATTAAGAAACCTCTTAATTCAGCTTATGTACGTACTAAGTAGCAAAGCAAGCAAGTGGGTAAAAGATCTTAACACCGCAACGAGATATTTTTCATTTTCAACAATGATTTTTTTTTTCATTTAGAATAAAAATTATTTAACCACTAATAATTAAGTTTATTAATATATTTGAGGCCTCAATTTAAAAATACACCCCTTAAAATTGCTACCGTTTTCTTAGAGTCCAATGAAGTTGTGAATGTCTCCGGGCTAAGAACAAAACATCACCGAAAAACACCGTAAAAATGAATTTACAAAGACGCTGATGTGCGATGAACCCAATGTGAACTTAGCGTAATTGACTTTGGTGAAATGCTGAAACGTTGATTAATTTAAGATAACGTCAGTTAGATATACCTATTATGTCAAATTAAATTCACTAAATCTATACGTAGTACAAACATGCATATTATCTTTATGCGCCGAATTTAAAAATACATTTTAGATCATACTTTGCCGGCAAAGGCAGCCGTCAAAACAATAAGTTATCATATTTTGCTTGAACTGACGTTATACGTTAACTTCCACATACGAATATATCGATACATAAAATATCGAAACCACTGATAAAAATTATTCACATATGAATAATGAATAATTACAATTTTTTTTTTAAATTTATTCTACTAAAGAACCGACTTTGTTTCCTTACTTTAACATTATACTTGCATTAAAAAGTTTTTGTGGTCTAAGCTTACACAACTTACTAAAATCGACGTCAAATTATTGCCTCTGTCTTTCTCTTTCTTTTTACCAAGGATAGAAGGAGACAAGTTATATATAGTTAATTAATACTTAATTTAAGTAAGCTATAGTCAACGATTATTTAAAAGCAAGGCCGACAGTAATAGAATCATCATAATAAAAAGGAACAGGAAGTGGTATATTATTATCAAATCTAATCGCAATGTGACAATAATTTATACTTAAAATGTCATAGTCACATGGTTTAATTTAAACAAAGGAAGTAAAATCATTTGAGCTTTTTATCATTACCAAATATATATAAACTTATATTCCTAATGGGTACTACTTTAACGTCAGTCGAAAATCTATATTTCATTGTTTTTAATATTACACTTTGATTTCATTTTAAACCCATTAATCGCGAAGCGCCGCAATTACTCTCGAGACATTGCAAAACGTGACTCCGTTACGGTCTCAAAACCTGAAAACATTTCACTTATAACTTGTAATATATTTAATGAGTACGGCCGTGAACTTTTACACTACTTGGTAATGCTAAGAACAGGGAAATTTGGATGACAAAAACACGGAGAAAAATTAAACATTTCGCCATTTTTAAAAACTCAAGAATATATGTTCTTATATTCTATACGGCATACAATTAAATAAATACAGAAGTGCAAGTAACACATTTTGATACCTTAAAATGAAAACCACCAAAAATACTTCTTTTTAAAATAATGTAAATTTTAGTTTTGTTAATTTTAATAATTTAACGCTAAGCAGCAGTTCTCCCACTGTTGTTTCAGTTAAAAGGGTGCTTAAGATGAAAGCGCATCTATAGCCTTATGTATTTAAAACTATTGGACCACTAAATTCTTACTAGTTTTTGTTATTTTATTTTCATCGATATGCTTTGCTTAGGAATGATAAATATAGGAATGATAAATAATAGGTGTATCTAAAACAGACATGACGTTTTAAATAGCAATCATCAATCAATTCCAACCGGCATCTGTATTATGATTGCAGCACCAATAGGTCGGCTCAACCGGTAAAGGACCGAACTCTCACAAAATACTAACGTAAAATAGCAGCCACAGTTCTGCTGTGTTTTGTACTCTTTTTCACTGATAACATGGCATTCTAGCTTAATTCCCAGAGTCGCTCATTAACATGTATTTTTATTAAGATTTGCCCATACTCACTACACGTGATGAGCTTATAAACGGTCTATAAAATTTGAACCCGGCCTTTTTGGATGAAATTTCTGTTTTATATTACCTTATTTATCCAACACTTGGATAAAAAATAGGCACATACCTTAAATTGAAACAAAATTTAGCTGTATATCACTAATCTAATCTTCATATTTGATTCTTATATATTCAAAATGACCTGTTAAAAAAGGCACGCCAGTGCAGTGGTTTACCATTTGGCCTAGGAACTGCGGGCAGCGAGTTAGATTTTCGTACGAAACTAGTATTTGTTTCACCTATAAATAATTGTTCCTGGTCTAAGTGTTTGCCTATGTGCAATTTATGTTTGTAAAACGCCTCCACGACACAGGAGAAATTTCTAGTGGGGTGGTTAGGATTTAAAAAATAAATAGGTGACTTGTATACGTTGTAGAGCCATGTTGCAGCTATATTAGTAGGTAGTATAGTTGCAGCACGAATGGGTCGGCTCGACCGGTGTAGGACCACGCTCTCACAGAATACCAGCGTAAAATAGCAGCTTAACACTGCTGTGTTTCGTATGGTGAGTGTAGAGAACCGGAGACCCTTTTTACTGGTAAAGAGGCATTGCATCTTAGTCCTCACGGGTGACAACGCATCTGCATTTCGATTCGCAAACGAAAATAGATGTAGATGTCTATGGTCCGCAGCAACCACTTACTATCAGGTGGGCTGTGTGCTCGTTTGTCACCCTATCCTATAAAAAAAAAACTTATAATACTATTTTAAATTACATAATTTCGATTCCTTTAATTAATTCAAGGGCAAGAGTAGGTATTGAGGGAACGTGAATAAACAATCATTTGATATTTGCCAGTGGCACGAGAACAAGTTCTTTCTATAAATATTTATAATATGGTCTTGACATATTACGTTCTACCTAATTATTTCTTAATCGAATAAAATCGCAAAAAATGAAATATAGTTTTAAGCCTGTTAGGGATAAGTACTTAGTAATATGATAGGTAACAACGATCATCATTAAACTGTTTTAAAGGCAAATTACTAAACGGATACGCTCACGCCCTTATCAAATAGAGACATCACGCACTGACGTCTGCAATTAATATTACTCGTACTTCCATAGCCACCGTTGATGAGTTCATTGTTTGCAAGTGCCGACCGAAACACTCTTGCTCAATTGTACCAGGCCAAACATTCAGCGTTTGCAAGGACATCTAGTAAGCGGTGACCGTCTCCACAGCCACTTAAATATAAGAATATATTTGACACGTTTAGTTGATGGCACTGCGGACCAACCTGTGCAATTTACGATCGTGGACATTGGCATCACGATAAACTGAAGAAACCTCACCGCAAACAAACAATTGTTACATGTCGATTTTTTGATTGATTCATTCATTTATTACAGCCTGTCAACAGTCAACTTGCACATAACCCATACATTGCCTGATAGAGGGTATATTTGCCAAAGTTGCCAGGCCTGGCAGTCGGGTTGGCAACCGCAGTTCCTTTATTTATGTTTACATTCTTAAAAATAGTGTTGTCCATCTCTTGTTTTAGTTTTTCCTTGTCAGCTTCTATGACATCCAGGAGACGATATGGAGTAGTGGATTCTCTCGACGAAGCTACTTACATGGCTATTTTCATTGATAATGATAATATAAATTTTAGCGTTAAATTGAACGATCGGCGAACAATTAAATTTATAGCACAAGAATAAATGCAATTTTACATAGATATAACGGTTGTTCTGACAGAAAAAAAAACGAAAAAGAAACAAATAAACTAAAGTACTACTACTTTAGTTTACTTTAGTATAATATTTATAGATAAACCATAAACTAAAAATTTTAAAATGTCACAATAACTCGCGCCCATACCGGCTCGAACTCTGGTCTGTTTTACGCAATTTACGTTAAAATCATAAGATTAGTTAAGTGAATAATAATGCGATGACTTATTGCGAAAATTTATTTGGAAATTCATTAATATGATTGGGAATTTATGAAACAGTGTTCCTATGGCATTTGATCTACGATAATTATTCGAAACAGAAGGTCCTAAAGACATTACAAAATTATGTTGCATTGGCGTAAACGAAGCGTTCTCTAACTCTCTACGCCCTTTTGTATTGTCATCACGTAATTCAGAATTGAAGAAAATGTTGTAAGTCGAAAATAAGATATGCTACGTTGTGTGTGTTGCCGCAAACTCTTATACAATGATGTCGACTGAACAAATAGTTATGTGTTCCGCATTTCTAGCAAGAATCATTTACGCAGGACGTTGCGTGCGCTGCTTATTCGACCGATTCATTACCTAAATAACTAACACTAATGAAAATGCTCTGATGACGGTACTCAGTGTTCATTCATTTTAACCTACCAGCATATTTTATTAAAGTATGTTGTTTGACAAATATGATTTGAAATATCAGTAGAAAAGTAAAACAAAATAAACCTAAGCTCGCATTTTGAAAATTCGATTTATTGAAATCAAACTGGAATATCACATAGATTCAGGTACATAAAATAGACTTTAAGATAATTCTTACTTAGTCAAGGACGACGATTCCTACGGCGCGGCGCGGAGTCTAGTTTTGACGTCGGAGACATAAACGAGGTCAATGTGCGCCAAATAGACGAGTATAAAATAAGAAAGGCTCTTCAGTACTCCTTGGCACGACAGGTTACTTACCCAGTTTAGGTGCTATTAAAAATTCAACGAATCTCACACAACTTTCACTAACAGTCGGCTAGCGTATGATGCGTCTTTGGATATTATCACCACGTAAACAAATAGCATTCATTCATGCCACGTCTGGTGTACTCGTAGGTGATAATAATTATATCTATAGAGTTTTGTATGAAACTAACAGGTATTTAATAATCGATTATAAAGTCATTAAATTCTAAGTACCGTTAATTTTCATCTACATTCCTTATCAACGATGTGGTTTATACGTCAAATATTTTTAAGCATTATGGAAGTTTAATTTCTTGCAATGTTTATATAATTGCATAGACCATTTTAACCCAATTTTAAATACAGATTGTAATATAATATTATGAAGGTACTTATTTTAAAATGAGTAGTAATTTTGAATTACGATTGCGCACTCTATTACTTAGCAGAAAACTGAAAACTGAAATATTTTCCTTAAATTTAAGCAATTTAACCCGGCAAATAAGGACATGACTGCAAGCAATGAAATCGAATAGTAATTCAATAGCTATTGAAGGTGCAAATGAAATATTAATGCGAAAAATAATTGTTGCTTAGAAAGTTTTGTGTGGCTCGTAGAGATTGTACATTGCACGCGCGCACGCTGCGCGAGAAAGCAAGACGCCGGCACTTGACGGAATCAAATTCCGAAATGCAGCCCCAAAAAATATATAAATATGTATAATACAAATTGAGTTTATTTTACACTTTCCTTTTTCAATCAACACCTAAACGTTTCCATAATAACGTTTATTTAAATAACAAAAGCCTCCCATTGACATTAAAAAACTAGAAGATATAAAAAACATAAACTTGTATGTAACAAAAACATTTATAATTATTATTTTTTCATTAATAAAGCCTGCTTTAGAACCCCTTCCGATAAAGTACAGTTTTGTTTGCAGAAAGTAAAAGTTGAGAAAACGCATATAGTGAAAATCTGTTGTCAAACTCAACAAAACTTGTACCGCGAAGCGATCGACGGTCCGCAGACTTGCGATTTCACTTTTAACATTTCAATAAATGACCGGCTGTTTTGAGTACATATGTATTTCGTCAATTTTTTTATTAACATCATGCCAAAAATATAGATCAGCTGACTTTTAGGTTAACTGTCATGTTGTTATGTAAAACATAACAATATAAACATACATAAGTATACTAATAAGATTTTGAATGCCACTTGAGAAACAATAATCGATGAAAATCATTATTTTATGTATGAAATAATCAATATTATTAATAATATTAATTTGTTTTAATTAATGAAAGATAGGAAATCTAACCTGACATGTCTTTCCAAATATCCTCAATGGAGTTGGTCCAGGAGGTTTGAGTTTCACAAATACAGTTTGCCTTCGAACTTTATGTCCGAATTGACACAATAACTTATCTTGAACACGAGCACAGAGCCTACTCGGACTTAAACACGCCATAGCTACAACTGCTACGAAACGCTTGCGGACATGAACTACATATTAAACCTTACAATAAAGCGCTTGCCTTTTTCTCCCCACTCAACCAGCTGATTGTCATCGGCCATGGTTGTTTAGTATTGCTATTAAATAAAAATCTGTAAGTTTTTTAATAAGCTGTGTGGCATGGATGTTTGTTCATTAAGTCACGTCTTCATTTATCTCAGTATAAAGCATAAACTTAAAATATACTGGCGTATAGACGACCTAACAGCCTGAAAACGAGTTACTAATTTTGATTTGTCATTGTGTGTGTTAGCACATGTACATTTTACTTACAAGGACTATCGAAAAACGATTGTTAAGGAAGCGGTAAAAAGTTAAAAAAATAATTTAATGCACATATTTTATGTCTACAACGTCATCAACAGTATAATTCCTATTATAAAGAATAAGTTACAATTTGTTCTTACATTTTTCTTAAAAGTACTAAAAACGCTAATTGCACGCCTCATAATATGACCATACCTCAATTTCGTTACATAAAATCGTTCTTATACTCTTAGGTAGACATGAAATCCATATTATTAACAACGTTACAATAACTACAGACATTGAATTATTAGTTTATTTTATTATTGATTCAAAATGTATGCGGTCAAAATCTTCGGTACAATTTGTAGCGTCTTACAAATTTAAAATTTGGCATAAAAACATTTTTCGGAATGCCCATGTATATTGTATGCAAGAGGGTTCCCGATAATTTCCATCAGCCTGCCTCACAAGCCCAAAAAACTTTCCTAAGCAGTCATTGTAAATTCTTCGTGTAAGTAATCATATTCTTCAGACTTCATATCGGTATATAATTACCGAAGTGAGTTAATAGTTATGTTGAAAGCATTTATAAATTTTATGATATTAGTAACTTCACGGCTCTTCTTTTTACTTTTAACTCTCATGCTATCAAACAAATGCTGAGATTTATATAGCAATTTCTCTTGAAGAGTCGTACCCGTATACGGTTTACTGTATTCTTTTGGCGAGTCGATGTTGCTTGAATTTAATAAATCAAAGAGATTGTTCATGGTTTCAATAAAAACTATCGTAACATCAGCTATTTGTAGAGTACCTGATGATTGCTAATTTTTTTTAAAGGTGCTACTACAGAATTGCTAAAAATTTGAATTGCAAAACGAACTTTTGTTTTTGAAAACTATTCGGCTGTAAATGTGAATCAGTTAAATGAGGTGCTGTTCTCATATCTTTTATTTTACTACATGTTTGTTATGTCCTCCCACCGAGTAGTTTTGCCATCAAAGTCAAAATTATAGTTCATTAAATTATTTCTCACGCACTTAATTAAGTGGGGAACATCAAATATTTAGTAAGTTTTATGTTTTTAATTGATCATCAATTTTGCTGCTGGAGATAAAAGAAAAGCCAATAGGTTGTTTCCATTTTGATGTTATACCTTGAAGCATTAAGGTAAAAGCATACCCTGCGGCAACAGGTTGCTGTTGCACATCTAATTCATGGAGGCCCAATATTTTATCTTCCTTGGTGTTATAGGATAAGTTTAGTTTCAGACTCATCTCATCCATACAAAGCACACATTCATTTTCGAATAATAACTTATGCTTGATTGTAGCTGATAAAATATCCCACATTTGCTGGTTAAGCTTAGTTTGCATAGGTAGGTACATCTTAGCTAAAGTTGATTTAGACGGTAAACAAATAGTCGTCGATAAAAATCAATAAGCGAGCGGGCTTGTGTTTTTTTTTAATAGAATAGGGTGACAAACGAGCACACAGTCCACCTGACGGTAAGTGGTTGCTGTGACCCATAGACATCTACATTTATCCTCAATAAAGAATCAAAATGCATATGCGTCGTCACCCGTGAGGATTAGAAGGAATGCCTCGTTTCCAGTATAATGGGACTCCGGTTCTCTACACTCACCATACGAAACACAGCAGTGTCAAGCTGCCATTTTACGCTGGTATTCTGTGAGAGCGTGGTCCTTCCCCGGTCGAGCCGACCCATTGTTGCTACAACTATACTAAAAATATAGCTTCAGCATGGCTCTACCACGTATACAAATACATTATATTTTAAGCAAAACAATTTGAATTCTCTGCTATATCTATTGTTTTTACAGTAAGTTTTAAATCCATTTGTGCTTTTACAAGCGCGATTAACTTGGGGGATAAAAACTGTTCCGGTAACATCATATGTTTTAGCAGTGCATTTTAAATTTTTTACTTATTTTAAATAATTGTTTTATAAGTTTCCTTTTTCGGGAAGTAAAGTCAGTCAATCGTGCTGGTGTCTGGGAGCTATAATCTATACCTATATATTGTTTAGTGTTGGTGTGTTCTGAATTTTGTGATGAAGGAGCTGCTAATACATGGTCTTTCCCAGCTATTTTTGGTATTAAAATATGGCGTTTATCGGAGAGATTTAATATTACATAATATATAATTTAAATTTTATATTAAAAAAGGACCGCCGTCTTGAATTTAAAAATAAATGTTATTTTCGTAATTCGCACCCCGACAAACCTAAAAATTTACCCCTATGCCTTAATATTTTATAAAAAAAAAACTTCGAAAAACCAAAGACGAGGCACTATAGTATGGTCTAAGACCTTAGCATATCCAACCACACGATTTAGATGAAGAAAAAAATCAAACTTCTAAACAGTCATGCCCAGCGACTACCTATATAGTACCTATTTTTTACGTCCGCCATTTTTTTACGTTGGCAATTCTGCATGACATGACAAAATATACACAATGTAAAATAATAATAACAATATTTATTTACCTTTCTTCGGTGTGCGGAAGTTGGTGAAATCGCAGATCTTTATTTATGCGAGATGACGAATCGATATATTATAGCTCAGTGTAAACAGTTCCATTTAAAACTATGGTGAGCGATATTAATTTATATCTCGAGATGTAATATATGGTATCTCGAGATGTAATATGGGCGAGATGTAGTATAGGTGTGTCAGGATCGCGCCTAATGGAAGTCCGTAGTCTCTGCCTACCCCTCTGGGTGACAGGCGTGAGTGTTTATGCATATGTATGTAATATATATTATATTATATCCCATAGTGAAAAGCGGGCTTTAAGAGTATATTATGCAGGTTGATGCAACTTTGTATGAAAGCTGAGAAATCTGCACACAATCATGATTTTGTCAATGATTGTGTTGGGCTTGTAAAAATAAAGCGAGAAAAAATATCGCTGTTTCTTTCCTTCATGTTGTTTAAGATTACTATTTTAAAAATTAGATACAAAAATTCTTATATCATCTATAAATCGTATATAAATGTTATTCTGTGTTAAATTTTTTTTTGGTTTGCTCTTTAAAGTATAATTACATACATATTACTCTGAGATTCACACAATTAATTTACCTATTAACTGATTTAAAAAAAAAATATTAGCACAATTCTATCAAAAGAAGCCACGAATTAAAAGAAGAAAAAAGACATTTGTCTATCAACGTCTTTCATATTGAGAATATTTTCTGAAATTTATTCAAATTTATTTCTTAGGTTTAGATTTTAATATTTATTATTGATTTTTGCTTAAATTCAATGATTGTGGGCTCATAATACTTCATTTTCGTTTGTAGGCGAATACACAGCCATAATACCGTCGTGAATATACAGTAAAGGTTTTTTTGTGACATGTTAGCTCTCTATAAGGTATTGACTATAAATGAATTCATTATTTCAAAATTTTATGCAGGATGTGTGATCATAATCGAAAGTAAGTTAAGTGTTGTGCAAGTAAAAAACAAAAAATCAACTGATCACTTTCTGCAGATCTCCTATAATAGGAAAAGAAAAACTTATGACAATAATGTGGTAAGTCTATTAATGTTTTGAATTTATTAACTATTTTATGTAGGAATTATTACTATATTGAATCAAATTGTATCTGTTTCAGATCACGTTTTTGAGCCGAGTTAAGTTTTCACTACAATAACATTTGTTATACATCAGTAACAAGCGTGGAAATAATATGAGCAAAAGCAATAAAAAACATCAATAAAAATATATAGTTTATGAAACAATCTGTCTTCCTGAAAATAAAATTACATAACTGTACTTATTTATAGTTTTATTTTATCCCACATACTAATCTAAAGTATATTCGAGTAATTTTGGTGCAACCTCTCAAATGTATGGAAATTGAGCTCATAGGTTTGCGAGGCTTGTGCCAAAATTACTCGAATATGCCTTTAAACCTTTACAAGTTACAAAATACAAAGGTTTGAAATTCCCGCAAAAAAAGTTTCATACGGGCACCCATTGAGGCGCTAGAAGTCTTAAAGTATAGACGCGTATTTCAGTTTTTTAGTTTGGAGATGGCGTTCTTCTCTTGGTAGAGAGTATAGAGTAATTGTGTTCTGTGATCATAGTCTGTAATATTATGCACAAACTAATAAGAAGTGGGGGGTTTTGGCGGGAACTAGACCGGCGGCGGTTTGCTGCTCCTGTATTATTGTTTAAATAATGGTTTAAAGTGGACTTTGATATGTAAAACTGGTGCGATTTTGTGTATTAAGTGTCTACGCGTGTGAACTATTGGTGGAAACTGTGAAACAAGTGCTCTAATTGTGATGTGATTCTCAAAATAAGGTGTCTGTCTGCTTAGGCGCCTTGAGATGCAATCGCCAACCGTCAGCTGTCTGCTGGCTCAAGTTGCCGTCAAAATCTCCCAAGGGCTGCACCATAGACTTAGAATATACTGGTGTATAGACGACCTAACAGTCCGAAAACGCGTGACTAATTTTGATTTGTCATTGTGTGCGTTAGCTAGTGATGTACATTTTACTTACAAGAACTAACGAAAAATGATTGTTAAGGAAGCGGCAAATAAAAAAATAATTAAAAAATAGTGTAGTGCAGGAAATTGAATAACTTCAAAAATTAACTCGATTTTTACCATGATAATTCTAAAATAATTTAAAAAAATCATATAACATGTTCCTGGGAATAAGCTGAGCCTACATGCCTTTTGTTGGATTTTAATTCAAATGTAAAACATCCCAGGTGCCTCTACCGATACACTTAAAAAAACCTCCCCAAGAGTCCGATCGGAAAGTTTTATTTTCGAGTTATGATCTTTGGGGAAAAATATTAACTGCCAAAGACAGTTTCCCCGGAATTTCTTTTTCAACATATTGTTTATATAAATAGGTAGATACTTAACTAAGTATATATCTATTTATATTGCATGCTTTAAGCGAAAGCGCAAGGTATGTTCTAATATCGCCTAAAAATTAAGATTCCAAGGTTTTATCGAATAAAATCGTATCTAGCACTCATATTATGCTTATAAATGATATAAAAAGCACATTGTTAGAAAGATAAATGATTGTTGAACTTATTAATATATTTTTTAAATCGATTAATTGCTATTTTTAAATAAAAAAGGGGTTTTAGTGGCTTATGGTGTGGATTTATCAAGTCCCTGTGGCTTGTAAACACGATAACTTTTGAAAATATCTATTGCTTAACTCAATCTATTTTTTAATCTCTTCATCTATCATGTGAGAGGCCACCGAATGTAAATGGCAGTGTAATTTTGTTTTATTTAGCTATAATTAATGTTTTTCGGCTTCAAAATTGCAAAATTTTCGTTGATTTGGTAGCCTAAAATTATTTCTGTAAATAGGGAGCTACAGAGTAGTTTACTCACTCACTCAGTTCGGCGTCAGTCGCCGTCATGAGTGGACATTGTTTCGGTTGTTTGCAGTGGCTCAACAAGATCGCTGTACAAATACACAATATTCGAATAACCAATTTCTTAAATACTTGATTAAAATAATAATGTCGAAATGAAAACCCAAGATGGCGACTGCAATAGGTATCAATTTTTTCATCATGGGTGTCATTTTCATGCTTTTCAAGAGAGTTAAGGCCGATAGGGTTGTCGAAATGTAAATCCAAGGTGGCGGCTGCAATAGATTTCAATTTTTTCATCATGGGTGTCATTCTCATGGTTTTCTCGGGTGTTGAAGTCGATAGTGCTGTCGAAATGTAAATCCAAGGTGGCGGCTGCAATAGGTATCAATTTTTTCATTATGGATGTCATTTTCATGGGTTTTGAGGGTGTTGAAGCCGATAGCGCTGTCGAAATGTATTTAAACTACTTTAAAAAATTCCGTATAATCATGTTATACGTAATTTTTTTAATGCGCTTAAGGCATGCTTAACAATCAATTTTTAACAGTGGTAGAGCCACGTGGCAGCTTTTGCTGTCGCACGGATGGGCCGGCTCGAACCGGGGTGGTACCACGACCTCACAGAAAACCAGCGTGAAGTAGAGGTTTACCTCTGCGTTTCGCTTGGTGAGTGCAGGTGGCCGGAGGCCCTTTTTACTGGAAAATGAGGCATTCCATCTTAGTCCTCACGGGTGACAACGCATCCACATTTTGATTTGTAATAGAGGATAGATGTAGATGTCTATGCGCCGCAGCAACCACTTACCATCAGGTGGACTGTGTGCTCGTTTGTCACCCATATCCTATTAAAAAAAAATGCCCAATTGGATTTACCAATATTTTTTTTAAATAGTTTTGATGGGGAAATAAAAAACGGGGACACAGAGGACATAACTGCTGCTTTATTTTTCATATAAGTATTACTTTTGATAATTACAAACATTTAATAATGAAATACATTATAGAAGTTTATTTTAACATTCGACTTAAATACGAACTAATTTTAGTAAGGATACTTGTAAGAATGAGTTATTGTAGTGTGATGTATGTAATGAGGCTTAAAAGTATAAAGTAATAATAAAATTATTATCATTTTAGCTGCATGAATTAAAAAAATAATGACCTTAACAGAGTAAAGTGCACCAGGTGTCTGAGGATACAGATGCTTTCTCTATTATCTCAATCTATGTATATTATGAAAATCACTCACTCATGTACTGACCGCAGCAAGTGTAACTTAATCTCGTAGATCTATTGATCCGCGCAGCTATAACTTATCTACGAGTTCCTCTTCCCTACGACTAACACTGTTGGTGATGAACCACGCTATTTAAGCCCACGGCACAATGTCGTCAGCCATAAAGCATGAATCGGGCATCGAGCGTTGTGAGTATCAAATACTATGGAATTTATACTATCCTAGCACATCGTACCGCGCGTCTCATGCGCCGGCGTCTAGTGTCGCTTCAAGAGAATTACTAATTATAAAATATCTAACTACATTAAAAGTTTTACCATTGTGACTTGGGAATATATTCCGAAGCTCCGCGCAAATCCTTGGGGAAAATAGCGCGATGCAATGAAATATCGCACTAGTGTGACCGTGAGGTACAGTTGGTGAAGTAAGGTTATACATTTTTTGGTTGATAAATAGATAGTTAGGTTAATAATGGCTTAAATAGGATAATTTCAAGATTTTTTATCTTAAATGTACTACAGTTTTATAATGTACAAAAATCTGTCTCTATTTTTTCAAAATTTTTGAAGTTTTATTATTATAACAATATCATTCTTATTGGTACCAAAATGTTGAAATGGCTCCTTTTAATGAAATTGTTTTTATTCTAAACGAACGCAAACCGAGGATTTATTTTCTTGTTGTGTAGGCAAGTCTATCGATTCATTATAAACATTCGAGATAAATATCGACATTAATTTTGATATAGTTGAGTCAATCCCTAGCGTACGTATAAAATTGCGTGCCGAATTGCGCCGATCTGTCATTCAAAATCGGTTACAGAGTCATGAGATTTAGTACCCTTTTCTATCTTGCATTATTGCCATAATAAATTTTCTTCTCCCTTGCACAATTTTGGAGGAATGGATATTGAACAACTTTGTGAAGATGCTTATAATATTGACTGGTCAGTGATCGAGAGAGCTCCATGCATTGACGATAAAGTGGAACTGTTCTGTTCTCTTCTCACTCAGCTTTATGACGTCCACGCGCCAATGCATTATGTGAGACTTAAACACCTACCTGCTCCATGGCTCTCTGATGATCTGAAGAAGCTTATTTTGCAGAAGAATGCGGCATTGTCGAAACTTAAGAGGAATAAAACAGAGGAAAACGTAAGGAAATACGCCAAAATCAGGAATCGATGCAACACATTGTGTAGAGATGCGCAACGACGCCATATTCATACATCAGTCGAGAACGGCGACTCATCTAGGGTGTGGAAGTTTCTCAAAACAGTTGGAGTTGGTAGAACATCCCTAAATGCTTCACCTCCTAGTGTTGATTTTGAACTATTAAATCAACATTTTTCTAATCCTTCTAACTCTTTTGATAGCGAACATAAACTGCAAACACTTCGTTCGCTTTCTGTAATTCCGACTCCTAATTATCCTCCGTTCGTTTTTAGTCAGTTTACTGAATGTGATGTTAAGAAGACCATATTATCCATCTCCTCAAATGCTGCCGGTAGCGACAACATTAGCCGTAATATGATTGTTCCTCTCCTTGATGTTATTACTCCCATTATCACTTATTTACTCAATGCTTGTGTCTCTTCCTCTAAATTCCCTCAAGCCTGGAAGAGTGCTCATATTATACCCCTTCCAAAGAAATCTAATCCCGTCAACCTCTCTGATTTCCGTCCCATCTCGATCTTACCTTTCCTTTCTAAAGTCCTTGAAAAACTTATTTGCCAACAGCTGACCCTTTTCCTTAATAAGCACAATTTATTGAATTCCTTACAATCCGGTTTCCGTCCAGGTCATAGTACGGCTACTGCCTTAATCAAAGTTACTGATGACATACGGTGGGGTATGGATAATAAACAACTCACAGTCATGACCTTGCTGGATTTCAGTAATGCGTTCAATACTGTTGACTTCGATATACTGTTGAGTCTGTTATGTTCCCTTAACATATCTCCATCAGTAATTGTCTGGTTTCAAAGTTATCTCTGTGGCCGTCGGCAGTGTATTCGTGTCGATGAAACTCACTAATCTTGGTGTGATATAACTGCAGGCGTGCCGCATGGCGGCGTGTTGTCACCTTTACTCTTTTCCATTTTCATTAATTCAATCACTCATAAAATATCCTCTCTCTACCACATGTATGCGGATGATGTCCAGATTTACACCCAGTCAACTCTTGAGAATCTGCCGAATGCAATCGCTACATTAAATAAGGATCTAAATTTTATACACGAGTGGAGTAAATCATATGGCCTAAATGTCAATCCTAAAAAGTCTCAGGCTATCATTATTGGTAGCCAGAGCTTTATCTCAAGAATTGACTGGTTCTCTGTACCACCTATCGTATTCGATGGAGTTGTTATCCGTTACTTTGACAATGTCAAAAATCTTGGTATTTATATTGATAATTCCTTAAATTGGATACGCCAACTGAATGAGGTAAGTAAGAAAACTTTTGTCGCTCTTTGTTCACTGCGTCGCCTTCGATCATTTCTTCCCATTCCTACAAAAATTATGCTCGCACAGTCTCTTCTCCTTCCGATTCTCGACTATGCTGACGCAAGCTATGTAGACATAACTGAGGACCAGCTAAATAAGCTTGAGAGACTTCAAAATACTAGTATTCGGTTCATATTTGGATTGCGCAAATTTGACCATATTTCCCAATTTCGCTCACGTCTCAAGTGGTTACCAATCCGACTTCGCCGGAACATGCATATACTTTCTATTCTGTACTGTGTATTATTTCACCCTTCTACTCCTCCCTATCTAAAGGAGAAGTTTAATTTTGTGGGGCTACCGGGGGAACCTTTACGCTCTTCTAGAAAATTCATTTTAAGTGTGCCAACTCACAATACATCATTTTTCAATAAATATTTTACTGTCCAGTCTATTAAGCTCTGGAATGCCCTACCTTTGCATATACGTGAGGCACAAACTATTGTTATCTTTAAGCGATTTCTTAAAGAGCATTACTTGTCTCAGTCGTTCGGAGACCGTTAGGATAGATTGTGTGATTATGTATTTATTGTATCTATCAGCTTTATATTATTGTTTGAGGAATTTTATATATATGTGTGTATGTATATATGTATGTATATGTGTATGTATATGTATATATGTGTTATCTTATCTTTTATTATGTGTTAGTAATTTATATTATTTCATGTATTACTTAGTTATTTATATCTTTTTTTTTGCATTTATTATTTGTATATTTATATTGCACCACCTACCACCTACCTATTCATTGTTTGTATTACTTTACATCTTTGGTTGCCTGGAAGAGATCGCTATGTAGCGATAAGGCCGCGAAATTGTACATATTATAATCTGATTTTGTTATGACATTTGTATATTTGTTCGTGGTGTACAATACGTAGATAGAGGATTGACTAGATAAAGCATTCGCGTATGCTTTTGAGATAGAAATAGGCGGGAGGTACTTTCCCTGGGTTACCAGATATTATTCCATTTCCCCCAATCTGGGTTTATTTTTATTCACAGCACTTAATTCATACAAAAACTTATTTGTTAACATAAAAAAATGTTCTTTTATAATTCAGATGATTAATTCATTTATCTTGAAAATACATTCTGTGACTAAAAACTACGGACGGAAACGACGTAAAAACAGAATCATCATTCCGAATTCAACGGCGCATCGACGACTTTACTCGACATTTAATAAACTCTTCGATTTCGACGGCACTAAGTGAAAACGCTATTAGCACAAAGTGTGATATCGCAGCGATACATCATCATCATCATTACAGCCCTTCACAAGTCCACTGCTGAACATAGGCCTCCCCCAAAGAATGCCACAAAGCACGGTCCTGAGCCACCTGCATCCATCGACTTCCTGCATATCTTACCAGGTCGTCACTCCATCTAGTGGGGGGACGCCCTACACTTCGCCTGCCGGTACGAGGCTGCCACTCGAGAACCTTTCTTCCCCATCGGTTGTCGGTTCTTCGAGCTATATGGCCGGCCCATTGCCACTTCAGCTTACTAATCCGTTGGGCTATGTCGGTCACTCTAGTTCTACTGCGGATATCCTCATTTCTGAGTTTATCACGCAGAGACACTCCGAGCATAGCCCTCTCCATAGCTCGCTGAGCGACCTTGAGCTTCCTCATCCGGCCAGCAGTGAAGGACCACGTCTCAGTTCCGTATGTCATCACTGGCAACACGCACTGGGTGTACAGTCTCGTTTTCAAGTTTTGAGGTATACCTGACGAGAAGATGTGCCGTAATTTCCCGAACGCTGCCCAACCGAGTTGAATCCGTCGATTGAAATCGTCGATATTTTACATACTCCTACTTATTAGCGATATTATCGCTAATAAGTAGGAGTATGTAAAATATGTACTTAAATATTAGGTAATTAATTATTAAAACTTTCCTCGTGTCGAATGTTATGTTTTTAAAATTCAATAATGTTTTAACATACGAGTCCATCACAAGTTCAGTGCTGAACACAGAGCTCCGAAAGGAAAAGGTTTCCACATAGGTTTTGTAGTACAAAACACGGTTCTGAGCCAACTTCCGCGATTTCCTGCATGTCTTACTAAGATTAGTGGCTTGTGTGCAGCAAGTTGTGGCATACAAGAGAATTTGTCTATACAGGGGATGATACTACCCCGCGTCGTAAGCAATAATACAAGATGAGGATGGGGCAGCAGCACTTTCCTGATGAAAACTTAAAATAAACACAAGAATAAAACTAAGAAGATTAACGGCAGCATTTCCCTGATGAACAGCTAAATATAAAAAAAGCAGTGGTTGCCAACCCGCTTGCCAAGCGTTGCAACTATGGCAAATAACTATGTTCATGTTTATATTCAGCAGTGGACTTTAGATAGACTGTAAAGGAAAAAGGACTAAATTTTGTGTACTTACACAAAATTTAGAAATATTAACAATGTTACATTAAGTAAAACAAATGAAAACACAATTATATTATTAAATATAATCCAATAAAATTAAAATAAATAAACGATTATTTATTAATTTTTCATGATATTAATAAACAACAAAATTTTTGTCTTCTTTCTAGATCATTCGTTGTAATTCTTGGTATGAGTAGCTTTAGAATTTCTCAAAAAATATGCATTTATAAACTTGATTTATAATTTTGCATGGCAGAAACTCTTGGGTGCTGCTTGTTAAAATCTGATTAGCAGGCAGTATATATATATTATATGCCTTGTATATAATATATTTTAGTGGTATAAAAATAATAAGGTACAACTCCTAAACTATACTTAGATAGGTAATACCTATCTCTTGTCAAAAACATCTTTATTACATTATTTATGTCAATTAAATGTAAATTATTATTAATAAATTATTTATTTCTTAACTTATTTCCACATTATTGTTTATAACACCTTTATAAAAAGGATT
Organism: Parnassius mnemosyne; assembly: GCA_963668995.1. Classification (NCBI taxonomy): domain Eukaryota; kingdom Metazoa; phylum Arthropoda; class Insecta; order Lepidoptera; family Papilionidae; genus Parnassius; species Parnassius mnemosyne. The sequence continues at coordinate 42,277,250 of CAVLGL010000104.1, read as the reverse complement.
AAGGGGGGACTGAATATCTCATTGGTAGGCATTTACAGTCAGTTTTACAATTATTATTGCATAATAAATTATTCATTTGTATATTTAAGTCAGGACTTAAAATTATTTATTTATTATTTTATTCAAATCTTTACTTGCATAAACCATGGTAGTACAGATAAAGTTCCTACATATGTAAATGAGAATTTATGTTTAATCAATCTATCTATAATTAAATATTTTGTCATTGTCATGCAATCAAATTACACAAAGAAAATTAATATAAATTACAATAAAATTATTACAAGTCATAATAATACAGAATGATAACAGAGAAATTTGAAAATAAAAAGTCAAAAACCATAAATAAATTAAGCAATGCTATTCAATTTTTAATACATACAGAATAATGTCAAAAATCATAATTACCAACAAGGTCAAACTTATATCACTTATGGGGAAACAACAAGACAACAATAAATTATAACATTTTAAATATTTTATCTTAATTATATTATAAATTACATAAATTAAGCATATTTAGTCCCGCTAAAACAATGAGGCTCAAAATGATTTGAGCATACACTGCTAAGTTTTGTTGGTTATCTATAATCATCAACAGTAGCGATTATCCAGCAATTACGGATAGCTGTTTCTTTAGGAAAGCTGTAAAATAATATATTTAAAAGAAATTAATATATTAAATATATAGTACACTTTTATATCAAGGTATTTAAAAAAATTCAAGTATGAGTATCTGTGCATAAATACAACACCTATAACAATTAATACAATATCAATTGATTTAATTAAATAGCAGGTATATGTAAATGTAATTATAATATTATTCATACCAAACATTTAAAAAAAATGTACATATTAAGCTTTAGATATTGTTAATTAGTACATTTACAGCCTAACAAATGTCCTCCACAGCTGAACATAGACCTCCCACATAGTTTGTCTGCAAAATAACTGCAGTTGCCAATCCTCCTGCCAAGCTAGACAACAATCATAAAACCTATAACTTTTGACTTTTGATAATGACTAATAGTAACGGTAAATATATTATCATAAAATTTTTTCTACATCATTAATTGAGAATATTATCTTATGTTGTTGTGTTATTGTGTATCTTAAGATTAAGACTTATTTATTTATTATTTTATCTATATTTATATAAGTATGACATATCTAGTTATTTTTTAATAACTATTGTAATGTAATTGTTGCTAATGTGTGATAGAATTAATGGAATACAATAAAGTTTTGTGCATGTGATTTCAGGTACATATTTTGTGAAATTAAATATACTTTGTCCAATACTTATGTAGTTGAACCTAAACATGTTTTCAGGTTGATAATTATATATTATTTGTGACATCTATTAATATAGAAAATGATTGAAGAGTTGTATATTATTGCCCAATAAGGAGAGTTTCCTTTAAAGCTGAACATAAAAGTGTATGCATATGTATAACATTATGTGATTCATATTTATGTACATAACTACTAATCACAATAATACTTATTATTGAACAATGGGAAAACATTATTGTACTAGATGATATCCCTAAAGTTTCCATAATCCTACCAAGTCAAAAAGTACACGTTTGTTATGACTTTAAGCTTTGCAATGATCATTCAAATTAAGGAGCATTATCATGAAGAATTTACAATTTGGGAGTCGAAATATTTGACAAAATACATCACAAAGTTCATTAAAAACATGAAATGTTACACTTTATATTCAAAACAACAGATATTAATCAGTACAAATAGCAAATGTAAGCACAAAACAAACTTACCGATGAAAGGTAATATCATCAATTTTTCGTTGACTGATGCTATTGCATCCTAAAATGCTACAACTTAACATCTTTTTCACCTTACTTAATAACTAAAACCCACGAAAAACACTGAATTCAATTACCTGTTTGCTTATAATATTAATGATAATCACAAACGCTTGACATCGTTAATGTCAAATAAAGGAGGGAAAACAATCAAAAACGTATACTTAGAAAAAGACAAGAAATATTGTTTTGCTTCTCCCTTACCCTTATGTTTAACTATATACGTGCATTCCTTTCACACGCAGATGACGTCACTGAATGTTTAGTCTATAAGATACTATGTCTATGGTACAATAAAGTATATTCATTCATTCATTCATTCACACTATGTCGGTCTATACTCTATACGCCAGTATATTCTAAGTCTGCTGTCTCGCAATCAAAAAATCAAGTCGGGCTGCACAATGTGACGCATCAACATTTTGTGAAGCAGTGTACTATGAAGGATAATTATAATATATTGTAACTTCAGGCTCAGAAGGGCTAGATCCCAGAGCCGTAAAGCCAGTTATTAAAAAAAAACTAATAAGAGCTAAAAAAAATTTAGTCCTAGTTCCTTAACTATATATTTATTTATCTAGTGTAATTTAGAAGCAAGTATATAATATATTGGCTTAAAGATAAACTCCAAAAAAAGTATATAACTCGTTTATTAATTTCTGTGATCTCGCCTTTTTATTGGAAATTTATGGATTAAAAACAATGGATTCTTCGTCAATTGTTAGTTTCAATAATGATTCAACATATCAGACCACTCTTAAAGGAGAATATGATAACGTAAGTGTTCACGAATTAGCTTTACATGCAATGCGAGATCGATGTTTACTTTTGCAGAGAAGAATAAACACTTTAGAAAATGATAACATGAAACTAAAACTGGATATATCAAGGGCTACTGGAAATTCTTCTTACATTCCGTTACAAGAAGACGAGAAAACGCTACTCCATCAACAAATAGCAGAACTTAATAAGCAGAAATCGCAACTCATTCACCATGTCTTTATGGTATCCTGTGAAAATAAAAACTTGTGGAATAAAATTTCTTCTTTAAAGGGTCAAGACAAATCATTTAATAAAGATTTATGTAAGCGGCCTTTGTTACGCACACATACTTATATTCAAAACATGCAGAGGCCTAGTACAAACTATCAAGAAAAATATTCTGAATCAAGCTTAGAGGAGATTTCTTTAAAGCTAATTAATAGCTACATTCAAGAAAAATCCCAACTGGTGGAGCAGTATGAACAAATGTCACAACTTCAAGAAATGGATGATGATATTTTAAGTGTAGATTCAGTAGGATTCACCTTTATGGAAGATCCTGCTTTTGATTCATTAAAAGAGATACATAATCAAATAGAAAAATTGCAACATTTAAAAAAAGAAATTATCCAACAAGAAGATGATTTAAAATTAGTAATTTCAAGACTTGAAACTGTGTTAATTGGTAATAATTTAGTTTAATTATTAAATTTCACTGTATGAGCTGGTAAAACATGTTCATCTATATTTTACAAAACATCTTAGATATCTGTACAAATAAATAAAATTGAAGTCTGTTTGTAATGTCAAAACAACAACTTTTTACCAAATGAATATGGTATACTTAGTACTGATAACGAAAAAAAAAAACAATTTATAAAATTTTTACTGTTTGTTTGTTCCGGCTATTCTCAAAAACCGCAGGACTGATTTTGACGGGACTCCCTGGCAGATAGCTGATATTATAAGGAGTAATTTAGGCTACTTTGATTTTATAAAAAGTAATATAGGGTTTCACACAAAAAATATTAAAACCCATGAAATCTAATTGTAATAAATTCCACAGGGGAAAATTACAGGGAACAGCTAGTAAAATATAAAAAAAACACCCTCCGATCTAAAAGGGGCACACAGGTACCACAATGACTACCAAAAATTATTAAATCACCATGTTAATCATTAATATAAAATGTTTATTGTTATTTTAAAAAAACATGTTTCATGCTACAACTTGCTTAAATTTATTATTTAGTTTTTTTATTTTTAAAATATGGGTGACAAACAAGCACACAGTCCATCTGATGGTAAATGGTTGCTGTAGCCCACATACATTTACATTTATCCTCAATTAAGAATCAAAATACAGATGCATTGTCACCCCTGAGGACTAAAGTGGAATGCCTTGTTTCCAGTAAAAAAAGGTCTTCGGTTTTCTAAACATACCATACAAAACACAGTAGCATTGTACTACCATTTTACACTGATATTCTGTGAGAGCACAGAATTGAAGTCACAACTGCATGCAGTTGAACATTTTAACTGCATACCTGTAATCCATCTGATGGCAGCATATATTCCAATCATCCTTACCCTACCCACATAGTAAATTGTTGTTGATTTTTCAGGTATGATTGTGTTGTCATTAGTGGCACCAATCTGCATCTTTAACACTACTGCCCGTCACCAGTCTGGGTATTTTACATGTGACATTAATGAGATTGTTAAATTGACATCTATGGGAAATCATATTTTCTGATTTTTCCTATTTCCGCCTCTTACGTTGCCTACATGACATAATAGGATGATTGAGTTTCTTTTCACTCTGCCACCATAGGGCCTAGTAATGCTTAAAATCTCAGTCATAAAATATAAATTAAAAAGTATAACATATTGATTTTTTAAGCTCGGGGTGTGATTTGCATGCTATTAAGGCTAGAAGAACCATTTAAAATATTTGTCTGTCTGTTCAGGCAACTTCGGAATAGTTGAGTCGATTGTGATGAAATGTTGTGAACAGATAAAGAGCAATGCCAGGAGTAATCTAATCTAGGCTAGGCTACATTTTATCTGAAAAACATGCAAGATTTTTTGTAAATTAAAAGAGATATAAAAAAGTTTCAAACAAAACTTTTATGGTTTACAATTTTAAACAAAAAATTCATGCATGCAACATTCCCACCTTGTTTTAAAAATAATCCTACTATCGATCGACGCATCGTTCACATTCATTTTAAACATTTTTACTATTAAAAAATGTGTATTATTTTACTTAATGGAACCAGCTTAGGTTTAAAAGTATTAAGTGGGTCACGAAGGTACAGTGTGAAAATTACCGGGCCATGGCAGGACAATGTTTGAGAAACACTGCCCTATAGTTTTTGAAGACAGAAAAGAAAGTTTTAAAGGATAAGGTGATAAGCCCTTCTTCAATTTTCTACTGACTTCAAAAATGAGCCAGTAAAACTCAATTGTACTGTATGTTTTTTTTTTAATATCTGTTACCTCATAACTTTTTACTGGGTGAACCGATTTCGATAATTCTTTTTTATTTGAAAGCTGGTGCTTCACATGTGGTCCCATATAAATTTGATCAAGGTCTGACCAATAGTTTTTGAGTTAATCTTAATAATTTATATTGAAGTTGGTTGAACAAAATTTTTAATTTTAAATTATAATTTTTACCATTTGCCCGTTGCGCACATAGTTTTCGAGATAATAAGAAAATTAAAAAACTGAGTTTAGTGGTTTTTCGATAGTTGAACTTTTGGCCAGAGACTACTATTTTAACTTAAAGTTCCATGTGGACGAAGTCACGGGTAAAAGGTAGTTGTCCTATAAAATATAACTGACAGAGCATTATACCTCCAATCAGACTATTGATCTGTAAACAATATCTATTACACAATAGAGTAAGTGATATGTATTTGTTCAAAACAGAAAATATAAACAGTTCAAAAACTGTTTTGAAAATACACTGGTATTTCTATTGTTCAAAACAGAAAATATTTTATTTGTTGAATAGTGGTGGTGTAGGAATATCCACTATACAGGGGTATTGTTCCATGTGTGCCGTAAGAGGTGGCAAGTTGAAAGTGAAACATAAGATGGGCAGCAGCTTCTTAAATAAATGGATGGATGGATGGATTTATAATAACCAAGGTCCTATAGGGTCATATACATATATATATATATATGTCACAGAAACCTGTTCTCATAGTACCTCTTAGTAATTTTCATATTTCTTTTGTATGATTACAGAAGGTTACAAATGTCCAAATTGTATTAACAATAAAACAAGAATAACAACTACGGACAATAAGGAGGTTGAAACAAGTGGCAGTCTTATTGATACGACCAACACTCTACAGTCTAACAAATACAATGACTCTTCACCTGGTTACAAAGATTCAGAAAGCGATGAAAAGGATGTTACAGTAGAGCAATTTGATAAAATTTGTCCCATGTGTGGACAAACTTTTAAAAGGGATGTTGAATTTACAGAGTTTCAATCACATGTAGAACAACACTTTATAGGTGAAAGTGGAATAGATTCATTTAGTAACAATTTAGATGATAGTCCTAATTCTTTTGATAATGTAATTTAATATAATAATTTATATTGAAATAATTATGCGTTCAAGTGCTGTAAGAATGGACAGCGCATCTTGACACAGTGCGACGCTGGGGCAGCACCGTGAAAAAGAACAATGGCAGACTTTTATACATAAAATTAGTTGAGAAGGAATGGTAGCGTCTATATATCAAAAATATCTTAAAATTTTAAGCGTCAGTCCCTTAATAATACTGTCAAAGAATTTTGTCCTGAGAAGGCGTCAAAAAAATATATTTAGATTTGAAACTTTTTAGGTGATGTCTTATGTCACTTGGAAAAAGTCATGCGTCCTGTGGTTGGTTGATGTTAGCTTAATACATTCTCAAGATAATGTACCTACCTAGATAATTGAGAGTTTTAGATTAATGTATCTCTATTATATATTTGCATACTATAAAAATTTATATTTCTGGCATGGCTCCAGGGCCTTTGTATTATAGTGACATTTTGTTTTAGCTAGTGTTGCCATAACATTAAATGGAATTGTTACAGTTAGTACTATGATTGAGATAATGTATTATTGTACGAAGTTCTTTGTAAGAGACTTATTTTCAACCATATCACTTTTATTTTTATTATTACTGATAATAACTTAATATAAAAATATTTTGTGTTTGTGTGTTGTGTTGGTAGTCTTACAAAGTGTATACGAAAATAGTATGAATATAGTAAATGGCAACACTTGAATAGTAACATGATTTAAGTCATTTAATATTCCCAAAAATGTTTTCTTTTTCTGTGGCTTTAATTAAATTACATTTTTATTTGAAAAATCATAGAAAAATAATAAAACTCATTTTATATATAACTTATTTCTAGACACAATAATTTTTTTCAACAATTTTTCTGCCATTGTTCTTTGACGCCATCGGTATCTCACCGCCAACCATCAGAATGGCTTTCTTAAACAATAATGTATATAATTGAATAAAATATATTATTTTGGTTATTGCAAACTCTTCTTGTTATTCAGAAATTCTGTAATAATTTTTACACCTAAAACTTTAATATCACTATCATTATTGAAATGATTAAAAAGGAAACAATATTGTATTCAATAACTTTAATGTTAATTCACTATACTAAGAATTCAATATCATACTTAATTCAACATTTAAGCCAGATCAGTTGGCTTAACATCTTTGGAACTAGAAGGTTGCTGAGTTGATTTCTGCAAAAGATTTTTGCTGAACCATTGAGGTCTTTCTTTCTTCATCTCAATTATCCTCTTACCTTCCCAAAATTCATTAGGCTGTAAAAATTATTGATATATTTACTAGGAATGCAATATTTTAATATAATCTTCATTATATTCTATAATTCTTAATCACATTTTTTATCATAATCGGTATTATATTCCAAGTTAAATTTTTACGTGGTAGATCCATGCTGCAGCTATATTACTGGTATAGTTGTAGCACGAATGGGTCGGCTCGACCGGGGAAGGACCACGCTCTCACAGAATAGCAGCATAACGCTGCTGCGTTTCGTATGGTGAGTGTAGAGAACCGGAGGCCCTTTTTTTACTGGAAACGAGGCATTCCATCTTAGTCCTCACAGGTGGCAATGTATCTGCATTTTGATTTGTAATCGAGGATAGATGTAGATATCTATGAGCTACAGCAATCATTTACCATCAGGTGGACTGTGTGCTCGTTTGTGACCCTAATTATATTTAAACAAAATATGTCACTGCTAGAAGCAGAAGTGCGGTACAGCTAGGTTTAACCGGCTATAACTAGGTGTAGCTGATTGCGGTTGGTTAAGTTTAGGTGCATTCAATTTATTGATAGCTACAACTAGGTTGGTCAAAAATACGAAAGCACTTATGGAGTAATATCAGCGACAGTAGGTTAAGGTGTGGCTTGGGTCACCCTAATGCCTTAATAAACGAATAATTGAATACACCTACTTTATATTTAAAAAAAAAACGTATGTTGAAAAAAAATTTATGCACATTTATTTACTTCATCAGCCTGATAAACACTGCACTGCTAAATATGGATTTCTCTCATAGTAGGGAGAATTTCCACAATTTGCTCACTGTCGATTAGAATATGAGGCATATTACAACTTGACACTTCTTCAGAAGCAGTCCTACAATAATTAATATTACTCCATGATGAATTTTAGATTTAAAATATAGAATAACAAAACATACAATACCATTTCGGGAACATTTTCCCCTTCATATAATACAATAACATCCTTCTCAATGGGGTTGAGTCCTAATTTTTCTTGTATTTTAGCTTGTATTTCTTTTGTTTCACTCTCTACTCTGTTGTAACAGTTTCCTATAAAAAAAAGTATGTTAAAATATTATTTATGTAAAACTCTTATTTCTAATAATATAAATATTATCCCCCACTTAAGAATCAAAATGATGATGCACCCCTGAGGGCCACGTCGAAATGCCTCGTAACTAGTAAGAGCCTCCGTTTCTCTAATATGAAATACAGCAGCATTAAAATCCTGTTTTACGTTGATAATCTGTGAGAGTAACAGTGGTGCCAATGCAGCCACGCGGCAGCTTTTGCTTTTGCACGGATAGGCCAGCTTTAACTGGGGAGGTACCGTGAACTGTGAACTTCTGCGTTTAGCCTGGATAAGTGCAGATGGCCAGAGGCTCAATTTGCCCCTCCCATTAACATGGTAGCGGAATTATATAAGACACTTCGTCAGAAGGGTACCAGCACCCCTGGTAATGGAGAATCCCTCACTGAGCATCCACGCCCAAGCTACCTTACTTCTCCTAAGTGTGGGTGCTAAGGCTGCCCTAAGTTCTGGGTAGAGGAGGGGGCAAAACTCCGTTCAACACAAAAACTGCTCCGGGTAAGCTTAGCAACAGGACAAAGAAGACCCTTGCCACGCTATCCGAGAATTTCTGCAACATCGGGGAAGTTAACTCGAACCTAAACGCCATCTACTACTATCTGAAGACGGCGAAGCCGACCTTGCTCTTTCTAACCGAGACTCAGATGTCATCTCTGGCTATTATTTCGTATTTCTCCTATCCGGGATAAAAATTGACAACAATTTTTTGCGTGAGATTCACACAATGCTCAGTACGAAAAACACTCCCCTCTTTGGATATCCAAAAGTCGAGTGGGCCGACGAAATCCCCCCAATTGTGCCGAAGACGTGTACTCTTCTTCTTCTTCTTCAGAGTTGGCACCGGTTCTTTCCGGTTCTCCTATTCCCTAGGCGTTGGTCTCGAATTTATGGAAGACAGCTTTGGTCTAAAATAGGTAATAATTCTGATCCGTTCAACTACAGGCCTTCACATCCTTATTCTCGAAAATAATGGAATCCATTATTAACTGCCTGCTTATACAATTGGTACCTTGAAGAGCACCAGCTGATTAATGACAGCCAGTACGGTTTCCGTCGGGGTCGCTCAGCTGGCGATCTTCTTGTTTACGTAACACACCGATGAGCGCAGTCGAGCCATAGCGAAGGCCGTCGATAGGGCTTGACACAAAAGCGTTTCTTTCGAAGCTTCCTTCTTATAAGGTTTCCGAGAAACTATACAATTTGATTACCGGTTTACTCTCAGATCGGAGCAATAAGGTCGTAGTCGACGGTGCATTTCCGACTCCAAGCCTGTTAATACTGGTGTTCCACAACCGTTACCGTTAAGAAACAGCCTATTATAAGTCCACTGCTAAACATAGGCCTCATCCATAGATTGCTTCTTACAGGGGATATTTACCATAGTTGTCACGCTTGGAAAGCGGGGTGGCAACCAGTTTTTTTTGCCATTATTAGGAAGATGCTGCAGCCTATCTCCTGACTTGTATCCCTCTGTCGCTTCTGACGACACCCACGGGATGATATGGGGTAGTATATATTCTTACATCGCCACTATTCGGTGTTCCACAAAGCTGCGTTATGCGGATCTGTCATCAGCATAAGAATGAACTAGCGATGCATAATACACCAGCCGTGCCAATATTTCACGGGAACACGCCGTCGGTTTCCGGAATAAACATATTTCTGAATGTAGTCGAGTCTTTGTTGAAGTCTGATTGGGAGCGACTAAATCTAGTCCAACTCAATCCCCAAAAAACACATAGTTAAGGTTATACACAAACGCGTATACCGTTAAAAAGAATTGCTGCGCTGGGGGGCGCGGGTTCGAATCCCGCACGGAACAAGTATTTGTATCGCCTATAAACAATTGTTCCGGGTCTGAATGTTTGTCCTTGTGCAATTTGTGTTTGTAAACTGCCTCCACGATACAGGAGAAAATCCTAGTGTAGGTAAAGTTTTTTTTTAAAGAAAAGAAAGCATCGGAATCCTCAGCTTCGACATATCGAATGACGAAAGATAGTCCCGCGGTCACTTGGAAGGGAAGGCCAAAATAGCCTCTAAAAAGCTCGGCGTGCTTTGTACAACGGGATTTCATACCGCCACACCGTTTGAAACTTTATAAGGCGCAAGTTCGGCCTCACATGAAATACTGTTCTCATCTCTGGGCCAGAGCACCCCAGTGCCAGCTCCTTCCACTTGACTTGACCGCATCTAGCGCAGAGCTACGGCTCGTGGCGCAATGACTGAGCAATGAGTTCCTGCGCTGTGGGCCGCGGTTTCAAATCCCGCACGGAACAAGTATTTGTAAGGCTTACAAATAATCGGTTCGGGTCTGCATGTTTGCCCTTGTGCAATTTATGTTTGTAAACTGCCTCCACGATACAGGAGAAAATCCTAGTGTAGGGGTAACTTTTTTTAAAAAAAAAGACCGGAACGTCGACGTTCTTTCTGATCGCCTTGACTCACTGGCGCTGCGAAGAAATGTTGCACCTTTTTGCATATTCTATCGCATCTACCACGGGGAGTGCACCGAATGCAAGGGGAATTTCACCACCGCACATCGCGACAAAATTCTCAATACCATCTGGATGATTGGTGGTCCAGCACTGTGCGGTTTACTAGAAGTTTTCTTCCTTGCACAACTCCCTTGTTGAATCGACTACTTGTGGAACGATTTTTCCAGACTAATACGACTTAGGGACCTTCAAGAAAAGAGCCTACTCTTTTTAAAAGGCCGGCAACGCATCTGCATCTCTCCCGATGTTGCAGTTGTTCATGAGCAACGGTAGTAACTTATCGTCAGATAAGCCGCATGCTTGTTTGCTCCTTCTTTTAAAACAAGTAAAAGAGTGATTCTTTCCCGGTTGAGCTGACCCATTCGTGCTGAAACTACAATAATATAGTTGCAGTATGGCTCTAGCACATTTAAAATATGAATGTAAATAGATGGCCATGGACACCGACATCTATCATCAGTTAAGAATCAAAATGCAGGTGCGTCACTCCCCATACAAAACACATCATCATTATGCTGCTATTTTTTGCTCGTTTTCTATGACGGCGTGTTCCTTTCCTGGTCGAGCCGACTTATTTGTGCAGCAGCTATAATGTGACCCAGCATGGCTTTACTACTCTATAATTTACATGATCATTAAATTAGGTATTTGTAGATTTTATTGTGTATAATATATGTTAATTTTTGTTTATTATTTCAGATAAATATAATAACGAATTTATAAAATGTCAACTCAAGAAGACTAAAAATAATAAGCCTTTTCATGTAATGATATAAAAAAAATTCAACAGTGAATTTTCATATGAATAGAGATTTAGTGTCATCTTTAAGGTCTTTTACTTATTGAGATAATTATGATGATTCGAGTTTCTGTCTACACACAGCTCTTGTCAATTAATATGTTCAATTTTTATAAAAAAAGTCCCTCAATTACCACAGAGGCGTCCTCGCTCATGATGATGGCCACAATCCTGGCATACTTTGATATTTGTTTTGGGCACAAGCATTTTCCATACATATTCTGGTGATCCAAATTTCCTTTTCCAGCGCTTTTCAATTGTTCTTCTAAATTTAGGAACAGCTAGCAACATGCCATCTCCAATGATATCCTTTATAGAAAACTTTTTAGGAGGGTTTGAACTCTGTCTTTCATAAATCTGTACTATGGCTAATTCTAGAAAAAAATATTATTACTATAAATAGCACAGAACATAATATAGAACATGCATGACTTAAACCTATGAATATAGTTTTATCAAATTATAACTTTATTACAAATTTAATCTACCTAAATAGGTTGTATAATAATCTAAAGTTAAAAATAATAATTAGACAGGCGAGTGTTATACGTAAAAGAGTGTCTGTCTTGCTGGTCTAGTGGTCGTAAACGCGATTGCTGGTCAATGGTCATGAGGAGGGTGGCGGGCAAGAATGCCCACTACCCCATATCTTCCCGTGGGTGTCGTAAGAGGCGACAGAGGGGAACTGAGGCAAAAGATGAGCAGCAGCATCTTTCTGATAACAGCAAAATAACAATAAAAAAACTGCGGTTGACAACCCGCTCGCCAAACGTGACAACTATGGCAATATAGCAATATGGCAATATTATGAGAGTTACGAAGAGACGGCCCCGAGTCCCCGGCGGCCCCACTATTCCTGGCTACGGTTGCGACCATGGTAAGGGCCAGGGGGTGCTAAGAATTTCCGGCGGAGGTTCGGTTGCCATCTAAGACGACTCGACCTGGCAACATATAACGCACGCACCCTGAGGACTGACGAGAAGATCCTGGAGCCGGAAGAAGAGATAGAGAAGTTGCGCTGGAATAATATAGGATTATCCGAGGTCCAACAGAGGGAGAGGACAAGGTAAACATCGAATCCGGCAACTTGTTCTATTACCAGGAGGGCTACCATCTGTCCCAAGGAGGTGTCGAAGGTTGAAATTTAGAATCGTTTGGCAGGAGGAGGGGGAGGGGGAGCGTCCCCTTACTCCCATTAAAAGGTAATACATCGTTCTTGAGAAAAATTAAAAACAAAATCCCATAGACCTAACCTGAAAGTAACATTTATCGTCTCCGGCAGGAGGGAGGAAGTGGGTAGCAGGAGTGTGCCCTATCAGGGAAATCCCCTCTACCTTTTCGTCGTTGCGGAAAAGTATAGTTTATGAGTAATGTTTTTTTTTGTAAAATCATAACCTCACTTTTTTACACAGGAATATTGACCCAAAGTTACTTCTACAACGACTTCGTCGCTGCGGGAAGTGCAGCCCCTTCGCCCTTGCGTAGCGAATCACAGGCACCCATGCTCACCTCCGCAGCTTTGGCTTATTAGTCGGCCTTCGGCGATCAGCCTCACCCGCTACAGCTCGCACACGTGCGTGCTATTTGCTACAGCGGGCGTGGGTTGCTCTTAGAGATGAAGCGTATATACTAGAACAGATCTAGGCACTAGGTATTAAACGAGACTAGGTTGCACCTGTTCCAGCTTTTAAAATACTTGATCCACCTAGTCTCACTGTGCCTACGCGTCGCCCGGCACAACGCGGCGGCCCGCTCGAATCGAAGAAGTAGAATAGAAGTACCGGCGCGGCAAAGCGAGATAGCATTTTGTTGCCATAGTCACTAGTCCGCTTTGCCGCTCACACATGTTTGCCAAAATCATTCGTGTGTCAGTCATTTGAATTTGAACTATATTGCAATATGTATAAAAGTAAGTAACACGACGCACACTCGTGTTGTGTAAGAATATATATTCTGTCCTTTTTTAACTACACTATTCAGCAGTCTTTCTATCTTTGTCAATACTTGAGACTAGTCGGGACTAGTCCCGGGACTTCAACCAAATACTAGGCAGATTTTATAGACTAGGTACTAGTAAATACTCGATGCGAATGGAGACCATATGATGCAGTCGAGTGTCTAGTACCGACTCATGCGAATGTGATCTCGGCACCGTATTGAATGATTTCGAAGTTTCACTTTTTTTTTATTAGACATTAAAGTGTTTATTGTTTAAAAAAACATTGCAGCAGTATCGCTTGGGGTCATTGTACGAACAAATGTGAGTGTAACATTTGTAAAATATAATTTAGTTTTAAAAACTTGTAAGACTTATTTCTCGCGCGTATGTAAAAAACAATAATTGTAGATAGGTAATTAAAAAAACGAAACAAAAATAATTTAAAAAAATAACAAAAAAGGACAAAAATCGGATTAGTCTTAAATAAGAAATGAATTGAAATATTTTAAATACGCCAACTATCTAGAAAGTAGATAAATCTTAACGTTGGCCAGTCATAGCCTGTGTAAAGTATGAATGGACGATTGATTCACGTATCGGGATCGGCTGTACGTAAAGACTAAGCGTACTTTAAAGTGTATACTATTCCAACAATACCAAACTATGCGTACTTCATGGACTAGGTGGAACAGGTATTTGGATCGAGTATTTGTACGGAATTGGACTAATTGCACCTAGTACATAATTTACCTAGTACGACTCATCTCTAGTTGCTCTCCCTCCGCGCCTACGGCTTTACAAAAACACTAGGAGTAGGGCAGACAAGACTAACGTGCTTGTTTAATTTTAGTACAGATTCGATCAGATCACATATATTATCTATAAAGTCAGATTGACTTCGCTCCCGCCACAACCTTCTAACCTATTACAACTGAAATTATTTCTGGGTGTTCAAGTATTTCTGGACAGTTTTAAACAATTCAGAAATAAAACAGTATATTATAATCATTTTTTATTATCTGTAAACATAATTTTTTTTATTAATTTCTCAAAAGGATCTCTCTTATTCCTTATAATTTCTCTTCTCCATAAATATTCATATACTCGTATCAAGTCGGTAAAATTTTCTTTATAGTTGTCTTTAGCGAAATATCTCTTGACAGAGAGTATAGACAGTAAAATAATGTGCCACTAGTGTTACGTCTTTGTCGCACTTACACAAAATTCTGTATGCTCTCAAGCATTCACAGTAATTTTTCCATGTTTTACGCATTTTAGCTTATAATAGTTTTTATTTATTTTTGCGATAACGGTGTATTACTTTTTAATGTGAGTGTTATTATTATAATCGGGGACCAAATCTCTACCAAATAAAACACCTTACTCCACCAAATTCGTGCCAAACGATTCTAAATCCAACCCGTGTCGTATTTATCGTCCACAAGTCTCTTGTTAAGCCATGCATGAGGAATGCATGGCTTAAAAAATCCACTATACTATGTTAATGGGAGACTTCAACGCAAAACTAGGCTCAAGAGAGAATAGTGAGCTGAAAGTAGCGAAATTCGGAATAGGGCAAAGGAACCCAAAGGGCCAGCATTTGGCCGACTTCATGGAGAAAGAAGTACTCTTTATGATGAACTCTTTCTTCCACCACAGGAAGTGGACCTGGTCAAGCCCCGAGGGTTCGATAACAAATGAGATTGACTTCATTATGACGACTAGACGACAACTGTTCAGTGATGTCTCAGTGATCGCGAGGATGAAAACCGACAGCGATCATCGAGTGGTGAGAATAGGATAGAATAGAATGATTTTATTCAATATGGATTATTACAAATACTTATTGAAAGTCATTATTTTATTTACCACTGGTTCGGAAAATACCTCTGTCCTGGGAAGAACCAGCAAGAAACCCAGCGGGACCTTTTTTTTTAAACATAATTTCACTTAACAATAATTTTGTTTATACAATTTTAAATGAATTTTCAGAGAGGGACACTGAACGTAAACGTTAAGTTCGAAAGGTCACGTCTAATGAAGTCAACGCTCTGTCCCCCTCGTGCTCTAATCCAAAGTCCCGAAACCTTTCAGCTCGAGTTACAAAATCGTTTTCAATGCCTCAATGCAGTGGACGATATGAATGACAAGGTCATGGCAACTGTCCATGCGGTCGGAGCTAACTTCTGCAAGACCTGCCGCAGAAGAACACAAAAACTCTCCGATCCCGCTCTTAATCTCACAGCTGTTAGACGGGAAATGAAGCTGCAGTTTTCAGTAGATTTGACAGCATACAGGCCCCTGAACAGACAGATCTCCTGCTCTGAGCTGTATTGAAGTTGGGTAAGTCCCGCAGACTTACGCACTTTCAATACAGCTCGTATTGAAGAAGTGATCGAGCGGAACCAGAGCTCCAAAATCTTTGCCAGAGATCAGTCTGCCAGAAAGAACCCAGAAACGACTGTCGAAGCTGAAGACCGAGTGTGGCAGCACCGTTTCCGGGACACCGGAGATTTTGAGTGAGATTGACACGTTCTATGGACAGCTGTACTCATCATCGTTGTAGCCATACGCAAGTATGAATAACGATCCAAGAGCAAGTCTTATAGACACTATTCCGATGACATCCCGGACGTCAGTCTGAGCGTGTATAGAATGGCCCTCCAGCACCTTAAAAACGACAAGACCCGGGCGAGGATAAAATTACAGCGGAGCTTCTGTAAGCGGGTGAAAAGCCGGTACTTGAAGTCCTTCAGAATCTCTTTAATTCCGTCCTCCATGGTGGCACTACTCCGGAGGCGTAAAGCAGAAGTGCGGTGGTCCTGTTCTTCAAGAAAGGCGACAACGCTTTCTTGAAGAACTACAGACCGATTTCCCTCCTGAGCTGCGTCTACGTGCTGTTTTCGAGAGTCATTACGAACTCGCACGCAGACTCGACGACTTACAGCCTCCCGAACAAGCCGGTTTCCGAAAAGGTTTGAGCACCATAGACCACATAAATACACTTTGGCAAATTGTACAGAAGACCGAGGAGTACAATCTGCCACTATATCTTACGTATGTGGACAATGAGAAAGCCTTTGATTCCGTCGAAATTTGGGCGGTGCTCCAGGACCTTCCACGGTGCCAAGTTGACTGTCAGTATATCGAAGTGCTAAAGTGTTTGTAGAGTACAGAACCAGAGTATGAAACCTATCCAACTGCAGAGAGGTGTAAGACGGGGTGATGTTATAGCCCCGACACTCTTCACCGCTGCATTGGAAGACGTTTTCTAGCTACTGGACTGGAAATAATACCGTATTAACATCAATGGCGAGTACATCACTCACCTTCGATTTGCTGACAATATAGTTCTTATGGCAGAATCGCCATAAGAACTAGAAGAACTATGCTTAATGACCTCAATAGTGCTTCCCAACGGATAGGTCTTAAGATGAAAATGGACAAAACAAAGATATGGCATACCTATACCGGTAGTTGTTGGGAGCACTAAGCCCGAAGTCATTGACGAGTATGTTTACCTGGGACAACTAGTCTGACTAACTAAGTCCAACTTCGACCATCAACTTTTAACGTGGTAGAGTAGAGCCATGCTGCAGCTATATTATGGTTGTAGCACGAATGGGTTGGCTCGACCGGGGAAGGACCACGCTCTCACAGAATACCAGCGTAAAATAGCCGCTTAACGCTGCTGTGTTTCGTATGGTGAGTGTAGAGAACCGGATACCCATTTTACTGGAAAAGAGGCATTCCATCTTAGTCCTCACGGGTGACAACGCATCAGCATTTTGATTCATAATCGAAGATAGATGTAGATGTCTATGGGCCACAGCATCCACTTACCATCAGGTGGACTGTGTGCTCGTTTGTCACCCTAATCCTATTAAAAAAAAAAGGTCAATCGACGGATTTAACTTGGCTGGCCAGCGTTCGGGAAATTACGACTCATCTTCTCATCAGGTATACCTCAAAATCTGAAAAGGAAATTGTACAACCAGTGCGTGTTGCCAGAGATGACCCATGGAACTGAGATGTGGGCCTTCACTGCTGGCCGGATGAGGAAGCTCAAGGTCGCTCAGCTAGCTATGAAAAGGGCTATGCTCGGAGTTTCTCTGCATGATAAATTTAGAAATGAAGATATCCGCAGTAGAACTAGAGTGACCGACATAGCCCAACGGTTTAGTAAGCTGAACTGGCAATGGGCCAGCTATATAGCTCAAACAACCGATGGAGAAAAAATGTTCTCGAGTGGCAGCCTCGTATCGGTAGGAGAAGTGTAGAGTGACCCCCCACAAGATGGAATGGTGACCTGGTAAGACATGCAGGAAGTCGATGGATGCAAGTGGCTCAGGACCACGAAGCAAATACAAAGAGGAGATGGCAAAGCAACTGTGCACTTATGTGTCGACAATCGCAAATCAATGTATTTTCGTAATATTAAAGAAGAAAAGGATGAAGTGTTGTGTTTCATCATGTAAAAACTACTCAAATAGACGCTCTGATGCTATGGACGGCATCACATTTCATTTGTAAGTAATTTTATACCTAATTTATTAAAAAGGTTCTAGAAAAATCTCTGTGTCGGCTTTCAAATGTAATTAAATATATTTGACACTAGATGGTGACACTGTGTCATGGGAACTAAAAACATAAAGTTACGTAGAGCTCAGTATTGGTAAAATAATCATATGAAGGTGTTGAAATTTGTTTTGCATTCAGTCCTAAAGAATTTTTAATCACCAAAATATTATTTTTAATGTTTTTATAATAATTTTGTGAACAGGCCGCCATCTATCGTCAAGGTAACTAAACTACATTGCAACAACGATATGGAATGATTCGAGTAGTTTTACTATTTATCGATAGAAGTAGATAGTAAAGTGGGTGGGGCTTAACATCCCCTTACCCCGCAAATTGTCATGCATAGTTACATAGTGAAATCTAATTACAACACCTCCTCTCTGTATTTGCTCTGTGCTCAGGACCGTGCTTTGTGGCATTACTTGGGGGAGGCCTATGTTCAGCAGTGGATTTGTGTAATGCTGTAATGGTGATGATGATGATGAACCACTTTTTAACAATTTTTTGTTATAACAATACCTGTATATGTTAAAACAAAAAATTTATTATAAATTTAACTTTTAACTAAAAATCGGTAAATAAGCTTGTAATGAATAAGTTTTTGTGATAAATCAGGGTGTGAAAATATCAGATTATTAAGATAAAAATAAAAAATCTAATTTTAACATAATATGTGGGATATACATATAACATACTATTATAATTTTATTATATTTGTATGCAAAAATGAACAACATTAAAAGTCCTTTATTGCAATTACAGACTTAAATTTTTTATATTTTTGTTAAAGAGTTAAGCTCTTAATTAAATACTTAAATTAAGAGAAATACAGATTACAAAATTAACTGTCCTGACAACAAGAAAATACAGAGTGACTGCATCATTAATTTGTTTTGAGCCGACTTCAAAAAAGTATGTGGTTCTCAATTCATCTGTATGGTTTTATGTATGTATGTATGTTATGTGATATCTTTGTCAGTTATTTAATTGGTTACACTTCAAGAGTGATCCCAAATAAACTGGGAGAAAAAAGTCTACCCCCAAGGGTATCAGTATGAGAAATGAATTTTTGTAATTCTTTATAGTGCAATCGAGATTGTGCTATTCTCTTACTCGGAACTAACTTAGTCAACTCAAATAATGTTTTATAAAAAATTAATTTACTGACATTGTTATTGCAACAGTACATACCTTAGGTTAAAAAAAACAAATAACAAATATGAGATGAGGTTTCCTTATGTCCCAAATGATGTTCTAATGGATATAAATAAAGATACAAAAACTTACTCTGTGTGAGATTCAAAGCAACAGTCTATAACCAATAGTCACTGAACTACTGAGCCATAGTTAATAAATTAAGTAATTTACTATACTGGAAGACAGGAATGTTATCAGTTTTTCTTAAATCAAAGAAAAACAAACTACTAATAACATACTATACTGACAGAAGAACAACTTTGGGGATTCAAATTTCCAATATATTTGCTTAAATCTTATCTATTTATTGAAAAAGAAGGAGTAATTGAATGTGTGAAATTTAATCTAAGTGTCTTGAAGTTGCATTGTACTGATTCTGATAAAAAAAACATACCTCTCGGAGGATGACCAAAGCTATGTAATACATTCCTTTCTAGCGCCTTTAATAAGTTAATTATATAACCGAATCTAGATATCATATTAATTTTTATTTGATTTTTTATACTTCTGGAAATTTTATTTATAATTTTAGATGAAACAACTCTCTTTATTATATTTTTATAGGTTATGTCCACAAGTTATGTCACATCACAATCATAGATAAATATCTTGTTCTTAAGTTCTTAATAACTGGCTTTACGGCTCTGGGTTCTAGCTCTTCTGAGCTCTCTCTCAGTTGGTGATGGTATCTCAAGGCGCCTAAGCAGACAGACACCTTATCTTGAGAATCACATCACCTTCAGAGCAATTGTTACACCGTTTCCACTAATAGTTCACATGCGTAAACAATTAATACATAAAATCGGACCACTGTTATATATCAAAATCCACTTCAAACCATTATCTAAACAATAATACAGGAGCAGCAATCCGTCGCCGGTCAAGTTCCCGCCAAAACACTCAGATAAATAGATAGGTATGTAGTACAGACTAACTAGTAGATTCTAACTGAATCAGACGGACATCTCACGAACTAAACTTTGTAACAGTGGTAGAGCCACGCGGCAGCTTTTGCTGTCGCACGGATGGGCCGGCTCGAACCGGGCTAGTACCACGACCTCACAGAAAACCAGCGTGAAGTAGAAGTTTACCTCTGCGTTTCGCTTGGTGAGTGCAGGTGGCCGGAGGCCCTTTTTACTGGAAATGAGGCATTCCATCTTAGTCCTCACGGGTGACAACGCATCTACATTTTGATTTGTAACAGAGGATAGATGTAGATGTCTATGGGCCGCAGCCACCACTTACCATCAGGTGGACTGTGTGCTCGTTTTTCACCCTCATCCTATAAAAAAAAAACTCGACTTAGCTTCTGCATCCTGATTGGTTGCTAAGAGAATATAACCACTACGTTTAAGAGGCGGGACTTCCATAGTAAAAGTAACCAACATCAAGATATGACATTTAGTTTTGACAAACAGTGTTGACTATTTTTGACATCGATGTTCGATGATCATCGATGTTTTAACATCGATGTTGCCACATGTCAAACATCTAAACATCGATGTCAATAAACCCATAATCGATTATTGGCTACTTGCGAACCCGCGAAATCAATATCAATTAAATATTGCATCTCCTCTCAAATATTTAAAATTTTGAATAATTCAGAATGCTTGAATGCATCGATAACCTAAAAATATATCATTATGGGGTATCAAAATTTAACTGTCAAGTGTCAACTGTTATATCGCAATTATCACTGATTTCGTTTGTTATTGGTGTTGTTGTTAGTTGTCTGTTTCTTTATCGGTTGTTATTAAAAAAATCAGATAGTTGATGTTAACGCTTAGAACAATGTTATTGGTTCTACCTATCTAAAATAAAAAAAAATTGCGGTGAGATATTTGACCACAATCGCGGCATCAGTGCAATCTGATTGGTTATCTACCGACTTCAAAAAGAAGGAGGTACTTTTTAACAGTGGTAGAGCCACGCGGCAGCTTTTCCTGTCGCATGGATGGGCCGGCTCGATCCGGGGTGGTACCACGACCTCACAGAAAACCAGCGTGAAGTAGAGGTTTACCTTTGCGTTTCGCTTGGTGAGTGAAGGTGGCCGGAGGCCCTTTTTACTGGAAATGAGGCATACCATCTTAATCCTCACGGGTGACAACGCATCTACATTTTGATTTGTAACAGAGGATAGATGTAGATGTCTATGGGCCGCAGCAACCACTTACCACCAGGTGGACTGTGTGCTCGTTTGTCACCCTTACCCTATATAAAAAAAAACTCAATTCCACTGTATATTTTTTTAATATGTCATCATCATCATCATTACAGCCTTTTATAAGTCCACTGTTGAACATAGGCCTACCCCAAGGAATACCACAAAGCACGGTCCTGAGCCACCTGCATCCATCGACTTTCTGCATGTCTTAGCAGGTCATCACACCATCTAGTGGGGGGTCGCCCTACACTTCGCCTACCGGTACGAGGCTGCCACTCGAGAACCTTTTTTCGCATCGGTTGTCGGTTCTTCGAGCTATATGGCCTCGAAAATATTTTTAATATGTGTTGATTCTTTTTTTTATTTGCAATCTGGTGCTTCACATGTGGTCCCATTTAAATTTGAACCATATAAGTCTGTCCAATAGTTATTGAGTTATCCTTAATAATTTATATTGAAGTCAGTTGGACAAAATTTTTATTTTTAAATTATTTTCAATAGCTGCCTCAACTCTTTATCAACAGAGAAACAGATTGAAAGATACTTCTTTGTCAAAATTATTATTTCTTCAATCAATTGTCAAAAATATTCGACAATATAACAAATGAATTAGATATTTGTGAACTTCTGCCAATTTATTTAAATTACTGTTTTACAGTACATTGTTTATTAATTTCATTTATTTCATTAATTACCATAAACAACACGACAATTTTTTTATTCATCTCATTCTAACCAATTATATACATGTGCAAAAAAACATCGATAATGGCCAACATCGATGTTTTGCGTAGGATAAACATCGAACATCGATGTTGAGCTATCGATGTCAACATCGATGTCATCATCGATGTTTCTACAACATCAATCATCCCTAGTGTTGACAACATTGACGAATTACAATAGTGCTGAAAATATCTATCCTCGAATAATTTTATCGATATAACCTTTATCGATATATTATTTATCGATATTTTTACATAATAAAAGTTAGATCTCCATACTGAATTATTTATAAGAATTAATTTTTTTAACGTGGGGATTGAATAAAAATGCCGATGAGGATAAGAAATCAATGTATTTGACACACAGCAATTTGTAATTATATCTCTACAATTAGGTACAAAAATATGTATATTGAAAATATAAAATAAAAAACGCACTATTATACTAGTAATTAATTAAGTAAAAAATAAATGACGACTCCGTAGCGCAGTGGCTAAGCGTTTGGCTGCGGCATTGCAGGATCGAGGCTTCATTCCTGCAATGAACAAGTGTTGCTATGCTGTAAAATAAATAGTCTGCGTCTGGATGCTTGGTTTCAAAGTTTGTTTTTTCAAAGGGTAAAAATTTTAGGTTTTTTACACTGATTGCATTAAATTGCTTTTATGTGTAACAAATACTATGTACAAATCGCTAGGCTTCTTCACAGAGGTACCTATGTACATACTATTCGCAAAGATCGTTAACTAATTGTCGCTTTCAAAATTAGTGCTCATTATAGCTAATGTTTGTAGATGAATCTATAAAAAATATTTATAACCAGGTAATTACAAATAACTTTGAGTTTATTTATATAATCGAATTCTTACCAAAATGTGACTTAGAGGGATATTATCTTTTGCTACATATAAATGAAACCTAATTAACATACACATAATTTTGGAAGTTTAAATTAAGTCCACTGATGAAATAACAGTTCGTTTTAGTTGGGTTCAAATGCAATGTTTGCCACAAAAATATGTTTTAACATGTGAATCTTTTCAATTGGTGCATGTGCCAGCTATTTCACCCATTGCTTGCATCTGGAAAAATAATATAAATAAAATCACATTTTTATTATCAAATCGAATGTTAGCAGTCACAATTGACTGTGTAGTTTCTAAGTATAGTTCGTTTCGGATTGCCATACCATAGAACTATCAGATTTAGGAAATAGTGTGTGCACACAATCGTACACTATAAAAACCTGTCCTACGTAGATGGCTAGTCCAAACTGTACTCGCGTTAAATATCATAATAATACTATTAAAGTTCAAATCACCACATACACAACGGCTCCTATAGCAAAATTAAAAGCAATCTAAATAAATAAAATATATACAAAAATAATTGGTTGATTTGACATTTGAACCTATTTCATTTGACAATGTCGTTAATAGACATATAGACATATTACGAAAAGCAGAAATAAGAGATCATCATCATAGGCCTCCCCCAAGGAATGCCACAAAGCACGGTCCTGAGCCACCTGCATCCATCGACTTCCTGCATATCTTACCAGGTCATCACTCCATCTAGTGGGGGGACGCCCAACACTTCGCCTGCCGGTACGAGGCTGCCACTCGAGAACCTTTCTTCCCCATCGGTTGTCTGTTCTTCGAGCTATATGGCCGGCCCATTGCCACTTCAGCTTACTAATCCGTTGGGCTATGTCGGTCACTCTGGTTCTACTGCGGATATCCTCATTTCTGAGTTTATCACGCAGAGAAACTCCGAGCATAGCCCTCTCCATAGCTCGCTGAGCGACCTTGAGCTTCCTCAACCGGCCAGCAGTGAAAGACCACGTCTCAGTTCCGTATGTCATCACTGGCAACACGCACTGGGTGTACAATCTCGTTTTCAAGTTTTGAGGTATACCTTCTTGTACATACAACTTTATAATTTGTGGTATACCTGACGAGAAAATGTGCCGTAATTTCCCGAACGCTGCCCAACCGAGTTGAATCCGTCGATTGATCTCTCGGTCGAAGTTGGACTTACCTTGTCGGACTATTTGTCCCAGGTAAACATACTCGTCAACAACTTCGAGATTAGTGTTCCCAACAACTACCGGCATAGGTGTGACATGGACATTAAACATGATCTTTGTTTTGTCCATGTTCATCTTAAGACCTATCCGTTAGGAAACACTATTGAGGTCATTGAGCATAGTGCTTAGGTCCTCCAGCGATTCTGCCATAAGGACTATATCGTCGGCAAATCGAAGGTGAGTGATGTACTTGCCATTGATGTTGATACCGTATCCTTTCCAGTCCAGAAGCTTGAAAACATCTTCCAATGCAGCGGTAAAGAGTTTCGGGAATATGACGTCACCCTGTCTTACACCTCTCTGCAATTGGATAGGTTTCGTACTCTGGTTCTGTACTCGGATAGCCATCGTAGCCCTACTGTACAAGTACTTCAACACTTCGATATACCGACAGTCAACTTGGCATCGCTGAAGGGACTGCAGCACCGCCCAAATTTCGACGGAATCAAAGGCTTTCTCATAGTCCACATACGCCAGACATAGTGGCAAATTGTACTCCTCGGACTTCTGTGCAATTTGCCGAAGGGTATGTATGTGGTCTATGGTGCTAAAGCCTTTTCGGAAACCGGCTTGTTCGGGAAGCTGGAAGTCGTCAAGTCTGCGCGCGAGACGATTCGTAATGACTCTCGAAAACAGCACGTAGACGCGGCTCAGAAGGGAAATCGGTCTGTAGTTCTTCAAGAGAGCGTTGTCACCTTTCTTGAAGATCAAGACCACCGCACTTCTGCTCCACGCCTCCGGTGTAATGCCACCATGGAGGACGGAATTAAAGAGCTTCTGAAGGACTTCAAGTACCGGTCTTCCACCCGCTTTCAGAAGCTCCGCTGTAATTCCATCCTCGCCTGGGGCCTTACCGTTTTTAAGGTGCTGGAGAGTCATTCTAATCTCGCTCAGACTGACGTCCGGGATATCTTCGGAATAGTGTCGGATGAGACTCGCTCTTGGATCGTTACTCACACTTGCGTGTGGCTCCAACGATGACGTGTACAGCTGCCCATAGAACCTCTCAATCTCACTCAAAATCTCAGGTGTCCCGGAAACGATGCTGCCACATTCCGTCTTCAGCTTTGACAGTTGGCTCCTTCTGCCAGACAGATCTCTGGCAAAGACTTTGGAGCCTTGGTTCCGCTCGATCGCTTCTTCAATACGAGCTGTATTGAAGTTGCGTAAGTCCCGCCGCATGCATTTGGAGATCTGTCTGTTCAGATGCCTGTATGCTGTCAAGTCTGTTGAAGAATGTAGCTTCATCTCCTGTCTAACAGCCATGAGATTAAGAGTGTGATCGGAGAGTTTTTGTGTTCTTCTGCGGCGGGTCTTGCAGAACTTAGCTCCGACCGCATGGACAGGTTCCACGAGCTTGTCATTCATATCGTCCACTTCATTGCAGTCTTCTAGGCACTGAAAACGGTTTTGTAACTCGAGCTGAAAGGTTTCGGGACTTTGGAACAGAGCACGAGGGGGACGGAGCGTTGACTTCATTAGACGAGACCTCTCCAACTTAACGTTTAGGTTCAGTGTGCCTCTAACCATTCGGTGATCGCTACCAGTTTTCACCCTCGCGATCACGGAGACATCACTGAACAGTTGTCGTCTGGTCGTCATAATGAAGTCAATCTCATTTTTTGTCGAACCGTCGGGGCTCGACCAGGTCCACTTCCTGTGGGGCCGCTTCTGGAAGAAAGAGTATATCATAAAGAGTCCCTCTTTCTCCATGAAGTCGGCCAGCTGCTGGCCCCTTGGGTTCCGTTGCCCTATTCCAAATTTCCCTACTTTCAGCTCACCGTTCTCTCTTGTGCCTAGTTTTGCATTGAAGTCTCCCATTAACACCGTATAGTGGGTTTTGGAGGAATGCATGGCTCTAGAGATATGCTCATACATTTCCTCCACCTCCTCATCGGGGTGTGCTGAGGTTGGTGCGTAAACCTGTATGACCTTCAGCGAATACCGTTTGGTGATTCTGAGTATAAGGTACGCAACCCTCGTCGACACACTCCCGATCTTTACAACGTTGTTAACGAGAGACTTGTGGACGATAAATCCGACACCTCCTTGGGACAGATGGTCGCCCTCTCGGTGATAGAGCAAGTTGCCGGTTTCGAGGATTACGGTGTCCTCCCCCTCTCTTCGGATTTCGGATAATCCTATAATATGCCAGCGCAACTTGTCTATCTCTTCTTCCAGCTCCACGATCTTCTCGTCAGTCCTCAGGGTGCGTGCGTTGTACGTTGCCAGGTCGAGTCGTCTAAGGTGGCAACCGAACCTCCACCGGAGATTCTTAGTACCCCCTGTCCCGCCGTTACCATGGTCGCCACCGTAGCCAGGAATAGCGGGGCCGCCAGGGACTGGGGGCCGTCTGTTTGTTGCTTTAGTCATTGGGGGGTATTTGCCATAGTTGCCACGCTTGGCGAGCGGGTTGGCAACCGCAGTTTTTTTATTGTAATTTTGGCTATTATCAGGAAGATGCTGCTGCCCATCTCCTGCCTGTTTCCCTTTGTCGCCTGTTACGACACCCACGGGAGGATATGGGGTAGTGGATATTCTTGACCGTCACTACACGGCCATGGTATTTATACGCTTATCAATTTTTTAACAAAAAATATACAATACCAAGAAAAGATTTCTACATGGACAGATAAGAAAGACTATGAACATGCAGAAACACGGTTATTACCCAAACTTAATGTCGAACATGTTATTTCTGAAAAAAATTAAGGTATAAAATAATTGTAATTTTATTTCTATTTCATGTAATTTAATTTTTGTATGTGTAATACACGTTTTCCTAATCAAATTCTTATGGATTATTTGCAGGTTAAGAATTATGTTTGTGTATTTAGTAAAACCGTGCAGGACCCTCAAATTAACCGCTGCATTTTGTAAGTTATCATATTAATTATTTTATTAGATTTTATTAATTATATTTATACACAGCCATACCTACATACATACCATAAAACTGAAGTGTTTTACATGGCTAGTGGTGACAACCAGAGACCCTTTTTACTGGTAACAAGGCATTATTTTGTCTTCAAGGGTGACAATGCATTTGCATTCTGATACTTTTAAGACTGAGGATTAATGTAGGTGTCTGTGGGCCACAGCACAGCAGAGCAGTAACTTAAAAATACTGTACAGAGTATGTAATGATATTTCATTTAATAATATTTCAAATATTTATTACAGCTCATTATTCGGATGTGTGGCCAGTGAGCAGAACACAGAAAAATACATCTGAAATAGTATCTCTTCATCATCATCATCATCATTACAGCCCTTCACAAGTCCACTGCTGAACATGGGCCTCCACCAAGGAATGCCACAAAGCACGGTCCTGAGCCATCTGCATCCATCGACTTCCTGCATATCTTACCAGGTTGTCACTCCATCTAGTGGGGGGACGCCCAGCACTTCGCCTGCCGGTACGAGGCTGCCACTCGAGAACCTTTTTTCCCCATCGGTTGTCGGTTCTTTGAGCTATATGGCTGGCCCATTGCCACTTCAGCTTACTAATTCCTTGGGCTGTGTCGGTTATTGTGTTTCTACTGCGGATATCTTCATTCCTAAGTTTATCACGCAGAGAAACCTTGAATTCCCTCATACGGCCAACAGTGAAGGACCACGTCACAGATTCATAAGTCATCACTGGCAACACGCACTGGTTGTATAGTCTCATTTTCAAGTTTTGAGGTATACCTGACGAGAAGATGTGCCGTAATTTCCCGAACGCTGCCCAACCGAGTTGAATCCGTCGATTGACCTGTCGGTCGAAGTTGGACTTACCTAGTCGGACTATTTGTCCCAGGTAAACATACTGTCAACAACTTCGAGATAGATATTATAAATATGGGCTAAAATAAGTGCTAGAATAGAGAAGTATCGCTTTAAAAAACTCGGAGGAATTCCGTCCCAGCCAGTAGCTGCATTATGTTTAAATGAGTTAATAAGTGATTAATTTCGTCCGCAGCCGTGGATACTAAAACAAAAGATAACAGATTAGATTTTTCTGACGTTGTTCCTTTTGGTAGAACTATGCGATTGTTGTCGATTTTTTGCGCAAGCTCCTTCCCGATGTTCGTAAAGAACTTATTAACGTTATTACACGACTGAATAGGTGAGAGAGAGGATAATAATTGCTGTGCATTCGATTGTCGAGATTTTTCAGTACAAGCGATATTTTTTATAGTGTCCCATAGATCTTTGCTGTTTTTACCTGCTTTTTTTATTTGCTCCGAATCATAATGCCCTTTTCACCTTTTTTAATATTTTCGTGCAGAAATTTCTGTATCTTTTATATGTTATATTAAGTGTTAGATTGTTTGGATCTTGTTTTAACTTTCTATGTAAAGAGTCTCTGTTATGGATACATTTTAATAGACCTGGTGTTATCCATGGTTTGTGTATCCTCTTTTTTGCTGACAATTTAGTAACGTACGTATTGTCGAGTATAGCTTGAGATATTAAATGTATGAAGGAATCCGTTGCTTTGTTAGGATCTTCGAGAGCTAGAATAGGTTTAAGATCTATTTGATCCATTATTTTGTCTAATGTTACATAGTTAATTTTCGAGGTTGTTTTAGGAGGTTAGAAACGTGTGTTTTTTGTTTTGATGCATACGATTGAGGAGTAGTGATCGGAGATAGTTGTATCAAGTACAATAGTTACAACTGGAAATTAAGTTCGCAAAAAAGTATGATCAAGGCAATTGTTACCTCTAGCTGGGAAGGTATGAGCAGGTAATAGCCCATGGAAGGCAAGACAATTTAAATAGTCATGTGAGTGGTTACTGGAGGTTTTAATATCAATGTTAATGTCTCCTGTTAGTATAACAGTTTTGTATTTTGAGAGTAACGGAAGTATTCTGTTGAAGGCAGATAGAAATGGATTAATATTTTCATTAGATGGTGATCGATATATGCAGAGCACTACTATATCAGAATTGATTTTAATTATTAGTCCGGAAGCTGATTCGTTAAAGTCTGGCTCTTCGGCGATCGAAAATAAAGATGTTTTTATGTATACAAGAACACCATCGCTTTGATTAAGGTGCTTGGAAGTTTTATGAATTGAATAGTTGGGTAAACTGGGAATATAATAATTACTGGAACAGGATAGCCAACATTCAGTCAATATCAAAATATCACAATCAAACGAAATACGCTGTAAGGTTGTCTGTAAATTTAAAAAATTGCAGTTGATGGATCGAATATTTTGGTTAAAAAAATTTATATATCTGTTTGGGTTTTGCAATATTTGATTGGATTGTTCGATGGTACAGGAAAACGATTCAGAAACTGAAAGCTGGTCAACGTTTTCAATTAAAGTATTAATAGTATTTTTGGTAGTAATAATAGCCTAATAGCATTTTTGTGGTTTGAATAAAGGGTAGAAAGGTTCGTGTAATAGACTGTAGTAAAGATGGAGTTATTATCAGTTGTGCAATTTGCTGAACCGAAACATCGACGTGGTATTTCTGCATACGATAGAGCTAGAGGCTGGAAAGTGCTAAAATCGTGTTTTTGGATATATAAAACATTTTTATTCATTTTAATATAAATGTTGATAATATAAGAGGTTATATTGAGTGTAATATTATAGTTTATGTTTTGTATTGATTTGAGGGAAATGTTTTGTATGTAAACGTGTAACTTTAATTTGTGTGCATGTAAATATTTTATACTTATGTTAGTAATTAAGAATAGTAAATGAATGTAAGTATTTAAATTTTTGAGTCTTAAACAGTAAGCAACCATAAAAATGTACGGAGGAAACCTTAATAACATATAAAGTAAAAAAAATTTTTTACTTTATATGTTACTTATTGTCTACTTTTGATGTAGACAATTGGTTTAATAGCTGCTCATTTCTTACTATAATGTAGGGAAAGTCGTCATTTTTTCTCAGCAGGATTGTTCCATTTAATGTCCAACAATATGCGTACTGGTTTGATTTAGCGAATTTTCGCGTGATATAAAACAATGACTTAGTGCTAGGAGTGAGTTGTTCGGAGATATATATAGGAGTACATGGACCATCCAGACCCAGATGAGACGAGTTCAGCTTATTGTTTGAGTTTCGTTTGTTAAATTTCTTAACTAGAGCCAAAAAATTACTTTTTATAAGAGTGTTGGAAAACTCAACTGTCAAATTAGATAAATAATTCTGTAACCACATACTTGTTACGGCTCGAATCATATTTTGTTAAACATACAACCTTGACCTGCAAATTCCAAAAAACGCAAGAAAATTTGAATTTCGCGGGCCACCCTGGAGCTTTTATTGAAACAATTATAATCACAATTTTTTAAGATTTTGATTAGATGATCGTTTAAGCCATGTCTTTAATGCAATGTCAAAGATAAAGTAAAATTTTCACAATATGTTGGTACGTCACATTGTGTAGGTTTTGGGAGATTTTGGCAGTAATTTGAGCCAGCAGACAGTTGGCGATAGTATCTCAAGGTGCCTAAGCAGAAAGACACCCATTCTTGAAATTCACATCACCATCGGAACACTAACTTGTTTCACTTTTTCCAATGATAGTTTACATGCGCAGACATTTAATGCCTAAAATTAACTTCACTTCAAACCATTCTCTCACACAATCACTTTAACATACCAAAATCCACTTCAAAACATTATTTATAAGAGCAGCAATCCACCACTGGTCAAATTCCCCTCAAAGCTCCCTCAGATACATTATAGTTAGTTTGTGAACCAGATTAGCTTGCTACATATTTATTTATCTGAGATTCCGTTTTATTAATCTGTGAAATAGAGTTTACGCCAGTATATTGTAAGTCTATGTGTACACTAGATTATTATTTATATAATATATAGGTACCTATTACTAATACCCTTAGGCGGGCAACTGATTTGAGTCTGTACTCTGTATCCGAGTTGTCGCTGTCACTGAGCGGTGGTTTTGATCACAAACTAATAAGAAGTGCTAGCCTAGCACTTCTTATTAGTTTGAGGTTCTAGTGCACTTTTCATTATAGACACAAACTACTAAAAGCATACCACGCACCATAGATAAATAAATTTGTACTATACCTGGTAGAGCCATGCTGCAGCTATATTAGTAGTATAGTTGTCGCACGAATGGGTTGGCTCGACCGGGGAAGGACTACGCTCTCACAGAATACCAGCGTAAAATAGCAGCTTAACGCTGCTGTGTTTCGATAAAAATATATTTTTTTAATAATTGTATAGACTCCACTATGTAATTGGTAATTGATTTCAATTTATCATTTTTATTATGGTATACATGCACCTCAAAAAATTTATCGCATTTATTGAATTGCTTGAGCAAAATATCGCGAATATTTTGATTCAGAAATAAACATTGTTGGTATTGATAGTGATATAATATTAAAAGATGTGCAAGATTGTTATGTCATGTAATGATTTTTATTATATTATGTAAAACAAGGAAACTTTTATTACATTTAACATTAAACTAAAAGGCACAACATTTGAATGAAAAACAAAAAATATGAGAATAAAATACAGTAAGTAGTTTGTAAAAAAATTAGAGTCTAGGAATAATACTCACTAGATAAACAGGAATCTGAAGTGATAGAAACACGATAAGAAACTTTTACCGAGCAGAAACAAATGGGGAATAGACATATTTGAAATACATGAACAGACTGTGAAATACGGCTACCTTGCTACAGGTATATTTTTATCTTATCTATGGCATTTATCTAATGTCTGAACCATAGACTTAGATACGCCAGTATATTATATTCTAACACGGGCAATAATCTTCACAGAGAAATTATTGGACATAAGAAATGTCATAGCAAGATGATAAGTGACAGTTAACATCCCCAATCGCCTCTCGACATCCCTTCTAGGCATGGAGTATAGAGTAGTCTACTCTATACTCCATGCTTCTAAGCTCAAATGCAAGCTGTCGCAGCCATATTGTTTAGTTTTGTTTGTTTTGGCATTGTCACTGATTTCATGTGTCACTAAATGATATTACTGATAAATTTTCGTTTGGTTGCGTTGATTTATTTCTTTATACTATAGTAAAGGATCTACATTGTTGCGGCTGATACAGGACTTGTTCCACTAATAGTAGTCTCAGATCAAGGGACTACATTCAGATCTGCTCTTATACTACTGCAAGATGAAACTAGATCAGTTTAAATACGAGAAAATAAAATCACAGGTACAATTAATAAAAATTTTACCACTTTGTTTAGTTTTAATAGAATTGCCTTATTATTAATATTATGTTTTATATTTTTAGATGACCTGAAAACATATAACTGGTATTTATATGCTTGTCATATTTGATCCACCACATTTAATCAAAGAATGCAAAACAATTTTTTTACAAATAAATATACAATACGAAGAAAAGATTTCTATATGGACAGATAAGAAAGACTATGAACATGCAGAAACACGGTTATTACCCAAACTGAATGTCGAACATGTTATTTGTGAAAAAAATTAAGGTATAAAATAATTGTAATTTTAATTCTATTACATGTAATTTAATTTTTGTATGTGTAAAACACATTTTCCTAATCAAATTCTTATGGATTATTAGCAGATTAAGAATTATGTTTGTGTATTTAGTAAAACCGTGGCAGGAAATAAAATTAAAATTCTACCGCTGCATGTTGTAAGTCATCATATTAATTGTTTTATTAAAGATATTAATACATAGCACCATAAAACTGAAGTCTTTTACATGGCTAGTGATGAGAACCAGATACCTTTTTTATTGGTAACAAGACATTCTTTTGTCTTCAAGGGTGACAATGCATTTGCATTTTGATACTTTTACAACAGGATCAATGTAGGTTTCTGTGGGCTACAGCACAGCACAGCAGTAACTTATAAATACTGTGTAGAGTATGTAATGATATTTCATTTAATAATATTTTAAATATTTATTACAGCTCATTATTCGGATGTGCGGCCAGTGAGCAAAACACAGAAAAATACTTCTGAAATAGTATAATTTATAGAGGACCTATTTAACAGTGTTAATGGAAGTGCGGTGATAAAAAAAGAGGGAAAGATTTAAGAGTTTTGGCATTCTGGTATCAAGCTTTGGTGAAACAACAAAATATAAAATTTATTAATGAAAATGATCATGAATGTACATTGGCCAGTATAAAGAACTGAATAAGTACCATAAAAAGATTCAAGAAATTGTGGCAGTTTTTATCCAAGAAAATCATAAAAATTATGAGACTCGAATTTGTTTTTGTTCACATAAGATCATACAATTTTAGGGACCATACCCTGACTTGCCACAATTTCATATCAATGCCTTTAAATCTGTATTCATTACAGGATTCATTAAGATTTACGGGTCATCTTTCAATTGTGAAGATGATGTTAGCGCACAATTATTAAAAATAAAAAGCTTGTTCAAAGGACATGAAAAGGAAGTGAGTAACGAAAGTGTTGAAACTGGTGAATCTTATAATGATACTTATCCATTAATTCTAGAAGTAAGCTGCTGGCGACAAAAATTACAGTCCCGTGCTTACACTGCAGAGTGGGTCATAAGAAAACTTGTTTCAAAAATCAAGTGCCACGTGCAGAAAGGACCTCACCCCAAAAGAAAATACCTAGTTTCATAATTGGATAACACATAGAGAGTATAAAAATATAGCAAGAAAAAGGTTGACATATTTAGCAGCATCAACTTTTTTCTTTATTTGCCATTGTTAGATATTTTGGTAATGTTTAAAAAAAAACTAATAATCATCTCGAAAAACACCCCCATTTTAAAATATTGGTCGTAAAATAAAGAATGCAATATTAAATAAATATCACTGAGCATATTACACGCCGAAAGCATAGGACTAAAGTAATAGACGCTTATCAATAATAATAAAACTAGAAATAAATGAATATTTTTCTACTTATGTTTTGCAAAATAAATATCTATCTTTATAACTGGTGCATTATTATCAATAAAATTTTAAAAGGCGTAGATATTGTTCACTAAGAAGAAGGCAGCTACCAGAAAAGCAAGATAAAGCTCTGTTAAAATATAAGAAAATTCTGAAAAATAAAGTGAATAAACAAATTTCAACATTATTTCATTTGCATTTACCTCGTTTTATTTTCAATATTTTTAAATAAAATTGCAAGCAATTAATAAATGATTTTATTTGGGACGTCCTTTGCCTGGTACAGCTGCTTCAAATAAAAAAAGAAATGTCACATATCATTTTGCTACAAACAATCAGGATGCAGAATCTAAGTCGAGTAAGTTTAGTTCGTGAGATGTCCGTCTGATTCGGTTAGAATTTACTAGTTATATAGTCTGTGTATTCTAAATCTATGGTTTGCACTGCTCAGAGCGTGTAGGTAGGATAGAAAATAAACTACTCCCTCTACGGTACAGACACAAACTATATAGAAAGGCACAGAGTAGTTTTTA
Source organism: Parnassius mnemosyne (assembly GCA_963668995.1). Classification (NCBI taxonomy): domain Eukaryota; kingdom Metazoa; phylum Arthropoda; class Insecta; order Lepidoptera; family Papilionidae; genus Parnassius; species Parnassius mnemosyne. The sequence continues at coordinate 42,242,290 of CAVLGL010000104.1, read as the reverse complement.
TGTGGTAGTCTGTGGGAAGTCATTTTGTAACCAAATTTAATAATTCGCGTAGAATTTACTAGTTAGTCTGTGTTTGTAATCTTGCTAGTTGCCTATTGTATTGTTTGTTCCATTTTCCAACTCGAAGTTCTCTTTATCTTTATATTTTGATTTCAAGAAGCCCAAATTACGTCCAATAATTATTGTGTGAGTGCGAGTAAGTTCGTTTTGGAAGTTTGTATAATATTACCCAACTTATACTACTCATTGTAACCAATTTTGTTATAATAATTGATTGTGTTTTCTTGTTTTGACTTCGTAGTGATCTGAAGAGAATATAGTGAATCACAAAAGAAATAATTAGATAACACATGGGTAAGTAACTCTTGTAAATGTATATTATACTATAATTTTTTTAAATATTTTTTTGTGTTTCAATAGTGTCTATCGAATCTTATTGAAGTGAAACTTCTTTATCGTGGCGAGTTTCTTTAAAGCGTAGAAATTTAGAATGTCGTTTTCTTGTAACATTTCATCGCCGGGGCTGCATGATTATACTATTATTTAACCTACTTATATAAAATAAAAGAAGAATGATATGTCGTAAAGAAGTCTCACTGCATACGTGTGTACACAATTAGGGTCATTGCGCTGGTTTTCGGCCTTTTAGTGGAGTTATTAACTTTAAGGTACTAGAAAAAATTATTTCATTATGCTGGCTTAGTGCTGTTAATGTTAATTTGTAGCTTACATAATGTAGTTTTCATTTTTGTAATTCATTGATGCTACAAGAAAAATCTCTTTTTTATAATAATTTTTGATGTGAAAAATATGTAAAATGCTAGTTTTCGGCCCCAAATTTTATATTTCGGCCCATAAGAATTTTAGTTTTCGGCCACTGCATTAGACACAATATAAAAGGTGCCTTAACCTTAACTTAATATAATTTTTGTAAAATATAATAAAATAACGTGTCGTTAAATATGGCAATCAAATCTTCTCATTTTTTGTACTTCCTTATATTTTCATCATCATCCCTTCACAAGTCCACTGCTGAACGTAGGCCTCCCCCAAGGAATTCCACAAAACACGGTCCTGAGCCAGCTGCATCCATCGACTTCCTACATGTCTTACCAGGTCGTCACTCCATCTAGTGGGGGGACCTACACTTCGTCTTCCGTTACGAGGCCGCCATTCGAGAATCTTTTTCCACATTGGTTGTCGGTTCTTCCAGCTATATAGCCGGCACATTGCCACTTCAGCTTACTAACCCGTTGGGCTATGTCGGTCACTCTGGATCTACTACGGATATCCTCATTTCTAAGTTTATCACGCAGAGAAACTCCGAGCATAGCCCTCTCCATAGCTCGCTGAGCAACCTTGAGCTTCCTCATCCGGCCAGCAGTGAAGGACCACATATCAGTTCCAAAGGTCATCACTGGCAACACGCACTGTATGTACAGTCTCGTTTTGAGGTGCTGTAACTTCCCGAACGCTGCCTCATATTTTAGTCCAACAAAGTCTATACATCTCAAATCCATTTGGTGCAAAAGTCACATCCAATTTTTTCCATATCTTCTTCTGTATCGCTTATTAAAATGTCATAACACCAGGTACCACCTGGTGTTATGACATTTCATTTTAAATTATTAAATTGTAATTTACTTTTACTCTTTCCTTTTCCTTCATGGAATTCTTCGATTTTGCGATTTTTCGTTTTTGTACTTTAGCATTTTTTAACTTTTCTTTTTATATTCTTTTCTTTTTCAAAATATCTTATCTTTTTTAACTTAGTTCTAACTTCTCTATTTTAACTTTCTCTTTATCTTTTTAAAATTATCGCCACTCTGCATATCAAATTGCTACAGAAGAAGGTGTACGTGTACTGTTAATGGTTGATTTTTTTATGAGTTCCGGTTTAAATAAATGTTTTTTCTATCGCATCTCTGTATTCTTTATTTAATAGTACTCAAGCCGATGTTGGAAAGGATACGGTATCAACATCAATGGCGAGTACATCACTCACCTTCGATTTGCCGACGATATAGTCCTTATGGCAGAATCGCTGGAGGACCTAAGCACTATGCTCAATGACCTCAATAGTGTTTCCCAACGGATAGGTCTTAAGATGAACATGGACAAAACAAAGATCATGTTTAATGTCCATGTCACACCTATGCCGGTAGTTGTTGGGAACACTAAGCTCGAAGTTGTTGACGAGTATGTTTACCTGGGACAAATAGTCCGACTAGGTAAGTCCAACTTCGACCGAGAGGTCAATCGACGGATTCAACTCGGTTGGGCAGCGTTCGGGAAATTACGGCACATCTTCTCGTCAGGTATACCTCAAAACTTGAAAACGAGACTGTACACCCAGTGCGTGTTGCCAGTGATGACATACGGAACTGAGACGTGGTCCTTCACTGCTGGCCGGTTGAGGAAGCTCAAGGTCGCTCAGCGAGCTATGGAGAGGGCTATGCTCGGAGTTTCTCTGCGTGATAAACTCAGAAATGAGGATATCCGCAGTAGAACCAGAGTGACCGACATAGCCCAACGGATTAGTAAGCTGAAGTGGCAATGGGCCGGCCATATAGCTCGAAGAACCGACAACCGATGGGGAAGAAAGGTTCTCGAGTGGCAGCCTCGTACCGGCAGGCGAAGTGTAGGGCGTCCCCCCACTAGATGGAGTGACGACCTGGTAAGATTTGCAGGAAGTCGATGGATGCAGGTGGCTCAGGACCGTGCTTTGTGGCATTCTTTGGGGGAGGCCTATGTTCAGCAGTGGACTTGTGAAGGGCTGTAATGATGATGATGAAGCCGATGTTTCACTAGTTTCTAGAGGTGTACTAGTCTGTTTTATTGGAATATCAACCAGCACATTTTCTAAAGTTTCAAAGGCGTTGTTTGTCATCATCGGTGTTAGTGGTGGTGGTATCATCGTGGCCATTGTACTACTTTGAGTCGTTATTATTGCATTACTGGAATCTATTACCATTTCCAGCATTGTCAGTACTGTTGTCATTGGTAGGCTCATTTGAGTTGGGATTACAAGAACATCATCTAATGATACTAAAAAACTGATATCCAAATAACTTCCTGACAAATGGAATGTGAAATGTTGTTATCGACAAACGATTCTAATGCATCGGTAGATGAATTCATAGCTACTAGAACATTGCCAACCATGTTTTTTTTCTGCCAGATTTGATTTTAAATGTTTCAAAACTTTTGTTGTGGAAACTAGATCTGCGTTAGTTATTTCTTTAGAAATATATTTTTTCTAGTGTCTGAATTTTCACTAATTATTCTTTCCGGGGTATTCTGGACACATTTTGAGTAATCCACTACATGGTGATCACATTCATTAAGTCCACATTTTCTGAAACCATTTACTTATTATATTTCTTTGGAGGAGTCATCTGAAGAAAATAACGTCTTATTGAATCTTCTTCCTAAAACGCAACGTGATTGAAATATTTCATGAAATGTCCGTCAACCAAAGCAGTATTCAATTTTCGGCTTCCCTGTTCTTTCATATAATTTTAAGTTGGCCGAAAACTAAATAATAATTTTAGACTCAATCTAGTTTTCGGCCACAACTAAAATGGGTATTTTAGTTACATCAATAATCATTCAAATTGCAATATTTGGTGGCCGAAAACTGAAAGCTAGTGTCTTCGCAAGGATACAATTCATTATAAAAAAGAAAGAAGACTAATAGTAGGTTACCAAATAAATGAAGAGACAAAGTATTTAGACTAAACACGGGCTACTTTCCGGCCACATGGCCGATAACCAAATAATAAGAAAATTTTGTGTGTCACTTTCCGGCCACCTAATTTATTAAGTTTTACAATAAAATATTATAGTAATCTATGTGAAAATTTAAAATTAAGTTATATATACAGTGAAATAGAAGCACAATATTAAATAATCATTGTAAATACAGCGCAAAATTTACTTTTCAGTGAAACACGCGCCACTATTTTTTTTGCACGATCTTACACTCTTTGACAGCTCCTGTGCCGGCGTCAAACTGAACTATTTATTATAAATCGCGTGTTGTGTTTACCCGATGAAGTAATGTTGTAATATATAATGCAACTATTTACAAATGCATTAAACTTAATTTAGGACGATAATATTTATTAAAATCGTTATTAAATCAAATTTACTGCATCACTTCGTGCCAAAGGCCGAAAACTAGACCCGGTCGGCTTACCGGCGCAACGACCCTACATGCACATTTTTTTATTTAATTTTTTTTTATTTGTACATGATCTATATATGGGTTTCTCTACTAATTGGAAAGTGTCTCATACAACACTGTTCCAAGCATGTTTTTGTTAAATATAAAAAAAAAATATGAATATGAGAGGCAAAGGAATGTGTTTACAAAAAGCTTACATGTTATCCTGTTTATTTATGAGTTATGGCCAATCTTATGCAAAATAACGAGAGGGAACTTTATGTAATCCCAGGGAATGTTTATATGGCAGCATCAAGCAGTGACCCCAATGGACATTGTGATCTCTTACCCTTAACTTGATGTATTTTGAGGTTACCATTGAAAGTTTTCAATTTAGTGGTGCTGAATGGTCTCACTGTCAATTATAAACATTGTGATTCTAGGATATCTTTGTTCAATAAAAGATTCCAAACTATCAATGTCACTTCCTGCAGCAACAACAGTATCTGTGGTTCTCTTGCATGTAGCGCCAAATCCATCAGCAGCACTTTTATCATGACCACTTTCTGCAAAGTTCCGAAAAAGGTTTTCTGTACTTGGGACCCCTACATGAAGCCTTGATGCCAAAATATAAAATAAACTTTTTTTCTGGTATTGTGAAATGATTACTATGAAATGAATGAATACTTACAAAATTAATGCAGATTATGTATATGGTAATAAAGATTTAAAATTGGCTTCAAGTATACCCATACAGCAGCTGCTGAGTGTGTGGTGTTTTGGGAAACATTACCATTAGGACTTTTTAGACCTTTTGATGTAAACTATGAGAGTGTGAATACTAAGCTACAGTCTATACCCACCAAAATGAACACCTGAATCTTTTCAGTCAATGCATTTTCTGGCAGTCTAGAAAGAGCTGGAGCATCTGTGACTAAACACAATGAATTGGGTGTATTTTCCCTAACAAAAGTATTTGTGACTTCTTGCAAAACTTTTCTTTGCATTATGGGTAGCATAAAGATCTCTTCTCTATTTTTTCAGCCTTGTGCTCACGATGACTCATGTCCTTAACTAATTTTCTAGTGCGTTTTTCATTCTTCATCTGATATTACCGACATTGTTTTTCCTTCATTTGTTCTCATTCATTTTCCAATCGTTTTTGTTCTTATATTTCTTCCCTTGTTTTTCGTGGCTCATTTTAGGTGGCATTATGGGGTATAAACTGTAGGAAAGACAATATTTTGAATAATAATGGTCAATGCTGTGCAATATGGGTAGGTAATACCTAAAATACTAGGTAATAGTAAATACCCTCCCTTCCCAGGCTTCCCCTGAACCCTCCCCCACCCCCTTTCCGCTAGGCGTGTACGGGATGTTTATAGTTTTACTGAGATAGTTTATAATTTTTTGAGTGATTAAGACATTGTGTTTTATTAATTTTATTTTCATTGTCTTTTTTAAATAATCTAGCATACAAATTCTAGAAACAACCAATGCCATCCAGTATGGTACAGTAATTTTATTTTTATTCTACGTGGTAGAGCCATGCTGCAGCTATATTATGGTTGTAGCATGAATGGGTCGGCTCGACCGGGGAAGGACCACACTGTCACAGAATACCAGCATAAAATAGTAGCTTAACGCTGCTGTGTTTCGTATGGTGAGTGTAGAGAACTGGAGACCCTTTTTACTGGAAACGAGGCATTCCATCTTAGTCCTCATGGGTGACAACGCATCTGCATTTTGATTCTTAATCGAAGATAGATGTAGATGTCTATGGGCCACAGCAACCACTTACCATCAGGTGGACTGTGTGCTCGTTTGTCACCCTTATCCTATAAAAAAAAATATGTCAACATACTCAAGCACGAGTACATTATATGTTTTTCTAAGTTATTCAGATTTTTTTCCAAAGTACATTATGTTCTCATACATATCCATGTTCTCATAAATGCCAGGCTATCGTCATTGGTAGTTGTTGATTGGTGTCACAACTTAACATATCTGAACTACCATCCATTTACTGTGAAAACTGCGTTATAGCCTTCAGAAATAGTGTCAAGGATTTGGGTTTAATTATCGACCCGTCTCTTAGTTGGATATCACAGGTGTCCGAGGTTTGTCGTAAAGTCACAGGCATACTTCGGTCTTTCTATCGCCTTAATTTCTTTCTGCCTCCTTCAACTAAACGTCTTCTTGTCCAATCTCTAATTCTTCCATTATTTGACTATGCCAATGTTTGTCTAAGTAATATTTCTCAAGAGCTACTAAACAGGTTGGACAGGTTACTTAACAACTGTATCCGATTCATCGTTGGCCTGTGCAAATATGATCACGTTTCAGAATTTTGCTCTCAGTTAAAGTGGTGGACTACACGCCAGCACTGAGATTTCCAAATCCTATCCACTCTGTTTTCAGTTCTTAATAATGACCCCTTTATCTAAAAGAAAGATTTCAATTCCTTAGTGACACTCATTCTCTCAATCTTCGTTCTTCACAAAGTTTATTCCTGTTCACTCCTCTCCACCATTCTGAGTCTATGTCAAATTCTTTCACAGTTACTTCCATTACCCTCTGGAACAATTTGCTTGTTGACCTGTGAACAATACCTGCCAAAAATGTTTTTAAAAGAAAACTATATGAGCATATCCATAGCCTTACAAAGTTGAGTCAACTTATTTTATATGTTTATAGTTTTTTATATATGTATATGAATTACTTATATTTTATATATTTGTGTATATTTAATGTATGTGTTGCATGTATATATTTGAACTGAATTATATCATGACAACTTAACTGCCCAAACACACTCTGTTCTACCCAAGGTTAGATGGTAGAGAATGCCATATAGCATTAAGCTCCCCTTTTGTACAAATATTTAGTGCATCATCATCATCATTACAGCCCTTCACAAGTCCACTGCTGAACATAGGCCTCCCCCAAAGAATGCCACAAAGCACGGTCCTGAGTCTCCTGAGCCACCTGCATCCATCGACTTCCTGCATGTCTTACCAGGTCGTCACTCCATCTCGTGGGGGGACGCCCTACACTTCGCCTACCGGTACGAGGCCGCCACTCGAGAACCTTTCTTCCCCATCGGTTGTCGGTTCTTCGAGCTATATGGCCGGCCCACTGCCACTTCAGCTTACTAATCCGTTGGGCTATGTCGGTTACTCTGGTTCTACTGCGGATATCCTCATTCCTAAGTTTATCACGCAGAGAAACTGCGAGCATAGCCCTCTCCATAGCTCGCTGAGCAACCTTGAGCTTTCTCATACGGCCAGCAGTGAAGGACTACGTCTCAGTTCCGTAAGTCATCACTGGCAACAAAAGTCTTTGCCAGAGATCTGTCTGCCAGAAAGAGCCAACTGTCAAAGCTGAAGACAGAATGTGGCAGCATCGTTTCCGGGACACCTGAGATTTTGAGTGAGATTGAGAGGTTCTATGGGCAGTTGTACACGTCATCGTTGGAGCCACACGCAAGTGTGAGTAACGATCCAAGAGCGAGTCTCATCCGACACTATTCCGAAGATATCCCGGACGTCAGTCTGAGCGAGATTAGAATGGCTCTCCAGCACCTTAAAAACGGTAAGGCCCCAGGCGAGGATGGAATTACAGCGGAGCTTCTGAAAGCGAGTGGAATACCGGTACTTGAAGTCCTTCAGAAGCTCTTTAATTCCGTCCTCCATGGTGGCATTACACCGGAGGCGTGGAGCAGAAGTGCGGTGGTCTTGTTCTTCAAGAAAGGTGACAACGCTCTCTTGAAGAACTACAGACCGATTTCCCTTCTGAGCCGCGTCTACGTGCTGTTTTCGAGAGTCATTACGAATCGTCTCGCGCGCAGACTTGACGACTTCCAGCCTCCCGAACAAGCCGGTTTCCGAAAGGGCTTTAGCACCATAGACCACATACATACCCTTCGGCAAATTGCACAGAAGTCCGAAGAGTACAATTTGCCACTATGTCTGGCGTATGTGGACTATGAGAAAGCCTTTGATTCCGTCGAAATTTGGGCGGTGCTGCAGTCCCTTCAGCGGTGCCAAGTTGACTGTCGGTATATCGAAGTGTTGCAGTGCTTGTACAGTAAGGCTACGATGGCTATCCGAGTACAGAACCAGAGTACGAAACCTATCCAATTGCAGAGAGGTGTAAGACAGGGTGACGTCATATCCCCGAAACTCTTCACCGCTGCATTGGAAGACGTTTTCAAGCTTCTGGACTGGAAAGGATACGGTATCAACATCAATGGCGAGTACATCACTCACCTTCGATTTGCCGACGATATAGTCCTTATGGCAGAATCGCTGGAGGACCTAAGCACTATGCTCACTGACCTCAATAGTGTTTCCCGACGGATAGGTAGGTCTTAAGATGAACATGGACAAAACAAAGATCATGTTTAATGTCCATGTCACACCTATGCCGGTAGTTGTTGGGAACACTAAGCTCGAAGTTGTTGACGAGTATGTTTACCTGGGACAAATAGTCCGACTAGGTAAGTCCAACTTCGACCGAGAGGTCAATCGACGGATTCAACTCGGCTGGGCAGCGTTCGGGAAGCTACGACACATCTTCTCGTCAGACATACCTCAAAACCTTAAAACGAAATTGTACAACCAGTGCGTGTTGCCAGTGAATATTTAGTGCAATAAAGAATAAATAAATAAATATCTAGGGATGTTTATTTAGTTAGATAAAATATAATCTCGAAACAAAGAGTGACAATAGATCAATCTCTGAAAGATGTCCGATTCACTACTGAGTTAGAAAAGATTATGCCATTTTAGTCCCATATTTGTTCACAATTAGATCGATATGATGATGTAAGGGCTAATGCATAGTCTCTAATGTAACAATTTTGTTTGTGAATAACTATTATTATCACTAGATAAGTTATAAAGAGCTATTTATAACTATTACTAGCTGTTCTCCGCGACTTCGCCCGCGTTTTATTTGGGGTTTTAATTTTTTTGCGCGGTACCCTAATTCTTTTTCTAAAATAAAAGTAGCCTAAGTTACTCCTTATAACATCAGCTGTCTGCCAGTGAAAGGCCCATCTAAATCGGTCCAGCCGTTTCGGAGATTAGCCGGAACAAACAGACAGAGAGACAGACGGACAGACAGACAGACAGACAGACAGACAGACAGACAAACACTTTGAAAATTGTGTTTTTGTTATTAGTACCATATATACTTTCATATGCATTTAGTAAAAAGCTGTAATTTTGACATTACAAACAGAAACTTCAATTTTATTTATTTGTATAGATAGATTATTATTTAGTTAGATAGTTATTAGTAAATACTAGATGTGCATGCAATTTAATATGTCCAAATATTTGTCATGTGCACATCCTAAAAAAGTATTTTTCTCTTATAAATATTTAGGTACTTTTAATATTTATTTTCGAGTTTTTATTCAAATGTGGCCTCACAAAAAGCCAAAAGGTACTGCATAGCATATGGGTGCTTAAATAACAATAGGAATGTCGACTTTTCATTCTTTACTGTTCCTAAAGATACCGAAAGGTAAGATTTTATTATTTATAGGCAGATTTAGATAATTAAGTACCTTGTTACTGTCGTCATAGTTACAGATTTATTATTTGATTAGCGACCCGACTACAGCTTCACAGTTTTCGATTTTTCCTCGTATAATGTAATAGTAATAGTGACAGACTACTAATGCAAGATCAGCATATACTGGTTCTTACTTTAAAACTTGGTCGATAAAATAAGGAGATTAAAAGTATTAATAATGCCGTCGCGTGTCGCATGTTTGTAAATAGCACAAAATGTGAAACAGACAAGTGGTGAAATTATTTTGTACAACCGACTTCAATATAAATAAAATGAGAACATCATCAATGTAGTCGAAGTAAATTCAATACGCATTATTAAGGATAACTCCAAAACTACTGGTCAGATCTATATCAAATTTATATGGGATGTATAAACTGCACAAGCTTTCAAATAAAAATAGAATCATCGAAATCGATTCACCTAGAAAAAAGTTCTGAGGTAACACACAAAAAAATACAGTCGAATTGAGTACCTCCCCTTTTTTGAAGTCGGTTAAAATAGTAAGTAGGTAAATTATCTGAGTTTCAAAGACGTTCACGTTGTTATAATCTTAATTTTTCTCGATGTTGCATATTAACCCTCCCTCACATTGTACAATAATGTTCTTATTATCAGCAAATTACTAATACATTGCATAACACCTCGGAGTATTTTACTACCAACTAATATCAAGGGATTCAATTTGTTTTCCCACAACACCTAACCCTACAGTAAGAGCGGCCTTTAAAAAGGCGCGTAACGGGCTAACTGATATAGACTCGCACGCGAACGGTATGCTATTTTAACGAAGGTAACATCGGAGGCGTGCAAAGTATTATGAACATTAGCAACGTTGTAACTAGGTTTAAACTCACAAGTTTGCTATCAGAGAGTGATCCTTCTGTTCTTGTGTTTTTTTTTATTAGTGATCGATGATTCTTGTACTATTATTTATTCTGTGATTGAAGATAAATCAACAACAACAAGTCAGTACTTAGTCAACAAACAAGTATGTACTTACAAACTATACATATTTGTCATACAATGGTTTTACAATACCTATCAATAAAATTAATACGGCGATCAGAAAGATAAATAATTAAAATATTGTAATTTTTATATGTTTACTAAATATTACTAATTTGTTTATCTAACCCCAAAATTTGCAATATCTGCAAAGGGCTGCTAAGTTGTAAGTACTTACTTACTGTTATTATACGAGGGCGGCACTGAAAATTTCGGGAATCAAGGAAGTGACACAACATTACTATTTAAAAATGTATTTATAGCTTTTCGAAGTATTCTCCGCGAAATTTGACACATTTTTCCATACGATGGAACCAATCATTGAAGCAACCATTCCATTCGGAAGTTGGGGTCTCCAATATGGCCGTTTTGTAGGCGTCCACAGCTTCTTCAGGTGATGAAAATCTCTGTCCACGCAATTTATTCTTTATTTTAGGGAAAGTATAGAAATCATTAGGGCTTAGGTCGGGGCTTGGTCTAATAATTCTATGTTTTCTTGCTCTAAAAACTTTTGTTCCGTGTGCGGTGTGAGAACTCGCATTGTCGTGATGGAGGATGATGCGGCGGTGGCAGTTCTCTTTACGGAATTCAGAAACGACCTGTGGCAAACAAATGCTAGCATACCATTCTGCATTAACCGTTCTTTGTCCCTCAAGAGGAATAGTCGTAACATGGCCGGTTTTGGAGACAAACGTGGCCACCATTTCTTTTGCAACACTCCGTGAACGAACAATTTTTGTTGGCTTTAACTCATTTTCGAACACACAAACTCGTGACTGGTTTTTTGTTTCGGGTTCGTACGCGTATATCCAGGATTCGTCACTTAATACGATGTTGTATACAGCATTTGAGGATCCTGCGTGGAATCTTTCGAGAGTTCTGACGCACCAAGTAACGCGAGCCGCTTTTTGCTCTTCACAGAGCGAATGCGGTATCCATCGGGAAAACAGCTTTTTTACACCTAATTGTTCATGCAAGAATATTTGTATTTGACTCATGCCAATGTCTAAAGTTGCCTGAATTTCGCGGTATGTCACATGTCGATCTTCCTCAATCAGGTTACGCACAGCATCAACGTTTTCTTGGATGACTGCAGTTTTTGGACGACCTTGACGGGGATCATCACTGAGCTTGACACGTCCACGTTAAAATTCAGCAAACCAGCGATAAATTGTGGTTTTGGATGGGGCTTCATCACCAAATGCAGAAATCATCCGGTCAACACACTGTTTTTGTGTTAAACCACTTCGAAAGTCATAATAAATCATCGCTCTTGAATTTTCTTGAGTCAATTCCATTTTCTCAACGACTAAACTAGTTTGACAAAACCTTGTGACAAGACCGAGAATCTTTTTTTAAATAAATAAATGGTATTCGATTTTTAAAACCAAAGACTTTTCAATTAAAAAAAAATTAATATGACAGGAACAGTGGAAATATTCCATTCCCGATACTTTTAGTGCAGCCCTCGTAAGACCAATTTTTGTATGTTTGGTATGCAAATAAATGTTTTGAGTTGAGTAGAGTTGAAGTACACTATTAATGTATGGTAGTGAAAGTTGGGTCTGGCAGAAGAAACATGAAAGTAGAATAAATGCTGTAGAAATGCGGTCACTAAGGAGTATGCTAGGGCTGAATCTGAATGACAGGGTGAGAAATAGTGTTATAAGAGAAAAGTGTGGTTTGCAAGATGACGTTGTGACCAGGATTAAGAAAGGAATGCTTCGGTGGTATGGTCATGTAGAAAGAATGAACGAGGAAAGTGACAAAGCAAATTTATGTTGCAGAAGTAAACGGCAGGGTCGGGAAGGGACGCCCTAGACGAAGGTTTATCGACCAAATCGGCGATACATTGAAAATAATTTAATAGTTATAGGTAAATTAGAACATATTATAGTAAATGATGGTGTTCATGTTCAGTTTCCGAATTAGTAACGAGAGTTAGTGCCTCTGTGTTTGGCCGTTTGGCCATATGCTTGCCGTCACTAGCTAGAGCTTATTATGCTCAGCATAGCAACAATAATCGGAAGTTGTTGTCATGGTTGAATTGCTGGAAACCCTTGCAAGTTATGATTTGGATTGCTTATATATGCCTTAAAATTACTAATTTTGGAGCGATGGAGTAATAAAGTCCGTCGCGCTGTTTTATCTAGTACCATGATTAGTAATTTAAGTGGGGTCGAAATTGAGCTCAAGTTGTTCACGAACTGTTTGTCCCGGAGTGTCTCAGAGTGCACATAATATGGTTTTAGCACGAATGGTTCGGCTAAATCGGGGAATGACCACGCTCTCACAAAATACCAGCTTATATAATAGGACTTTATGCTGTTGTGTTTCGTAGGGTGAATGTAGAGGAGCCGTAGGCCCCTTTCACTTACTGAAAACGAGGCATTCCGTTTTAGTCATTAAGAGACGGAGGATAGATGCTTAAACATGGGCCACGGTACCCATTGACCATCAGGTGGACTGCGTGCTCGTTTCAGCCTTCATCACCCGTTACTCTTATTCAATAAAATAAAGATAGTCTACCACGACAAATAGAAATTAATACAATCTAACAAAAAGAATACTGGGTAATGTGTACTTGCGCCGCGATAATTTGATGATGACCCTGTACAACATTTCTCTCTTTTCCTGGTAATTATGAGAATTATCGCTGTGCCATCCGGCATGAAACAAGCGAAGCTTTGAGCCGACTCAATATATTGTGACGCGAACTACTTCTTTAGCCAATTGAGAATAGAGTTCTAAATTGTGTACGTCTTTCTATGTGATAAGGTCAGTCAATATGTACTTCCTAAGTGTAAGAAGTATTTTTATTATTTCATTATTACATTAACATTAATCTTCATTTCTTGCAATATAAACGATTTTAATTTCAAATAATATATACTTACGTTAAGTTCATTGGTTTCGTTTAGCAACAGATAATTTTATTGTAAAACAAATATAAAAATTATTGTTTCTTTGTTCGTCGCGTATGCGTTCCTGTACCATTCATCCGATTACGACGAAACTTTTTAAATGTGTCCGTGCTCGCGAATGTTTCTGACAATTAAAGGAATATTTATTGATTGTTCGTTTTCCATGCGTTCCTATACCATTTACATCATATACATTTCACCTATAAAGTTGGTGAGTTGTTTTGCGCATGCTGAGCACAGCTAGTTACAATATAAATAAAAACTGCTTCTATATTCTGTATCTAAATGTCAAATCCTGTGTTATGGGGTTAATAGTTTGCAAAGAATATTGTTTTAGTACTATGTTAAATTGTTTACGAATGGTTTTTGCATTAAAGTAGTTATGCATCAAAATAGATTCAGTTTTTTAGGGTTCCGTACCTCAAAAGGAATAAACGGAACCTTATACGATCACTTTGTTGTCCGTCTGTCTCTCTGTCAAGACCCTTTTTCCCAGGAATGTGTGGAGGTATCAAGTTGAAATTCATACCAAATAGTCAAGTCTACTGTCTCTTGAAGCTATGAAAAAATCAAACTTCTTAGCCAACGCAATCAAAAGATACAGCCGTTTATGCCGCAAATCTTCGACACTCTCGCAAGGGAATCAAAACCTACAGGGTACTTCCTGTGAACTCAGAATCTTAAAATTTGGTACGAAGCAACGTATTATAGCACAGATAAAGGAAAAATTGCAAAAAGCATAAATTTTTAGTTACATCATATAATAAAAATATTTTTAATCATTTTAAACTTATATACCTACGGATTTGTTCGGAACCCTCGGTACGCAAGTCCGACTCGCACTTGATCGGTTTTTTTCTATTCGTTTGTTGTAATAATTCCATTCATAAATGAATACATTTTGTCACTGTATTGTAGTTTTACTTTAAAAATAGGCTTTTAAAGTAAAGCGACAAGTATTAAATATATGTTTTAAAAAAATGTAATAGGCTTGCAACTAAACATCATACAGAGAACAACGGGTACTACCTACTTACCAATCACTTCTACTGTAATCGATAGTCGATGAGTAAAAGCTTTATAAAAAATTAATAATCGTTTAAAGCATAGTAGGATTTCTTTAAAATTCATCCAAGAATAAATGTTTTACTAAATACTTACAACCTAGTACTTATAAAAATGTTAACTTTATAATAAATTCATTATCGTAGTTCGGCAACAGTCCGAATGTTTACTCAGCACCAGTGCCTACGGTTCAACGCGTTTGACCCGTTTTATTCGTAACGGTTGCAATAATTGTTTTAGTGTGCCACACACCGGCGCTGAATTGTTTTGACAATATTAGCAACCTCTGCGCTCCTTAAAATCTGTAATAACATACCATGTTGATGTTATATTTCCAATGAATTACGTACGAGCTGATTGTTATTTCGATGTAATTTGATTTTCCGGTAAATAACGTAAATTTAATAATCTTGTTGTTTAAATATTGATGGCTAGAAACTTTATAATAATAAAGTTTATTAATTGCCGAATTTAATTGGTAGATAGATAGATAGATGAAGCATTTATTTGTTTCTCCAATCACACACGTAAATTCAGTGACTAAACTAAGTACAAAGTAACATATTACGAAAAAAATAATTTACAAAAACTTAGAATCTAAATGTACATGTGTGTTGCAGTTTGACAAATGGGTCCTAGCTCAGCGATTAATATTGCTCAGAGAGCAAACACTGATTTTCAGCTATTTTAGCGTCACCCTCGAGATGACGAGAAGAAAATGAGCACAATAGTTAATCAGTGTAATTATGTGTATATTTGAAGAATGATGTGTCCTTTCAGCCCTACGATTTGCATCCTGGGTTTAATTTAGTCAAAATTACTGAAGGGGCGTGTAAGTGTGTAACATTGCGTACAAATTAAAAGTAGTACCTAAAAGGCTTAGACAGCCATGATGAGTTAGTAGGAACAAAAAATGCCGTGGTTTATAGCTGGCAAACAAAGTGATTGGGAATACCTTGTTTTTGTTTATCTAGAAGATATGTTTTGAATTTTATTATTAAAATTGTAATTGGTGTTAAGATTACTTATTGGTGGCGGGATCTTATTCCAACACTTCGTTGCCATATATCGGAAACTACCAGTAACATCAGCCGAAATATTTTCTTAATTTTAAATAAATTTTTGTACTTATTATGTATTAAATATAAAAAAGAGCAGATAAATTTGCCAATAGCACATGAGTAAAGAAACCGTACAGAGGCAAATCTTCTAAGCTGTCAAATTTTTTACCTATTTTGGTAGGGTTGGCACAAGAGGATAAGATTAAATAAACAAAACGTTTATTTAAGATTTTTTTTATAAACTACTTATTCTAAATATTTTATTTTATAATTTTTGTTCTTCGACAATTTGTTGTAGCTTTTAATTAAATGGTAAATTATGTATCTAATGTAAAGTTTTTTTCATAGTCTATTGGAAAGCACTCGCATGACATAACACATATAGTTTGGAAAACCCAAAAGTGCACGCCTCATGAGCATTTCATTTAATTTTTATGAAAAGAAATAAAAATAGTGACGATAAATTTTACAAAAAAAAAAAACAGAAGCTGATCGACTTTCATTAATAACTTTTAAACGGTGTTGAGTTCAAAAACAAAAATCAATTGAGATCCTTCTTAGAACGTATGGAATTTTATTTAATACTATACTTAGTCAGGTCATAAATTCTGTCAACATAGATAATATATGTATAGAAATTATACATGAAATGAAAGGTAATTTAATTTAGAATACAATTTTATTTACATTATTCAATATGCTCTCCCCTATTTTGAATACATGCCCGTAATCGACGCGGCCAATCATCAATCGCAGAACGCACCACATTCATATCTATTTCTGCCGCTGCTTTAGCCAAAGATGCTCGGAGAGATCCCAAATTCTGACTTTTTCCTCCAAATGTTGCCATATCTTATAATCCAGTGGGCTTAAATCTGGACTAGAAGAGGGTCAGTCTTCATGTACGATAAAGTCAATTCCATGGGCAGTCAACCAGTTTTGCGTGCTACGTGCCCTATGAGCTGGTGCAGAGTCCTGTTGGAATATCCAATGTCTGTTTTTGAACATTGTTTGAGAAAGAGGTTCCACTATGTTTGTGAGGACGGTATTTTGGTACACATCGGCACTGGTTTTTACACCTTTTTCACAGAAAAACACCTTAGTGAAGCCTGAATATGAGACTCCAAGCCAAACCATGAGTGACGAAGGATAATGTGCTCGTTGAACCCTCGGAATACGCGTGGTGGCTTCTACACTGCTGTGGGCATACACCTTATCATTTTGTTTGTTATAACTTGCTTCAATGTTAAAAAAATTTTCATCCGAAAACAAAATTTCGCGGTATTATATTTTTTCCCACATACCGCCGTAACAAAGCGCGGGATATATCCAGCCAAATTTTTTTTCAAAAGTTCGTTCAAAAAATGTCCTGTCTTCTTACGATAAGCTCGTAAGTACTACCTCTTTTGACCGTGGTTCTGCTTAGGCCCATCTGAAGAGCTAAGATTTTTGTTTAGGAACAGGATTTCGTTGGATTCACGCCGTCACTGATTTGATGATCGCGGGTGTCCTAACTGTACGAAGTCGGCTGGTCCTCTTACGATCTTCGAATCTTGAATATTCAGTGAATCGTTTGATAGATTTCTTTACTCATGTGCCAATAGTGCTGTTAGTTTTTTAAACCGCCTTCGACATTCCGTGAATGTGGCGCGGTCAAACGATATTTTATCAAAACTTGCCTCGCCTGAAACTTGCATTTTAAGACGTGGGCGAACAGCGTGCTTTAAAGTTGTAGTGCGGCGGCGTAAGAAATCCATCACTTATTACCTCCTTGGTAAACTCAACGTATAGGCCGATAAATAGATATTTCTTATCTTTAAAAAACGTTACCATCGCAGTAGGATTTTCTCCTGTATCGTGGAGGCGGTTTATATGCATAAATTGCACATGATAAAAAAATTCCAGCCACCAACAATTATTTGCAGGTCATACAGATAATTGTTCCGTGCAGGATTTGATCCCGCGGCTCTGCTGCCCCGCCGCAATCAAACGCTTATCCACGACGTCATCATGCGCGACGAAGCTGTCAAGAGATATATCCAGAGGGCAGATATTGCTGCGAATAATACAATCCTCTGGTAATGAGATTGCCAGTTAGCGTGCTAAAAACATAAATGGGCTGCACTCAGGCTAATGACAATGATGTCCAAAAGATAGACATTTTATTTCAGTATATGGCTGACCGAGCTCTACTCGGCGCTAAAATAAAATGTTTTTATTTATAAATGTGAAAACGATTTTTTTTATCTAGATAAACTTGGAAAGTAAACCATAATGCTAGGTTCATTATGGTTTACTGTACATTTTTTAATCCAAATAATTAGAGCCGTTTCCGAGAATCGAATTACATAGATACTTATTGCTCGCTCAAAGCATTAATAGTCACATACATCCATCTTCGATTAAGAACACGTACAAAGCCAACAAAATGTTTGTGAAATAAAATATTTTTATTTATGAATGTGAAAACGATATTTATCTAGATAACCTTGGAAAGTTAAAAAATGTAAAGTAAACCATAATGTACCTAGCATTATGGTTTCCTTTACATTTTTTAATCCAAATAATTAGAGCCGTTTCCGAGAATCGAATTACATAGACACATATTGCACGCTCAAAGTATTAATAGTCACCTACATCCATTTTCGATTAAGAAAACGTACAAAGCCAACAGAATGTTTGTGGCAGATATTCAATTAACCCTATACACGTGTGTGTAGATGTGTGGCTAGAAATAGTACCACACGCTATTCTACACACGTGGGGTACCTATATGACATAGGGGACATTAGGCTACGTCATATAGGTTTAAAGATAAACCGTAATATATCAGTACTCTTTCATCATAAGTCAGGATTTCTTTTCTGCCGACTTCCAAAAAGGAGCCGGTACTCAATTCGACTGTATGTTTTTTTTTTTTTCGTTTTTTTTTCGTTTTTTTTTTTTTTATGTGTGTTACCTCAGAACTTTTTTCTGGGTGAACCGATTTCGATGATTCTTTTTTATTTGAAAGCTGGTACTTCTCGTGTGGTCCCATATGAATTTGATCAAGGTCAGACCAATAGTTTTTAAGTTATTCTTAAATAACTTATATTGAAGTCGGCTGTACAAAATTTTTAATTTTAAATTATGTTTTTACGAAATAAATTAAAGGCAATTTATGAATGTAATAAGAATATTTATTTAAAATTGTAAACTCAAAATTGCCACTTCTAACATCGACAAAAAAAGGGTACAAACATGTGATATTTTTAGAGTTAACATTAGAGACCAAATATGTAATAAAATTTCGAATCAAAAATAAATCAAATTGCTTTTCTAATTACTCTTATCTTATAAAGTACAACACAGGTATAATGATCTATGTAAATAGTAAATACTAAAACATCTAAAATCACAAGGTGAGCACATTACACTTGGCGAATATCGAAATTTCAACCAAATGTAGGAATTACCTAATTTAAATCTCGATCTTTACTATCAAAATGCTGTTTATAACCTAATTATCAGTTTTCCTGACATTTTGTATGTAGTTTTACGTCTATAGGATGTTTGTTAAGTATAGGCTGAGTCAGATGTATGATTTTCTGAGTAATTTGTGATCTTTTCATTGGCATGTTCTAAAATCAACTCAATCATATCTTTAGTAAATAGAAAAGACCATGTATCAAAGTGAGACATTTCGTTCTTGGTTCGAGCAAGACCCCTTAGTCCAGGCAAATGTACAATGATGTTATGTCCGGAACCCATGATCGCGATGGTGGTATTTTCGATCATTTATATCTATTTCTTCCATAAAATGTATTACTATTCCGGTCTTCTTGTTCATTATTTTCTACTTCTTCGTTTTCTGAGTCACTATTCGTTTCTTCTTCACTTTCAGTGTCGTGATCATCGACTTCATACTCCGCGTCACACAAATCCGATAATGCTTCAGGAAAAATATCCTCAATTTCGTTTTCTTCTGACTCGAAGTCATTCAACAGATTTTCTTCTATCTACTGGGGGTTCACATTTTTATCCACAGTACCGCCACAAACCTGCAAAAAAAAACCAAATAAATAATGAAACGGAAAAAAATAAATACTTACGTAATTACATTTATGGGGGACCTTAGTCCCGTATCGACTCGTACCTCTTGAACTAATCTTTAACTAAGCTTGGTGTACGTACGGAATAGCTTCGCTGCCATGCCGACGGTTTGCTCTGTGCTTAAAATAATTATGAAAATCCTTAGATATGAGCGCCGTGGTAGCTCAGATAGCTAGCGCTCGCTGTAAATTTCACAGTACGCGAGGAACCCGGGTTGGGTAGCCGCCGGCACCAATGAAATTGTTGATTGTAATTTTAAGTGCTGCTTTACCACGTGCTCGGCGATGAAGGAAAACATCGTGAGGAAACCCGCATGTCTGAGAAATAAGAAAAAAAAATATTTCGAAGACATGTGAAGTTTGCCGACATGCGTTGGAGCAGCGCCGCGGACACTTCCTTGCCCTAAAATCCTCTCGTAAATGAGAGGAGGCCTGTGTCCAGCAGTGGGACGTATAATATAGTCTGTAACTTTAACTTTTAACTTTTTTTTTATAAATTCCTCCTTTCCAGTAAAAAGGGCCTCCGGTTCTCTACATTCACCGTGTGAATCACAGCAGCATTAAGATGCTATTTTACGTTGATATTTTGTAACCGTGGCTCTACCATGTATAAAATAATAATATAATTTTATTATCTTTCTTCGATATAAATAAAATGATAGAGGCTTGCAGTTATGCGCGCATCACGGAAAAACTACTGGATATATGTCAATTAGGTAAGTTTTATTTTTTAGACACTTGGCCCTTATCAAAAAAAAAATATTGCGATATCTTTATTTAATATGAATTATTAAAGTTTTAAGAAACATCGATGTTTATAAGCACTACGTGTCCAGTGACGTGTGTAAGCAACGCGGACGATGTCGCGGGTATCAGCTAGTTGTTAATATAATTTTCTTATTTTTGTGTTAGCTTCTGAATATTAATTTTTGGTACGATCTATGCAGAACTAGCTTTCAGTATCTTGAAGTCGTGCAGTGGTATGCTTGGACTTCAAGATGCTGTAAGCTAAATTAAACGCGATGAAATCCGTAAAATTAGTTTCATTTAATGTGTAGTATTCGCGTAAATATAAGAACTTAAATTCTAGTTTGCGTTAATTTGCTTTGTGCACAACATTAGTAATGAAAACAGAGTTGCGTTGGCACCCCTGAAGACGTAAGATCCAATACTTCATTCAATTACTAGTAAAAAGGGTTTCCGGTTCTTTTCATTAATCATATGAAACAGCAGCATTGCGAGCGTGGTCGTTTGAAGAGTACGCTTTGCGCCTAAGTGTAGAGACAGGTATATAATCAAAAGCGTAGAGATACGGGCAACGTTTTCAAGGAATCTATGCCTGCTGGCTCATTCTGGAAAAGGCCTATGTCAAGTAGACTTAATAAAACTAGTTAAAGAAGAAGATATGATGTAATCGATCAAAATATAAAAATAATGATTATATATTTATTTTGTACTAGCTTTTACTCGTGAATTCGTCCGCCTATTACCATAAAAAAATATCTGCAGATCTATATTAATTCTATTACCTATATTACGGGATATTATATCAGTCCAACAAAGAAAGATAGACGGAGCGCTGCGTACATTTCAATTAGTAGTGAAACCATGTCCAAATTTTTAACACGCATTTACGCACACATCTTTTTTCTTTCTTTATTAGCCCGTAAAAGTTCACTGTTGTACGTACTCATTTACACCTAAAAGCCGAAAACTATGCTGTTGGTTGCAAATAATTTTATATGCATACGTGATGAGTGCGTTTTCTCAAAATAATTGGTCATGGTTTTGGTCTTTATCTATACGTCTATATCTATATAAATATAAATAAAATTGAAGTGCCTGTCTGTAATATTGAAATAACTGCCTTTACTTTTTGCATGAAATTAAGACATGAATGACCATTTGTACAAAAAAATTATCTGTCTGTCTGTCTGTCTGTCTGTCTGTCTGTCCGTCCGTATCTTCGGACTGTCGCGCATATATATATAGTTTTGTTTATCAAACACACCGATGAGTGCTGATAGTCAAGTCCTAGGAGGAGACCTTGGCGGTTAATTTGGATATAGCGAAGATCTTCGATCGGGATGGCACATAGCGCTTCTTTCGAAGCTTTCTTCTTATGGGCTTCCCGAGAAATTATGTAATTATAACTTTCTCTCGTAGCGTTAATGGTGGTGTTCTACAAGGCTGTGTGCTGTCGCCTACCCTAACCCATCTGCATATCAAGGATATTTTACGAACCAGTAAAATTCATTGTTATGTGGATGACCATGCTAATATTTCTCGAGAGCACGTCGTCGAGTTTAGGAATAAACATGTGTCTGAAGTCAAGTCTTTGTTGAACAAAGTCGGAAGACTTCTGCAACGGAATGCTCGGCATCGAAATATCGAATGACGTTCGATTCCACGGCGTGCTTTGTAGAGCGGACAGTATTTCACGCCGGCACACTGCTTGCAATTTTATAAGGCGCAATTTTCGGCCTCACATGGAATACTGTTCTCATATATGGTCTGGGCACCCTAGTGCGAGCTCCTTTCACTTGACGGCATTCAGCGCAGAGCGGCTCCAATAGTCGACGACCGAGTTCTTTCTGATCGGCTTGACTCACAGTCGCTGCAAGGATATGTTGCATCTCTTTGGATATTCTATCGCATGTACCACGGGGAGTGCTCGGAGGAATTGTTTGGACTAATGCCAGCAGTTAAATTTCACCATTGCACATCGCAAATCAAACAATACCATCAAAACTCGCTATATCATCCATACCATCTGGATGATTGGCGGTTCACCACTGCAATTTACTAGATTTTTTCTTCGTTGCATAACTTCCTTGTGGAATCGACTACCACCAGCGATAATTAGGGACCTTCAAGAAAAGGCTGTTATTGAGAATTTCTTGACAGAAAAAGTCAAAAACTGATTTTATCGGATTCTGAACCCGGGATTTGAATCCGGTACCTCATGATTCGGGAGTTGCGTTTACGACCACGTCTTACGCGTACCGCGTTGTATGTCTTAATACTAGGTCTACATAAATGTTTCTTCAACGAAACAATTGTTAAAAACGCTTTGCATTTTCTTGATTAGGTATGCTACTTTTGTGCTCTCAAGCAAATAATATATATTACTAGTTACTACGTACCTTAAGCATCTATCCTAATCAATATATATTATTACTAGTTACTAGTACCTCAAGTCGATGTGAGCGGACGGTAATAGTGTCATTGACACGACATTCACGCTGCATCAGTGAACCAAAACGAATAAGTGATAATGTATCACAACTATCCCAATTATATTAATTTGATACTTCTTATTTAAAGAATAAACACCTTCGTTCCAATGCAAGGTACCAAGATATGTAAAATGTTATTTATTATAATGTATTAACTGATTTACGATTTTGATTATTCAATACAAATTATTCAATATTCAAGGTAGTATTCACAGATATTCGTGGCTGAACTTGCATTACAGTACGTATCGCTGAGCGCTGCGCGCTCACCGCCCTCAATCCTAAGAACGGTTGAGCGCATGTAAAAATGTTTCAAATAAAATTTGTCGCATATGTTATGCCCTACAATTTGATAATAGATGTTTACATAATTGGAGCAAAAAAAAAACCGAGAAAATCACGAAACTGTTTTTTTTACCTTTGGCCATGAATAACGCAGAGACGAAATTTTATGAGACTTTTGAGACAACTTTTAGAACGCCAAAATGAAGGTATATACGAAAATTCCCCTTATTATCTCTGATTCCGAGGTTGATCGCTAATTTGACTGGAATAAAATTCACTATTATAACAAATGTTTAGGTACACGTTTTACTCTAGTCTTTCATAGTAAACTTTTAGTTGAGTCAAATTAGCGATCAACCTCGGAATGAGAAATAATAAGCTGAATTTCCGCATAAACCTTCATTTTGGCGTTTTAAAAGTTGTCTCGGCTTCCTATAAATTAATATTGATGTTTTGGTTTAAATTAATATTTCAATTTTATATAGGTTCTGATCTGTGGAAGACTAGAGTAAAACGTTTGTTATAACAGTAACACACTTGCTTATTAATAGACTTTATTAATAAAGCGTGTAGGGTTGTCACTAATGTTTATACAGTATTGTACATTTTTTTTTCAATATTCTTAGTAACATTTTTACAAAAATAAAACATGGCAAAATATTTTCAATCTTTTTATTGATTATTTATTATGGAATAATGCTATGGCGTGTTAACAAATATGTAGATAAGCCTTCACCGGGATTCCTTTGGTTAGCATTTTATCTTCATAGTTCACTAAATCATTAAATCGTTTATAAAATATCATCAATCATCGTTATTATCATAGAATTATTACGCATAGAATACTAGTACGCGTACCGAAAGTGAAGCAAGTAAAACTAACGCGTAACCGCGTAAGTTGACTCGGTGACGCGTCTGTGCGCAACGTCACGTCTTACGGAGAAGAGCTCGCGAAAAATTGTAAAATATTGTCACAACGGCGATGATAAACATAAAAGAAGTTTAATTTAAGTTTATACATTTAATTCATTATAAGTACGTAAAACTAAAAAAATATTTACCTAAGCTCTCATAATACAAATGTTGCTAGTTGTGGGGAAAAAATCATAATTTTCTTTTAAAAATATTTATTTTCTATATATATAAATATTACAACTAAAAAAGGGCAGATTTATAATAGTAATACCTCACAAGCTATTCGGGCGTCCAAACTAGTTTATGTCGTATCACTACGCTTGAGAGTTCATGTTATGAACATTTATTAGAGGCCCTTCACTGTGTAGGAAGCGCGCGGTAGTACGTGCGATAGACGTAACACTACATTACGTCCAGCGAATTTTTTTTCAGACTTTATTATAGTAATTCGGTATAAGCTAGCCTGTACGCCCGACCTACTTGCGAGATATTGCTATTGGTTTAAGATCGCATTCGAGTTTTGTTTTTCTCGATTGTAAATCTGCCATTTTTACATCCTAATAATTTTATTTTAATAAATCTATTCTACTACTAAGGCAAAATCATTTTACTTCGGGAAAACAACCATTAAAATTTCAGCGTGTGTATTGGATCAATCTGTGTGTATATCCTTTCAAATAAAAAAATCTAAATCTGTTTAGAACTTGTAGAATTCTGAGGTAAAAAAACATTAAAAAATACACCGAATTGATAACCTCCTCCCTTTTTGAAATCGGTTAAAATTAAACATTACACGATGTGCTTATTGTATTCGAGCAAATTAATTGTGTTTAATAATATTCTTAAATTTTATTACGTCTGCATTTTTTACCATTAATATATCTATAATAAAGTTATATTAGTAACATCATTATCGTGTTTATTTTATTCCATTTTATATTCTCATAAAATATTTCTACTAAATAATCTTCGTACGTAATACGTAATCTTTATTATATCGATTTTTTAAAATTAATCAAAAAATAGTGATTTGCACAATTTGATTGCAAACGCCAGAAACTGGTATCACTGAATGGCGTGTATGTGTGCGTGTGACGAGCGTAGGCACATTCGACTCGCGCCCACTAACATAATGACTTTGCATCATTTTAACGCTCGTGTTTTGTACTGGACTGCGTTTCTTTGCGTAATAATTCTATGGTTATTATAGTATAGACTATCACAATTTCATTTTCTATAGTATAGGGTGACAAACGAGCACACAGTCCACCTGATGGTAAGTGGTTGCTGTGGCCCATAAACATCTACATCTAACCTCGTTTGCGAATCAAAATGCAGATGCGTTGTCACCCGTGAGGACTAAGATGGAATGCCTCTTTTCCAGTAAAAAGGGTCTCCGGTTCTCTAAACTCGCCATACGAAATACAGCAGTGTTAAGCTGCTATTTTACGCTGGTATTCTGTGAGAGCGTGGTACCTCCCCGGTCGAGCGGACCCATTCGTGCTACAACTATTTTACTGGAAAAGAGGCATTCCATCTTAGTCCTCACGGGTGACGACACATCTGCATTTTGATTCTTTATTGAGCATAAATGTAGATGTCTATGGGCCGCAGCAACCACTTACCACCACGTGGACTGTGTGCTCGTTTGTCACCCTATCCTTTAAAAAAAAAACTATACTACTAATATAGCTGCAGCATGACTCTACCACGTTTAAAATTGTTCATTGATAAACATAGGCCTCCCCATAAATTCCATTACTATAACTTACTTGCTTTCATAAAAATATAGACTTATGGTTAATTGGCATCAAAATTTTGTAAACAAAATTTTATTGCAGTCAATCGAACTATATAAAAAAATGATAACCGAAGTGATAATATACTAAAGAAATTATTTTATAAGTATATCAGGAATTGTATCGTATTCAGTTTGTTTTCCCTCTACTTTACTATTCACAGAAGAAATATTTTCTGTGATGAATGCAAAACGGTGAACTGACAAAAGAAGACCATCAATTAAGTTGATCAAAACGAACTACTTAGCAAGTAGTTCGTTTTTTTCGCTAATGCTTTAAAGCATTTCAAAATGGTGCAATATCGATTAATACTGCAAAAAAAAAGTAAAACTTATATACACCTTTTTAAAACTATAATACTAAATTTCTTTCACAAATACTGTCTTTTATCCTCAGTTTATAAATATTTTATTTTATCAATATAACGGTGGCAACCCTAAATGTAGTGTCCTGATTAGTTCTACCAAAACAATTTAATATGGAGAAACGCGCCGTAAGCCATGTGATCTTATGCGTGGTAGAGTCACGCTCCGTCCGGTTATAATTATATATATATAAATGTGACCGTCTCGGTAGTTTTAAAGTGATTGATATATGAAATGAAAGTTAATTTTTTATAGAATCTAATATTGATATTGGCGTTGAGTTTAATATTTTGAATCAAAGCAATATGATAAAATAAAAATTACTGGATTATTGTGGTAAATTTCTTAAGAGATCTTTATATGTAGTAAAATTATTCTACTGACTTATTGGACCATTATTTTATTTAAAAGGCAAAATGTAATGTACTATAACAAAGTTATTGTTGTACTTTAAAATACGATTAGACAAAGGCACAGACATAAAACTATAAAATCACAATTATATTTTCTAAATTATCGTCTAATGCTAGCAAACTGTTTGAGAGTTATTAAAGTGAAAAGTCAAGGTTTATGAAAAATAATACTAAGTAAATAAGAGTATAATCATTAATCATATTTAATTTATTTTATATTAATAAAATCACACAGTCACCACTGTAGGCGTAAAAATATTTTAATTTTAATAAATGTCACTAATTGTTATGAGATATTTTCTTCATTCAATCTTCATTGCATCGTAGTAGTCTTCAGGAGTGACAACGCATCTGCATTGTAGATGTCTATGGGCTACAGCATCTAATACTTACCATCAGATGAACTGTGTGCTCGTTTGTCATCCCCATTCTATAAAAAAATCTGAGAAATAGAGTGATTAAGAATATGAGAGTTAGAATTTGGGACATTCCTGAATACTTAAAATGTCTTTTACTCTTACTTAGTATTATAAGTTAAAAAGTGTACCGTTTCACCGTTAGTAACGGCTTATCGGTTCTTGGTCAACGGTTTGGGGCATAGCTTTTCACTGCATGAATTACCTATTTTGACTGTTTAATGCACGTTTCAATGACATTTCAAAAATAATCCTCATACATTTTTAGTCGAGGCAAAGAATCATTTAATAAAGAATATAGCATATTTTAGTCTTAAAGATATGTTTGTCTTAAGCTCTTAAGAAGTCAATAGGTAATGTACAATCAAGAGGACGAGCCCCGGCTTCGCATAGGTGCTATTTACCTATGTGACCTTACTAGACCACAAATTAACATTTTTGCATGTATTACGTACGAAAACTTTCCTTAAGAAATTCCTTAATTGATGAATATCTATGATATACACTTGGGAGCAAATAAATCGAGGGAGCAAATAAATCGAGCCACTTCCTTTTTTTCACGTATAATGGGTAATATATTTGGTAATATGGAACGTATGAATTCGAACCATATATCGCCTAAAAGTTTATTGAATAACCTTTACAATGAGGGTAAATTATTGAATAATAACCTTATTGAATGATAAATTATTTACTCGGAAAGAAAAATGGAAATTTTGATAGAAAATTTTGTGGGGTTGAAACAGTCCAGAAAAACAATGAAAAACAAAATTATCGTAAAATACTGTCTCCTATATGCTAATTCTTAAGAAATGGGATTACAATCCGCCCTTCTCCCTCCCCTGATGCATTCTTGCAGTCTTTTAGTCATGGATCTGATCAGCGTTACGATGACATACTGTGGTATGTTCTCCCACTCTTCCAGCACAGCGACTTTATTAATGGATGAAACAGTTCCCCTGTTTCATCACCCTGACTCGGACCCTCCGTTTTAACTCGTCCCATAGGTGTTCAATTGGGTTCAAATCTGGGTTTCGTGCTGGCTTCACCATTTTGTTGAATCCCGATCGCCGATAAGTACTCTGTAACGATCTGCGCGGTACGAGGTCTCGCATTGTCATGAATAAACAACATATTTTCTCCGATAAAACCAGCATACGGCATTACGTGGTCTTCGAAAATGTCACTTATGTATCAAAAAGTTATGTATGAAGAAACTGTGGTTGTGTACTTGTTTGTATATTTTTAAGTGTGTTGTTTATGTATGTAAAATTATCCTACTTATTTTCATAGATTGCCTTGAATGTGCTGTAATGTAGAACATACTCGTAATACCTGTACTTTAGCAATATTTTCTTGGTTACAGGTAAACATTTGGGGAAAGAAACGAGCATATAGAACCGTTTTAATGCACATTGTGACATAATCGTGTGTTAACAATAGACTTGTTATGGGGTATACTGTGAAATAGTGTAAATTGCAAGCGAAATGTGGAGGACGGTTGTGGTGTTGGCGCTGGCGGCGACAGTTAGCGCACTGCTCGACGGTCCGAACGTGTGCACAAGGCAGGAGGCGTAAGTGTGCATTATGCTTTATTTTATTATATGAATTGTTGATTTTGAAGGTTTTGTATTATTCGCTGATAGAAATTAACTGTCTTGTAACATATTTGTCACAGTTACTTTTAGGGAAATACTCAAACTAACATTTTTAGGGTTCCGTACCTCAAAAGGAAAAAACGGAACACTTATAGGATCACTTTGTTGTCCGTCTGTCTGTCTGTCTGTCAAGACCCTTTTTCTCAGGAACGCGTGGAGGTATCAAGCTGAAATTCATATCAAATACTCAAGTCTACTGTCCCTTGAAGTTGTGAAAAAATCAAATTTATTTTTCAAATTTAGTTTATGCCGCAAGGGAATCAAAACCTACAGGGTACTTCCCGTGAACTCAGAATCTTAAAATTTGGTACGAAGCAACGTATTATAGCACAGATAAAGGAAAAATTGCGAAACGCATACATTTTTAGTTACATCATATAATAAAAATATTTTTAATAATTTTAACCTACGGATTTGTTCGGAACCCTCGGTGCGCGAGTCCGACTCGCACTTGGCCGGTTTTTTTAAGTAAGTAATTGATTCATATCTGTGTTTATGATATTAATTTTTGCGATAAGGATTGACACAAGATGAGTACGCGTGTCAGTAAGTAAAGTGATATCATTATCAAGCATGTTTTATACTTGACATAATACGCAACTATTGAAATATTTTAAGAACTGTATACATAGTATGTTGTGTACAATATTTTTGAGCTCGCACTATTATCGTTACTAATAATGAATAAGGTTTATACAAAATGCGCTGTACCTTTTTTTTTTTTTTTTTGCGGATGGAAAATCATCTAATGACGCCTTTCGCTGTGGGTGGAGCGGAAGGGAGTGTCAGACTTTTACTGACTAAAAACCATCCGTGTTCCTTCAGTGCCCTTACGTTCCGGAGCCGCGGTATCTCTTTCGAACAGCCCGCAGCCCCGGCAGGCGTCGGCCCTTGCGGGCCCGAATGCGCTGTACCCTACTGTTGTGGTATTGCTTCAATTGCCCTCAAAGAATTTTTTTAAAGGATATAGCTTGTAATAATATTATATGTGATTATTATGAGAATTATTATTATTATTTTCTGGCATTTCCCATTGCTGTCTCTTACGACACAGACCATAGGAAGAAATGAGTGAGATGGGTTCTTCTAGTGATGCAACGAATACGAATACGAATATTCGTATTCGCCGAATAGTAGACATTTACCCAGTATTCGTATTCGGCGAATACTGATCACGATTGTTTAAAAACGAATATTTTTGTACGCAACTCTAATTACTGGCGGACTTGGATAACGCGTGTCGTCGGCGCGTAAAAAATACGACGTGTTTTGGCCCTTAGCCTCAACGACGGGGGACTCAAAAATATTTTTCACAAGAAATCGCCTAAAACCAGAAAATCTACAAATTTTATGTTTTTTAAATAAAAATTTACCTATTGTAAATTTTAATTATTAGAACAATAGAATATCATCAAATAAATTAGTTTTTTCTTACCATGGCGAGATATTCGTATTCGTATTCGCCGAATAGTAGGTTTGATATATTTTTTTTTTTAATTTATTTAAAGAGGACCACAAACAAGTTTACAATATATCTTACGCTAAGGCTTTCTATTACAATTTATTACTTATCATAAACTCAACAACGATGGTCACATATAGAGTATAAGACATATAATAATAATGTGAGGGACCAAATTTTTGTAAAAATAAAGTTCCTTAATTTCTAAAATATTGTTTAACATGTATTAGAGGTTAAAGTTTTGTGTGTTTGTGAGTTAGGATGTGTGTGCGCGTATATTTGTGTGTCTGTGCATGTACATATATAGTCATTGGTTAGATAATTTATAGTTAGTGTTAGTAGTTAATGTGTTCAAGACTTTAAAAGAGACATTAAGTGTTTAACAGCAAGTTAACTATCTGTCTATTGTATGATATGGTACTGCAAGAAAATAAATCTACTGAATTAAAATTTTTGTTGTATGTGTCAACCATACGATGAAGGGGCGATCGGATACCGGCGTTTGTCCGAGATCTTGACACAGCAAAGAGTGAGTGAGGACGCAAAGAACGCATACGTGCGCGAGGTGGTACGGAGTAACTAATACGATTAATTATATCTGTGCAATCATACTTGTTATTGCACAGATCATAAAGTAATCTTGCCTCAAGTTGAGTGCGTCTAGACCTTAAGTCTAAGAGTTTATATTTTGTTAAAAGGAGCACATACGATAAACGCTTACGATGATATTTGTAATTCACGCGACGCAAGAACTTTTTTTGTACCATTTCAATGCTATGATTATATTTTTTATAAAGTGGGTTCTATACAGGTACTCCGTACTCCAATTGAGGCCTGACCAAAGATTTAAAAAGATAGATTAAAGTGGTGGGGTTTCTAAATTGAGTAGAAGAACGCATAACAAATCCGTACATTTTAAAAGCTTTACCAATTATGTTTTGTATATGAATATCAAAATGTAGTTTGCTATCAAAAGTCACACCCAAATCCCTTATATTATTCACCCTTACAATATCTGTACCTTTAAGAGAATAGTTAAAGTAGCTTATATTCCGTTTTTTTGTGAAAGTGATTACTTTACATTTATTTAAATTGAGTCGTAAATTATTAATAGCACAGTAATTGTTAAATCTGTCAAGGTCTTCTTGAAGCAAATAGTGATCCTCTATCCTGTCAATGCATTGATATATTTTAAGATCATCAGCATATAAAAGGAACCGACTATTTTTAAAACAGTCTTTAACATCATTTATGAAGATCACAAACAAGAGAGGACCCAGAATGGATCCCTGTGGGACGCCAGAAGTGACATTAGCAACATCGGACTCTGAACCTTTAATAACAACCCTCTGCGTTCTATTAGAGACATACGATTTAAACCACCGCCAGAGATTACCACGTATACCATTGAAAGCAATCTTCTCCAATAGTATTTTATGATCAACAGTGTCAAATGCTTTCCGGAAATCAGTATAAACACTGTCAGTTTGTGTATTGGTGTCAAGCGCGTTAAATAAATCTGATGTGTAAGTGATAAGATTAGTTATTGTAGATCGCCGTTTGACAAAACCGTGTTGTTCATCTAAGATAACATTGTGCAAGAGGGGGTAAATAGCATCATGCACCAAACGCTCAAAGACTTTAGAAAGAATGGGCAGTATTGATATTGGTCGATAATTCATAACGTCACTTTTTGATCCATCCTTGAAAACTGGGACTATTCTTGCACTTTTCCAAATGTCAGGAAATATTCCATCGGATAAGCATTTATTGTAAAGGTAGCATAAAGGAAGATCGACTATCGATATTCGTATTCGTATTGGTAAAAGTAGTATTCGTTGCATCACTAGTTCTTACTCGCCGAGCAGCCGATGCCGTATATGGGCGACGCGACGCCGTGGACCCGTGGACCATGTGATTAAAAAAAAAGAAATTTTTCAAAATGTCTGAACGGTTTAAAAAATGCCCAATATGAGAGGGCAATATGACAATAACTAAGTATTGAAAAAAATTAAATCGTCCGAGCTTTAGGAGAAATGTGAAAATGTCTTTCACCGATTGGGCAGAATAATAAAAAAGTGCGAGTCGGATTCGCGCATGTGAAGGGTTCCGTACAATCGTAAAAGACGTTTCTAGTAGGGTAGCCCCCCTTAATTTTTAATTTATTTTTATTATTTTTTGTTATAGCGGCTACAGAAATATACATTCTGTGAAAATTTCTACTGTCTATCTATTATGGATAATGAGATATAGCCCGCTGACAGACAGACGGACGGACAGTGGAGGCTTAGTAATATAGGGTTACCTTTTGGGTGCGGAACCCTAAAAAGAATAAAAGACTAACCAATTACTGTACATACTTTATTAAATAAAATGGGAAGCAGCAATTTAAATAAATAATGTCGTTTTTCAGTATATACGGAAACACGTACAGTAGGTTTATACATTGCAATGGATAATGACAGTTCCAAGTACCACGACACACAAAGATTCTCCTTTGTTCTACATTTTATATGAATGGACGCCCTGTTTAGACCTAGGTCTAGACATTATGTCCTAAGATAGGTCTTAAGATGAACATGGACAAAACAAAGATCATGTTTAATGTCCATGTCACACCTATGCCGGTAGTTGTTGGGAACACTAAGCTCGAAGTTGTTGACGAGTATGTTTACCTGGGACAAATAGTCCGACTAGGTAAGTCCAACTTCGACCGAGAGGTCAATCGACGGATTCAACTCGGTTGGGCAGCGTTCGGGAAATTACGGCACATCTTCTCGTCAGGTATACCTCAAAACTTGAAAACGAGACTGTACACCCAGTGCGTGTTGCCAGTGATGACATACGGAACTGAGACGTGGTCCTTCACTGCTGGCCGGACCTAACAAAGCGGTCGCTGATTGTACTAATATATATAGTAAAACATAATGAATTCAATTATATTTGTTGTAGGTATATTTTATTATCTTTGGGTGCAAGAAGTTTTATTCGTAATTATGTGTTACAGTTACAGTAGTCACGTTATTTGACGTGTACGATGAATCATATGCTTGTGAAGTTGTGAATGAAAGCTTACTCGTAATATTATGTTAGTATCAGTTTTATTTAGCCTGCATCGAATATTATGGAGTTTGGGAAAGAAAATTATAAATGCCGTTGTTATCGAAAACATTTACAAAACGGATTTTCGCCCTTAAAAGAACTCGAATTTAAAAAAAATCAAGTTACGCCTTTCAGTCGTTCTTTTAATGTTAAGTAAAGCTTAGGTTCTTAAGAAACATATTTTAGTTTTTACATCATATAACATCAAAATAAAAATAAATTATTAAATTTACAATACCTAATGTAAAATATTCGAAAACCAATGTGCTCTTAAATGGAGAGGAGTTGAGTCTTGTGGATACCACTGTTTTTCTTGGTATTACTATTGACGCGAAACTTCAATGGGGTCCCCATATATCTAAATTAGCAAGCAGTTCTGCAGCATTGCTGTAAGAAAGATTAGAAGTCTCACTGATGTTGAGACAGCTAGGTTAGTGTATTTTAGTTACTTTCATAGCGTAATGTCTTATGGAATTTTGCTATGGGGTAATGCGACTGATATTGAAGCTATATTTGTTTTGCAAAAGAGAGCTGTACGGGCGATTTATAACGTAAATCGTAAAGAGTCCCTCAGAGAAAAATTTAAAGAAATAAACATATTAACTTTGGCATCTCAATATATTTATGAAAATGTAATGTATGTACATAAAAACATAAATAGCTTTAATAAGAATAAGGATCTTCTTACCTAAAACACTAGGAACAAACATAAGCTTGTAATACCAGTTACTAGACTCCACAGAATTAGTAATTCATTTATGGGGCAATGTATACGCTTTTACAACAAAATCCCAGAACATGTTCAAAGTTCGTCAATAAACAGGTTTAAAAGTTTTATTAAAGAAAAACTGTACAAAAAGGGTTATTATAATATCAAGGAATACATGAATGAAAATAACCCCTGGGAATAAGGTGATCGTCACCATGCTGGTTCTATGAAAATTCATTTAAAATTGTATAAACAAAATTATTGTTAAGTGAAATTATGTTTAAAAAAAGTCCCGCTGGGTTTCTTGCTGGTTCTTCCCAGGACAGAGGAATTTTCCGAACCAGTGGTAAATAAAAAATGACTTTCAATAAGTAGGTATCATGTAATAATCAATATTGAATAAAAACATTCTATTCTATTCTATTCTATAGTAATTATAACTTTTAACAGAAAGTAAAAACCGTCTTCCAATTGCTAAAAAATAAGTTATTTGCTACCCTCAGGGGTGTAATTTTTTCTGAAAATTTTATGGGACCACCCTTGAAGTATAACCTATTTAATTAAAAAATTCACACACTCGAATTGAGAACCTCCTCCCTTTTTGAAGTTAGTTAAAAAATTAAGTCTTAGATTACTCTTAGATGGCGACGATTTATATGAAAATATTTTTTATATAATACTAGCTGGCCAGGCAGACGTTGTTCTGCCATTTCCAACGACCCTTCT
Source organism: Parnassius mnemosyne (assembly GCA_963668995.1). NCBI lineage: Eukaryota > Metazoa > Arthropoda > Insecta > Lepidoptera > Papilionidae > Parnassius > Parnassius mnemosyne. The sequence goes on along the minus strand of CAVLGL010000104.1, from coordinate 42,207,298 downwards.
CATAAAAAAATCCTTAAATTCGCAATAAAAAAATAATATCTCTCAAGTTGAACTAAACTGAACACAGTATGCAAAATTTCATTGAAATCAGTTCAATAGTTTAGGAGTTCATCGCGGACAAACAACGTGACACGTAATTTTTATATATAAAGATAATATTATGTACATCGAGTAAAGAATTTAAATTTAATTTCAGTACTTATAAAGTTTTTACTTTTCTATTTATGATAATTGTAATCTTATAAAAACCATAGAAACCATTTTATTTTTATGGCTTGATAGGTATGCTGAATGAGTGCGACTTTCCCGTGTTCTTACGTTTCATGTAAAATCTCGCGATTAATCAACAATTCGTTCGCAAAATAAAATGATAATGAAAATTTTTTTATTTTTTAAAATTCTCTGCTATATTTGCGGTTTCGTAAAGAAAAATTTTATCTCCATAGTTTGATCTGTTTGAACATGTGCAAGTATTAAGTTGATAAAGTTTTAGTACAATCTGATGAACGGTATGGCAGCGCATAATATATGAACAAATAGACATTAATTTTTATATATTAGATATGCTTTTTATAAACGAGTATGTTAGCGGCACGTGCAACTAGATATTCGCTGTGGGTCCAAATAATGGAATAAAAATGCATAACACTGTGTACACACACACCTGTTTGTATGGTGATTCACGAGAATTGGAGACACAATTACATTTTAAAAGTATCGCCGTTGGGTGTCGGATACGGTAGTTCTCATGATATGGTGACTGACAAACACAGTAGCTAAGTAATTACAGTTTTTATACGTCCCATTGCTGAACACAGTTACGTACTAACATTATTTAATCTGCGTGTGCCACAGATTAAATAAGGCCTCTCATTACTGAAAGGATTATGGAGCTATTAGACTACCGCGCTGCTCTAATGCGCGTTGGCGAATTTCAAATTTCATCGAAATATTTTATACCTCAGACAGGGCAGTGTTCCTTACGATATATTTTTTCACCATCGCACGTGTTAAATCAGCACTAAAAATTGCAATCAACAATTTCATAGGTACGGTCAATCAATCCAAACCGCGCTGCCCGCGTACTGTAAAACTTACAGCGAGGACCGAAGCGCTAAATTTGTGTTATATAACTAACCTCAATTAATATTCGTGTAGAATAGATTAAAAATAAACATAAACAACATCACGCATTGATCGTGCACTGTGATGATCCTAATAAGAATACTAGGTCACAGTCATTAAATTATTGTATTGCCATCTTGTCTTAAGACGTTAGGAGAAATGAAGAATTTCAGATTATTCAAATGTCTGGAAGTGGGTGAAAATTGAATTCAAAATTAAATTACGTACCTACATAATACATATAGGTCAAGTTAAAATGAAAGGAAGATTGAGCACTTCTTGTATATTGAAAATGAATGTTTTATTCGAAATTCTAAAGTAAAATAAAGAGAAGAAAGAAATACAAATTGACCACTCAATAAAGTGATAGTTGGCCACATGCGTCAGCGTCATGCGTATTAACTGTCAAGTAGTATATGGCCATATTTATATTTACATGAGAGGCTTTATCTTATTCCGAGAATAAAAGCTTACATTTGTTTTTAATTAAATATTAAACTTGTTTGAGTCATTGTATGAATGGCATGAACACAGGACGAACTGATTAAATTTATTATTATTAGTATTTAATTTTAGTACAACATGTTATGCTTTAAAAACATTTCAAAATTCATAACCTAATAAGGAACATTAAGGTAGCTTAATTAATGTCAAGGTGCGAGCCTTCTGGTACTACAACTGTCAATCCGCCTGCCCATCATGATAGTGAGCGAACATGGCAGGAGGTACATAATTTTATATTAGCTACGCGAATCAGGCCTAAAAGATAATTATTTATAGGTATTATTTATGTTTACGTTAATTATCTGTACTGTTTAAGTGTAGCAATCAAACCAATTACTCATCGTGTTTGATTCGTCATTCGTTCGTTTCCTTACATAAATACAAAGTGCACGACTTACCTGCGTAAGCAAATAGTATCGCACCTCGCACGCGTAGTAAACATCTCACGAGATAACGCGTTCCAGTCGAGCTCAATTTCACATACATAGAAACGATTAAACGTTATCATTTCATTCTTAGAAGTTGTTATAAGTCCCATGCTAAATATAAACAACTATCGTTTCCTGAAAATAATTTTTAGGAGAATAGCCAAATAGCGCTTTAAATAGTATCCATAGATATTATTATAAGTGACACCTATCCCGGTATTTTAATTATAAATCAAAATTAATACATACACTGTTTTCTAATCGCAAAATAATAAATATAATTCAAATTTTTTGAAAGAGAAGCACAGAATAAACAATAGCTCTACGTAAGTTTAATTGTACAGAACTTAATATCTTAAAACTACTTTGAGATAAATTAAAAAATAAAGTTTAAATTGAGAACGTGACGCATTATATTCTTACAATTGATATCTATTTTATTTTAGTTACCTCCCTGTGATGAACTTTGTCCCATTTAACCGAAAATATTTAATTAGGCAATATGTTTCGTAACATATGACGCGCACATGTAGGTTTCACTGCTTCGTTGCCATTTCTCCGAAAAACTAGGCTGATTAATGAACTTTAATGGTATACACACACACATGAGCGCTAATATTTTTAGAAATACATTTTTTTATTTGTAACAATACTCCGTGCGTATTGGTAGCTCAGGGGCTGAGCGCTCGCTGTAAATTTAATACTACGCGTGCAACTTGAGTTAAATTCCACACCGTAACCTAGGAAATTATTAATTTTAAGTCCTGATATTTTTTTATAGAATAAGTTGTAACCCCTGAGGCCTAAGATGGAATGCCTCTTTTGCAGTAAAAAGTATCTCCGGTTCTCTACACTTACCATACAAAACAGTAGCATTAAGCTACTATTTTACGCTGGTAATCTGTGGGTGCGCCGTTCATCCCTAGTCGAGCCGATTCTTTCGTGCTACATCTATACATATAATAAAACTGTAAATAGCAGATGTCTGTACATTTTATATTTTTGTAATAAAAGTGATTGAGGGGTAGTAAAAATAAGTAATTAAATACAATTCTACCATTTTTAGAATTTTCTGTCTGTCTGTCTGTCTGTCTGTCTGTCTGTTTGTTTGTTAACGTATCACGTATAAAGTACTAATTTATATCATAAGAATTGTTAAGCAAATTATAAAGTGTATCTTCGGGTTACATTTAGTCTTTATTTCATTAAAATCAGTTCATTCCATCAAAAGTTATGATAAATATTCTGAAGTCTGAAGTATGGGTAGGGAAGTATAGGTACGAATTTGGTCAACGGTGGCTTTGTTTGAGTCATCAAGTGCGTTTTAAACTAATATCATATCATAAATCATAGTTAAATTATGTAAAATAATGATATAATTACGTATATCTAAAACGCAGTAAACAAAAGTATTAAAGAACGTATTAAATATATTATACAAAAATATATTAACCTTATTAACTAAATCTGAAGCACAATAGTTAATCCATTTCTTCGATAGATGGTGGTGTTGTGAAAATGTAATGCAATTGCAATGTGGTTTTTTTCTGTAGATGAGTTTTCCTATTTACTGCTAATCTTTATTATATTACTCGCTGCCCTAATGCGTGTTGACAAACTCAATTTATTCTTTACCGCCGAGTACTCTATGTGGTAAATCAAATTTTAAAAGAGCTATTAACAATTGCGTTGGTTTTGGCGAGAGTCAAACTTTATTTTTTGCTTACTGTGCAGGCACTGATTTATGAGTTCTCTTGCGTTTTATATAATGTATCAATCGCGTCAATTAATCTCTTTTATTTTTAGAATTGATGTTAGCAGCGCCATCTCTCTTTAAATATATACATATAATAAAAATGATGATAACATGTTGTGTCTCTTTCTGTACATTGTATATATATTTTGGTGGCTAAAATCATTATGGGGAACTGAAAATAATTAAATAAGAATATTTTATAATTTTTAGAATTGTCTGTCTGTCTATTTGTCTGTTATTATATGAACGCATCACGTCTAAAGTAAACATCTTTTATTTTCAAAGAAATCGTTAAGAAAATCATAAAGCGTATCTTCGAGTTACATTTAATCTTTGTTTTATTAAAATTGGTTAATTCTATCGAAAGTAATGATTATTATTTTGAAATATAGGTTCGAATTTGTTCAATGGCGCCATAAAATCTCAGAAATAGTAATAAAAAGATTTGTGTGTAAAAAAAACGTTCCATAATAATTAACATATTTATACTTAAAACACAAAAAGAGATTTAAAAAGGATGTTTTCTCACACAAAGGACGTAATAGATGGAGTTGTACAAATTACAAACTTTTCTGAATTGCTGTGTTGAGATTTTTCGCCGATGAATCGTATTGAGACTTACTGAAGAAATTTGTATCCATCGAAGCTATACAACGGAACCCGACCAAAAATAAAATTTTGCAACGAAATGTCGTGATATTGTATTTACAATATACGCAAAATCAGTACTGCCATTTTAGCGCTTTGGGAACTAGATTTAGCGCTTTTTTGGAATGTATAGCGCGCATTTCGAAATTTTAGCACCTAGCTTAATCCAGCGCTTTTTGGTATATTTAGCACACATTTCAATATTTTAGCGGCTAGCGGGTTATTAACTCTTTTATAGCAGCACTGTTAGTCCACATTACCGATAATAATAATAATGACCTTTATTATTTTTTCCCACAAATAGTTCATTGCAGTTTATCTTTTTCAAACATATTTTTTCCACAAAACAAAGAGCATGGGAGACGAGTCCAAACTAGGATACCCTGTGCTATGGATCTCCTGGCTTCCCCTTTAGGATGATCAACTTGATTTTTTTACCGACGACTATAAGCGGGGAAATCCCCTTTATTAAAGTTTTCGTTCATGGTTTTGGCAACGCATTTATTTTGCTTTATTCAGTTTCAGTCAGTTGCTTGGAGTACAGCTAAGGGACCGTTCAAGTATTACGTAACGCAATTTTTGAAGATTTTTGACCCTCCCACCCCCCTATGTAACGCGCCGTAACGTTACCTAGACCCCCCCCCCCTCCCCCTCTAAACGTTACGTAACACCCAAGTGACCATTTTTACCTAAAAGTCACAATTACTTTGCGCAAATTACCGGAACTAAAATAACTTTGTTATTGTTTTAATCGCGTTTGCGGTAATCTATAATTCTATAATATAAAAATTATCGCTATTTTTCGTCGTCGTTCGTCGCAGCAACACATAATCGCTGAATGTGTTGCTAAGCGCAAATCTCGAGAGCAGCTGAACCGATTTCGCTAATTCTTTTTTTATAATATTCCCTGAAGTACTAATATGGTTCTTACGGAGAGAAAAGTTTAATAATTGCCTGAAAAAGTATAAAAACAACACTTTTCTATATTCCCAAACAAAAGATTCGTAACAAGACTTAAAGGCAATTTGAACTTTAATACCATACCAATAAAGTTTAAGTGTTAGTGGAGGGGTTCCGGGAAGGCAAAACAATTGAGTGACGTTATTATCGTATAATCCAACGCTGTTTCTTCTGCATATCAATGATATGTTGCTAACTGGTAACATTCATTGCTATGCTGATGACAGCACTGGTGATGCTCCTATACAACGGCCGTGCCAATATTTCTCGGGAAAACGTCGCCGAGTACCGGAACAAACTTGTGTCTGAAGTCGAGTCTTTGCTGAACAAAGTCTCGGATTGGGGCCGACTAAATCTAGTCCTGTTCAATCCCCAGAAGACACAAGTTTGCGCGTTTACCGCTAAAAGAACCCCTTTGTCGTATCTCCTCAGTTTCAAGGTACTCCCCTTCTTGCCTCAGCCAGTATCGGTATCCTCGGAGTCGACATATCGAGTGACGTGCAGTTTCGTGGTCACTTGGAAGACAAGGCCAAATTGGCCTCTAAAAAGCTTGGCGTGCTCAGCAGAGTGGGACAGTATTTCATGCCGGCACACCGCCTGCAACTTTACAAGGCGCAGGTTCGGCCTCACATGGAATACTGTTCCCATCTCTGGGTAGGGGCTCGACAGTCCCAGCTCCCTCCACTTGATCGCATCCAGCGCAGAGCGGCTCGAATCGTCGACGATCGAGCCCTTTCCGATCGGCTCGATTCATTGGCACTGCGAAGAGATGTTGCATCCCTTTGCATTTTCTTTCGCATCTACCATGGGGAGTGCTCTGAGGAATTGTTCGGATTAATCCCAGCCACCAAATTTCACGAACGCACATCGCGGCAGAACTCCCGATACCATCCACACCATCTGGATGATTGGCGGTCCACCACTGTGCGATTTAGAAGATGTTTTCTTCCTCGCACGACTTCCTTGTAGAATCGATTACCATCAGCGATTTTTCCGGACCGATACGACTTAGGGACCATCAAGAAAAGAGCGTACTCCTTTTTAAAAGGCCGGCAACGCATCTGCAATTCCCTCCCTGGTGTTGCAGTTGTTCATGGGCGGCGGTAGTCACTTACCATCAGGTGAGCCGCATGCTCGTTTGCCCCCTCTCCTATAAAAAAAATAAATAAATATAATATCGTATCATATCGTATAAATATTTGTCAATATTTCTACGATGGTAACATTGGGGTACGAAGTTCGACGGGTCAGCTAGTAATAAATAAAACGAGATTTCTTCCTCGCAATACATTGTTGATTGTTTATTTTATTTATTCATATTGATATTTAATAAACAATCACACATTGTAATAAACTTTTGCTTAAGTTTAAAATATGTTAAAATGGGCTCAAATCAGTCCTAATAAACTTTTACTCCTAACCATACATTTAATTACGCCGTTTTTTTAACTTGGCCTTTTCCTTACATACATTTTATTAAATAAACTCTTAAAATAAAATAACATATTTATTTTTACCTTTGGCAATGCAATGTAAAAAACAAACAAAAACTTGTGTCTGAAGTCGATTCTTTGCTGAACAAAGTCTCGGATTGGGGGCGACCAAATCTAGTCCAGTTCATTCCCCAGAAGACACAAGTTTGCGCGTTTACCGCTAAAAAGAACCCCTTTATCGTATCTCCTCAGTTTCAAGGCACTCCCCTTGCTACCTCAGCTAGCATCGGATTCATCGGCGTCAACCTAAACGAAAAGGGTTGCTAACTTGGGAGATTTTAATTCTCTTGTTTTTTTATTTAAAATAAAAAATGTTACGTAACGCGTTGGTCGAACCCCCCTCCCGCCCCTGTAACGCATCGTAACGTTTTACAAGACCCCCCCTCCCCCCCAAATTGCGTTACGTAATACTTGAACGCCCCCTAAGTTAAAAGTTACTTAGAAGTTATAACACAAAGAAACTGTGTAGCAACCGCAATCAGATGCTGACATCTGAAACTAAGTTGCGAAATACATTGCACTTTAAAACAATTAATGACATTTTTATTGTTCGTACAGTACTAACTACTGTTGACAGCAATTGCCATAATTATAAGTCGATGTCCTGCGAAGTATTGATACATCAAAAAAATATTGCCAGAAAAAAAACTTAATGTTGATTTCTTTATTATGATTATATAAAAAAACACAAATTTGTTTGTAGTTAATTTAGCGCGAAATCTAGGACTTTTTTAAAGCGCTGTTTTCATGAAATCTAGCGCTTTTTGTGTTGTCCTAGAGCTGAATGAGTTTTTTTTTTATCTGGCAGCACTGCCCAAAAACCCTCTATTAAGAAGTAACTTTCCTTTCAGTTTTAAGCGCGTTCAGTTCCCAGTTACAGTGAGCGTGTGTTATGCGATGACCGTAAATAAAGCGCAAGGTCAAACTTTACGCGTTGTAGGAGTGTACCTCAGTACTGACTGTTTTGCACATGGCCAACTCTATGTTGCTTTTTCCCACGTTAGTAGCCCCCGTAACCTTTTTGTGTACACCCCGGCTAAACCTACTTCTAACGTCGTTTACGCAGAAGCTCTATCATAAACGACTTAGAACTTTAATGATAATGATTTATTTAGTTACCACTTATTGATACAGTAATGAAATAAATCGTTTAATATTCTCTTACCTAAACGACAAATTCTTTATGTAAAACCTGTATACGCGAGCTACGCCGCGGGCACAGCTAGTATATAATATAGCTGCAGTATGACTTAACGACTAAAAATATTTATCAAGTGCTTAGAGCTGGAGAAAATCATCTTGAGAAAACCTGCAGGTCTAAAGAATAAAATATTCGTGTGTTTCCACAAAAACATAATAAATTGCGTTTTAGGAACAACACTAAATTTTATACCGATATTTTAAAAGTAAAAGCAAATTCGTAAGAAACTTTTTATTTTAAATTAAGTCATAACTTTAAGTTGGTAATTATGATGATGATGATGATGAAGTTTATTTTATGTATGTGATAAACGAACTTCAGTACAGTACACCGGATGCAGCCAACATGAACATAGGCCTCCCCCAAGGAATGCCACAAAGCACGGTCCTGAGCCACCTGCATCCATCGACTTTCTGCATGTCTTACCAGGTTGTCACTCCATCTAGTGGGGGGCCGCTCTACACTTCGCCTACCGATACGAGGCTGCCACTCGAGAACATTTCTTCTTCATCTGTTGTCGGTTCTTTGAGCTATATGGCTGGCCCATTGCCACTTCAGCTTACTAATCCCTTGGGCTGTGTCGGTTATTCTGTTTCTACTGCGGATATCCTCATTCCTAAGTTTATCACGCAGAGAAACCTTGAATTCCCTCATACGGTCAACAGTGAAGGACCACGTCACAGATTCATAAGTCATCACTGGCAACACGCACTGGTTTTACAATCTCGTTTTCAAGCTTTGAAGTATACCTGACGAGAAGAAGTATCGTAATCTCCCGAACGCTGTGCCCAGCCGAGTTGAATTCGACGATTGACCTCTCGGTCGAAGTTGGACTTATTTAGTCGTACTACTTGTCCCAGGTAAACATACTCGTCAACAACTTTGAGCGTAGTGCTCCCAACAACTACTAGCGTAGGTGTGACATGGACGTTACACAACATGATTTTTGTATCCGTGTTCATCTTAAGACCTATCCTTTGGGAAACACTATTCAGGTCATTGAAAATTGTGATTAGGTCCTCCAGCGATGCTGCCATTAGGACTATATCGTCGGCAAATCGAATGTGAGTGAAGTACTCGGATATAAAGTCACCATGTCTTACACCTCTGCAGTTGGATGGGTTTGGTACTCTGGTTCTGTACTCGGATATCCATCGTGTACAGAACAAGTAGCCCTACTGTACAAACACTTCATTACTTCGATATACCGACAGTCAACTTGGCTTGCAGCAACACCCAAATTTGGACGAAATCAAAGGCTTTTTCATACTAATACATAATATATAACATAATAAAAATTAATAATTAAAAGAAAACACTAGGTTTCTTTTAATTATTAATTTTTGCAAAGTCATCGCCAATGGTTTGGCAAATTGCTTTTTTTTATAAGTGCTGAATGCCTAAAAATAAAATAAATATACAGTGCAATGAGCTAGTGAATTGTGCACGCATGCCGGATGTGCGAGTGATTTTCTTCGCCTACCTTGCTAAACTAAGGCTGGTCGATTTCATTGACCCGCTTATTACTTTTGCAAGGTATGAAATGTTTATCTTGCGGAATTTCAACGTGTACTCATTGACTTTCTTTAGAAGTAAAATATATAAGATACAAATTTTATAATCTTTCACTGTAGTAGCAGTATAGTTTTATATCGGAAAAAATTTTGACCACTGCCATAACTTTACAATATTTTGCAGAAGCTATTAACATCGTATGACAATTATAGTACCACAAGTGTACAATACACAATAAACAAAGTCTGATTCGTTTGAAATCCGAGATGGGATCGGATGAAATGTCAAACATAGCGGGAAGTCAGATATAAAACCGTTACGAGTATAGTGGATCTCTACTTATAAGCTTGTTCAACCTTTTTAAGTTTATTCGAGCAAGTTCGAACGTTTGTACCAATTAATGCGCGCCATCGAGTAAAACTCTAATTGTACAAGATTCAATTTTACATAAATTTCGATTAGTAAGATCCGGTGTAAAATAAAATTAGTAAAACTTAAGTTACTTAACTTTAAGTAAGTCGTTCAGTGGCTCAACCGTGATGCAACCGCTAAATTATAGAACATTAAATGAACGCGTAGTCACAAAATCCACCATGTTGGCAGATTGCTATGTTCGATCAAACTTGCTCATCAAGCATGTACCTGTGTGAAGACTCACCAGAAGACTCGAAAAGTTACAGTTGAGGTTTTTTCAAAAATGTTTTTTTTTTATTCATTCATTACGGCTCATCAAAGTCTAGTCTACTACTGGACATAGGCCTCCCCTTAGAATTCCCCATAAGGGGGGGATATTTGCCATAGTTGCTACGCTTGACAGGCGAGTTGGAAACCGCAGTTTTTTTCTAGTTGTTATTAAGAAGACGTTGCTGCTCGTCTCTTGGTTTGCTGTTAAATAAATGTTAGGAGCTTATATTGTTTGATTATAAGCGTCTTGAGCTTAGATGAGTTTTAATCGCAACTGCTTGCAGAAGGTTTGGCATCGTTTTTGCAATCAATATCCTGGGATTTTTTAGCGGCAATTGATGGCGGACACTTTTTAGTGTTCCGTATCAAAATTATCAATACAAAACACATAGGGACAAAAACCTTGATGTCGTTATGTTTAGCAGAGATGTTCTTTTTTTTCAAAAACTGTTGAAATTCAGCATTCAAATGGTAAAATTGGCATAGTTATAAAATGAATCTGATTTCCTATTTTTTACCCTTGCAATCTTGATATAATTACGTACTACCGTGTCGTTTACTAGGCAATTTAGGTATCACAGACATACTAGTGTAACAGCTTTTTATTAACTGTGCTGTCATATTATCCGACTAAGGCAGCTAAGTCCAACTTCGGTTAACCGACGGATCCAATGACGGGTGTCGTCACGTATTCCTCATAACTCGAAAACAACAGTGTACAACTAGTGTGTGTTGCCAATGATAAAAAAAGAACATATGGATCTGAGACATGGTACTTCACTGCTGGCCTTCTCAATGTTTCCCAGGAAGCTATAGAGAGGGCTATGCTTGGAGTTGCTCCGCGTGACATATCTGCAATAGTAGCAATGAACCGGCTAAAATCACTGACAATATGATGGAGATGTAAGTCGCTCAAGTGCCAGCCTCGTACCACTAAGCGAAGTGTAGCCCCTTCCACTAGATGGGATTTTTTACGTGGTAGAGCCACGCTGCAGCTATAATACTGGTATAGTTGTAGCACGAAAGAGTCGGCTCGACCGGGGAAGGACCACGCTCTCACAGAATACCAGCGTAAAATAGCAGCTTAATGCTGCTGTGTTTCGTATGGTGAGTGTAGAGAAACGGAGACCCTTTTTACTGGAAAAGAGGCATTCCATCTTAGTCCTCACGGGTGACAACGGTTTATTTATTTGTATAGATAGATGTAGATGTTTATGGGCCACATCAACCACTTACCATCAGGTGGACTGTGTGTTCGTTTGTCACCCTTATCCTATAAAAAAATGGAATGATGACCTGATAGGATTTGCAGGAAGTCGATGGATATTGAGGTGGCTCAGAACCTATGCTCATCAGTGGATTTGTGATGGGTTGTAATGATGATGTTGTGCGGTTCACTGATAGAAATGGCTACACACAGAGTATGTCAGGGATGTCAATATCAATAAGAGTAGCGTGCGGTCAATTAGTCTGCTCTACATAAGGTACCTTTTACATATTTTCAATAATAATAAATACATATCTGGATAGATACCAGCCTCTCACCTATTTCTGCCACATAAAAGCACCTTGCTCTGCAGTGTTTTGGTCTGAAGAGGTCTTATATAGTCCATGGACTGCTGTAGCCACTTGATACCAGGAGGGCTGTAAGCGTGTTTGTTACTTCAGTTTTATAAAAAAAAAAAAAGGCTATTAGGCCTTTTTTTGATGATAATGATTTCTTATATTTACGCGAAAACTACACATTTAAATAAAACTAATTTTACGGATTTTATCGCGTATATTAACTTATTTTATATTCCCGACGTTTCGGGTGCTTTCCAGCACCCGTGGTCACGGGGGGGACTGAGCTGTTTGACGTCCTGATGTCATAGTTAGCCCGGCTACCTTCAGTTTTTTTAATATTAATTTTTGGTTCGATTTACGCAGAGTTACTTAATATACGCGATAAAAATCCGTAAAATTAGTTTTATTTAAAAGGCCTAATACAGCAAAAAATGTACGATTTGGCTCGTTCAACTGTATATTAAAATTACTTTTTTTTTTCTAGTTACACGACGACAATACGGGTGTCGGAACAGCAGCCGTATCAAGAGAAACATTACACGTGGTGCTTCAGTGTACCACCTCGATGTTCCAAGTACAAGATTAAGTTTCGTCAGGTGTTTAAAACACAGACACTGGTAAAGCATAGGCCGGTGGAAGAATGCTGCGCGGGATACGCTCCAGACTCCGAGGGGAAGCAATGTGTGCCTGTGTGCGTGGATGCGTGCATACACGGAAAGTGCGTCGCACCAAACACGTGTGCGTGCGATCACGGATACGGGGGCCCGGCCTGTGACATATGTGAGTTGAATGAAACGCGCCCTTACACTTTTGTACCTCAATTGAAGCCAATTTTGTTACTGTCTGAAGCGTGATTCGTACAAACAAAATTGTGATTTATCTGATGATATAGATTTTCATTGGTTGTTAAAAATCTTCTTTTCTTTATATATATATATATAATTTTTTTATCCTGTAACAGTTTATCTCTGGACATATGTCTCTCCCAATTAAGAAACCAAGATTGACTTGGTGATCAAAGTACCTAACGCGGCATAGATCTGCTTCACCAATTTGAATAATTTAAGTGTGAATTTTTTTATAATAGTTCATGTAACTTTTTTCATCGCCTACAGAAAGAAAAAAATAACAACGGTACGTAAATAAAGATATCATAGCTATTTGGACGGACGAGGGTTTGCCGATTGACTGACTACTAAAAATCAATGCAAAACCTGTTTTCAGCTTTGCGCTTACCAATCTTAAAACTATCCAGGTTAATGTCCGTCAGCTGGCGCGGTATTAGAAAGTTCTTTATCTTAAAATAAGCGTCAAAAATTAATAAGGTATCCTCACTATACACGGGTGAATTTATAAAATATTGGGTGGTAAGCCCTCCGTGTTACTGAAAAGTATAACACTTAAAAATATTGTAATCCTAAGGTTTTAATACGTAAAAGCAATGATCGTAGAAATTTACGATAATCCCCTCAATACTGTATGGGTATTTATCAACGCATGATCGGTTAAATCAAGTTCACCACCTTTTGAGATATGTTTGTTTAAATTTATATTCAGTTGAATTGAACTTTATGAAAATAACAAAAAAAATCTTTATATAATGGAATTATAACTATGTGTTATATTATAATTTATAACATTTCATTTAAATATGAACGAAAGTCGAAATTAATTTACGTAAATTTTAATATGGTTATAGTTCGCTACCGAGCAAATGCTATTAAGTGGTTTTTAGTTAAATCGTCGCGATAAGCCGATAAGACTTTTAGCTGACGATTTGTTTCGAGAAGTTTCAAGTTTCAAATTACACGCCCCAATTAATATTTAAAATAATGGTTACATACACTATACATGCCATTGTTTTCTGGACGACAATGTAACCGTTTTTTTTTAAATAGTTAATAGCTTATATAGCAATTACAACAGTTATAATATGGTTATAGGATCGCCATACTGTAATTGAATAACGACTAGGTATAACTTTTAAAGTTAAAAGTTATTTTTGGGTGGTTATAATATCATATGCCGCCATTCGTCGGACGCTAGAACTTCGTTTGTTTGAGGGTTGTGTTGTGTTACAGTTTAAAGACATAAGTCGCCATGATGAAATTCAAATGAACGAAATTATTCTGTTCAAACCGAATTATTTCCGCACAGCGTGTCCGAACGGCAAATGGGGTCGAAATTGTCAGCACGACTGCCGGTGTTTGAACGGCGGCACTTGCGAGCCGCTGACCGGCGAGTGCGCTTGCACCGTGGGCTGGCGAGGCGACGCGTGCGAGCGGCCGTGTGCGCCGGACACGTTCGGCGACGGCTGCCAGCAGCAGTGCCAGTGCCGCAACGCGGCCGCCTGCGACCCGGCCAACGGGGCCTGCGACTGCGCGCCCGGCTTCACCGGACCGCTGTAAGTAATAATAATGTCCTCCACACCGAATTTCGGTCACGGCGACCAACCTCAATATAGACTAGCTATATGCGCAGGACATGATTAAAGTGCCCGAGTGCATACGCAAGTATGTACGCTCTATTCCGTCACTCAAAGTCCTATGGGACCATAAACTGACACGGCCGGGGAGAGATCAGGCGCAGGACCATCGAATTTACGTGCTTTCCGAGGCACGGGGGTGAAACACCACCAACTTCCTTAGTTTGAGCAGCAACTGAGAATTACTTGACAGAAAAACTCAATAACTGATGTTTTTCTATGGACCGACCCGGAATTTGAACCCGCGACCTCATGATCATCAGTCGCGTTTATGACCACTAGGGAAACTAGGCAGTCAATCAGTCGCTGTAAGTACACTGCAGAAGTGACATTGTGTTATGGTGTGAATACTGCACTCAGGGTAACTTTTAGAATGTATGAAATGTGAGAAGTATAAAAAATGTGAGTACTAATGCCTTCAGGGGATCACATTTTTCTTTTTATATATGTATATAAAACAGCTGGTGCTTCGATATTGTATATAGAAGTATCTACCAGCTGTATTTCATCTTGCCGCTAATCCACGTGGCCCGTGTGAGTATTTGGCATCATGCATATTAAGTCAGATGACTTCTTTGTATTTGGCGTAATCGACTTTTACAACTCATACTCCGAAATGCGGTGATGGATTCTCTTACGCCCCCACTATGTCGATAAGGGGTCATCCCTTATTAAATGTAAATGACATATACTCGTATTTGTACATATAGAATAATTGTATTCGAAACAAGTCGATAACCAGACTTTTCGCAAGGGCTTATTCCTTTATTTATTTTTTATTTCTTTTAAAAAAAAACGTTATCCCCACACTAGGATTTTCTCTTATATCGTAAAGGCAATTTACAAATATAAATTGCACGAGGAGAAACATCCAGACCCGGAACAATTATTTGTAGGCCATACAAATACTTGTTCCGTGCGGGATTCGATCCCGCGCCCCCCAGCGCTACAACTCGTTGCTAAGCCACTGCGCCACGGAGCCGTCAAATATACTTAGAAACAGAATCTTTCGAGATATAATGATTTTTCGATATTCATTCGTATAGATTTAGATTTACATATACAGGTTAAAATAGTAAAATTTACTGTTAATATTTAGCTGTGACATATGACAGATAAATGTTAAACAAAGAAGTAGCTTAAGTATTTTCATTTTTGTTTTAGGTGCGAAGAAGAATGTCCCAATGGCGAGCCTTGCAAGCAGCAATGTAGGTGTCAAAATAACGGCAAATGTAACTTTGTCACAGGAGAGTGTGAATGCACTCCCGGCTGGACTGGTCAAGTTTGTGCTAATAAGTAAGTATGACAAATCTGTCATAATATATTTTTGATCTGCTGTAGCTCTCGAAATATCAACCGGTACGAGCATTTTGGCACAGCAGTAGCTCACCGGATCCCCCGTAGCTATGCCACACCCCTTACACCATACAAACGAACTGATTTAATTACCTACTACTACTTTATAAGCAACCGGCCTGTCGGCACATATCGTGTGTGCATAGTTATTGTAGGGCTAAGTTAAAATACCTAATAACTAGACTCAATTTTAATTTTGGTAGGTAACTACGAATTTTATTTGTTCGCGAATATTAGACTGATTGAAATTTATGAAAACAGAAAAAAAATTGATCTACTGGAATGATGAATGAATGAATATGCACCAAAAATGCTAAAAAATGAAGGGATAGAGAAGGAAATTGGTAGAAATTAAAAGTCCCAGAACCTTTTGACTGATCGGACCTGCTTTTTAAGGCACGGTGATGAAATACCGCCAATTTCCTGACTCAGGGCTGCCATTGAGAATTCTTGGCAGAAAAGCCCGACACCAGATTTTTGGTACGACTCGGAATTTGAACCAGAATCTTCATAATAAGCAGTTCTACTTTCGACCACTAGACAACGAGGCAGTTTGACTCTACCACACATGTAAAAATGTATTGTATGTATTTTAATATAATATGTAAATATATGAATTTTGTTTCAGATGTCCTGCAGGTCGCTGGGGAGATAAGTGTGAAAAAACTTGTGAATGTGCTAATGGAGCTGGCTGTCATCATGTCACTGGGCACTGTCAGTGTGAGGCTGGTTTTACGGGAGAGAAGGTAAATCGAGTTTTTAATTTACCTATGTATATAGTTGTATGTACAGCTCAAAGAATAGCCCATATTATAGACCGCTCAGTGATTTTGAACCCTGTCATACCAGTGAAGAACCACAGAGGTAAGAAGATGTACTGCTGGTTTTATAGTTTCAGCATGCTACCGCTCTTTATATAGGTAAGGGTGACAACGCACGCAAGACTAAGCAAACTATCCACCTGTTAGTAAGAGGATGCTGTGGGCACATTATCCCCTATATCTGTCCCGAATTAGAATGGAAAATGCAGGTACACTGTTATCCCTTAAAGACAAATGGAATGCCTCATTACGAGTAAAAGGTTCTGCAGTTTTCATCATCCACGATATGAAACACAGCAATATGTTGCCTATTTACGCTAGTGTTCTGTGCAGTGGCGAAGCTAAGGCTTCAAATTAGTGCAAGTCCAAGATATGGTTTTGTTGTTTTCAGCAGTTTTATAAAAATACACCAATCTTGATCTGTCTCCATTCTTTAGTTTCATATTCAGTGCTGTCGAAGTGTTTAACAAAGCACACAGAAGGCATACTACTGCTAGATTGTATGACATATCAGCAATTGCATACCTTCGATGGCTTTGAAAAAGCCGTTTGGGTTTGCTTGAGCGAAATAAAAAGATATTTACATACAATACAATTCATGAACAAAATAAAAGCATGAACAAAGGGGGCGTTCAAGTATTACGTAACGCAATTTTTGAAGATTTTTGACCCTCCCGCCCAGCTACGTAACGCGCCGTAACGTTTATCTGGACCCCCCCCCTCCCCCTCCCTAAACGTTACGTAACACCCAAGTGACCATTTTTAACTAAAAGTCACAATTATGTTGTGCAAAGTACCGGAAAGTCGCTAAAATAACATTGTTATTGTTTTAATCGCGTTTGCAGTAATAATAAATAATACAAGAGATAAGAAATCTCTTAAAAATCATAATAGATGCGTATATTGTTTATTTTATTTATTCATATTGTTATTTATAAATAATCACACATAATGTAATAAACATTTGCTTAAGTTTTAAATATGTTAAAATGGGCTAAAATTCGTCCTAATAAACTTTTACTGCTAACTTTTCATTTAATTACGCCGTTTTTTCTGACTTGGCCCTTTCCTCACATACATTTTTGGCTTAATCCACCAAGGTCTTCTCATGCATTCTCCTGTTTTAGCTTTTTTTTACTAATAAACTATTAAAATAAAATAACATATTTATTTTAACCTTTGGCAATGCAATGGAAACCTAACTGAAATAAAACATTTTAGTCAAAATAAAATTGTATTCTTAGCTAAAAATTTAAAATAAAAACAGCCATAATTAAAATACGTAGGTATGTAAAAAAAGATCAATTTAATTGGAGTTACTATTCCTCTGTCCACGGGTTTGCCGGCCACTCAGACTCTTTCATTACTGGCATCTGGAGAGCAGACGGAGCGGATTCCGGAATTGTTAAACCACTTGCATCAACTTCGTCTTCGTCAAGCCAATCGGCATACTCAGACGATGTTTCACAGCATCGCACATTGCAGAGAAGCTCATTTGCCCTTCTGGCAGCAGTCGCTGTGACTGTACTCTATTTTTACGACGGTCTTGGGCAGTCTTGCCATGAAACTCTTGTGAGATGTGAAATAGATCCCACATGTTGCACATATTCTGTTCTTGAGGTCAGATTGTACTGATGGGCAAAATAAATCGTAAAGCATCTGCTTAAACAACAAAAAAAGGCGACAGATCATCTAACAACCTCAAAAAAGTGGTGAAAACTTGCATGATCCTTTGTCCAGCTGACCAGGTACCACGAGCTTGCTTGGGGTTTGAAGGATTGGGCAGGGTGGCAGCAGGAAAGAATTTGGAAAGACAGATTTCAATGCACTCCTGCAGCGGGAACAGCAAGATTCATCCGCGCATTTAATCACTTGTAAGAAATATTGCAATTCACGAACGTGAGCCCTATACCATGCCAGACTAGGTTCTGCGGGATTCTGCAAGCTATCTTCCGGCTTTCAATATTCCGCCGAAACATCATAGCTGTCAATTTTCATTTCCCTCCAGATCTTAGCAATTGTCTCTTCAGCGTGCTGAAATTGAGTTTTTCCTAATCAACATGATTACAGCCTTTCATAAGTCCACTGCTGAACATAGGCATCCCACAAGGAATGCCATAAAACACGATCCCGAGCCACCTGTATCCATCGACTACCTGCATATCCTACCAGGTCGTCACTCCATCTAGTGAAGGATCGCCCTAAACTTCGCCTCAAAGAACTGACGAAGCGACAAGCTTCTGTGCAAATCTAAAAAAAATCTGTGTTTAGCAGTCGCATTTATTTTATAGTTGAGGGGGCAAACGAACATGTGGCTCACATGATGGTAAGTGACTACCACCGCCCATGCACAACTGCAACACCAGGGGAACCAGGGGAATTGCAGTTGCAAGCCTTTTAAAAAGGAGTAGACTCTTTTCTTGAAGGTCACTAATTCGTATTGGTCTGGAAAAATCGCTGATGGTAATCGATTCCACAAGGAAGTTGTGCGAGGAAGAAAACATCTTCTAAATCGCACAGTGGTGGACCGCCAATCATCCAGATGGTGTGGGTGATATCGGAAGTTCTGCCACGATGTGCGTTCATGAAATTGCCACTAAATTTTAAGAGAGGACAGAGCAAGGAACGAAAAAAGCAAAAGGTGCTTGGCTTTGAATTTTAGCCATTGTACACACACCAGACATGTTGCGGCATTATCATACTACGGCAAGAACCCTCTTCAGACCGTTTTTCCAATAGGTAATTTTCCAAAAAATTGTGCCAGAGAAATATTAATACGTATTAGAAATCGCACCAGGATTCAACCGAGGCAGCTTTTCTTTTGATTTTGAAGTAAATACATCGATGTGTTTCGAGCTCAATGCCAACACGCAGCGTACGCCTTCAACAGTTTGATCCTGCTGCGGCTCCCGCGGCGGCCGCGCCTCGCTCGTTTAGTCAATTCATCAGCATTTCCATAGATATTATATATACTACTACTTCCATAGATATTATATACCTATATATACTACATAGGGCAGGCATTCGATCAAAACACACTTAGCGAACGGTTATGTCACTCGTTTCCGCGCCACAACCAAATGCAAATTGTAGGAAAATTTATCGACCAAGTGAAAAATGAAAAAGTTTTAGCCCCAAATTAGCTGCCCTTAAAATCTGCCGCCCTAGGCTGCAGCCTACTCAGCCTGCTGGTAAATCCGCCACTGGTAAAAGTACTTTGTATTCCAGGTGCATTAAAAGAGAACACAGTCGCAATACAGTCGAGGGATTCCCCGTAAAACATAGACAAAAAAGGTTGCCAACTTGGGAGGACAGAATAAAAATGACGTACCATACAATCGAGGGATTCCCCGTCAAACGTAAACGAAAGGGGTTGCCAACTTGGGAGATTTTAATTTCCTAGTTTTTATTGAAATAAAAAAAAAACGTTACGTAACGCGTTATTGGAAAACCCCCTCCCGCCCCTGTAACGCATGGTAACGTTTTATAAGACCCCCCCTCCCCCCAAATTGCGTTACGTAATACTTGAACGCCCCCAAAGTTCAAAAAACTATGTACAAAATTTAAAAAACAAATTATATTCTAAATGGAATCGTCTCTTTTTTATAACGAAAGATTTGATAACGTCCGCCTGAAATGTTGGTGAACGTTTTAATTGTACCAATAACTTTATGTGGATATATGAGCTGTTTTTTCTCAACAAAGTTTAAAGATTTTACCTTTTATTCGCCGATTAGCACTTTAATACACTTCAATTCATCACAAGGAACACTATTATCCTCCATTTTCACTAAAAATCTTTAAAAAAGCATAAATTTTCAACTCGCAATATTCATTCGCTCAAGTAAACACACAGAGTAAACATTGAAATGTGAAGTGAAGTTGCAAACGTATCGCCCGCGCGCCCCCGCGCTCGACTAACTTCATACCAAAAGCCCAGCTTATGGCTCCATACTAATTGCTATATAAACAATCGTAGTTATATTTCATTATAGAACATTTTGCCAGAGGTTAAAAAGGGAGCGATCGTCTTCTAGAAAGCCCGCTAAAAAGCCCACGCGTGCGATAGAGACGACTAATCGCTCAACTCGACTCCTTTTTTTATGTCAGCAGTATCGCGCAGTAATGCAATCTGCCAAGTGTTGACGTTACATAATAAGGCGAGACGAGATAACGAGATAATGACCTGTGTAGATGACAGAGGAGCGCGCGGGAAATTTTAAATAGTTTGAAACAGTTAACGAGTTATTTTATTAGTTGATATTATTGATTGAGCAGTTTGATAGGGCAAGCCTGGCTTCTCGGTTTCTATGGAGGCTTCGCTACTGGTTCTGTGAGCACCACTGTCAATTGCGTTTTATGGTGATCGTTGTATGGACTTACATTAATTAACCTTCAATGCTGGCCGTATGAGGAAGCTCAAGGTCGCTCAGCGAGCTATGGAGAGGGCTATGCTCGGAGTTTCTCTGCGTGATAAACTTAGGAATGAGGATATCCGCAGTAGAACCAGAGTAACCGACATAGCCCAACGGATTAGTAAGCTGAAGTGGCAGTGGGCCGGCCATATAGCTCGAAGAACCGACAACCGATGGGGAAGAAAGGTTCTCGAGTGGCAGCCTCGTACCGGTAGGCGAAGTGTAGGGCATACCCCCACGAGATGGAGTGACGACCTGGTAAGACATGCAGGAAGTCGATGGATGCAGGTGGCTCAGGACCGTGCTTTGTGGCATTCTTTGGGGGAGGCCTATGTTCAGCAGTGGACTTGTGAAGGGCTGTAATGATGATGATGACATTAATTAATAGAATTATACGTTATTTTGCGGAAATCTCGGAATTTTTAATATGTTAGAAGCTATTTAGCTTAAGATCCACGTATTGTAATAAAATATGTGTCTTACCATGTTTGAAAAGCACCTCCCGCCCTCCCTTAATGAGGACATCCACGAATTCTTTTTGCCGTATATTTGAGAGATTACATAGGCAAGTTAATTTATAAGAAAAGTGTGGAGATTAACATTTTTTATAAAAATTTAGTTATGTTTTATATTCATTAGATAAGAAATGGATAAATCATAGAAATGGATATTCTTAAAAGTAGAAAAATTTAAAAAAAGTTAAAGTTTAAGAATACAGCACTAATGGCCAAATACCCAAACGCTACTCAATATTAAGATGTAGTTAAGTTTCGTCTCACGTATCATAGTCATTTTGACTTAGAGTGAAAGAGATACGTAACTTAACGGCATCTTAAAGAACAATGGCAGAAAAATAGTTGACAAAAATTATTGCGTCTAGAAATAAAATGTATAGAAATAAAATGTAGAATATAAAGTGATTTTTATTATTTTTCTATGATTTTTAAAATAAAAACGTATTTTAATTTTTTTTATAGGAGAGGGGGCAAACGAGCATGCGGCTCACCTGATGGTTAGTGACTAACGCCGCCCATGAACAACCGCAACACCAGGGGAATTGCAAATGTGTTGCCGGCCTTTGAAAAAGGAGTAGGCTAATTTCTTGAAGGTCCCTAAGTCGTATCGGTCCAGAAAAATCGCTGGTGGTAAACTATTCCACAAGGAAGTTGTCTTCACAAGTTATCACATCTTCTAAATCGCACAAGTGGTGGATCGCCAATCATCCAGATGGTGTGGATGGTATCGGGAGTTCTGCTACGATGTACGTTCGTGAAATTTGGCGGCTGGGATTAATCCGAACAATTCCTCAGGGCACTCCCCGTGGTAAATGCAAAAGAAAATGCAAAGAGATGCAACATCTCTTCGCAGCGCCAATGAGTCGAGCCGATCGGAAAGGACTCGGTCGTCGACCATTCGAGCCGCTCTGCGCTGGATGTGATCAAGAGGAAGGAGCTGGCACTGGGGAGCCGCAGCCCAGAGATGGGAACAGTATTCCATGTGAGGCCGAACCTGCGCCTTGTAAAGTTGCAGGCGTTGTGCCGGCATGAAATACTGTCCCGCTCTGCTGAGCACGCCAAGCTTTTTAGAGGCCAATTTTGCCTTCTCTTCCAAGTGACCACGAAACTGCACGTCACTCGATATGCCGACGACGAGTATTCCCATACTGGCTGAAGCAACAAGGGGAGTACCTTGAAACTGAGGAGATACGACAAAGGGGTTCTTTTAAGCGGTAAACGCGCAAACTTGTGTCTTCTGATGATTAAACTGGACTCTACTTCAGACACAAATTTGTTCCGGTACTCGGTGACGTTTTCCCGAGAAATATTGGCACGGCCGGTGTATAGAGCATCATCAGTGCTGTCATCTGCATAGCAATGAATGCTACCGGCTTGCAACATATCATTGATATGCAGAAGAAACAGCGTTGGTGATAGCACGCAGCATTGTGGAACACCAGCGTTGATAGGCTTGTAGTCGGAGCATGCACCGTCTACAACGACCTTGATGCTCCGATCTGCAAGAAAGCTGGTGATCCAATTGCATATTTTCTCGGGAAGCCCATGGAAGGGAACTTCGAAAGAAGCGCTTTGTGCCAAACCCGATCGAAGGCCTTCGCAATGACCAAACTAACGGCCAATGCCTCCCCTTTGGATTCTACTGCCTCCGCCCATCTATGAGTTAAGTAGACCAGAAGATCACCAGCTGATTGACCCCGACGAAAACCGTATTGGCGGTCACTAATCAGCTGGTGATCCTCAAGGTACCGCATGAGGTGGCAGTTCATAACGGATTCCATTATTTTGGAGAACAAGGGGGTGATGGCGATAGGCCTGTAGTTGGACGGGTCTGAGCGGTCGCCTTTTATAGGGATAAGGTCGACAAAAACCTGTCTTCCATAATTTCGGGACTACGCCTAGGGAGTAGGAGTACCGGAAAAGACGCGTTAGAACCGGTGCCAACTCTGGAGCATACGTCCTCAGCACAAATGGGGGGAGGAGTGTTCTGCGAACCGAGCGCTGTGAGAACAGCGACGACCATCCGCGCGTCTACGGGTGCCTCTATAGGTCCCATAGCGGTAATGCCGAAACAGACCGACTCATCGACCACGTCCAAATGGCTACAGATTTCTTGCTACAACAGGTCACATCCGCAGAGATCGTGGTCCTTGGCGATTTTAACGCCCACCACGCCGAATGGCCCGCCGATGCCCCTCTTGGCTCTTCGGACCATTGTCTGATCCGGAGTGTGGTGCCACTCACGCTCTCCTCCCGGTTGCGTTCTGCAGGTTGCCGCCGTGTTTGGCATTACAGGTCGGCGGATTGGGACCGAATGCGGTCTTTCTTTGCATCCTACCCATTTTTTTTGCTTCTCGCCGGATGATCCCAGCGCTGTTGCTGACTCTGTCACTGATGTGGTGCTACAGGGAATGGAACTATTTATTCCATCATCTGTGGTACCCATCGGAGGCAGATCTCAGCCTTGGTTTGGTCGTTCCTGTAAGACTGCATTACGCAGTAAGCAGGAGTGTTATCAAGCCTGGGTTGCGGCTTCGGCGACTCGGAATGTAAACACCAGCACACTTAAAAAGAAGTATAACTTCGCCTCCAAGTCCTTCAAAACAGTTATTGCCATGGCAAAGTCAGAGCACATAGGCGGAATTGGCGAGAAACTGGTTCGCCTTCCTTCGGGAACCCGTGCATTCTGGTCTGTCGCCAAGGCTGTCCAAGGGAATTTCTGTAAGCCCTCACTACCATCTCTGCACAGGGAGGACGACTCACTGGCCCAAGACGCAAAAGACAAAGCCGACCTTTTAGGCTCCCTTTTTGATTTCTCGACTCTTGATGACGGGGGGAAAACACCGCCGACCATCCCGCGGTGTGAGTGCTCCATGCCGGATGTGCTGTTCTCACAGCGCTCGGTTCGCAAAGCACTCCTCTCCCTGGACATCCAGAAGTTGAGTGGGCATGACGGAATTCCCCCAATTGTTCTGAAGATGTGTGCTCCGGATTTGGCACCGGTCCTAACGCGTCTTTTCCGGTACTCCTACTCCCAAGGCGTAGTCCCGAATTCATGGAAGACAGCTTTTGTCCACCCGATCCCTAAAAAAGTCGACCGCTCAGACCCGTCCAACTATAGGCCTATCGCCATCACCCCTTGTTCTCCAAAATAATGGAATCCATTATTAACTGCCAGCTCATGCGGTACCTTGAGGATCACCAGCTGATTAGTGACCGCCAATACGGTTTTCGTCGGGGTCGATCAGCTGGTGATCTTCTGTTCTACCTGACCCATAGATGGGCGGAGGCAGTAGAGTCCAAGGGGGAGGCATTGGCCATTAGTTTGGACATTGCGAAGGCCTTCGATCGGGTTTGGCACAAAGCGCTTCTTTCGAAGCTCCCTTCCTATGGGCTTCCCGAGAAATTGTGCAATTGGATCACCAGCTTCCTTGCAGATCGGAGCATTAAGGTCGTTGTAGACGATGCATGCTCCGACTACAAGCCTATTAACGCTGGTGTTCCACAAGGCTGTGTACTATCACCGACGCTGTTTCTTCTGCATATCAATGATATGTTGCTAACTGGTAACATTCATTGCTATGCGGATGACAGCACTGTTGATGCTCTATACACCGGCCGTGCCAATATTTCTCGGGAAAACGTCGCCGAGTACCGGAACAAACTTGTGTCTGAAGTCGAGTCTTTGCTGAACAAAGTCTCGGATTGGGGGCGACTAAATCTAGTCCAGTTTAATCCTCAGAAGACACAAGTTTGCGCGTTTACCGCTAAAAAGAACCCCTTTGTCGTATCTCCTCAGTTTCAAGGCACTCCCCTTCTTGCCTCAGCCAGTATCAGAATCCTCGGAGTCGACATATCGAGTGACGTGCAGTTTCGTGGTCACTTGGAAGAGAAGGCCAAATTGGCATCTAAAAAAAAACTAAATTAAAAAGAAAGCTTGGCGTGCTCAGCAGGGCGGGACAGTATTTCATGCCGGCACACCGCTTGCAACTTTACAAGGCGCAGGTTCGGCCTCACATGGAATACTGTTCCCATCTCTGGGCAGAGGCTCCCCAGTGCCAGCTCGTTCCATTTGACCGCATCCAGCGCAGAGCGGCTCGAATCGTCGACGACCGAGTCCTTTCCGATCGGCTCAATTCATTGGCACTGCGAAGAGATGTTGCATCCCTTTGCATTTTCTTTCGAATCTACCACGGGGAGTGCTCTGAGGAGATGTTCGGATTAATCCCAGCCGCCAAATTTCACTCCGGCAGAACTCCCGATACCATCCACACCATCTGGATGATTGGCGGTCCACCACTGTGCGATTTAGAAGATGTTTTCTTCCTCGCAGGACTTCCTTGTGGAATCGATTACCATCAGCGATTTTTCCGGACCGATACGACTTAGGGACCTTCAAGAAAAGAGCCTACTCCTTTTTAACCGGTTCAGTGCGGGTGACACGCCAGGCGTGCCGTCGATTACTTTTGTGTGTGGCGTATGACACGCGAGTCGTGTCTTTTTTAAAATCGTTATAACTCGCTCAAATTGCTTTTTTGGAAAATTTATCCACAGCAAAATATTCATTATTTTGCGAGTAGTTCATGCATGCAGCTTCGTTTCTGGATATTTTGAAAATTTGAAATTTTTAGGGGTAGACAACCTTTTTTTAACGTGTACATGGTACTATTTTTACTTTGTGGGTTTTAAATCATGTTATGGAAAAATTGTCTAATTAGTAACAAATAATAGCACTCATTGCGATCGCTCACAAACTCAAGTTGTAAATAAATTTCTGGAAAACAAGGCTCCTGTTAAAAAAAAAACAATGCGTTTGTCTTATTGTTTAATTTTTCTTAAAATGGTTGAACTGCCTTCTTATTATTATCATATGGCCGAATAGACCTACGAAGTACCATGTGCTCTTGTGATATGGTAGAAGATTTTTGCTTGAAACAGTTCGAAACCGTTCATGTATAAAAAAAGTTCGCTAATAAATAGTCTTTTGTCAATCCGCCGCCGTATAGCGCCCGCGTTTTTTTTTCTTTTGAAAACACTTGTTTTGCTATTCTTACTAATTACACGTTTTCAGATCGACTTTACTTTTACATTTGTATAACATTAAATAATATTTAACAATTGTAAATATCAATGAATGATATACCTTATTTTTTTTTCAAATTAACGTTCTTCATTGTTTGATATTTACAAATCTTATTATTAGGTGAAAATTTAATTTAATAAAACCAAGGTTTCCAGGGTGATTTAGCTGTACCTACTTATATAAATGATTTTTTTATAACAACAAAAAATAGTACAAAAGGTTTGTAATCTCTTCATAAAAAAAGTCACTCTCTCAATTTACAAAGAAAACACGTAGTTACCCACTAAAAACAAGTATGCTTCCATTTGTAACTTATGTTTGATGTCAAATAAACTTAATTAGGTCTAAACAAGTAAAAAAAGCATAAACATTACTTTTACACATGGCGGATGGCACAATAGGCGTGTCATTTTTGTCTGTGGCGCTTGATACGTCCGGCGTATCATGAAATATTTGTTCGCCGCCACAGCTAAAAGTTGTCGAAAATTGGTGCCGCAACGAATCGGTTAAAAGGCCGGCAACGCATCTGCAATTCCCCTGGTGTTGCGGTTATTCATGGGCGGCGGTAGTCACTTACCATCAGGTGAGCGGCATGCTCGTTTGCCGCCTCTCCTATATAAAAAAGAAAACATTTTAAGATATTTTTGATATATAGACGCTACCATTCCTTCTTAACTAATTTTATGTATGAAAGTCTGCCATTGTTCTTTAAGCTAATTAATTTCAAAGATTTTAATGGTCTTTCATTAACAGGCATGATAAAACTAAAATTTAATCTTAATATAATCTAAAATATATCATAATAATCAGTAATATTGTGGTGCAGTGTGTGGAGCCATGTCCGCTGGGCACGTACGGAGTGGGGTGTCAGGGCACATGCGCGTGCTTGCACGGCGGCGAATGCTCGGCGCGCAACGGCTCGTGCGCCTGCAGGCCGGGCTGGCGCGGCGAGCGCTGCGAGCTGCGCGCCTGCCCCGACGGCAAGTGGGGCGCGCGCTGCAGCCGCGACTGCGAGTGCAACCCCGCCACCACCGACATGTGAGTCCCGTCACGTCACGTCACGTACGGCTCGTGCGCCTGCAGGCCGGGCTGGCGCGGCGAGCGCTGCGAGCTGCGCGCCTGCCCCGACGGCAAGTGGGGCGCGCGCTGCAGCCGCGACTGCGAGTGCAACCCCGCCACCACCGACATGTGAGTCCCGTCACGTCACGTCACGTACGGCTCGTGCGCCTGCAGGCCGGGCTGGCGCGGCGAGCGCTGCGAGCTGCGCGCCTGCCCCGACGGCAAGTGGGGCGCGCGCTGCAGCCGCGACTGCGAGTGCAACCCCGCCACCACCGACATGTGAGTCCCGTCACGTCACGTCACGTACGGCTCGTGCGCCTGCAGGCCGGGCTGGCGCGGCGAGCGCTGCGAGCTGCGCGCCTGCCCCGACGGCAAGTGGGGCGCGCGCTGCAGCCGCGACTGCGAGTGCAACCCCGCCACCACCGACATGTGAGTCCCGTCACGTCACGTCACGTACGGCTCGTGCGCCTGCAGGCCGGGCTGGCGCGGCGAGCGCTGCGAGCTGCGCGCCTGCCCCGACGGCAAGTGGGGCGCGCGCTGCAGCCGCGACTGCGAGTGCAACCCCGCCACCACCGACATGTGAGTCACGTCACGTCACGTCACGTACGGCTCGTGCGCCTGCAGGCCGGGCTGGCGCGGCGAGCGCTGCGAGCTGCGCGCCTGCCCCGACGGCAAGTGGGGCGCGCGCTGCAGCCGCGACTGCGAGTGCAACCCCGCCACCACCGACATGTGAGTCACGTCACGTCACGTCACGTACGGCTCGTGCGCCTGCAGGCCGGGCTGGCGCGGCGAGCGCTGCGAGCTGCGCGCCTGCCCCGACGGCAAGTGGGGCGCGCGCTGCAGCCGCGACTGCGAGTGCAACCCCGCCACCACCGACATGTGAGTCACGTCACGTCACGTCACGTACGGCTCGTGCGCCTGCAGGCCGGGCTGGCGCGGCGAGCGCTGCGAGCTGCGCGCCTGCCCCGACGGCAAGTGGGGCGCGCGCTGCAGCCGCGACTGCGAGTGCAACCCCGCCACCACCGACATGTGAGTCACGTCACGTCACGTCACGTACGGCTCGTGCGCCTGCAGGCCGGGCTGGCGCGGCGAGCGCTGCGAGCTGCGCGCCTGCCCCGACGGCAAGTGGGGCGCGCGCTGCAGCCGCGACTGCGAGTGCAACCCCGCCACCACCGACATGTGAGTCACGTCACGTCACGTCACGTACGGCTCGTGCGCCTGCAGGCCGGGCTGGCGCGGCGAGCGCTGCGAGCTGCGCGCCTGCCCCGACGGCAAGTGGGGCGCGCGCTGCAGCCGCGACTGCGAGTGCAACCCCGCCACCACCGACATGTGAGTCACGTCACGTCACCTACGGCTCGTGCGCCTGCAGGCCGGGCTGGCGCGGCGAGCGCTGCGTGCATGGTGCATTGTACGGCTGACAAACAATTCTACAGTTTTGTTTTATAATTTATATGTTCGAATCCTTTGTATATAACATTATACAATAATAAAAGATAGGTTGTTTATTTTCGGGTTTGCTAATGCTTTTTATTTATTGTTAAAAAGCCCTATAGCCATCCTGTGATCTCGTAACATAGTAAGAGTTAAGATTTCTCTCTGCCCAAGTACGTAAGGATGATTGTGGTGTATCCCAGTTTTATTTGTGGCACTAGGCTATGATATGGAGTTGGTAGATTTTGACATAGCATTACAATCAGCTAAAATCATTACAGTTACAGGTTTTAATTTGTCAAGGATTTCGTACCATCGCGTTGTCAACTTTTATATAATGAAGTCAATAATTAGGATTTAGTTTTTCAATATACACAAGTTCTACAACATACAGGTAATAAATGTTCAAAAAAGATTGCACACATTAACTAATATTATGTTTATAATATGGTTTGCAATAATTTGCGCAGGTGCGACCCGTGGACGGGCGCGTGCGAGTGTGCTGCGGGCTGGGGCGGCGAGACGTGCTCGCGCCAGTGCCCGCTGCTCACGTACGGCAAGGGCTGCCGCTCCACTTGCCGCTGTGAAAACAGCGGCCACTGTTCGCCCGTCAACGGTATGCACTTACAATCACGATATTTCACGCAAACGTATTATGTTCATGACTGTACACGCATAGTGTACTTGCACGACTGACCACTGTATACTGGGTGGTGCCTAGGTTATCACGTTAAATAGCACAGCAGTTAATACAAGTTCATATATGTCTGTTAAAATAATAAAATAAACAATAATAAAAGAAAATAAAAAAAATCATTTTTCAAACAAAATATATAGCATAAAAAATTGACAAGAAATAAATCATCCTTGATAATATAAGTTTACTGATCTGAAGCGACCTGTAAAACTGGCAACAGTGCTCAGTGCTCACGTGACATCGACATAGGTAATTATAATACCTACACTTGACCATACATAGATAATTAGGCGCGCTTTATGCAAATCCGATGTTATCAACTAATCATAAATTTCATGGTATTGTTTTTATCCAAATAATCACTTGAAATCACTCAAGTTTAATAATCAAAACAAATCAAATTTTGAAAAAAAAAAAACATCATGTCGGTGTATTCTGACGACGTGCAATTGTGATGCAAATCATCTTAAAATTAAAAAATAAGTTAAGACGTTAAAAAAATAAAAGCGTGCAATTGCGCACGGGCTGTCATACCACTAAGTTATTAAATATCTAATCTAGCGTATTATTAACGTGTCCTATCACAAACAAATTAAGAAACTAATTAAAATGTTCACAAAACAAAAAAAAAAAACAACAATTAAAACTTAAAGGACGTGTTAAAACTTAAAAACGAAAATTAGGTCAAGCGACTCGATGAACGATCCCCAAGGACGCCGGCGTCGGACGCACGCGCCAGACGTAAAGGTGGCTACTGACCTGCCTGCCGCAGGGGCAATCTAGGGTGTAGGAGTGGGGATGACCCTTAATTGCCTCCTTAATTGTGATGTGTGTAGGCAAGCAGGGGCAATTTTTTAAGTCGGCCCTGCGGCCTTCGATATTGCTCCAATCGCTGTGCTCCCTAGATTGCCCCTGCGGCAGGCAGGTCAGTAGCCGCCTTAAATATGAATTTTGACACTCCGTCCCATTTCTTGTCGTATATAGAGAATTATGCCTTAACTTCTTTATTTTAAGTTAATTTTTCGCTTGAGTTTGTTTTGACACACCCGCAGCGCGCGGTCCCTTTGTTTTAATTTCGCACATAATATTATGCCTTAAATTGTTAGACGTAAGTACATTTTTTGCTTGACTTTTTTTTAGTAGTATTTTCAATTGGCAACGTTTAACTAGGTTAGGTACCTACTCGCCTTCGAACGCCATGGGTCTTTGACCTTCTAGTATTCATCAGGTGATATCTGTGTGCATTTACATGACGTTAATTAATATTAAAACGAAAAAAATGCTGCGGCGACTAAAATATTAATTGTTATATATTTTTTTAGTTGTGTATGTTTAAAGAAATATATGTAGGATACGTCTTTTCATTTAATGTGATAACTTTATCCTCACTCGGTATATTAATGCATGCGTGCATGATTATACTATAATGGACAGTATGATTGTACACGATGACTGTGTACACGTGTTTTGGTATGTGTATATTAGTTCGATTTTTATCCGACTGCTCCAGAAGGAGAGTAAGGTTGTGTAATGTATGTCTATTTCTGTGGCACATTCTGTAGCCTTAACGGCTCAATGGATTAAACAATTGCGGTATCAATAAATTATCTTAGTTATAAAAAGTAATATGGTGGATGATAGAGGTGTAGGGTTTTCTTGATATACACTTTCTTACGCATTTTTCATATTACTTTTATTTTATAAGTATTATAATATTTAAAAGACAAATATAAGAAAATCCACGGAGTTTCTTAGGTTGTTTCCTTCCGGTAAAAGGAATCACGTTTTGAAACGGTAGTTGATTTCAAATGACGTTTAGCTCACCAAAATATTTCGTTCGAAAAATAAAGAGAATGAATTGATATTTGTATTTGACGTTGCACGTGTGCGGTCGGTGTGGCAGGGTCGTGCCTGTGCGCGCCGGGCTACCGCGGGCTGCGCTGCGAGGAGCCGTGCCCGTTCCCGCACTACGGCGACAACTGCGCCGACACCTGCCAGTGCCAGAACAACGCCACCTGCTCGCACGAGACCGGCCACTGCGACTGCCCGCCCGGGTACCTCCTTTTTTATGCTATTTATAATGAAGCATCTTAATCTCTCACAAGTGACTGCCTATTTGAACAAAAAAAACCTTCATTTGAAATTTTAAAATCCTTAATGTTATAACAAACTTTAAATCAAACGGGACAAGAAATATCTTCATAATATATGTCGTCCAAAATTGTAACTACTGGATCAATGTCTTAGTAGCTCTCAAAATTTGGGAATCTATGCTAATCCTATCTAATAATTTTTAATTCTGAAACTGAATAAAAAGTGATAAAAATCGGAAAATCCACATGTACGTAACAAACTTAGTGAACAACCTATTCAAAGTAATGTAAAATAATAATAATGTCATCCCGACCGAGTTTCGATCACAGCGATCAGTCTCAACAGATGAAGACTAGCCATCTGCGCAGGACAGGATTATAGTGACCAAGTGTGTGTGTAAAGACAAATGCACTCTCTTTTCATTCTTTCACGTAGCATGATGGAACGGCAATCCGACACAACTGGAGTGAGGTCACGCGCAGGACTAACCAATAACTGATTTCGGCCCGACTCGGGATTTAAATCCAACACCCCTTAATCAGCAATCGCGCTCAGTCAATAACAAAAATTTTAGTGAGATTTTTTTAGACAGCTTTGGTCCACCCGATCCCTAAAAAAGACGACCGCTCAGACCCGTCCAACTACAGGCATATCGCCATCACCTCCAACTAGAGGCTTATCGCCATCACTTCCAACTACAGGCCTATTGCCATCACTTCCAACTACAGGCCTATCGCCATCACTTCCAACTACAGGCCTATCGCCATCACCTCCTTGTTCTCCAAAATAATGGAGTCTATTATAAACTGCCAGCTCATGAGGTACCTTGAGGTTCACCAGCTGATTAGTGACCGCCAATACGGGTTTCGTCGAGGTCGATCAGCTGGTGATCTTCTGGTCTACCTAATTCTAGACGGGCGGAGGCAGTAGAGTCCAAGGGGAAAGCATTGGCCGTTAGTTTGGACATAGCGAAGGCCTTCGATCATGTCTGGCAAAAAGCGCTTCTTTAGCAGCTCTCTTCTCATGGGATTCCCGAGAAATTGTGCAATTGTATCACCAGTTTCCTTGCTGATCGGGAGCATCAAGGTCGTAGTAGACGGTGCATGCTCTGATTACAAGTCTACTAAAGCTGGTGTTCCACAAGGCTGCGTGCTATCACCAATACTGTTTCTTTTGCATGTCAATGATATGTTGCACGCTGGTAACATTCATTGCTATGCAGACGACAGCACTGGTGATGCCTTATACACCGGCCGTGCCAATATTTCTCGGGAAAACGTCGCCGAGTACCAGGACAAACTTGTGTTTGAAATCAAGTTTTTGCTGAACAAAGTCGGATTGGGGGCGACTATTTTAGATCCCTAATAATAATAATAATACTACTAATGAACTATTTGTGTATACGAGTATAATATGTATGTTGCAGATTCGACGGATTAAAATGTGATAGGCCATGTGATGGAAAAACTTTCGGATTGCGATGTCGACAACCTTGCGATTGTGAAAATGATGCCCCGTGTAATCCAGTGAATGGTGAGTAAATAAGAGTAAGTTGAAATGAATCAACTTGTAAATATTTACGGCGGGCTACTTCAGCTATTGCTCGCGCTGTATATTGACTTGTGTGTGTGCGTGTGTCAGGCGAGTGCGTGTGCGGCGCGGGGTACACGGGCGCGCGCTGCGAGCGGCGCTGCGCGGCGGGCTACTTCGGCTATTGCTCGCGCTGTATAT
Source organism: Parnassius mnemosyne (assembly GCA_963668995.1). Classification (NCBI taxonomy): domain Eukaryota; kingdom Metazoa; phylum Arthropoda; class Insecta; order Lepidoptera; family Papilionidae; genus Parnassius; species Parnassius mnemosyne. Next base: position 42,173,731 of record CAVLGL010000104.1, on the reverse strand, counting down.
TGACTTGTGTGTGTGCGTGTGTCAGGCGAGTGCGTGTGCGGCGCGGGGTACACGGGCGCGCGCTGCGAGCGGCGCTGCGCGGCGGGCTACTTCGGCTATTGCTCGCGCTGTATATTGACTTGTGTGTGTGCGTGTGTCAGGCGAGTGCGTGTGCGGCGCGGGGTACACGGGCGCGCGCTGCGAGCGGCGCTGCGCGGCGGGCTACTTCGGCTATTGCTCGCGCTGTATATTGACTTGTGTGTGTGCGTGTGTCAGGCGAGTGCGTGTGCGGCGCGGGGTACACGGGCGCGCGCTGCGAGCGGCGCTGCGCGGCGGGCTACTTCGGCTATTGCTCGCGCTGTATATTGACTTGTGTGTGTGCGTGTGTCAGGCGAGTGCGTGTGCGGCGCGGGGTACACGGGCGCGCGCTGCGAGCGGCGCTGCGCGGCGGGCTACTTCGGCTATTGCTCGCGCTGTATATTGACTTGTGTGTGTGCGTGTGTCAGGCGAGTGCGTGTGCGGCGCGGGGTACACGGGCGCGCGCTGCGAGCGGCGCTGCGCGGCGGGCTACTTCGGCTATTGCTCGCGCTGTATATTGACTTGTGTGTGTGCGTGTGTCAGGCGAGTGCGTGTGCGGCGCGGGGTACACGGGCGCGCGCTGCGAGCGGCGCTGCGCGGCGGGCTACTTCGGCTATTGCTCGCGCTGTATATTGACTTGTGTGTGTGCGTGTGTCAGGCGAGTGCGTGTGCGGCGCGGGGTACACGGGCGCGCGCTGCGAGCGGCGCTGCGCGGCGGGCTACTTCGGCTATTGCTCGCGCTGTATATTGACTTGTGTGTGTGCGTGTGTCAGGCGAGTGCGTGTGCGGCGCGGGGTACACGGGCGCGCGCTGCGAGCGGCGCTGCGCGGCGGGCTACTTCGGCTATTGCTCGCGCTGTATATTGACTTGTGTGTGTGCGTGTGTCAGGCGAGTGCGTGTGCGGCGCGGGGTACACGGGCGCGCGCTGCGAGCGGCGCTGCGCGGCGGGCTACTTCGGCTATTGCTCGCGCTGTATATTGACTTGTGTGTGTGCGTGTGTCAGGCGAGTGCGTGTGCGGCGCGGGGTACACGGGCGCGCGCTGCGAGCGGCGCTGCGCGGCGGGCTACTTCGGCTATTGCTCGCGCTGTATATTGACTTGTGTGTGTGCGTGTGTCAGGCGAGTGCGTGTGCGGCGCGGGGTACACGGGCGCGCGCTGCGAGCGGCGCTGCGCGGCGGGCTACTTCGGCTATTGCTCGCGCTGTATATTGACTTGTGTGTGTGCGTGTGTCAGGCGAGTGCGTGTGCGGCGCGGGGTACACGGGCGCGCGCTGCGAGCGGCGCTGCGCGGCGGGCTACTTCGGCTATTGCTCGCGCTGTATATTGACTTGTGTGTGTGCGTGTGTCAGGCGAGTGCGTGTGCGGCGCGGGGTACACGGGCGCGCGCTGCGAGCGGCGCTGCGCGGCGGGCTACTTCGGCTATTGCTCGCGCTGTATATTGACTTGTGTGTGTGCGTGTGTCAGGCGAGTGCGTGTGCGGCGCGGGGTACACGGGCGCGCGCTGCGAGCGGCGCTGCGCGGCGGGCTACTTCGGCTATTGCTCGCGCTGTATATTGACTTGTGTGTGTGCGTGTGTCAGGCGAGTGCGTGTGCGGCGCGGGGTACACGGGCGCGCGCTGCGAGCGGCGCTGCGCGGCGGGCTACTTCGGCTATTGCTCGCGCTGTATATTGACTTGTGTGTGTGCGTGTGTCAGGCGAGTGCGTGTGCGGCGCGGGGTACACGGGCGCGCGCTGCGAGCGGCGCTGCGCGGCGGGCTACTTCGGCTATTGCTCGCGCTGTATATTGACTTGTGTGTGTGCGTGTGTCAGGCGAGTGCGTGTGCGGCGCGGGGTACACGGGCGCGCGCTGCGAGCGGCGCTGCGCGGCGGGCTACTTCGGCTATTGCTCGCGCTGTATATTGACTTGTGTGTGTGCGTGTGTCAGGCGAGTGCGTGTGCGGCGCGGGGTACACGGGCGCGCGCTGCGAGCGGCGCTGCGCGGCGGGCTACTTCGCCTATTGCTCGCGCTGTATATTGACTTGTGTGTGTGCATGTGTCAGGCGAGTGCGTGTGCGGCGCGGGGTACACGGGCGCGCGCTGCGAGCGGCGCTGCGCGGCGGGCTACTTCGGCTATTGCTCGCGCTGTATATTGACTTGTGTGTGTGCGTGTGTCAGGCGAGTGCGTGTGCGGCGCGGGGTACACGGGCGCGCGCTGCGAGCGGCGCTGCGCGGCGGGCTACTTCGGCTATTGCTCGCGCTGTATATTGACTTGTGTGTGTGCGTGTGTCAGGCGAGTGCGTGTGCGGCGCGGGGTACACGGGCGCGCGCTGCGAGCGGCGCTGCGCGGCGGGCTACTTCGCCTATTGCTCGCGCTGTATATTGACTTGTGTGTGTGCATGTGTCAGGCGAGTGCGTGTGCGGCGCGGGGTACACGGGCGCGCGCTGCGAGCGGCGCTGCGCGGCGGGCTACTTCGGCTATTGCTCGCGCTGTATATTGACTTGTGTGTGTGCGTGTGTCAGGCGAGTGCGTGTGCGGCGCGGGGTACACGGGCGCGCGCTGCGAGCGGCGCTGCGCGGCGGGCTACTTCGGCTATTGCTCGCGCTGTATATTGACTTGTGTGTGTGCGTGTGTCAGGCGAGTGCGTGTGCGGCGCGGGGTACACGGGCGCGCGCTGCGAGCGGCGCTGCGCGGCGGGCTACTTCGGCTATTGCTTGCGCTGTATATTGACTTGTGTGTGTGCGTGTGTCAGGCGAGTGCGTGTGCGGCGCGGGGTACACGGGCGCGCGCTGCGAGCGGCGCTGCGCGGCGGGCTACTTCGGCTATTGCTCGCGCTGTATATTGACTTGTGTGTGTGCGTGTGTCAGGCGAGTGCGTGTGCGGCGCGGGGTACACGGGCGCGCGCTGCGAGCGGCGCTGCGCGGCGGGCTACTTCGGCTATTGCTCGCGCTGTATATTGACTTGTGTGTGTGCGTGTGTCAGGCGAGTGCGTGTGCGGCGCGGGGTACACGGGCGCGCGCTGCGAGCGGCGCTGCGCGGCGGGCTACTTCGGCTATTGCTCGCGCTGTATATTGACTTGTGTGTGTGCGTGTGTCAGGCGAGTGCGTGTGCGGCGCGGGGTACACGGGCGCGCGCTGCGAGCGGCGCTGCGCGGCGGGCTACTTCGGCTATTGCTCGCGCTGTATATTGACTTGTGTGTGTGCGTGTGTCAGGCGAGTGCGTGTGCGGCGCGGGGTACACGGGCGCGCGCTGCGAGCGGCGCTGCGCGGCGGGCTACTTCGGCTATTGCTCGCGCTGTATATTGACTTGTGTGTGTGCGTGTGTCAGGCGAGTGCGTGTGCGGCGCGGGGTACACGGGCGCGCGCTGCGAGCGGCGCTGCGCGGCGGGCTACTTCGGCTATTGCTCGCGCTGTATATTGACTTGTGTGTGTGCGTGTGTCAGGCGAGTGCGTGTGCGGCGCGGGGTACACGGGCGCGCGCTGCGAGCGGCGCTGCGCGGCGGGCTACTTCGGCTATTGCTCGCGCTGTATATTGACTTGTGTGTGTGCGTGTGTCAGGCGAGTGCGTGTGCGGCGCGGGGTACACGGGCGCGCGCTGCGAGCGGCGCTGCGCGGCGGGCTACTTCGGCTATTGCTCGCGCTGTATATTGACTTGTGTGTGTGCGTGTGTCAGGCGAGTGCGTGTGCGGCGCGGGGTACACGGGCGCGCGCTGCGAGCGGCGCTGCGCGGCGGGCTACTTCGGCTATTGCTCGCGCTGTATATTGACTTGTGTGTGTGCGTGTGTCAGGCGAGTGCGTGTGCGGCGCGGGGTACACGGGCACGCGCTGCGAGCGGCGCTGCGCGGCGGGCTACTTCGGCTATTGCTCGCGCTGTATATTGACTTGTGTGTGTGCGTGTGTCAGGCGAGTGCGTGTGCGGCGCGGGGTACACGGGCACGCGCTGCGAGCGGCGCTGCGCGGCGGGCTACTTCGGCGCTGGCTGCGCGCTGCGCTGTGACTGCTCGCGCAATGCGCTCGGCTGCCACCACGTTACCGGACAGTGCATTTGCGAGAGCAGCTGGCGGGGTGAGTACATTAATGCACTAACCTTACCTACTTTAATTTGTTCATGTACATTTTCTAGACATAGATTTCTATTTATACTACTAGATTCTCTGCGGCCTTAATCGAGTGTGTTTTTTGAACCCTGAAAGTTTTTTTTTTAGCAATCTAACTCTAATTTTGTTTAATGTAATTAAGGAAACTCTGTCTTTATTTTGTTCGCATTTCATCCACGTATGTAATTTCGCTGCACCCAGCTGGTACCCGCGCCCGAGTCCGTGTCATAGATGATATGACACAGTTTTTTCTGAATTTTCGGTCTAACTAGTCTCTAATTTCTGCCAATATACTACAGGCGAATTCCATGTGAATATCCAATGTATGACGAAGATTGACTAACGGACCAATTACGTAAAAACTTAATCACAATACCTACCCCGCGCCCTTGTGTTAAGTACAAAGAGACCTATATTTTTTTTATGGAAGAGGGGGCAAACATGCTGCTCACCTGATGGTAACTGACTAATGCCGCCCATGAACAACCGCAACGCCAGGGGAATCGCAAATGCGTTGCCGGCCTTTTAGAAAGGTGTAAGCTCTGTTCTTAAAGGTCCCTAAGTCGTATCGGTCCGGAAAAATCGCCGGTGTTAAACAATTTCGCAGAGAAGTTGTACGAGGAAGAAAACTCCTTGTAAAACGCACAGTCGTGGACCGCCTAACATCCAGATGGTGAGGATGGTATCGTGAATTTTAACGCGATGTACTTTCGTGAAATTTGTCGGCTGGAATTAATCCCAACAATTCCTCAGAGCACTCCCCGTGGTAGATTTGATAGAAAATGCAAAGGGATGAAACATACCTACGCACCGCCAGTGTATCGAGCCGATCAGAAAGAACTCGGTCGTCGACGATTCGAATCACTCTGCGCTGGATGCGGTCAAGTGGAAGGAGCTGGCACTGGGGTGCCCCGGCCCAGAGATGAGAACCATGTGAGGCCGAACTTGCGTTTTGTAAAGTTGCAAGCGATGTGCCGGTATGAAATACTCTCTCGCTCTGCTGAGCACGCCAAGCTTTTTAGAGGCCAATTTGGCTTTCCCTTCCAAGTGACCACGAAACTGCATACTATTCAATATGTCGACGCCGAGGATTCCGATGCTAGCTGAGGCAGCAAGGGGAGTGCCTTGAAACTGAGGAGATACGACAAAGGGGTTCTTTTTAGCGGTAAAAGCGCAAACTTGTGTCTTCTGGGGATTGAACTGGACTAGATTTAGTCGCCCCCAATCCTTAAGTTCTGTCGTCTGTATAGCAATGTATGTTACCAGCTTACCACATATCATTGATATGCAAAACAAACAGTCTTGTGGAACACCAGCGTTAGTAGGATTGTAATCAGAGCATGCACCGTCTCCAACGACCTTGATGCTTCGATCAGCAAGGAAACTGGTGATCCAATTGCACAATTTCTCGGGAAGCCCATAGAAAGGTAGCTTCGAAAGCAGTGCTTTGTGCCAGACCCGATCGAAGGCCTTCTTCGCTATGTCCAAACTAACGGCCAATGCCTCCTCCTTGGACTCTATTGCCTCCGCGCATCTATGAGTCAGGTAGACCATAAGATCACCAGCTGATCGAACCCGATGAAAACCGTATTGGCGGTCACTATTCAGCTGGTGATCCTCAAGGTACCTCATGAGCTGGCAGTTCATAATAGACTACATTATTTTGGAGAACAAGGGGGTGATGGCGATAGGCCTGTTGTTGGACGGGTCTGAGCGGTCGCCTTTTTTAGGGATCGGGTGGACCAAAGCTGTTTTCCAGGAATTCGTGAGTACGCCATGGGAGTAGGAGTACCGGAAAGGACGCGTTAAAACCGGTGCCAACTCCGGAGCACTCGTGTTTAGCACAATGGGAGGGAATATGTCGATATTTTCGTGTCGAAGGAGCATGTCACCGAGAATAACGCGCGCTCGCGCGGAGGGCACGTTGCTTAGTCACGCAGAGCCGAGGTAAATGGCGCGGCACTGTCTCCGCGCCTCGCCTTGGCACCCGTATGTTTATTTGCTGTAGAACTATCCGATTGTCCGCCGCATTGTGCAGGAGCGAAAAATAGTGCACTATGAGCAGTAGTTTCCGCTTCAACGTTAGCGTGTCCAAACTGATCGTATCCGATACGAACAAAGATGGATATAAATAGCGATGGTATGGTGATGACTTGGTATTTAGAGGTATTTAAAGGCAGCCGGTTAGCTTTGCTCTACTCGGCACATGAGTCAATGTCAATGTAAAGCCATAGCATCAGCTTCGTTACTCACAGCCGGGCAGAGCTTCAAGTCATCCGCAAACATGAGAATTTTAGCGGTAGATCCTAAGGTGATTCCTCCCTGACTGACTCCAGACCGGGCCGATCACTCGAACAAACTAACTGCAGTCACTCGCTCGATAATAAATTTAAAGTTTTGGCAGCCGTAGAATGCGTTGTCTACCAAATCGAATGCTTTTTACCGTTGCCGTCACAGCCTATCAAAGGTCTACTGCTGAACATATTATGCTTCCCGATAGGGGGGGGGGGGGATATTTGCCATTGTTGAAGCGGTTTACGGGTGGCAACCACAAATTTTAGTTTTTCTTCTGCTGTTATCAGAAAGACGCTGCTGCCCGTCTCCTGGTTAAATTTCCCTCTGTGGTCTGTTACGACACCTACGGGATGATTTGGGGTACCTAATGAATATTCTAACACCGCCATTACACGGTTCTCATCTTCTTCTTTGAAATGGCAAAAGATCTGCGTACGCCGGGTTCGAATCTCGGGTAGAACCAAATTCAATCATTGGGTTTTTCTAGAGATAAATTTTCAGTAAAAATCAGCTATTAGAAAATTGTCGATGTTTCACCCCGTGTCTCGGAAAGTACGTAAAGCCGTTGGTCCTGCGCCTGCTATCTCTATCTATCTCTCTCTCTCTCTCTCTCTCTCTCTCTCTCTCTCTCTCTTTCGTTGTGTCGGAATGCCTTCCTGTCGAACTATGAGAGTGTGGGAATAGAAAGTGCACCAGTTTGAAACCACCAGTTGAAACTGACCGCCGTAACCAAAAACGGTCTAGAAAACATTATTATTACTACATCTCTGAACTTTAAACAATTATATGACTTTTTGAATTACCAAAAAGCCAGAAGAAAGTTTTACAATTTCGTATATTGTAAAACAAACCTAAAAACACCTACTAATGACGTTATAATGTTTTCTAAAAGCACTAAAGTTGGCATTGGAAAAAACTGCATCTTCTCCAGTCGTTAATTTATTGTCATTAACGGTCTGAAGTCTTTTTATGTAAGTTTTATGAAGCATTATTTTAAAGCTCGGTATATATTTTAGTATATCTTACATGTACGAGGAAGGAGTCATAACAAATCCGCGCTCTCAGCACACTTTGATCTACAAACGCATTTTGCGTTCCCAATATACTCAATTAACGTTAATCTATGTGTTAGTTTGTCTAAGTTGTACGTTCGTGACAAGAGGCTTGTATTGAATTTGCGTAAGTAATTTCAAATTGAAAGTAATTTCGTTTGAAAGTAATTACGTTAATTGTATAGTGATTGCATGTGGAAGTGCATTTTGCAATATTTAACTTGCTTGTGTGACATGGAACCTTGCGCGCACGCCGAGTGGACATACGGTCTGGAATTTGATACTCGCATTCCATTTCGAGGGCGTGTCCCGGTTAATTGTTTTTGGAAGTTAATGTTTAATTGTACCGTCGCGTTAAGTGCCTTTTGTGTGTTGACTATGTAGTTAGTTTGCGTGTCAGCTAGGCTGATTTTGAGTCTTAATGCGGGCGTAGTATTTAATATCGTACGAAGGAATTTAGTTTGTTGTTTGCAACGCGGAACTTTGTGACCCTAGAGAAGGTCGCGTTCGGTTCTAGAAATAATTTGTTGCTGAGTAAAAACGGAAGTGAACTTTGATCCACCGTTCATTAGTCGTGCCGTGTGTTACGTTTTGATTACGATTAACGGGGATTTAGTTGAGTTTGAAGTTAATTAAATGTACAATAAAGTTGATGGATTGAAATAGTGTACAATAAAGTTGATAGACTGAAATAGTGAAATGAAAGCAGAAATTTTGTATGGGTGATCCACGACTTGAGTGAGCGCGCATTGGGAGAACATCAGCTCCGGTGGATTTTCTGTCCGATTAAATTGGGCCGTCAGGTCACATATATAAACACTACTACACACCACTTACATGCACCTACACCTACCTACCGCCTGACCGAGCCTTGGGGCAGTCTTAGCTTCGGAACCAGGTACGTACTATTTATTTACCTAGCCTTATATCTATTGTGTAGAATACTAAGTCTCCATAGGTTGGGCTCCGTCCTCTGCTGCCCGTCGATTGGACTACTGATGGGCCCTAGTCCAGTCTACCTTTGTTGGGGCAGCTAGGGGCGTGTATACTATATGTAGAAAAATGTTTAGAAATTTTGTAAGTGGTGATTACAGTTAGTGTGATGCACTTATAAATTAATAATAAAAACGCAACTAACCATATAGTTAAGACCAAAAATTAATAAAAAATGTAAATTTTTTTCTCTATATTTTATGTTAAGATGAGTGATTAAGGTATGCATATTTGGACTTTCCAACATTTTATTTCATTATAACCCTATAGTAGTTTTCTGACATTGATTTATTGATGTAAACATCATGCAGGTGGGGTGGGGTTACTCTTAGCAAAGAATCGATTTGTAGACAGACATTATTTTGATAATTATGTTTCCAATCGAATGCAGCATATCTACAACTGCAATCAACTCCAGTAAAGATGGCTACAAACTCTGAGAGTTGAGATGGAATACCTTATAGCCTGTTTACACTGGCTTTACATACCCTTTAAACTGAACTCAAAACTGCAGCATTTGCTTGCCGTTGCTGGGGTGGTGCTTAGTTACCTTACCTAAATGGAAGTCTAGACATAAAGGAGCAATTACTTTAACCTAGTAGTGTCCTGCAGTTACCTATTTTTCGACACTTATTTATTATTTTACATTAGTTGTCAAATATATTATGCTCAAGAAGCTTTTAACTCAGGGATAAGTACATATCTAATTACATTGGCCTAGTAGTTAGGAGAAGTATTGCATTATGCGCTTGCTGGTCGTCACTATTATAATTTGACATTTCAACCCATTGTCATGGATTATATTGGTATAGAATTTATCAAATTTAAACTATGTTGAAATAGACATTCAAATATTAAAATTTATAGCTCATATTTTTTTAAAGTATTGCTTGAAAGACCTTGTCCGTATTTTATACAGTTATATTTGATACCTGTTTGTAAATGTAAATTAGTTATTAATTTATTTTAACGAATGCAGGTCTTTCTAGGAAAAGAGGTGAGTAGGGTACATTTATAACAAGTTTTATTTAAATGTATGTATTGCTGCCTAACAGATATCCTTGGAAGATCCATTTTGTATGACAATGTTTGTGACAACGCCACATTATCTCAAGAAGTCATTGCAAATAACAATTTGATTAGAGACGGAGAGACACTTCAAGTGTTGTACGTGAGAAAATTGAAGAAACAGAACAGTAAAAATAATAACATTGAGTTGAAAACAAGCGATGAGATTGTTAATAGAACTTTTAATAATTGTTTTTCGTGGGAAGTAAAAGGTGGTCGTTTGGACACTAGTATAATTTTAATGTACGTAATAGAAACTCTTCGAGGCTTTGAAGACAGACATGCAAATGCGATCGTAACAGTAGTAGATAAAAAGAAGTCTATCTTACAAACAAAATCCATTGTGTGGAAAATAACTCTTGAGAATAAGAAAATTTATTTGAAAAGCTTTTTGTCGGGATACCTGCCTTATCAATGACAAGATAAAATAATTTTTCAATAAATGATGATTTTGTTTTATTACATATTGAGTATATATTTTAACATTACAATTTTCTTTACATAAAAAATATGGAACTAGATTATTCATAAATAAAATTAAAAAAAAATGAAATAATTATTGTAACAATATATAACTGTACATAATATTTATTATTTAACATATTTGAAATTTAGACTATTAAAATTTTACAGTCTGCCAAACTGCTCAGTTAGCAGATAAAGAAATTATATATATTTCTTTGTTTGTTTATCTATGTTACAAACGTTACCCTTACACTAGGATTTACTCCTGTATCGTTTGAGGCAGTTTACATACATAAATTTCACAAGGACAAACATCTAGATCCGGAAGAATTATTTGTAGGTCATACTTCTTCTATGCGGGATTTGAACTCGCGGACTTCAGCGCCGCAACTCTTTGCTAAGTCGCTGCATCACGGAGCCGTCATTGTAAATTGTGTCGTTAGTAAGTAACAGTATTTTTATACTCCACCAAATCTAAGAAATACTTTTTGACAACTGTCACATTTATTAGACTAGGCATTCCAACTGAAAAATCGGTACCTAAAATATCTCGTTTTTTAAGAGAAATTGATATCGATTCTTTGAAGTTGGTAATCATTTACAGTGTTATCTAGGTTAATACTAAATAATAAATTAGAAACAGATAACTCAAAACACGAAATTTATCAGTTTCTTCATATTTATTGCTTACAAAATACTAATATACAAAGAGCAATGGCAGAAAAATAGTTGACAAAAATTATCGCATCTAGAAATAAGTTATATATAAAATGAGTTTTATTATTTTTCTATGATTTTTCAAATAAAAATGTATTTTAATAAAAGCCACAGAAAAAAACAAACATTTTTGAGAATATCAAATGACTTAAATCATTTTACTCTATTCAAGTGTTGCCGTCTAGTATATTCATACTATTTTCGTATATACTTTGTAAGACTACCCACACAATACACAAAATATTTTTATATTAAGTTATCATTAGTAATAACTGTACTATCAGTAATAATAAAAATAAAAGTGATATGGCTGAGAATAAGTCTCTTACAAAGAATTTCCTACAACAGTACATTATCTCAATCATAGTACTATGTAACAATTCCATTTAAGGTTATGCCAACACTAGCTAAAACAAAATGTCACTGTTTTTTTACTGGCTTTACGGCTCTAGGTTCTTGCCCTTCTGAGAATGTCACTATTATACAAAGGCTCTGGAGCCATGCCAGAAATATACATTTATAGTATGCAAATATATAATAGAGATACAATAATCTAAAAACTCTCAATTATGTATTAAGCTAACATCAAACAACCACAGGAAGCATGACATTTTCCAAGTGACATACGATATAAGCTAAAAGGTTCAAATGTAAATATCTTTTTTTTTGACGCCTTCTGAGGACGTGATTCTTTGACAGAGTTTATAAGGGACTGACGCTTAACATTTTAAGATATTTTTGATATATAGACGCTACCATTTCTTCTCAACTAATTTTATGTATGAAAGTCTGCCATTGTTCTTTCTAGAGATATAATTTTATAAATCATAGACTAGTGCTAGTTTAGATTAAAAACAATTTTATTTAATCATTACAACTAATTGATCTGTCGTCGTCATCATCGTTGTTTACTTTAATTATTATTTGATTTTCTATAATGCATTCAAAATAAATGTCTTTCATAGTCGTCCATAACAATTTATTTGTAAAACCATCACTTTGACCCAGTCATCCCTTGTGCAATAGCTGTATTTTCTACAAATCCTCCTCCGGCGGATCCCACATGACAAAGTATGAGGTGCCCACCTTTTACCAAGGACACGTGTCATCTGTCCATGTCTGCGCCATAGTGTGGTTAGCGTTTGGCCATGTTTCATCAATGAACATAAAGTTATACCAATTGGTTGTGTTTTTAATTTTTCGTAAAAATGTTATTCCTTGCATTTTTGTTTATAAATAATTATTTCGAGTTTGTCATTTTTTTAGTCTGAAGTTAATTACTTTTCAAATAGTTGAAATGACTCTATACTACCATTAGACAATCTGGTATCTTCTAAACTGACTCGCAACTTCGCCGTATTGGGATTCAGAAAAAGTATTGAAAAATTGGACTTGTTTAATTCATGATTAATTTAATTTATGCAACTCTAAAATAAAAGTTTAAATAAACAAATCATCATCATCATCATTACAGCCTTTCATAAGTCCACTACTGAACATAGGCCTTCCCCAAGGAATGCCACCAAGCACGGTCCTGAGCCACCTGCATCCATCGACTTCCTGCATGTCTTACCAGGTCGTCACTCTATCTCGTGGGGGGTCGCCCTACACTTCGCCTACCGGTACGAGGCTGCCACTCAAAAACCTTTCTTCCCCATCGGTTGTCGGTTCTTCGAGCTATATGGCCGGCCCACTGCCACTTCAGCTTACTAATCCGTTAGGCTATGTCAGTTACTCTGATTCTACTGCGGATATCCTCATTTCTGAGTTTATCACGCAGAGAAACCCCGAGCATAGCCCTCTCCATAGCTCGCTGAGCGACCTTGAGCTTCCTCATACGGCCAGCAGTGAAGGACCACGTTTCAGATCCGTAAGTCATCACTGGCAACACGCACTGGTTGTACAATTTCGTTTTAAGGTTTTGAGGTATGTCTGACGAGAAGATGTGTCGTAGTTTCCCGAACGCTGCCCAGCCGAGTTGAATCCGTCGATTGACCTCTCGGTCGACGTTGGACTTACCTAGTCGGACTATTTGTCCCAGGTAAACATACTCGTCAACAACTTCGAGCTTAGTGCTCACAACAACTACCGGCATAGGTGTGACATGGACATTAAATATGATCTTTGTTTTGTCCATGTTCATCCTAAGACCTATTCGTTGGGAGAAACTATTGAGGTCATTGAGCATGGTGCTTAGGTCCTCCAGCGATTTTGCCATCAGGACTATATCGTCGGCAAATCGAAGGTGAGTGATGTACTCGCCATTGATGTTAATACCGTATCCTTTCCAGTCCAGAAGCTTGAAAACGTCTTCCAATGCAGCGGTGAAGAGTTTCGGGGATATAACATCACCCTGTCTTACACCTCTCTGCAATTGGATAGGTTTCGTACTCTGGTTCTGTACTCGGATAGGCATCGTAGCTCTACTGTACAAACACTTCAGCACTTATATACCGACAGTCAACTTAGCACCGCTGAAGGGACTGCAGCACCGCCCAAATTTCGACGGAATCAAAGGCTTTCTCACAGTCCACATACGCCAGACATACTGGCAAATTGTACTCTTCGGACTTCTGTACAATTTGCCGAAGGGTATGTATGTGATCTATGGTGCTAAAGCCCTTTCGGATACCGGCTTGTTCGGGAGGCTGGAAGTCGTCAAGTCTGCGCGCGAGACGATTCGTAATGACTATCGAAAACAGCACGTAGACGCGGCACAGAAGGGAAATCGGTCTGTAGTTCTTCAAGAGAGCGTTGTCACCTTTCCTGAAAAACAAGACCACCGCACTTCTGCTCCACGCCTCCGGTGTAATGCCACCATGGAGGACGGAATTAAAAAGCTTCTGAAGGACTTCAAGTACCGGTCTTCCACCCGCTTTCAGAAGCTCCGTTGTAATTCCATCCTCGCCTGCGGTCTTGCCGTTTTTAAGGTAATGGAGAGCCATTCCAATCTCGCTTAGACTGACGTCCGGGATATCTTCGGAATAATGTCGGATAAATAAACAAATAACAAATACACCAATCCAACGACGGTGGAATGTATTAGTCGACATAGATCGAGCTGCTTGATTATTTAAGAACCCGCCCGCTCCAACGACCGCTATTTAAAATGTCGTCTAGATGAATGTAAGCTCTCTGGCTTTAAAAAACGGTCGCATCCAGAGTCTTCTCCGTTTGTGTCTCCGTAATAATAATACGAGCAAAAGTGTACTGGGTAACTAACGCATCCTCTTTGAATACATTTTGTAAAATACTGATAATGAGCCCACAACGATATTATTTTTTTAGAAAATGAATATATATTTTAAATATGTGGTCATAATACCTAATTTTAAATATTCGGTGGTCAACCACGCCTTGCATGGTTGCCACGTAGAAGGGAAAGACTTTGTTCAACAGTTTCTAGTGAACTATTGAACAAAGGAACCTTTAGAATTAGTAACTTTGAATTTGTAATGTTAACTATATTATGATACTTAATGGACTATCGCAGTTATCGCATCTGATAAATTTTCTGATTTTATTCTTTTCTAAAATGGCCATTTTGTAATATTTCTTCATAACATTACAAAAAAGGCATTTCATTTAATATTACGAGTATTATTCGCTTGCGATGATTAGTGATGAATAATAATTACTCCAATAAATAATAGTTTTACTATTTATTGGAGTTTTAAAATAAAAGTACAAAACAAAGTTTATTTTCTCGACCAGTATACAGGTTACTGAGTTCCACAACACAAATTCTTAAATATAGATAAAGCAGTCCATTTGTTAGTACAACATGACGCTTTCATTATTGACTGCAGATTCAGAAACTTGTTAGATAGTGTTATGCCGGGCGCCCAGTCTATCTGTTTTTCAGAAGCATGTACACAGTCATTATCTTAAACTTTGAGTTCGTGTCATTTATATGTTTTTATTATTATATATACGAGTAAGGGTTTGCAGGCGTTCGATGTGAGAGCCAGTGCGCGTCGGGTCTGTACGGTGAGCAGTGCTCGGAGCGGTGTCCGTGCGCGAACAACTCGTCGTGCGACGCGGAGACGGGCCGCTGCCAGTGCGCGGCGGGCTGGAGCGGGCCGCACTGCGACCAGCCCTGCGAGCCCGGCCGCTACGGCGCCGGCTGTGCGCAGCTCTGCCCCGAGTCGGCTGATGGTAATTGGCGATACTAGCACTGTTGATATAAACCTCAGACCAACAAGGAAACATACACAGAACACCACGTTTATTTCTAGTGATGCCTAAATCATACTCAACTTCTTCACACGCGTTCACGCACACAACTTTCTTCTTTCTATCTTTTAACACCCCATGAAAGTTCACTGGGACGCAAATGTTTTTAGATGCATATGTTTGCTTGAATGCATTTCCTAGCAGTAACTTGAGCATGATTTTAACTTGGTTCTACGTCAATACTAATGTACGTAGCGGAACGTACTTTACCGTCTTTATTGGTCTGGTGTATAAACTCCATTCAAAATATTATAAATAACATTTGTTAACAAATCAATGTCAGATTCTTCTTTAGTTGTGTTCTAACGCTTCTAAAGCTTCAAGTTTTGTGATATTCTAAACTAAGTTTGATTTAATGAATGAATGTCTGAATGAGAATGTATATAAACATCTTTCAACATGTAATCATCTTTATTATATTTTAATTAATAAAAATACTATAGATTGATGAAAAATAAATACCTAATTGAGTTAAAAAAATTGTTGAAGACTTCTGAAATAATTTTAAAAAAAAGCAAACTCTCTGTGAAAGCAATACAAGTCGATCTACAGCAAATTATCACCATAAAACCTCATAATAACATGACGAACAAATTACAAATTGTATTACACGATCATTTTAATGTATAAAGTGTATTAAAACTCCAATACTGTGTGATATTAAATACTTACCTAGTCCAACAGTGTTTAACAGTGGTTAGGTTACAAAATGAATTACAGTGAACGGCTTACTGAATTACTGCTAGTTTGTTTCATAATCATTGTATAGTAGAGGATTATGTAATCATCATCTTTGTTATGCAAACCTGTTTTGTGCTGATATGTTTGTTTAATTTTCAGGTAACACAACATGCGACCCCGTAACTGGCAAATACACCTGCCCCAACGGTTATACAGGTGTCACATGCGAGTATCCATGCCCGCTGGGCACTTATGGGCTAAATTGCGAACAAAAGTGCAATTGTAAGAATGGGGCTGACTGTCATCATGTCACTGGTAAGTAAAATTTAACTACACTTGCTAAAAAAGAGAAACAAAAGAGAAAAAAAAAAACTTGAACATTTTGTAGATTATAGCAAACAGAGTATTATCGTAACTTGTTCTATTGGCTTTAGTAAACAAATTCTTATTAAAAAGTTTTTTTTTCATCCCATCCGTATTAAATGTTTTATCGTAACCTCAGGTTAATAAAGAAAGAAGACACTCACACAAAGAGTACAGCGTACATTTCAAATGACGCAGATACTTAGCCTAAACTATCCTCAACTTATTGTAGGAACACGTATTCACGTACACATAAAATGTACCTAAAATTTACTACGGTTAGCGTGGTTTTAGGTGCATATAATATGTGCGGTAGTGTCAGTACAGACTATGATGATTAGTAGTGAAGTTGCTAATTATTTTACATTATTATTCATTACTGAATTTTTATTGAAGTGAATTGGGAAACGATCTTTTAGTCCATTTGATTTGCTTTTGATTGAGATTGCATGGACGCAATTCTCACGAGGAAGGTTACAGATGTGTGATCTCCTTTGAAGAATAAGATGTAATGTCATACGGCCTGTATTTGCTGGCTTTCTTTACTTTCAGGTTGAAACACAGTAGTGCAGGCACTGCTTTTTAGTGGCATAAATAATTAAGAGAGTGGTTTCCTACCCAGGTAGTGCACAATAATATGAATAAAACTTAACAAATAAACTAATTTATTAAAATATAAATTTGTAATAAATTATTGAAATCTTGCTAAGTCGTACCAAATGTCTGTAAATTGTAAGAACATTATTTCATATGAACTCATTTGCAGTTTTTTGGTCCAACTTTATACAGTTACCGTTACCGTTATAGCCTATTAGAGTTTACTGCTGAGCATGGGCCTCCCCAATTAGATTACCTCATAAGGAGGATATTAGCCATAGTTGCTACAGTTGGCAAGTGGGTTGGAAACCACAGTGTTTTTTATTTTTAATCGTTATTAGGAAGACGCTGTTGCTTATCTCTTTTTTTTTCCTTCTGTAGCCTCTTATGACAATCTCGGGATGATATGGGGTAGTAGATATTTTTTACCGTCACTACACGGTAAATCTACCGTGTATATTAATATAGTACCGTTTGTACAGTTTTATAGGATACGGATTTGTCGAATAATCGATTATTTTGATAATTAATTAATAATTTATTAAAGTTGGCAAAAAATTACTTCGCGTACATCTGCTCGATAAAATAAAATGATGTGTCTTACCTAGTTTGAAGAGCCCTCCCTTAATTGCGTGCACTATCACCGTCACCACTAATCCCAGCACCACTACTACCAACACCACTATACTAGGAAAGACACACCACCGACGACAATACAAGTATTGTATTGTCGTCGGTGGTCACATCATTTTACTTTATCGAGCGCGAAGATATGCGAAGTAATTTTTTGCCAACTTTAATATAATGCACTTATATAATATATATAATAATCGATTGTTTTCACAATTGGTTATGATCGATATCAGCATCGATTAGGGTAGTTCCGTATCGTTATGTGTGTGCGACTGTTGCATTGGTGTGGTTGCGCGGCAGGCGAGTGCCAGTGCCTGCCGGGCTGGCGCGGCGCGGGGTGCGCGGAGGCGTGCGGCGCGGGCTGGTGGGGCGCGGGCTGCTCGCAGCCGTGCCGCTGCGCGCGCGGCGCCGCCTGCCGCCCCAACGACGGCTACTGCCGCTGCCCGCCCGGCTACACCGGCAGCTACTGCACCCAGTGTCAGTACTCACTACTCAATACTCACTACTCGCTCACCCTCATTCATTATTCACTCACACTTGTTGATACGCACATAATGGCTCAGCCACACTGTGCTCCTCGCGCTGTTCCTCACGTTGCCGCGATGTTGCCCTCTCTGCCCATACTCTGCTCTACTCGCGCAATTAATGCGCAACGCTCCGTACTAGGTGGCTCGCGTTTGGTACACAATGGTTAATGAACCTTTGGCAGCATGAGCACTATATGCATATTTAGTATAGCTAATTATAACAATGTCATAAAAAAATAGGTCTTCATCCTCGCCAATAGAGATGGTGGATGACATCTATTCATCGCAATACAACGACATTTCCGTAACGAGCGCTCGATTCGGACTACGTTTGCGTGAGTTAGTGGCCGACCACTCGCGCTCATATTGCCAGTCCTTTGACTGGCGCCCAAAAAACCGACAAAACGAGGAGCGATGGGCATGACGAGTATTGTGGCCACACTACGTCTCTGCCTCTTTTCATCGGTAATTTCCATTCCACTCGACGAGTGTGTGACAGGGGGGGTAAGATTTTTTGTTTTTGTAGAATAATGATGACAAACGAACACACTGTCCACTTAATTGTAAGGCGATGCTGTGGGACCATAAAATAATGCAGGATGACCCGGAGTAAATTTTATTTTTGCTTCCTTTATAACTTGTGAATGCGTGAAGGGGGAATGACGAGGGCCGCGGCAGTCGCTATCTCGGTACGCGCCATTTCAGTAGGGACGGGCAAGTGAAAAAAATATCGATATATATTGTATCGATACTTTAAAACAGTATCGATATATGTCGCGTGATAATAATAGATATATCGTCATCATTTGCATGATGCAGTAGGATAAAGCCTAATTTAATTAATGATTGTTGGACGACGAAATAAAAACGACAACCGCACATAAATACTTTTGTTTGTTTGTTTTGTCCATTAATTATGTCCTTTTTGAGATTCCACAAAATGGCTCGGGTCCAAATTGCGTACTCTTTGAGCCTTGTTGTTACATCCCTGGCGTTTGTGGACGGTTCACGCAGTCTCCAACTAGCTTCGAGTTCACCAAGTTTGACCTCAGCGCTAGCAGTGCTGCTTGAAACCATGTCATGGAATTACCCACAAAAGACGGGGCAACTTGTCACTCATCAAACATCAGTTCGTGAAATGTTCCCAAGAAAAGTCATTTCTCTTATCGAAGGGGTAACATTGACTGGCCGTCTTGAAGCCCAGCGGATCATTTCTTGTAGGGCTATCTCAAGAGCCGTATTTATGCAAATAATCCTAGGACTACGGCTCAATTAAAACAAATCATCCGCCAGGAAATCGCAGCGATTCCACAAGCAAACTGCAGGTGTGTAATGGAAAATTTTAGGGCGCGCATACACGAATGCCAGCGCCGTGATGGTGGTCATCTGGATGACATTGTGTTTAAAAACTGAATTTGCATACCTTCTTTTAAACTTATATAATAAGTAAACTAATAGAATAATAAACGCAAAATTGCATATAGAATAATAAACGATGTCCTTTCAATCCCGCCATACACACAGCCTTATTGCATGTTAATCCGGGTTTCGCTATATACAGTGGAGCTTGACCTTTACTACCCTTTGACCACGATCTTTTTCGCACGTTCTTGTAATAAGTGATCCACTTTTCATCACCAGTGATCAATCTTTTCAAAAATGGTTCGGTTAAATTTTTGTACAGCCAGACTTTTTCAAATTGGTCAAAACTATTATGTGGTCAATCCTCAATTCCTCTGTTATATCGTAACTACTAATATGCCGATCTTGCTCCATTTTTTCAAAAATGGCAGCGACCCTTTCAGAAGTCTTTCAGACCGTAGTTAGTCTCATTGAAGACTGATCACTAAGGCCTAATATATTATAGTACACAAGTGTATGCACAAACACTTTCTATACCCTCGCTCTCAAATTCCGATGAAACGATAATTCACCGCGACCGGAGAGAGATTAGGCGTGAAACCCACGACTTTAAGTTTTTATAGGGCAAGGTAGAAAAATATCGGCAACTTCTCGACTCCAGGATTGAGAGATTCTCGACCATCACATATTAAAAAAAATGTGAATCTTTGATGTAATCGTGAATGTCTGCAACATCAGGGGACTTCACTCGAACCTAAACGCCGTCCACTACCATCTCGAGACGGCGAAGCCGGCCTTGCTCTTTCTGACCGAGACGCAGATGTCCTCTCCGGCTGATACTTCGTATCTCTCCTACCCGGGGTACAAATTGGAGCACTCCTTTGTGCCTCGGGCTGGAGTTTGCGTGTATGTCAGAGAGGACATCTGTTCTCGATGCCTCGGCAGTCTTGAAGGTTCGGACCTGACCATCCTTTGGCTACGCGTAGACAGCGACGACCATCCGCGCGTCTACGTGTGCCTCTTTAGGTCCCATAGCGGTAATGCCGAAACAGACCGACTCATCGACCACGTCCAAATGGCTACAGATTCCTTGCTACAACAGGTCCCATCCGCAGAGATCGTGATCCTTGGCAATTTTAACGCCCACCACGCCTAATGGCTCGGTTCACGTTTAACCGATCATGCGTGGAGATCTGTTTATGACTTTGCCTTGGCATATGGTCTGACACAACTGGTTACTTCGCCTACGCGGATTCCAGATGTTGAGGATCATACAACTTCCCTGTTGGACCTTCTGCTGTCCTCTCATCCGGACGGATATCAGGTTTCCGTCGATGCCCCTCTCAGCTCTTCGGACCATTGTCTGATCCGGAGTATGGTGCCACTCACGCTCCCCTCGCGGTTGCGTTCTGCAGGTTGCCGCCCTGTTTGGCATTACAGGTCGGCGGATTGGGACGGAATGCGGTCTTTCTTTGCTTCCTATCCATGGGGGCGGGTTTGCTTCTCGCTGGATGATCCCAGCGCTGTTGCTGACTCTGTCACTGATGTGGTGCTACAGGGAATGGAACTATTTATTCCATCATCTGTGGTACCCATCGGAGGCAGATCTCAGCCTTGGTTTGGTCGCTCCTGTAAGACTGCTTTACGCAGTAAGCAGGAGTGTTATCAAGTCTGAGCTGCGGCTTCGGCGACTCGGGATGTAAACACCAGCATACTTAAAAAGAAGTATAACTTTGCCTCCAGGTCCTTCCAAAGAGTTATTGCCAAGGCAGTCAGAGCACATAGGCAGAATTGGCGAGAAACTAGTTCGCCTTCCTTCGGGAACCCGTGAATTCTGGTCTCTCGCCAAGGCTGTCCAAGGGAATTTCTGTAAAGCCATCACTACCATCTCTGCACAGCGAGGACGACTCACTGGCCCACGACGCAAAAGAGAAAGCCGACCTTTTAGGCTCCCTTTTTGCGTCCAACTTGACTGTTGATAATGGGGGGAACACACCGCCGACCATCCCGCGGTGTGAGTGCTCCATGCCGGATGTGCGGTTCTCACAGCGCTCGGTTCGCAGAGCACTCCTCTCCCTTGACATCCACAAGTCGAGTGGGCCAGACGGAATCCCCCCAATTGTGCTGAGGACGTGTGCTCCGGAGTTGGCACCGGTTCTAACGCGTCTTTTCCAGTACTCCTACTCCCTAGGCGTAGTCCCGAAATCATGGAAGACAGCTTTTGTCCACCCGATCCCTAAAAAAGGCGACCGCTCAGACCCGTCCAACTACAGGCCTATCGCCATCACCCCCTTGTTCTCCAAAATAATGGAATCCGTTATAAACTGCCACCTCATGCGATACCTTGAGGATCACCAGCTGATTAGTCACCGCCAGTACGGTTTTCGTCGGGGTCGATCAGCTGGTGATCTTCTGGTCTACTTAACTCATAGATGGGCGGAGGCAGTAGAGTCCAAAGGGGAGGCATTGGTCGTTAGTTTGGACATTGCGAAGGCCTTCGATCGGGTTTGGCACAAAGCGCTTCTTTCGAAGCTCCCTTCCTATGGGCTTCCCGAGAAATTATGCAATTGGATCACCTGCTTTCTTGCATCAAGGTCGTTGTAGACGGTGCATGCTCCGACTACAAGCCTATTAACGCTGGTGTTCCACAAGGCTGCGTGATATCACCAACGCTGTTTCTTCTGCATATCAATGATATGTTGCAAGCCGGTAGCATTCATTGCTATGCGGATGACAGCACTGGTGATGCTCTATACACCGACCATGCCAATATTTCTCGGGAAAACGTCACCGAGTACCGGAACTTGTGTCTGAAGTCGAGTCTTTGCTGGACAAAGTCTCGGATTGGGGGCGACTAAATCTAGTCCAGTTTAATCCTCAGAAGACACAATTTTGCGCGTTTACCTCTAAAAAGAACCCCTTTGTCGTATCTCCTCAGTTTCAAGGTACTCCCCTTTGTTGCCTCAGCCAGTATCGGAATCCTCGGCGTCGACATATCGAGTGACGTGCAGTTTCGTGGTCACTTGGAAGAGAAGGCCAAATTGGCCTCTAAAAAGCTTGGCGTGTTCAGCAGAGCGGGACAGTATTTCATGCCAGCTCAACGCCTGCAACTTTACAAGGCGCAGGTTCGGCCTCACATGGAATACTGTTCCCATCTCTGGGCTGGGGCTCCCCAGTGCCAGCTCTTTACACTTGACCGCATCCAGCGCAGAGCGGCTCGAATCGTCGACGACCGATTCCTTTCCGATCGGCTCGACTCATTGGCACTGCGAAGAGATGTTGCATCTCTTTGCATTTTCTTTCGCATTTACCATGGGGAGCGCTCTGAGGAATTGTTCGGATTAATCCCAATGGAATAGTTTACCACCAGCGATTTTTCCGGACCGATACGACTTAGGGACCTTCAAGAAAAGAGCCTACTCCTTTTTTCGGCCGGCAACGCATCTGAAATTCCAGTGGTGTTGCGGTTGTTCATAGGCGGCGGTAGTCACTTACTATCAGGTGAGCCGCACGCTCGTTTGCCCCCTCTCCTATAAAAAATAATAATCGCATATGTTGTAAAGGACTAAGTGACAAACGAACACACTCCACCTGATATTAAGTGGATGCCGTGTACCTCCTGACGAAAATCAAATGACCCGTTGCTAGTAAGGGTATGCACCATCCACCACAGCATTTAAAAAGTGCACTGCTGGACATCGGCCTCCCATATATTGCTTAATAAAACCGCCTGCCAAGCGAACCGGGATGATTTTTGAGTTCTAGGTAATTGTAATCAGAAATATTTGTGCATTCATACTCATCCTTTGTACTATAACTACACATATCTCGTACTCGTATAAACCATTCATACAATGAGCGATGTGCAAAAGAGAAGAGAAGATAAGCTCCGACGTTTATTAATAAAAACGATGTTTAAAAATAGTAATTGAATATCTTTCAACCAGATCAACTCTCGCAATTCAAATTACCAGTTAAGTGTTAACAACAAATTAACTGTATCAGATCAGGGCGTAGCAATGGTTTTTGAGAAATATTTTACTGATATTCCGATCTTGACGACTAAGTCACTGAATTCTTCTCCTGCCGTCGCCGAATCATTACTTAAACAAAATGTAAATGCGTGTACAAAGAATTTTACATTTCATAAATTGTCATCAAAAGATATTGTAAAATATTTTAAAACTATTCATGTTAAGAAAACTGCGGATCTGTGGGGGATTTCCGTTAAAGTTATTGCGTCTATAATAGATACAATCGCGTCTCATTTAGCTATTATTTTTAATACTAGTATCGAATCTGGTGTGTTTCCTGATTTAATGAAGCATAGTAAAGTAATACCTTTATTTAAATCTGGTAGTACATTAGACCCCGCCAATTTTAGACCTATTTCTGTAGTACCAACACTTAGTAAGATTTTTGAAAAAATTGTTCTTGATCAAATGTAAAATTTTTTTAATATAAATAATTTACTTCATAACAATCAATTTAGTTTCACAAGGGGTCGCTCGACAACTGATGCCGGTGTTGAGCTGATTGAATATATCTTTAATGCATGGGAGAATTCACAGGATGCTTTGGGTATATTTTGTGACCTATCTAAGGCCTTCGATTGTGTTCACCATGAAACATTAATCAGGAAACTTCAACACTACGGTGTAAGAAGTGATGCTCTTAAATTAATTATTTCATATTTAAGTAAGAGAACGCAAAAAGTTGTCATTAATAATATGAGCTCTTCCGGATCGATGGTACAAATGGGCGTGCCTCAAGGCTCAATTCTCGGCCCCTTTCTGTTTCTTGTATACATTAATGACTTACCTTACATAGTAGGGGATAACCATGATATAGTATTATTTGCAGATGTCACTTCTTTAATTTTCAAAGTAAGTCGACAATTACTAAAATATGACGAAGTAAATAATGCTATATCTAAATTAGTACATTGGTTCAATGTTAATAATTTGCATTTAAATGGCACTAAAACGAAATGTATGAAATTCATGACTTCAAATGTCAAACAATTAAATACTAATGTAATTTTAAATGGGGAGAAACTGAGTCTTGTAGATACCACCAATTTTCTTGGAATCGCACTAGACGCGAAGCTTCAATGGAGCCATATATCAAAACTAGCAAGCAGACTTAGTTCTGCAGCATATGCTGTAAAAAAGATTAGAAGTCTTACCAGTGTTGAAACAGCTAGACTAATTTACTTTAGCTATTTCCATAGCATAATGTCGTATGGTATTATGGGGACACGCAGCTGACACTGAAATTATATATGTTTTACAGAAGAGGGCCATAAGAGCAATTTATGATTTAAAGCCTAAAGAGTCGCTACGACAAAAATTTAAGGAAATTAATATATTAACTTTGGCCTCTCAATACATTTATGAAAATGTAATGTACGTACACAAAAATAAAAGTAGTTTTACAAAAATAAGTGATATTCATTCTGTAAATACTCGTTACGTCTGTAAATACTGTAAATACCAGTTACTCGATTCCGTCGGGTCAGTAATTCATTCTTGGGGCGATCTATACGCTTTTACAACAAAATTCCAGAAAATATACAAAATTTAACCTGCTCAAAGTTCAAAAACTATTAAACTAAGTTTGTATAAAAAGGGTTATTATAATATTAAGGAATTTATGGATGATAATAACCCCTGGAAATGAGGTGATCGCTACCAAGCTATTTCTAATTTGATGTGTTGTTAATTTTTGTAACATCATGATTGTAAGCTGTTATTTAAAAAAAAAAGTCCCGGTGGGTTTCTTGCTGGTTCTTCCCAGGACAGAGGTTTTTTTCGAACCAGTGGTAATCAAACAAAAGAGTGACTTTCAATAAGTATTATTTATAATCTATATTGAATAAAAAGTTTCTGTTTCTTTTCTTTGAAAATATACTAATATTACTTCCTTCTAACTTCCAGTTTGTCCCGAGGGCTATTTTGGCGATCATTGCATGGAGCCTTGCAATTGTTCTTCCGTGGGCAACTGGGTGTGTGATCCCGTTAAGGGCTGCGTGTGCCACCGCGGTTTTATCGGAGAACATTGCGACATACATGCTAGTGACGCCATTCACATTGATCAAGTTTCTGGTAATTATGACAAGTTATTTTTTTACTATACATTTATAAAACTTACTAATTAGATAATTTTTGCATTACTGATTGAATAAGTTGTGCTCTATGTTTGCTATGTATATGTGGATTTTAAGATTTTTATCACTTTGTATTTAACCGAGCTTTTATGTTCTTTAATATTATTAAACTTAAAAGTTACAGCGATTGGAATTATCTTATGTATAACTAGCTGCATCCGGCGACTCCGCCCTCGTGGAATTTATTACGATTTGATTTCATGAGTCTAATTTTCTTTCTGTGCGGATTTCTAATCCTTTTTCTAAAATAAAAGAATACTACGTTGCTCCTTATAACATCAGCTATCTGACATTTAAATTCCCGCCAAAATCGATCCAGCCATTTCGGACATTAGCCGGAACAAACAGACAAACAGATAAAATTTTAAGAACTGTTTTTTTTGTTGTTAGTACCGTATCTACTTTCATATGCATTAAGTAAAGACTTGTAATTTTGACATTACAAACAGACACTTGATTTTTATTTCTTTGTATATATGTAGATGTTATTACTTTATACTGTAGGAATATTAAATTAGGATAAAATATTAATAAAATAACATTAAAATCAGTAATGAAATAAAGTATCTGTTCAATGATCCAATATGAGCAAAGAATTTTTACGGACAAATGAAAGAGAAAGAGAATAATAAAACAATCAATGTAAAAATGTATCAATACTAAAATGTTGGATCTACATAACGGTTTGTAGTAAATATACTTTTATTTATTTAAATTATACAATAGTACTGTTTAAATCATGTACCATTTGAAATTAATAATGAATCTGTATATATTTTCTTATAATTATTACAATGAAATGACACATTTGACTATTAATAATAGTACCTGTGTATGTTTGTTGCTAATTTAATCTGGATTATTTTTAGTGCACGACAAGTAAAAAAATTAAATAAACTACCGACATACTCAAGAAACACAGAAAACATTTTTATACAATTCACCTAAACGAAAAATAAAAATAATAATGAATAAAAATAATAATAACGAATTTTCAGCAGTGGTGTAGTGTGTAATATTTTTTTTAATATATATATTTTTTATGAGAAGATAATTGTTATATGGTGAGGAATGGCAAGACATGGTACATGGCACGTTGTCCGCAGGCTCGTCCAGCGGCGGGCTGACGGCGGTGATGGTGGTGCTGGCGCTGGCGTGCGCGGCGGGCGCCGTGCTGGTGCTGCTGCACTACCGCCGCCGCGTGCGCCACCTCAAGCGCGAGATCGCGCACGTGCACTACACCGCCGACCCCAACCAGCAGCCCGGTAACACTCATCTTACATACTCTCCAGCATTGCTCTGCTATTCTGCTATTTATTGTCTTTGCACCTGCCTTTTCTTGTCAAATTATATCATTATTTTTTGTGCATCTTTGTGACATTTTTTATAGTAATACACCCCTATATAACCAATGTTCTAATGTTAATAAAACCGTTCCTAATGGTAAATATCTTAGTCTTAACATTTAAATGACAAATAAGCTTACTTACGTTAAGTGGCTAATTAAGCCATACTTTGCTGACGGCTCTGAACGCTAAAACAGTATCGAAGTGGACTGAGCAAATAGGTAAAAGAAAACATAAAATCCTGGCAATGTACTTAAGAATGTATCGCTAGAATAAGTCATATAATAAAAATGTAGTGAGTTCTTAACAACTTAACTTTTTTAATTATGAATCCTTAAAATCAGAACATTACAGTATTTCTTACTGTTTGCAATAACTGATTTTAAATTCAGAAAAACAGTTAATGCTTAAATAAATATATACCTACGACACCCAAGGTTGCACCGTGTAGTTGGGTTGCAAGAAAATTTAGGCGATGGATTATTTTACACTACCATTACACGGCGCAACCTAAAATTATAACTCATGGAGATGATTTTTAAATGTGACGTCTGACAAGCAAATTTTTCTTTCATCCTTCGATTTTTTTATGCCTTCCCGTAAACAACTTTACAATAGGTTATTCTTGTTTAACTTTCGTACGATTAGAGATTGTATCGGCCGAGATCTGCTTTAACAATATATTTTTACACCAGTTGCATGATTGGTAATAAATGTATGTTAAAATAATTATCACCAGGTACAATTATCTCTGGTATATTAATAATATCTTATATGTCTTTTCAGAGCAACAACACTTCGATAATCCAGTGTATTCGTTCCAAGGCTCGACTCGAGGCGACGACAGCACCACTCTCTTAAACAACGCTACGCAAATTTTCAACAATTTAGGCTCGGGTAGTAAATTGAATAATGCAACTATGGAGAAATTGAGAATGACTGCTACGAGCTCTACAGACAGTGCGTATAATTTTGATAAAATCAAGAATAACATAGAAAATGTGTGAAGCAATCGACGGTACTACAATTTTGGTTGTCATACGAAAGATACACACACACCGCGCACGCACGCACGCACCCACGCACGCACACGCACCTGCACATGCACACGCATACGCACACGGACACGCATACGCACACGGACACGCACTTGGACACGGACACTGACACGGACACGCACTCGCACACGGACACGCACTCGTACACGGACACGCACACGCACCTGGACACGGACACGGACACGCACTCGGACACGCACACGGACACGCACACGGACACGCACACGGACACGCACACGGACACGTATACGGACACGGACATGCACACGGACACGCACACGCACACGGACACGGACACGGACATCACACGGACACGCACACGCACACGGACACGGACACGGAAACGCGCATGGACACGCACACGGACACGCACTCGGACACGCACAAGCACACGGACACGCACACGCACTCGCACACGGACACGCACACGGACATGGACACGCACACACACACGCACACGGACACGTACACGCACACGGACACGCACATGCACATGGACATGGACACGCACACGCACACGCACTCGCACACGGACATGGACACGCACACGCACACGCACACGCACTCGCACACGCACTCGGACACGCACACGCACACGGACACGCACACGCACTCGCACACGGACACGCACACGGACATGGACACGCACACACACACGCACACGGACACGTACACGCACACGGACACGCACATGCACATGGACATGGACACGCACACGCACACGCACTCGCACACGGACATGGACACGCACACGCACACGGACACACACACGCACACGGACATGGACACGCACACGCACACGCACACGCACTCGCACACGCACTCGGACATGGACACGCACACGCACACGCACTCGCACACGCACACGCACACGGACATGGACACGCACACGCACACGCACACGCACTCGCACACGCACACGGACATGGACACGCACACGCACACGGACACGGACACGCACACGCACACGCACTCGCACATGGACACGCACACGGACATGGACACGCACACGCACCCGGACACGCACACGCACTCGCACACGGACACGCACACGGACATGGACACGCACACGCACACGGACACGCACACGCACACGCACTCGCACACGGACACGCACACGGACATGGACACGCACACGCACACGGACACGCACACGCACACGCACTCGCACACGGACACGCACACGGACATGGACAAGCACACGCACACGGACATGGACACTAACACACGCACGCACACGCGCGCGCGTTTTTATATTTAATTAATGACAATCGGCGCGCTGTACACTGGTGACCATGATTGTTGGACGTTGTTGTATATTTGTGTGTGTGTGTGTGTGTGCAATTAAAATTGTAGGACCTAGGATGCTTTATACAGTTTCAGTGTAACATTACGTCTGTGACATTCCCTTTGTATTTTAAAAGCTCAGTCTCCAACACTAAAGTAATTTTGAACTTGACATATAATTTATACATAATTGGGGTTCAGTGAATATGCCACGGTTCTCTCCAATAACATCACTTGTGTGGTGTGTATGTTATTCATTACTTATGAGGATCAGCCGATTTCGAAAAATGCATTCGTCATTGCATTTCGCCCCACGAAAGTCGTAAAAGGCGACTGCGGGTTATGCTTAAAGATCTCATTGCTTGCGATTGATGGCGGATTGATGAACCTAAATACTATAAGCGGTGACGGCACGTAGCGTTAAAGGTACGAGATATCTACCACTGCCGACATCCCTGTTAAGCGTGACGTGAAAGGATTTGTCATACCAGTGTCCAACATTTAGACAGTTACAGGCTGTTAATCGTCCCGAGTTAGAGCTGGATATAAGATAATCTATATCAATATATTCCGTACTCATTAAAACGGGTTGTTGTTTATCGATACTAAAAAATCCACCCTGAGATGTATATTACCTTATTACACTAATAATAAAGAATATATTTAATATAATTATATTTATGTTAGTGTAATTTATTACCTTAGGGTGAATGTTTTAGGGTGGATAAACGGAATAACCTATTTTAACAAAAAAAAAATAAGCACACAACGATCCTTTTCATTATATATACTGCGGTACATTTCAAGTGATGCCGAAGCCATGCTCAACTCCTTGACACGCAATCACATACACATTACACATCTTTCTTCTCTTTTCTTCACACATATACACCTTTAAACT
This sequence comes from Parnassius mnemosyne, assembly GCA_963668995.1. Classification (NCBI taxonomy): domain Eukaryota; kingdom Metazoa; phylum Arthropoda; class Insecta; order Lepidoptera; family Papilionidae; genus Parnassius; species Parnassius mnemosyne. The sequence goes on along the minus strand of CAVLGL010000104.1, from coordinate 42,143,852 downwards.
ATGTTGTTGATTGTAAATAATTTTACGTGATTGTGTGCGAGAGTACGTTGTTCTTACAATAAATCGAGCATGTCTATCTTTGTTTGTCGGAGGCTTCCGCTTGTTTGGTAAGCGCGATATCAACAGTGATATTAAGTAACCATATCAATTATTAATACGTAAAAGGAAAACGTGGTACCCCTTTTTATATATATTGCGCACACGGAAGTTGGAGATTTGGCATAGTTTGAGTGAGTACACATTAGGCGTTTTGAAGCGCGTGCTTTGGTAAGGCGCGTTTTTATAAACCTTCTAGTACGATACATCGGTACATATCCCAACACGCGCTTCTACATATTCAAGCGCAAGTCAAACGCGCGCTGTCAGATTTTGGTTAGAACGCTCGTTAGCAGCGCACTTTTAGATGTATGGACCGCCATTTTCTTTTACATTTAATCGCGCGTTTTCATGTAGAGTGGACATACGTTGTCAAAAATGGAGATCATTTTGATTTTGACTCGTGACTCGTGAGCATTTTGATACGGATTTCTTTATCGATGAATTCCAAAAGCGACCAGCTATTTGGGATTCGCCTGCTAACGTTCGTCGAACGCCATACTGAGAGCGGTGTATGCACGCTATCAACGCGCGCCAAACGCGACGCCGAGCGCCCACTGTGTACTAGCTCTTCAAGACATAATTTTCGCTTGGATAAATTATGTTGTTTGTTGACGTTCATCACTGCCAATGTCGCCGCGTTATTACACAAAAGCCAATGTCAAACATTTAATAGCCTATGTTCAAACAGTTGCACAGACATTGTCGCCTAAAAAATTAAAAATTGTGCCAGCTAATTTACTGATTACTTTTACTACTGACCTACTTACGTACTTACAGATATATATATATATATATATATATATATATATATATATATATATATATATATATATATATATATATTTTAATTTTTGTAGTTTTTAATCATAATAAGTAGGTAGGATGAAATAGGTACTAATTAATATGACGATATTATGATGTTGAATGAAAGCATCGTGAATTTACTATAGTATTTACATTTTACCTTATTAGTAATATATATTTCTTAAGGTTACGATCCGTTCTCGACACTGAAGAACAAGGATGCGGATGCAACTAATCCCAACCTCTACCACTGCATCGACGAAGACAAATTGGATCATGTATACGACGAAATTAAGCACAAGGAAGGATATGGTATGTATGGCTATTTAATATTCAAGCTATGTATATGTAATTAAAATTATACAAAGAGAGAAACTGAGCGACTTAAAAGTTCAGTTGACACTGTTATTCCTATGCAATGGAATAAATAATATAAGAACTGCTGACACTAGCCACTTTCGAGTCATGTAAATAAAAGTTAGTTCCTTCAAGAATCTTGAGTAACGGAACAATGCTGCCATTGAATCAATAAATTATGATTTTTTATAAGGATACTGCTTACTATTACAGTGTTTCGTTTATCTAGTACAGTTTTGATATACTATATTTCTTTAGTTTTTTTTAACTTATACTGATTTTAAGTTTAAGGAACGCATTAAGTTAAATATGAATATATGTCATTTTAGTTGATTATGTATTATATTGTTTTGTTGGTAATTATTCATTTCATAAAAGAAATTTTAATTTTAGAAATGGAATACGATCACCTGAATTACACACCGCCGGCGAATACATGGAAGCCTCATTATCAAAGAATGAACAATGGCTTCACGCCAACAGACTCGCAAAACGGTTTCGCACCCCGAAATGACACACCGACTCCGCCTATACCTCCCTTGCCGAAATTAAATATCACTCCAATACCACCGAAAAGAGAAGATGAGATTTTAAACGTTCCAATACCTCCCAAGAGGGAAGAGGGGGCCTCCGGTGTTAGTGACGACGAAAACGATACATCTACTTGATGCATGAAGAGTGGATAAAGTTTCCACAGCCCGTAAATACTACTATTGCACTGTTATTAGTGCAAATTAGTAAAATTATCGGTAATTAACCGTTGTTTAAAGAAACTATTAAAGAATATTTTTATATGTGTTTTGTAAGTGACTCGACCTGAAGTGAAAATGAAGCTTCATTGAAAATCATACATCGTCCCCATTTCGACAAAAGCAAGAGTTTATTTACAATTATATTTCTATGCTATCAAAATTACATTACATAGTGTTTTCTCATTTGAATTATTTATATTCGATAATATCATAGTATACAAACCAAAAAAGTTACTCACGTGAGGTAAAAAAGAAAACAGATATTAAGAAATGCTTGGGAAAATATGTGTATAAATGTTGTTTATTGAGTTAATTCCTCCAAACTTTCTTTACTTTATTTATTTTTAATTTATAACATTGGCTAATTTTATAGAATTTTTTCATGGATATGAATTTAATATTATTGTGCTAATCATAACTGTTAGTTGTAAGAGATATACCTTTTTGATCAATATTTAAAACCTAACTTATTTTTTCAGTAATTTTTAAAATGAATTAAAGATACAGTGGATTTCGGGTATAACGACGATGAAGGGACCACTCTATTTTCGTCGTTATATCCGGAAATCGTTACAGGCAAAGGTAACAAATTCAATACATTGCAGTTGCTACTCAGTAAATGACTTTGTAACTGAACCACAAATTTAACTCCGAAACGTACACGCTTCTCTACCTACTTAGCTGATATCTATAAACAAAAGGTAAAGGTCTCCACACTTACAGACCATCTGTGTGGATGTAAACAAAAGATAAGAAATGTTTGTGAAAGAAAGAAATCTTTGTGTCTTTGACGGCCGACTCCGGTCGCAATGTCTGCACGGGATTTCTTGGAATTTGTTACAAATGATTCATTTAAAACAGTCGTTACATCCGAACTCGGCGTTACATCCAAAGTCGCTATAGCCACATGAATTTTGTACTACAATATTATTTAAATTCAAGGGACTTAGATTTAACGTCGCTATAGGCAAATGGTCGCTACAACCAAGGTTGTAATAAATGAAATCCACTGTATTTCTTTTCTATGTACATTATTACGTTATGAGAGCACAGTTCAATCACTGTCACCGTATAAATTGTCACAAATATTTATTTTACTTTTTATTAAATACATGTATACATTTACCAAAGACCTTAAATTGCATAGACCCCTAATGCAGCGGAGGGCCTGCTAGTCGTGACTAGTAGTGAGAGAAAGTTAATGTGTTGGTTGCTATGCCGCAAAAGTCGCCTTGTCACGTTTTAAAAAAATATTTTGTACATTTCATACAGTACAATTTATATGTAAAATATCACTCATATCGCTGTGTGCTGCTTTAAACTACTACCCCTAAAATTGGTAAAAACGTAATCATTAGCAGTCTATGCTTTATAATTTCTTTGTATTATATTACAGAGTAAGCTATAAGAACGTCAACGCTAAAGTTGTTACTTGTAAAAACTTAATTTCGAAGCAATTCTAGACGACATATCATCATATTAAATATAGATTAATATGCTGTTAAAATGAATTTAGTCTAGATTTTAAGAAAATTTTTACACAACTTGATCGTTATAAGCAATATCGTATTTATATTGTAAGACGTCAAACTGTTTACTATTAATTATTGTAGCATGATATAATTTAGATAAAAATATTTTCATGTAGTATAAAAAATTGTATTTCTTTATATTTTAAGTTATTTTTTGAAGTTTTATGAATATCTACTGCCAATTTTAATAAAATGTTCAAATTATGTCAAAGTAAAAATATGAATATAATGTTTTACGTAAAAAAAAATATTTATAGCCAGATCAGAAAAATAAAAAAAATCTGGGTCATTAAGATGTGCTGCTAGGATTAAGCAGCACATCTTGTGCTGCTATGATTAAAATTACCTAACGAGACTGATCTAGAGCCTCAAGTAATTTTCTGCGAAACAAAGTGCTTCTTTGCATGCAACATAAAAATCCTGCTTTGCTCGGTTTTTACGATTTATCTTTACAATATTTTTTCATTATTAATTTATTTATTCTTGTTAGAGGGACTAGACACCTTAAAATCTTAAATCTGTATAAATAGTTTCACGCAACAGCCCTCAAATTTCTGCTGTTGAGAAACCAATTCACAATATTATTTAACGGAAGTCAACCAATCCTTTGGATATTATCAGTGCTGAACAGGTAATTTTGCCAGTACTTTTATGAAGTTATTCATTATGGTGAAGGTTTTTATATTTCTGCTTGGGCTATAAATAAATATAAATGGCACCATCATAACACAGAATTTTGTAGAACTATCTTGGTAGTCAAATTTATTTATTGAAATGTGGATGCATTTTTTACATTCCACGCGGTATTTTTTCGAGCTTGCGTTTTTCAGACAATTTGTTTTTTATGATTTAAATATTATTTTTCTCCTAAGTGTTGAATATTTTTGACAAATTTTATTTGACTATAGTACCAAAAGTATTGCCATATTTTGCAACTTATTAATTTCAATAAGAATCTCTAAATTCTTATCACCACTTTATTGCAATATTATATAGGACTAGGGATATATTATATGATTGAAGTTATACTATTGATTTGTTGTGTAATGGTATGTGATAAACGAAATATCGGCGTATTGCTCATAGTGTGCCAAACTAGAAACAACAAGACAAATCTGTTTTATATTTCGGCAGGCAGCTCAAAATATTATAATAAGAAATTTTCAGCCTTTATAAAAATATCCTTTGACTCAATATGTGAGCAGGTTAAGAATGGAATTTACTTTAGTGACAACTTCGCTTTCTAAACGTCACTTTTCATGACAACTCAACATCATGAAACGCTATCATTTGTTATATATTATAATAATGTAAGAAAAATACAAGACAATGAGAGTCACAGCATAAAATGTTTAATAATCAAAACTATCTTTACATATCCTATACAAAGCAAATGAAGGTAGTGCGCAATGCTAAGTTAAATGTCAGTTAAATAGTCCTATTCTTATCATGCGAGCATAGTTTGTGACAGAGTGTATTAGTTTGGGCTGGAACCAAAGCCGAAGTTTTAACCCCGCAATTATTTTCAATGTCTGCTTTAAATTATGATAACTTAAAAAAAGTGTGGGACCTTGATCTATAACTTTTATTATTTATTTAGCCAAAAAGGTAATTTTTAAGATAAAAAAAATATTTTTAGATAACCTGTTTTTACTGTTTTCAACTGTACTCTTAATGATAATCGTAGATAATCAAAATATTAACACTGTCTCTATTTTTAACATATAATTTTATAAATTATTTTACTTACCTATGACATTGAAATAGGGGTGGAACGTTCAGTATTTTAATTATTGTATGATTTTCAAATTTCGAGCAATGACGGTCTCGTACATGTAAGTAACATACAAAATCGTATGACAATAATTTTATGTTATATTTGACTAAAATATACAGTCATGTAGATTAAGACGATTTGTCACAAGTAACGAACCATGATTTCATTTAAGTTTTTATATCAGTCAAATTTATTAATCATATTATTTTAAACTAATGAATTAACCTACATTTTTAAGTATTTTGTGGTTGTCTCAACTCTGCTCATTGTGACAAAAGCTCTTAGTATAATGTTTGTGATATTCTTTAATTTAAGGGATTAAAATGAATTAAATGAACGTTCTTTACATTATGTTTTATTTAACCAACAAACATCGTCTATACATTTAAATAAAATTGAAGTGTCTGTCAGTAATTTCGAAATAACTGCCATATATTATACTGAGATGTTATTAAGACATTAATAACCTTTAAAATTTTGTCCGAACTTATCTTCGGAATGGGTGAACTGATTGTAGTGAAACTTCATAAATGGATAGAGATCAATGCCTAGCAGTGATCTAAGCTTTTTATTTTATACGAATTACTTGGAGTTTTTTTGTATTGAAAAAAAAAACGAAAAATTGATAGCATAAATGAAGAGGAAAGAATAAATCTTTGATTATCATAAATCTTAAAAAAAATCCTATCCACGCAAAGCCGCGGCGGGTCGCTAGTCGAAAACAAAGAATTCTTTGCACCAAGTGTAACTGCCCAATGACAATGAGACTGCAAATATTGAAACAGGTGTACGGAATCGTATAACGCGTCGATGTTTGAATAAATACACGTAAATACAATTTTATTGTAAGAATCTCTGTAGCAAGAAATTCTCATGTCAGTCTCATTATACCGCAAGACTACATGTGAAAGTTTGTGTTTGTTATCTTTAAATTGTTAATTCAATATGAAATTAGCTCCGATTTTTTTAGTGTTAATAGTACAAGTAAGTATTATTAAGATATATCATTAATTTATTATAATATATGGCATACATAGGTAAAACGTTACTTAATTCCAGGTACACGGATCCTTCTTTGATGAGTTTCAAAACACTATGTCGTCACTACAAAATGGTTTTCAAAAGTTCATAACTGACGTCGTAACAGACGTTAAAGATACCATTGATTGCACCGTGATTGCAGTTGAAAGTGCTTTATCTTTTGGTGTTAAAGCTAATAATCTCCAAAATGCTAAATGTAAAGGAGCATCGGATGAATTTATAATCATTGACAGAAGTAAAAGTGATGACAATATAGGACGATTGTCATTAGATTTTCTTCGTGATAAGCCTTTTGAGGATACACATGAAAGAAGTAGTTTAGTCGAAGACGTGTCTAAACAAATAGATGTATCAATATCTAATATTCATGGAGCGTTATATAACATAGTTAATAAGAAAGATGTAAAAAGTGGAAGAATAGAAAATGGAAATATAATTAAAAGTGACAATGATCGTTTAAATAATGTTAATGTCTTTTTGAAACACAAATTAGCCAACATGTCGTCAAGCATAAAAGATGAAATACGACGGGTTAACTTAACCAATGAATCGGTTTCAGATTTTGCTACAAAATACATCAATATATTACATAATATAGAACATAATAGTAAAAGTTTGGATATAAAAGAAGTGCAACGAATATTAGCTGGGGTTTCTAAAATACTGAGTGCAAATGTAAAAAATAATGTTTCGGATGATGATAAAATAATCGATATATTAACTAACTTGGAGCGTAGACCAAAAAAGGAAAAAATCACCAATATGCAATCACACATTTCTAAATGGGAAGTAAATAATCTTAGTGATGATAGTATCAAACCTGATTTTTATCCCAAAACTTTTAAAGACTTGTTTGATAAAAAGTTACCAGTAACAACTAGTGCTGATAATGTAAATAAAAATCAAAACACTGAAGAAAAGGAAATTTCAACAGAAAATAAATCAAATAGTTTTACCAATACAATTAATGATGATTATGATTCGCTCTATAGTGACACTTTTCCTTTAGACAAAGGTGAATATCATACAGAAACATTAGAGCAAGCGAAGAACTTAATAAAAGATAGTCTGCACACCGATTCAATATTAAATTCCTTTTTTGCGGAAGTAGATCAAAGCGGAGATAATATTTTTGATAATTTTTATAGAATTGTTTAAACTGTAGATAAATTATATAACTAATACAATATACGTTACTGTAGAATGTGTTTTCTATGACTTGGCCTGTAACGGTCACACGTTTTTCGCGACATAAATACGAGCTCAAGTTAGGTTTTCATACAAATTAATATGAAATTACATCTCTTCAGTAGATACGACTTCAAGCGGCCAAACGCTTTGAACGACATAATTTAGGTACCATAATTTATTAAAAAGTCAAAAAATATTTCGAACCGTGAAGCCCTTTGGGCACTTCCTGGGTCAAAAACCCTCTCAGAAATGAAAGGCCTGTGTTTAGGAGTGGAACGTATTACGCGCTATACGTTTATATATTAAAAAGTAAAAATCGCCCGATTAAAGCAACTCGACGTGAATTGCTTTAATTTATTCTAAGTGTGTATATTTTTTATTAGTGCTTCGCAACTTGATATTGTAGTACAACGAGAAATTACGGATGTTAAGACAATATTTAAGGAGCAATTAATTGGCAGACAGTTTAATTAAAAAAGTAGATATTTTATGTTTTATAGCAAAATAAAATTTTCGAAAATAGATTTTTTTTTCAAAATTAATTATAACTTAACTAATAGTATTAGATGTAGAGCAATTGCGGATTCTAAGACAACATTTAAGGAACAATTAATTGGCATACAGTTTAATTTAAAAATATTTAATTTAAAATATTCTATGATGACTTCCTTTCGGTATCAGCCGCTTGGCTAAATATTTAGATTGTTTTTGGATAACGTTAGTAGAATTTTTCAATAGTTCTATTATGACTCATTTTATACACTCCATATTTATAATATTTTTAGATTGTTATGAACGATGGTGTCCTTTGATGATAAATACGACCACAATTTTTGTTTTCCGCAAAAAAAAATTATGAAAATTTTCCTTCAATTTTTTTCTCATTTAGCATTTCTAAATAGAATTAAATGCACAGTAATGAATTACATTTAAAAAAAATGTTTCGAAGAGTTTTTGATTACAGAAAGAGTAACAGAAACTTTTTTATTTAATATAGATTATAAATAATTTTATTGAAAGTCACTGTTGTTTAATTTACCACTTTGTTACCACCATTGATTTGATGATTTTTTTCAGTAAGACTTATACCATAACTAGCGATCCGCCCCGGTTTCGCACGGTTGATTCTGGATCTCGACAACAACGCCACCTACCGAGTCCAATTGTGAATCTAAGCCATTCTCTAATCAACTTAATCACACAAACACAAATTAAAAAAAACGCACACATGGACAGAATTATATAGGTACCTAATAAAAAGTTGGGGAAAAAGTTCTTCGTATTTTGTATACAAATTCAAGTTTTTTTTTAAATTTAATTACTTTTAATTATATTATATATGTGCCATTTTGTTCGATAATTTGTTGCCATTTTCTATGTAGTGACATAATCCCGTTGCTGTAGAAATCTTGGGATTTTTGATCAAAAAATGCGACAAGTAGTTTTGACAGTCCTCTGTTGATGTTAACCCAAACACTACCCAAAGAATTCTGAAGAGACCGACACTGGTGAAAATTTGAGGGTGCAAGGTCAGGACTTAACACTTCCCAACCAAGCTCTCTCAATTTTTGCTGAGTGTCCAATCATGTGTGTGGTCTGGCGTTATTATGATGAAAGACTACGCGTTTTCTGTTGATTAATTCCGGCCGTTTTTTCTCAATCTCTTGTTTGAGTCTCATTAGTTGTTGGCAGTAGAGATCCGAATCGATGGAGTTGCCTGGCGGTAAAAACTCATAATAAATGTTGCCCTTCCAATCCCACCACACACACAACATGCTCTTATTGCGTGTTAATCCCGTTTACGCTAATCTGTGGAGCTTGACTACCCTTTGACCATGATCTTTTTCGCACGTTCTTGTCGTAGGTGATCCACTTTTTATCACCAATGATCACTATATTCAAGAGTGGTTCGGTTTCATTACGTTTCAATAGAGAATCGCAAATGAGTACACAATTCATTAGGTTTAATATCACAATTGGAAGTTTGGCTCTCTACCATTTCCTCCTCCAATTGAAAAGATATTATTTAAAAGATTGGGTATATAGCATAGTTCTGCGCTAACGACTTCTTGCGTCATTTTTACGATAGATACCTACTTATTGCATATTCTATTTCCGATTGAATTACAAATGTTTGGAGAGTGAATATTGTTAATTTATCTGTTAACAAATAACATAATAGAATGGGAATTTCATTTACACATAATGATATTCAATTTTGAATAATTGTTGCTCATTTAGGACGTCCGTTTATGATAATAAGCATATGGCACTCTGTATATTCCGTATATGGTTTGTATGTTTTGCTCACTTCATGCGTCCGTTCATGACGGAAATGATGTGGCACTCTGTAGGTATATTTCGTATATAGTTTGTTGGTTTGCTCACTTCATGCGTCCGTTCATGACGGAAATGATGGGGCACTCTGTATATTCCGTATGTAGTTCATATGTTTTGCTCACTTCATGCGTCCGTTCATGACGAAAATGATGTGGCACTCTGTATATTCCGTATATGGTTTCTATGTTTTGCTTACTTCATGCGTCCATTCACGTCGGAAATTTTGTGGCACTCTGTAGTATATGGTTTGTATGTTTTGCTCATTTCAAGCGTCCGTTCATGACGGAAATGATGTGGCACTCTATATATTCCGTAATTGGTTTAAACGTTTTGCTCACTTAATGCTTTGACCTTGAGACCGTTCCTATCCCGTATGAAATCATAGCAGTTTTCGTAGTGCAATTGTTACACTTGAAGCGCTGTCGGGAGTAAGATTCCTTCCGAAGAAATCTTTGTTATTTTTTTTATAGCAGAGTGGCCAAACGAACATGCGGCTCAACTGATGGTAAAGTTTCGACTGTCGCACGTGAACACCTGCAACATTAAGAAAATTGCAGATGCGTTACCGCCCTTTTAATAAAAGAGTATCTAAGCTCTTTTCTTGAAGGTCCCTAAGTATGGGTCCTGAAAAATCGTTGGTGGTAGTCGATTCCACGAAAGTTGTGCAAAGAAGAAAACTTCTAGTAAATACGCACAGTGGTGGACCGTCAATCATCCAGATGGTATGGATGGTATCGTGAGTTTTGTCGCGATGTACGATGGTGAAATTGAACGACTGCAATAAGTCCGAATAATTTCTCATAACATTCTCCGTGGTAGATGCGAAAAAATAGGCAAAGAGATGCAACATTTCTTCGCAGTGCCAATGAGTGAAGACGATCAGAAAGAGATCGGTAACCGACAATTCGAAACAATTTGTGCTGGATACGATCAATTGGAAGGAGCTGGCACTGGGGAGCGCCAGCCCATAGATGGGAACAGTATTTCATGTGAGGCCGATCCTGCGCATTGTAAAGTTGCAGGCGTTGTGGCGACATGAAATACTGTCCCACTCTGCTGAGCACGCCAAGTTTTTATAGACCAATTTGGCCTTCTCTTCCCTGCACGTCATCCGATATGTCCACGCCGAGGATTCCAATACTGGCTGAGGCAAACAAGAAGTGCCCTGAAACTGAGGATCTCCTCAGTTTCGGGGCACGACAAAGGGGTTTCTATAAGGGTTCTAAAGGGATACCATCCATACCGTCTGGATGATTGGCTGTCCACTACACTCGATTTATAAGAAGTTTTCTTTCTCGCACAACTTCCTTGTGGAATTGACTACATCAAGCGATTTTTTCGGACCGATACGACTTAGGGACCTTCAAGAAAAGAGCTTCCTCTTTTCTAAAAGGCAGGCAACACATGCAATTCCCATGCAGTAGTTCATGGGCGGCTGTAATCACTTACCATCAGGTGGCCCCTCTCATACAAAAAAAGGACAATCTTTTATATAAGAGATATTGGCAATCCTACCTCTGCCCCAAGGGTGACATTTAAAGACTGCACTTTAATTTTAAGGCGTAACGTAAGCACAAATAAAATGACGCTTTCTATGTTATAACATTTTTATTAACAATATAAATAGATAAATTACAAATTTATTACCTACAATTGAGCTGCGCTACTCTACTGCAAACAGTCCAATGTGACATACCTACAAATTTCATTTACTTACTCTTCAATCCTAAACTATGCACCAATACATTTCCTAGTTCTCGTTCGTACTGCCAAGTAATTTAATACATTTGGTAATAATCTATCAAATATCGGCACTGATCAAGTGCACATTGTTTAAATATTTTGGCTTTCACACAAAAAGCATTTTATTAGCGTACTTATTAATTCATCGTTAATGTTTGTACACACTTGTTATTAAACTTAAGTCGAGATTTATGTTAATATTTTAAAATAATATTTTCTTTTATGATTCAATTCCACTCCAATATTAAATCACTTGTTCCTTCAATAAAAGCATTATCTAAAATTATTTATATTTACAATTGCATTTGTGGATACGTATAAAAATCTGACAATGAGTCCTTAGTATTTCAAACGATTGGCCATAAAGTAAATCGGGAATAGATTATGCTGACATAAATCGTAATGGATATCTCCTAGGATAGATCGAAATCCTTTATTAGAAACACTCTTAAAATTGAGCAATTTTCACTTAAAGTAAATTGTTATAATATTGTACTTCTTATCATAAGGAAATATTTGTATTTTGGGCCTGTAACGTACTTACGTTGTGAAGAAAAATAGAAAAATGTGACATACATTTTTGTTATGTTATAACTTACAATATAAATTACAACAAAGAAATTAGTTACCTGTATTCAATGATGGTGTAAGTTGATGATGTGATTTATAAACCTACGCATTTCTTAAAGATATTAAAATCGTTATAGTTAAGGTAGTACATGTTCTATTCTACGACAATTGAATGTATTTATAGTAGAAATTTTAAAAGTGTGATTTAATTTAAATTTTAAGATAGCGAGATAGTGCTGACAGTTAACCTAGGTCTTATTTTAAGTTTATTTTCGATATCTACTTAGAGATTAACATCGTAAAATTAAACTATGGGACCTTAAAATAAATATTTCATGAGAAAAAGCGAGGTGCGTCATAAGAAATACTTATGATAAAGAATACAAAGATACTACTTCACTACATTATTTTTCTTATCTAGTAATCTTGTTGAACACAGACAGCTTCGATTTGGTGGTGGTTCGTTCGTTAATTTTATACTATACCTATGTTTCACTTTCAAGCTACATATTATATCTAATCGAATATTATGTACTGAACATAAGTAATTTATTATGATATAGTTAACTTTACATGGTTTTAAACACCTTTTAATTTAATAACATTATTTATCTTCAAAAATTACTACAAAATTCTCTAAATACTGTGAATTACTAACATTTAATTTATCGACTGTGTTAAACTTTGTTTTAATTTTTTTTTATCAAACAGTAAAAATCATGCCTTAGAAAATTTAATTTAATTTTGCAATGAAAATAGAAATAATAAAAATAAAACACTAAACGCAAACTGAATATTTTGAAGATTAAATATAAATTAATTTGTTGTCAATTTCTACTTTTTATTGTCACTGTGTTACTTTTAAGATCATGAGTCATGACATGCAATAATTTGTGATTTAAGTTTAGAGTATACATAAGCATAGCTTGCTTATGTAATATATATGTATACTCTAAGGATTAAAGGCTATAGAACTTAGGTAGGTAAGGTTAATAAGTTTAGAGAAAGAGGGTAAGAGGATAGTTTGAGTGCATGAAGGTAAATATTGGGTGCAAAGTTTAAGAAGGACGAGAATATATCTATATAGTATACTAGACGCTAATACAATTAACGTGTCGTGGAATAGAACACGTGCCGGGTAGGACGGGTGTGCGTTGGATGTTGCAAAACTGCAACGGTGATCACTCGTATCAACTACGATTATCTCGCGAGTCTCACAGGAGGATATTTATTTACTTTAAATAACGACATTTTTGGAATAACACTACAATAATGTTATATAAATCATATAAAAGTAATTACCTGTGTAAAATAGTTCAATAATTAGACAACAGACAAAACTTCCTGGTTGATATTAAATTTTTACAGATGGCTATTTATGTTAAAAAAAAATCGCTGAATTGACTATAAGTAGAACATCTTATGAATACTCGTAATAAATGACATAAAAAAAATATTTAAAGGAAACATTGACGTTTCTCCTGTTTCACAACCGATTTACAAACATGTATCAGTAAGGTATACACCGTTGCATTTTTATGTAGTGATATTTTATGTAGGCGGCGGACACCGCACCAAAGTTGACGTGGTGATCTGGTTGAACTGCTTGTCAATGGGTATGCGGTCGTCGTACAGTGTCGGCGCCTGTAGAATGATCCCGGCCGTCCCCACCAGCACTGCTAAAGTGAATATCCATAGGAACAGCCGGTCGAGGACCATTGCTACGTATTTCCAATCTTCTTTCACCTGGAATATTTCAATTAGATATATTGTATTAATAATTTCTTCGGACAATGAAAGTAACTTTTCATTGCAACTTATCTATGTTCTAAGTTAAAAATTACACATACAAGAATATAACAAAATACAACATATCTAAGTAAAAAGTTATTTTCAAAGAAAAGTTATTTAGGATGGTCAAACAACTGAATAATCCCTCCATAAAAAGTCAATGATGAGATTTTTAAATGTGGTTCCAATTGGATACCAGTCGAAGATAATGTTGTGATTAACCCTTCCTCTAATTACCTAAGACTCAGGCAAAACCAAGTTATTTCTCTGCTCTATACAGCGTGTAACAAAAACCCAGTGGTTCCCGTTATGTGCGTTATCAGAATCAGTATTTAAATGTATGGAAATATTTTTTTTCCGAAAACTCGAGCATTAAATTAAATTAATTAAATTTAAAATTAAATTAATTAAATTTAATTAAAATAAAATTTTATTTGCAAATTGTATGTGGTTTTATTACATCTAACTGACACGAGCGTCGGTAAAGCGGGGTCTTTACAATCCTCTTACTCCCCCGATAATGCAGAGCTAATAAAACCACATACAATTTGTAAATTAATTTTTTTGAAGTTATACTTCTTTTGGGGCGTTTGGAAAAAATTATGAGAGTGAATTTTTACGATGCGTGCGCACACCGACACCTAAAAACTACAACTTCAGTGGGTAACTTTCAAGTTTTCGTGGGAACTGATAACTACATTTAAGGTAGTTATTTTTAGTTATGTTTGTTTTGTTACGTTTAAGAAGTACAAAAGTACACACACGTTTTTTTAGTTAAAATATATATTTTTAATGTTTGTCTTTGTTTGTGTTCTTAAGGTACACTGTTGATTTACTTGATTTTGACAGAAAGAGGCGTGTGTTCTTTAGTAACGATTTATTCAGACTGCATTTGTAAAATAAACAATTAGCCTTTAAATTCGCTAAGCATGGATTAGGAGTGGTATACGTATTATTATGTATGTGTTTGTGAGCATTTGTTACGTGTACGTATATTATGCATTGATGTATGTTTATAATATTTATGTCTCTTTGTATGTACATATGTATGTTCGAGTAAATAAACCTAACATACCGCCCACCAAAGGACTACTAAGTCCTTTATCAAATAAAAGAAGAAGATGAAAATTGAGTTTTCATTATAAAATTATTTTTATAAAACGCGAACCTATTCCATGCTTTTACAATAATAATATAAACATATTTATGGTTGAGAATCAATAGGTAGTAAACATAATTTTGTTACAGTTCTTTTAACAACACTATCACCACTTTTTACACTGTACACTCTGGTCACTCCATCCGGGCCAGGGTGTTTGTCTGTCACTCGTCCTAGAGCCCATTTCCCAGGAGGGAGATTGTCCGACTTGATTAGCACTATGTCTCCTCTCTCCAGTTCCTTCCTTTGCTTTAGCCACTTCGGTCTCTGTTGAAGCCTGGAGAGGTATTCTGATTGCCAGCGTGACCAGAAATCATGCAACAGCTTTTGTGTATGTTGCCATCGTGTTAAATAGTGCACTTTAACTTCCTTTAAACTTGGAGAGGGAATAGTAATTGGGGCTTCTCCAATCAAAAAATGTCCAGGTGTAAGAGGCTCAATTTGATCAGTATCGGATTCATCCACTGGACATAAAGGACGAGAATTGAGGCAAGCCTCAATTTGGCACAAGAGGGTGGTCATCTCTTCAAACGTTAAATTAGTCGACAAAATTCTTTTAAGGTGGTGTTTTATTGATTTAACGCCTGCTTCCCAAAGGCCACCGAAATTAGGACTGTAAGCAGGAATAAAGTGCCATTGTGTGCCTTCGGAAACAAGACGTGCTGCAACATGACCAGTAAATTCTGCACAAGCCTCCTTCCAAGCTTGTGTTAATTCTTTATTCGCTCCAACAAAATTTCTGCCCTGATCACTGTATAAATGAATACATTTTCCTCTCCTTGCCACAAATCGTCTAAATGCTCCTATAAATGCTTCTGACGTCATGTCTCCCACCAATTCTAGGTGTATAGCTTTGGTAACCATACAGATGAAAATTGATATATAGGCCTTGTGAGTCTTGGCACCTCTGCCTTTGGATGTTAGAACTTGAAGAGGGCCAGCAAAGTCGACTCCACTATATAAAAAGGCTCGACTTGGAGTCACTCGCACTTGTGGTAGATCTCCCATTATTTGGGTTCTGGTTGTGGCGCTTTGTCTAGCGCATACTAAACATTTATGAATGTGTTTCTTGACTAAGCCCTTTGCTCTCACTATCCAATATTTTGATCTTATGTAAGACAGCATCAACTGTACACCTCCATGCAGTGTCCTTTTATGTGCATCACCTATAATTAAAGGTGTAAGACTGTTCTTATTGCTTAGGATTATGGGATGTTTACTACATTCTGCTAAATCAGCAAGTCTTAGCCTTCCGCCCACCCTGAGAATATTATTTTCATCTAAGAAAGGATTCAAACTCTTTAGTTTACTGTTTCCTTTTATTTGTTTATTTTTTCTCAAAGATTCTATTTCTCCTTCATAATCTTCTCTTTGAACAATCTTAATACACAAAATTAATGCATCTTCTAATTCATTTGTTGTTATTGGAATACTGATATCAGAGTGTTTCTTGTAGTTTAGAAATCTTTTACATAATGTTATTGTTGTTAATAATTCATTTAAAGTATTAAAATTTGTGATTTTTTTTGTCAAAGTTAATTCATTTTGTTCTTTACTTTCTATCTTCAAATTTACTAAAATTGTTTCTTTTGCTTCTAAATTTATTGGTACTATGTTCGGTCTTTCAAATCTTATTTTATCTCTAGAAAGCCATTTTGGCCCTTCCCACCACAACTTGCACTGTCTTAATTCCGTCACTAACATGCCTCTGGATACAATATCGGCGGGGTTATCAAGAGATAGTACATGGTGCCACTGACTATTGTTAACATTATCGGTTATTTCTACAACTCTGTTGGCAACAAATTGTTTCCATCTATTAGGTGCACCAGACAACCACGACAGAACTATTGACGAGTCTGTCCACGCGTATATTTGAGCTGATTGTATTCTCATTGCCAGACCGATTTGTTTAAGAAGTTTGGAGAGTAGAACAGCTCCGCAAAGCTCTAAGCGTGGCAAAGTCACGGTTTTCAAAGGGGCCACTCTTGTTCTCGCTGCAAGGAGAGCTGTCTTTATAGTACCGTCGAGTTTCACAACTCTGCAATATACGGCTGCTCCATAAGCACGGGATGATGCGTCGCAAAAACCGTGAATTTGTATCTGTTGTTTGTTACACTTCATTGTGTGGAACCATCTTGGTATGGATACTTCGTTGATGCGCTGGAAGTCTGCTCGTAATGTCAACCATTCTGTTTCAAGGATGGAGCTTATTTTGTCATCCCATGCAACTCCTTCCAGCCATAATTTTTGTACAAACATTTTCGCCATGATGACACTCGGTGCAATCCATCCCAAAGGATCGTATATTTTTTGAAGATCTGACAGGACGGTTCTTTTTGTGATAATTGATAAATTTTCAGGGAGATGAAAGTTATAGCAAAATTCATCAGTGGCTAGGTTCCAAAGAATACCTAAAGCCTTAATTTTTCCATCCATTTTGAGATCTATGTGTGCTTTGGAAGATCTTTCATTTGGTTCTATTGACTTCGTGAATTCGACACTGTTGGAAGACCATTTTTTGAGTTCGAAGCAACCACTTTTAAGTAGAGATTTTAGCTTTTGACTGATTTTTATGACTTCTTCTACTGTATCGCCACCCGATAAAACATCGTCTACGTAAAAGTCTTCTCGAAGGATCTGAGCAGCTTCTGGATATTTATCTCCTTCGTCAAATGCCAGTTGCGTTAGCGTTCTTACTGCCAGGTAAGGTGCTGACGTTGTTCCGAAGGTAACTGTAAGTAACCGGTAATCTTTAACTTCTTGCGAAGTGTCACTTCTCCATAAGATTCTCTGGTAATCTCTGTCGTCCTTGGTTACTAATATCATTCTATACATTTTCTG
Source organism: Parnassius mnemosyne (assembly GCA_963668995.1). Taxonomy (NCBI): domain Eukaryota; kingdom Metazoa; phylum Arthropoda; class Insecta; order Lepidoptera; family Papilionidae; genus Parnassius; species Parnassius mnemosyne. The sequence goes on along the minus strand of CAVLGL010000104.1, from coordinate 42,125,852 downwards.
AATGTCTGATGCAAAGCAAAAACAGTGTAATCGCCATCGCATGATTATGCTTCGAAGATCTTCTTGAATGACCGGTCCCATTAACAGTTCGTCGTTCAGTGAAATTCCATTAGATCCTTTGCACGAAGCATCAAAGACTACACGTATTCTTGTGGTTTCTTTGTCTTCACGCAAAATAGGGTGATGTGGCAGATACACCGTCCTTTTTGTTTGTATTTCATTTATTGGTACCTCTTCTATGTGACCTAACCCTTTGTAGTCTTCAATAACTTCAATATATTCTTTTTTTAACTGGGGTGACCTTTGAAATCTTCTCTCTAACTGTATTAATCTGTTTAATGCTGTTTGGCGTGTTAATCCTTCGGTTGATTTCGGGCTTTCTGTTTTGAATGGTAACTTGACTATATATCTTCCATCTTCTCTTCTAGAATAAGTCTTTTCATAAATTTCTTCACAAATTCTTTCTTCTTTGGTAAGTTTTCTCTTCGGATCTGTATCTATTTCCCACAATGTCTTCAGTAATTCTTCAACATCTACTTGATGATGTAGAACTAAAACGTCATTTTCTTGTGTATTTGTATTTATATCTCCAAATAAAATCCAGCCCAGGTTGGTTCTTTGAGCACATGGCGTGCCTGGCGGACCTTTGATAAGCTCTTGTTGTAATATTTGCGCATATTCTCTAACACCTAGAAGTAAGTCGATTGAACCTGGTATATGATATCTAGGATCTGCCAGGTTGAGTCCATCTATATGTGGCCAATTGTTTGATATTATAGTTTTGGTAGGTATCTTAGTAGTTAGTTGCTTGGGCATCACGTAAGCTTGTATTTCTAAACTAAAGGTTGAATCCCAACGTGATTGTAGTTCCAACTGCACTACTTGTTTTATGCCAACACTTGTAGATCCTTTTTTTTTTTTTTTTTTTTTTTACGGGGGGAAATCCTCATGGACTACCTCCGCCTGGGGAAAGGCGGAGGGGCGTGCCGGACTCTTACCGGCTAAAACCACCCCGGTGTCTCCTCACACGTGCGCGTGGGGCCGCGGGAATCCAAATTCTTCCGCAGCCCCACACTAGTGCTGGCCCGGTCCGTCCGGGCCTCGTCTCCTGCACGGGGTAGTGAGGTGTTAAACTACCCCGTGTATCGCCTCAGGGGCGCGCGCCGACACCCGCGCGCGCCTCCGCCTCGGGTCCATCGAGTAGGGGTGGCGGGGGCTTCCCCAAAACCCTCGCCCCTGGACCCATTTATGGGGGCCGGAAAAGGGCGTTGTCCGCCCTTCTCCTGCGCCCGGTGCGCCTTCTGCGGCCAGGGAAGGGAGTCGAGATCTCCCTTTCCCGTTCCGCAGTTTCCTTCTGCGACATCACATCCTCGCAGAAGGACACCACCGCATCCCACGACTCTGCGCTACCGACCATCTTCCGCACTAAGGCCGGCAGCGACAGATCGCCTCCTACTTTATTTGTGAGGACACGGCGCTGCTCCTCCCAAGCTACACACTCGGCGAGCGTGTGTTGCGCCGTGTCCTCCCCGCAATGGATGCAGTGGTGGCACCGAGCGTCCGGCTCCCTGTCTATGCGGCGCAGGTACTTGCCGAAGCAGCCAACACTTGTAGATCCTACGCCAACTACATTTCCCTTGACTGATTGCCGTGTGGTTTTAAGGCGTTGTGCTGCCCTTTCGCTTATAAAGGATGCTTGAGAGCCTTGGTCGACAAGGGCCCTCAAAATTGTTGTATGACCTTGCGTGCTTCGTACAATCACTTCTGCCGTTGCTAAGAGAGCTATATTGCTTTTAGCAGTAAAATGTGAAGCAATCATCATGTTGACTTCAACTGGCTCCTCTACACTTACATGTGATTGTGACACTGGTTGTGAGTTGCTCGTTTGACCCAGTGTGACTTCTTGCTTTGCTTGATGTAAGAGAGAATGATGACGCTTGCGACAGATGCGGCAAGTCAACGGTATGCGACATTTTGTTGCGGAGTGACCCGCTCCTAAGCAGTTAAAGCATAAATTGTTCTTTTTTGCATATTCACCTCTTTCTGTTGGTTGCATTTTGCCAAATTCTTTACAATGACACAGTTTGTGACCTTCCTTGCACATGATGCAGACCTTCTCAGAAATTGAACTATGAAAAGATTTTTCTCGTATGGTATTTGTTTTTTGTTTCTGAGGTTCTATTAGTTCCATCGTACGGAAACGGCTTTCCAAAAATTTTCGAAACATTTCGAGCGACGGTAGGCTTTCTGGATCATGACAACTGTTACTCACGTGCTCCTCCCAGTCCTTGTGTGTATCTGGATCTAATTTTTGCACAATAACAAATATAACAAGTGTGTCCCAATTGTCAGTTGTCACATTTACATTTTTCAAATGATGTAAACATTCAAAAGTTGTGTCTAGTAAATGTTTAATTTGACTCGACGAATTAACTGTCATCCTTTTCTGAGAAAATAACCTCTTCATAATCGCATTCACAGTCATACGTTTGTTACCGTATCGACCTTTCAATAAATTCCATGCCTGTTCGTAATTAGACTCCGTTACCTGTATGTGCTTCAAAACCAAAGCAGCTTCTCCTGTAAGGCTTGTCTTCAAATAATGGAGCCGTTGAACATTACTCAATGACCCGTTATTATGGACGAGCGTATTAAACAAATCGTAAAATGATGACCAATCTTCATATTGCCCACTAAAAGTTGGAATTTGTATATTGGGTAACACGACGCGTGGTTGTTGACATTCACTCATAATTGGTATGGATGTATTAATTGGTTGAGAAGTTATAATATCTTGTAGCTCCGCCTTTAACGTAATATATAACTCTTCGTGTTCGTAAAACTCCTCCTTTGCAAAGTACGGCACCAAATCTCTTTTCTCTTTTGGGGTGTGACTAATTATATCACCATAAGCTTTTCTATAATCCATCCAATATTCTTCGACACACTTAAGACGCGCTTCGGCATAAATAGGAGTTAATCTTGCTTTAGGACATTTTTTTAGGTTTACTTGAGTCTTCTTTAATATTTGTGCAATGTCTTCTACAGTACTTAACGCTTTTAAAACTTCCGTAGTCATTGTACACCACGATTAAATTTATCGAAAGTAAAGTGATGAAACACAAATCTTGCAAAACAGTGTTGTTTTTCAATAACTCGGCCGTCTTATCTCTAAAGGAATGCAGTCTTTTGTTCTCGCGGCAGCGTCGTCGACCGTTCTCCGATCGCTTCTATTCGGCTCGAAAATGGACCATATGTTTGTGTTCTTAAGGTACACTGTTGATTTACTTGATTTTGACAGAAAGAGGCGTGTGTTCTTTAGTAACGATTTATTCAGACTGCATTTGTAAAATAAACAATTAGCCTTTAAATTCGCTAAGCATGGATTAGGAGTGGTATACGTATTATTATGTATGTGTTTGTGAGCATTTGTTACGTGTACGTATATTATGCATTGATGTATGTTTATAATATTTATGTCTCTTTGTATGTACATATGTATGTTCGAGTAAATAAACCTAACAGTCTTTAAAAAAAAGTTATTTCTATACGTTTGAATACTGATTCTGATAACGCACTTAAAGGGAACCACAAGGTTTTTGTTGCATATTGTTTAAGCGTTAGCCGTTACAGCCTATCAAAAACTCACTGCTGAACAGTGATTGACTGTTCAAACATTCAGACTGCTGAAACATGATTCTGAGCTACCTGCAACTGTCATTCTAGAACCTTTCTTCCCTAGCGGTTGTCAATTAAATAAGTTAGCTGGCCCTTTTTCATCTCAGCTTACTGTTCCGCTGCACAGTGTCGGTTACACTGGGTATACTGCCCATTTATTCGTTACGTACGGATTCTATCAGGTAGAGGAACTCCGAGCCAAGCTTTTTCCATAGCTTGTTGATCGATTTTAAGCATCTAGACTCATATGGTTAGCAGTGCAGGACGATGTCTCAGTTCCATACATCATCACTGGCATCACGCTCTGGTTTTAATAAAAAGAGAAAGCTCTGGTTTTGAGAAATAGATACAGGAGAAAATCCTAGTGTGGGGTTAACGTTTTTAAAATAATAAAAAATATGTAGACTTGTGACGGGAAGCAACGTCACAGGTATGAGACGCCTGGTGCTGCCGCCGCCAATCCGCTTCGAAAATCCGCCTGCTTAGCATGGCGAACATCTTTGGCAAATCCTTCCTGAAACGGGAGAGCCCATCTCTAGCAATGAACTTTAACGGGCTGCTAATGAAGAAAAAGAAAAACTTCTTGTTCATTACCGGGAATTTTTTTAAACTCGAACATCCTCGTGTGCTCGGCGATGAAGTGTACGCAGAAGCAGGTGCGATGCTAGATTTGCTTGCGATCGTGGGAATCTAAAAGGAGATCAATACTTACCTTGGTGGAATCCTCGAGCATCCTCGTGTGCTCGGCGATGAAGCGTACGCAGAAGCAGGTGCGGTGCATCTCGGGCGGGCAGGCGGAGTGGCTGAAGCTTTGCGGCGGCTCGGGCACGGGGCTCAGCGCCTCCTCCTCGGAACCGCCCGCACCGCCAAGCGCGCCGCCCAGCGCTCCGCCCAGCGCGCCGCCCTCGCTCGACCCGTGCACCACGCAGCTGCCACCGAAGCGGTTGCTCTCTCCCATTCTGAACAAAGTTATGTGAACAAAATAATAACATGTGAGACGTGCGATAATGTGAGACTAGTCAAGTTAAACTGTTGTCGAGTTTTACAGTCACCGAGTAGTCTGCGCTTACATAGACATGCAATATATCTTGCATGTCTATGTAAGCGCAGACTATTTAACGCTGGCTGAATTCTATTGTATTTGTGAGTATGAATGTCTATAATGTAACGTCTCAAAACAATTAAATACGCATTATTAAGGATAACTCAAAAATTACTGGTCAGATCTTGATCAAATTTATATGAAATCGCATGATATTTGTGAGGGCTGCACTAATAAAAAAAATTATAATTAGTTGTAATAAATAAACAAAACCCTTTTGAACAACTACAAAGAAAAATTTGTTTCCATAACGTAATTTTACTACGCTGGATTAATAATTGAAAGGTTGGAGTCACTGTAAGGGCAAATGGACAAGGAAAATTAAGCACAGGCGTATTGTTTTTGCATGACAATGCAACCATGTTCTAGAAGAATAATACGATGACTGCGGTGCTAACAATGAGCTCTAATTTAGAAATATCAACTCTAAGTCTGGGTTGATTTAGTTTCCAGCAATCCATATTTATTTTTAAAAATAAAAAAGAGTTTCGGGATAAAAATGTGAATGAGGCCAAGAGCGCAATTGCTGTGTCATTTGAGGACAACATAATTTTTTTCGACAGAATATGATATAACGGATGAGATAAATTTAATGATCTGACAAATGTATAAGCAATAATTTAAAATTTAAGGTATAATTTTTATAGTTCATGGCCTCAATTCTGCGAACTATTTACCGCGGTATTCACGCCGTAGCTATGTTATGGTTGCAGCACGAATGGGTCGGCTCAATCAGGGAAGGACCACGTTCTCACATAATACTAACGTGAAATAACAGAATACCTATTGCTGTGTTTCGTGTAGTCATAGTAGAGACCACTTTTACTGGTTATACGAGGCATTATACGAGTGTCTTAGTTCTTGGGGGTGACAATACATCTACATTTAGATTTTCAATCGAGGATAGATATAGGTATTTATCAGTTGGACTGATACTCGTAGTTTCTTTGTCATCCTTTTCCTATTGAAAAAATCTTCTCTCGTATATTCTTACCCAGAATTAACGTAAGTAGTATGTGTCAAGTCTTCTTTGCTTGGCGTGCGCGTTAGAGGTCGGGGGGGAACTACAGGCGGCGGCCAGGCCCCGGGCGCACAGCAGTCGTCATCGGCAGCCGCCAGTCTGTACGGATACAGAGGTCGCGCTGCTCCACCGCATCTCACTAACATTCCACACGTGTAACGGGGCCTGAAATTAATAAATAGAAAAAGAAAAAATAAGTTACCCTTACAGAGATTGATTGATAAGATTGATCGAGAACTATGGCTTATAACTGATGACCTGACGAGGTGAGTAGTCGATCGATGCAAAGATAAAAGATTACTTTATATCGATCGTCTTTACGGTAAGCATTGGGGATATTCAGCACGATTTTCTGTACTATATAAAAGTAAAAGCAAAGTAAAATTGTAGCTTAAACATTTCTGGGCACAGGCCTTCTTTCATTTCTGAGGGGCTGAAGACTTCAGAAGTCTCGGATTCTTTTTTCTGATATGCATGTTTCCTCACGATGGTGACTGACGTTCTTTGCCGAGCATGTGATAAATCAGCACTTAAAATTTCATTAGTGGCAGCGAGCATCTTAATCAGGTTTTGGTCGCGTATTGTAAAATTTACAGTAAGCGCTACGCCCTATACGGAGTTACTACGGCTATAATATATTGTAAAAATAGTTTCAATGTTTAGTTAAAATGCTGTTTCATATACGCGGCATTACAACACCTTTACGCGTAAGTTTACTCACTAGTCAGCGTGCATAGAAGAAGCCTCTCTGAGTTACGTAATCAATTTCTATCTACGTCTGGCGCTCTCTGAACGATTTACTTACTCAATAGTAAGTTGGTAACTACTCAGCAAGCTTAAAGTTACTCGGCGAGCTATGGAGAAGGCTATGCTCGGAATTTCTCTGAGTGATAATATCAGTATGCTGAAGTGGCAATGGGCCTTATATCAGACTATAGACTATATGCTATATGGTACTATGGTACCATAGCATAGGCAGTCTTCTACTAACAAGCGCAGTATCTTGCGAACACCCATTAAATGGAGTGACGATCTAATGAAACACGCAGGTTGTCGATGGACGTAGGTGGCTCAGGGCCGTACTTCGTGACAATCTATGGGATAAGCATATGGGCAAAAGCGGACTTGTGATGAGCCAAATTGATGATGAATAATTATGTATAAGAAACAGAAACTAATAACAAAATCCGTAAACTTGATAGTTTTATTTTGTTTTAGTTTATAAATAGCGAAAACTAGCTTAGCCTGAGTAGACAAAAATATTTGAAGGACTTTTTCGAATCATTCGTCCTATAAAAAATGAAAGGTATTCAATACACATTCATTGCTATGAAGATTGCAGCACTGGTGATGCTTTTTATAGCGGCCGTGTCAGTATTTCTAGGTAACACGTCGTCGAGTGCCGAGACCTACTTGTGTTTGGAAGTCTGGTTTTTGATAAATAAAGTGTTGGATTGGGAACTACTTCATCTAGTCTAGTTTAACCGTAAGAAAACACAGGTTTGCGCATCTGCCGCTATAAAAGCTACTTTGTCGAGTTTCTCAATTTCAGGGCACTCCCTATAAAATTGCTAAATTGGCCTTTTTAAAGCTTGGCGTGCTCAGTAGAGCGGGACAGTATTTCACGCCAGCATATCGTTTGCAACTTTATAAGGTGCAACTTCGTCTTTACATGAAATACTGTATTTCATGTAAAGAAGAGTTCGGTCGTCAATAATGATGGACTGTGGACTCTTTCCACAGTTCATCATTATTTGCGACCGAACTCTTTCTGATCGGTTTGATTCACTGGCGTTGCGAAGAGATGTTGCACTTCTTTGCTTTTTTCTATTGCATTTACGATGGGGATGCTCAGAGGGATTGATCACAGTCGCCAAATTCCCCTATCGTACATCGCAACAAAATTTCGATACCATCCACACGATACGGATGCTTGATGTTCCACCACTATGTGATTTACTACTAGAAGTTTTCTCCCACGTTTGTGAAGTTGGCTCCTTTTTCTCAGGTGAGTGAGATTCACGTTAGCTCTTTTTCTTTATCAAAACACAGCAAAGTATATCCTTTGTCCTAGTATATTATTACTTACACCTATATCGCCTTCGCAACACAACGAATACTTACTTAATCCCTTTGTACTGTCCATCCATTTATCAATTATTTCAAGTCATGCTTTATTTCAAGAATGGTATGTAGATTCTTCAAAATAAAAAAAAAATGATGTCGATTCGTATTGATGTCTTATTTAAAATAGTTTTAAGGGTACTTAATGTTGGCAATTTTGACTATGCTTCGCTTTTTAAAACAAATGATTTCTTTAAAAATCTTTTCTAAATTCTAAAATAAATAATTACAAAGGTAACATTGATACATATATTATGCCATAAAATAGTTTTCTCCAAGGTAGACAGGTTTCAGAATGCTACGATAAAACAAGTTGTATTGTTGAAATAGCCTCGCCCCAAACCTCAAAGCAATGAGTTGTTCGAAGCGCGCTAGTAATTATCTATGAGCACTCAGCATCCGCATTTCCGCATTGTAAGAAGCGGTCTAATCTATCTCAGTGATCCATTTACGTAACGATCTGAAGCAACAGTGAGACGCAATGCCGCTCTATTATACCACTAGCCTTACTAATAGACGGCCGTTGCCTAAGTGAATTATAATATCGAGAGGATTCCTCATGAATGTTTCGTTACGTCGCAATACTATCTTCAACATGGTAAATAATTGGTTTGAATCCAGTATCTAACGAATTTATTTATACAATTTACTTATTAATTTATTGTTCTGCCACAGTGGTTTAGTATCAGCGTGACTGCATTACATCGGATTGAATTTATTTATATTATATTAACAGATTTCAAGAGAGATTGCAAATAATATGCTTATTTTTATGACAACTCTTTTTATAGTTACAGCTTTAAGGTGGCCTAGGATTCTAACAATTTTGTGTGATACAGGGATCAGGAAGTATTCGGAACCAATGATATTTAAAACTACGGACTATGCTTCTCAGTATCGTAAAGTATTATATCTTACTTTCATATGATTTTATTCTCTCGTCTCTATCTGTAACGACCTCGGAATGATTTTTTGCGCACAACATATCTATACTTTTTAAATATTATTGTTCAGATCTAAGTAAAGAAAAATCGGTAAGTGGTAACAGTAAGCTTTTAAGCTATTACAGTCAAGTGACTCACTATTAGTTCATCAGGATTCAGAAAGTGAAGGTGAGTAAACATCTTTTGCTAAATATTCATTAGTACACTTGAGACAGTTATTATGTAGACCACATTCAGCGCAGATAAAAATTATTAGTTTACCGTAACTTTCAAAATGTAATAATAATAATAATAATGTCCTCCAGACGGAATTTCGGTCACGGCGGACATCCTCAACGGAGACTAGCCATCGGCGCAGGACAGCATTATAGTGCCCAAGTGTATGTGCTGTGCAAACACAGGTGCACCTCTCACTCTTATAGTTCGATCGGACGGTAAGCCGACACGACCGGAGAGAGATCAGGCACAGGATTGACAACAGCGCCACCTACTAGGTCCAAATGTAAATCTAAACCATCTAGGGACCCATTTAAACACAAAAAATATCATCAAAATTGATACAGCCGTTTTTGAGTTTTAGCGAGACTAACTGACAGCAATACATATCTTCAGGAACAAACTGAGTGGCTCGCAGGACAATGTGAAGTATGGCGAAGTAAATTTCTTGCTAGCAGCTACCACACTGTAAAAATATTAATAAATAAATTGCGTGTGTTTTTTTAAAATGATTACTAGTATTTTTTGACCCATAGTTTAATGGTAGAAGAACTGGCTGCTTGTAAAAAATTACTCACCGAGAAAACTATAAAATTACAGCAAGCAATGAAACAATTGCTAGACGAAAGACCGCATTACGAAGCGCGAAGGTGAAACACCGCCAGATTACTAACTCTGGGCTGCTAGAGAGAATTTCTTGACGGAAAAACCTAATAGATGATTTTGGCCCGACCCGGAATTTGAACCCAGGGCCACATGATTAGCAGTCGCTTACGACCAACATACGTTTAAATTACTTGGAAAATACCTCAAAACACTTTTCTTCAGACACTTCATAAATCTCTGAAACTGTAAGCGTCTTCTCAGCTTTCAAATAATTTTAATTTTTCTTGGATTTTTGAAGAGTAAGTAAAAATCATGCTAAGCAAGAGGAATATTTTTTTTAATAGGATACGGGTGACAAACGAGCACACAGTACACCTGATGGCAAGTGGCTGCTGCGGCCCATAGACATCCACATCTATCCTCGTTTGCGAATCAAAATGCAGATGCGTTGTCACCTGTGAGGACCAAGATGGAATGCCTCATTTCCAGCAAAAAGGGCCTCCGGCCACCTGCACTCACCAAACGAAACGCAGAGGTAAACCTCTACTTCACGCTGGTATTCTGTGAGGTCGTGGTACCACCCCGGTTCGAGCCGGCCCATCCGTGCGACAGCAAAAGCTGCCGCGTGGCTGTACCACTGTTAAAAGATATGAATAGAATATGATAGGATAGACATATCTTGAATTACAAAAGTCGAATCTGCTACATTGTTGTGGTGCCAAAAAAAGTGGCGGGCTTTAGTCACTTGTCACACAAAGTTCATAAACTACTCGGAGCACGAACTGTTACATCCTACTCGGAAAAGTCGGAATTTCCGATCTTTGATCGTCTAAGCCCACAACCGACATTTCATTGGAGTTGACTCATCTTTAAAGCACTATACAATCGACTATCGCTTTCATTTAGGATCATCAGTTGTTTAGTCATGTTTTATCGCTATTCAGTATATCATAAACGTCTTTTTTCTCGCAGACGTCGAATCTTATTATCACAAATTGCCAACAATCAATCTGTCAGTCGTTCTGCTTATCGGTAAGTTTTTGCGGAACTCATCTTGAACAACGCTAGTGGAGAGAAATTTGGTCGTGAGTGATAGTTCGCATTATTGCTGATCCAATACTCATTCCTCATTCAAGTTTTACATAATACGTAATTAGTTGGTTTTCTTTAAGAAGTTTATTGACTACTCAACATTTTATTGAGTGACTGCGTTTGGCGGTCGATGTGTTTTCGTTTAATCTTCAAAGCTTCTCCGTTATATTTTGAATTCAGCAAACCAATACAAAACTGTTGCTCTAGTTTACAAGCAAAACCAAAAAAAACCTGCCCTTGTATGTTGATCTCCTCATGGTGCTGATGTGAACATAACAAATTGGCATTCAAATCTACAATAAATAATTTTAGTGTGATGTGTAGTGGGCAAACGGTTGGTACTTGCGGTGCAGCTGCTCCTGCGGCTTGGGAAAGTCAAAGAGCATCTGCCCCACTGCATGCTAGAAATTCAATGTCTATACGTTTATTTTTTTATGAGGTAATTCTTTTTATCTTATACAATTATTGATTTCAACTATCATTTAAATTACAAATCATTTTATCTTATTTTTTCTTATTTCTTTCTCTCTATTTCTCTCTCTAAGCAAAATGGAAGTAAAATTAGAGCATAACTAATACATGTTTAATAATGCATTTACTTTTTTTAATTCACTTCCTAACTAAAATCTTAACGTAATAAAATAACATAAATATATTCTTATATATTTCGTTTAATAAAACCACAAACAACATTATATTGTTGAAGGAGCACATTGGAGGAGGAGATTATGAAAACGCTCAGTACGCCTCTCGAGAACCGACTGCGACTCTCCCGCATACCCTAAGCAAGCGGAATCGGAATGTCGTGAAGGCCTTGAACCCAATGCTGGCAACCTACTTGGAAATCAGTCAGGACCTTTGCAATACAGGCTCGATACTCTTTGGCGCTGTTTTGCCTATTTACCGCATTGTTGGTGTCAAACATCCCACACCTTGACGCGTTACTGGGGAAAGTAGCTATCCCAGCCTGGAGAAGAAGGATCGAGGACCATTTCGTTAAGGCAAGAGCCCTCATCGGCAGACTGATAGGCTTCAGTTCGGGCAATAATAGGCCGAGAATTGTGCGCATCGTCAGGATGGCGTTTGCTGGGACAAATATCAGTTCAACCCGATATAACGCAAAAACTGACGGAGCGCATAGACGACCTGAAGCAGAGAATCGCTGCTTGGGGAATCTTAAATGGGTCACTTGGTTTGTCTCTATTTATTTAACATTGTGTTCGCCAATGCTATTTATAAGGTTAAAAGAAAATATCGGACGAAAAATTCGTTCACGGAGTTGAAGCAAGAAGGCGCTACCTATAACTTTTATGAGCTACTTTGTTTTACGAGGCCATCAGGCGTCGGGTACGAAAGTTTAATTTAGGATAAACTTTTATCGTAGAAATAACCTAAGAATTTTTCTACAAACACTTAAGCTTGGGTTTTGATCTGAAATAACTTTATACCGTATTCGTATCATACATAACAAGCTAGATCGTTGTAATATGTTAATGTTTTTTTTTTCCTATTTTAACTTAGTGCCAAGCCTAAGATGGCGCACTAGCACAACCTGATAAAACTTTTTTGCCTTGAAGACGTTCAAAGTTTAGTTAGACGGAATTTTCTAGCTTCCCATTCTACTCCCCCTAACTAAAAGTAAAAAAATAAATCAAATCCTTAAGTCGAATATGCAAATTTTCACGTTACACACGTCCGCACTTGGATAATCAGATAACTATGGGCTAGCTAATTTACTATGACAAATTTGAATGATTGACGTAGAGTCGTGTGTTAGAAAAATGTTTGTGACTGACAAACAGACGCGATAATTGGCATTTGATATATTGAGAAAGATGCTGCTAACCATCTCCTATTTCATTTTCATAGTCGCTTTTTAAGGTAAAGACCCACGAGACGAGATGGGGTGGTGGATTCTCATAAGCCGCCACCATACGGCCAACCACTAATGTACTATACTATACTTCTTAGTTAACACTTGAGTAAGCACTATTTAGTAGTGTAATCCCTACAGAGTTAATAACAAGGATTTAGTCCCAATGACAGTAAGTGGCAGCTATCTGTGAATGCATCTAGTTAATGGTTTATTTAGCCAATAACAAAAGTTTTATTTCTTAGTCTCTTGGCCCTTATATAAAAAAAAAAAATCCGTTATATTCATTTAATATCAAGTTATTAAAGTTTTAAGAAACAACGATTTTACGGGGTTTTTCACACGGTTAACAGTACGTCACTTGCTCTCGCGTTACTAACCCAGATAATTTATATATTTTAGCTATAAACGGAGCAATGAGTAAGATTGTTTACAAATAAATTTTGTCTTTTTGATGTTTTTTCCTTCGTACATATGAAAACTTTGTTAATATATTAAGCAATATCGCTTAATATATTAGCGGGTATCAGCTAGTATCAAATAAAGATAGAATATCTCATTGTCTGTAAATATACTGACTCTGTTTTATTGTAAAATATCTGCTATCATACTTCAATCGTTAACCCAAAAAGAAAGCTAAGTTATTAATGAAATCAACATTTTTTCAAATAGAATAACAGTGACAAACGAGCACACAGACACACAGTCCATCTGATGGTAAGTGGATGCATTGGCCTATAGACATCTTCATTTATCCTCGATTAAGAATCAAAATGCGGATGCGTTGTTACCGTTGTTGTTGTGTGGTCTACAATAGAATGCCGCATTTCCAGTAAAATAGGGTCTCCAGTTCTCTACACTCACCATACGAAATACAGCAGCATTAAGCTGCTATTTTACGCTGGTAGTATTCTGTGAATGTGGTCCTATCCCGGTCCAGCCGACCTATTCGTGTTACAATTGTAAATATATCTGTAGCGTGGCTCTACCACGTACATGTCACATGAATGTCGTGTGACATAACGTTGATTGGTATCACCCCCAATAATTTTTATAGTTCTCTACTGGCGTTATCAATTGTAGAAAGCAATTTGGCTAACCCCGCTGACATTTCTGGTTTGACGTAAATAAAGTTACCACCGCCAGACTAGCTCGTTGATAAATATTAAAGTTATTAGCGTAGGGACGGCGTTAAGTAAGCAGATAACTTTCCCTGTGAAAGACTGAGAAGTTATAATTAATTTACACTTGTCTTTGGATCGCGACCGAGCTTATAACGACGTTCTCTCCTACTTTTGCTTAACTTTGTCTTTCAATTAAATAAATTATCTAAAAAAATGTCTTGATAAAATTATGTCGTTCGTATATGTAAAATACTTACAAATGATTTACTGCTAAGCCTAAGTATCTTAGAGATTAAAGAAGAAAAAAAAAGCGAAAAAAAAAATTTAAACGTCCAGCAATGTTGATCGCCGCAAAGGAAGGGTTTTAACGCTATTTTGCTATATATATTTAAGCGTTATTTATTTTGTGATAGCGTAATCCTTTCCCGGTCGAGTCGACCCTATTATAACTATATCTATAGTGTCTATTAGATTTTACAGAACACTTTTAGAAACTTCAGTCCAATCTAAAACTTTAAAATATGCAGGAAACGGGAACGATCTGCGGTTTAAACCGGTATGATAGTCATCTATCACGGATCTTTGATGAAGATCTCATTAAGGAAACAGCACAATTATGAACCCAATCACTACCTATTAATATAGAAGTCACCTATTTATAAACAGAATATATATATACCACCTAATAATAGTATACAATGTTTACGTTACTATATCAGTCAACAAGAAGCATTAAAGGGGCGGAGAAGAACAAAATAATGGTACAAAAGTTTAATTATATTCAAAGGGTACAAAAGTAATGGATCCAACAGCGTTTCTATATCAATAAAATTCTATTGAATTGTTATCACTCAAGTTAGAAAAAAAAACATTTTTACGAATCCGCTAATAAAATGTAAAATTTATCAACATTATATTTACCTTTATAATATTTACCGCAATAAAATGCTAAAAGCTGAAATTATTATAATTTAGCTCTACTCCTCGCCGTATAGTCAATAACGTTGATATCGATTCCTTTTACCGAAGGCTTAGTTCATTAATTTAATTTTATTGAATGGACTAAGCCTTTGGAGGAGATATCGCAGAACGAAGAACGAATTCACCAAAGTTTCATCGTAATTGGATAAATGATTTAGTAACGCATACGGAAAACAAAGAAACTTTTTTATATATAGATATTGAAGGTAGCTAGGTAGGTAAATTGTTGCCCACGTTCAATTATATTAAAAGCAGGTCTGGAAGTGTGATAATGGGACTAGCCTTTTCGGCGCATTTTTTTATCGCGTGTTCTTAAATATTTTGGATCTGTGATCCATATTTTGATGATTTCTTATATTTATACGAATATTACACATGGGAATTAATTTTTGCCTTTTGTTTTATCCTGCCGTTATTCAATCTTGCCGTCCTGAAAGTCTTCAGCTGAAAAACAATGTAGTTGTCATTTAGACGTAAGTTAAATAAATAAGTTTTAAATAAAATAAATGCAATTTTTTAAATATTTCTTTTATAATACTAAAAGGTCAAAGGTCTTGCCTGGCGGTGTCGAATTTGTATTGCGGTCGCTTCATGAAGAGCAGTCGTGGCAGGATGTGAATGAAAACTCGTTTCACCCAGGGCGCCATCCGGTGCGTTTGCGGCGACCGGAAGTGTACGTTAAGGACCACAACCGTTACACATATACTGCAACATAACGTAAACAATTAATGCGATTGACAAAAAACTTAACATTATTTTATCTTCACGCATCCAGTTACTTTGCTGTCTTGCTCAGACTGTTCCATCTCTAGCCTAGGAGCTTACGAATTACACTTAATAACTTTTAACTAAGCACGGTCTCCATTCCAAAATTTCCAGAACATAATTATTAGAATAGAATAGAATAATTTTATTCAATATTAATTACAAGTAATTCTTATTGAAAGTCATTTTTTACATTACCACTGGTTCCGAAAAAATCCTCTGTCATAGGAAGAACCAGCATAAAACCGAGCGGGACTTTTTTTTTCAATAAATTTTACAATATAAATGATTAAAAATTATTTACAAAATTTATTTAAGAAACAGCTTGCAAGCGTCCACCTCATTCCCAGGGTTTATTATCAACCATGTATTTATTTATATTATAATAACCCTTTTTATATAGTTTTTGTTTAATTGGATGGATTGTCCCAAGGATGAATTACTGACTCTGTGGAGTCGAGAGACCGGTATCACTAGCTTGTGTTTGTTCCTAGTGTTTACACAGTATATATTACTTTTTTTACTAAAACTATTTTTGTTTTTTTGGATCATACATTAAATTTTCGTAAATATACTGAGAGGCCAAAGTTAATATAATTACTATTTTAATTTTTCTCTCTCTCTCTCTCTCTCTCGGTTTAAGGTTGTACTCGTAAATAGCTCTTATGGCTCTCTTCTGCAAAACAAAAATAGTTTCTCAATCAGCCGCATTTCCCCATAGCAAAATCCCATGAGACATGATGCTATGGAAATAACTGAAATAAACTAATCTAACTATCTCGACACTAGTGAGATCTCTAATCTTTTTTACAGCATAAGCTGCAGATCTGCAGAGCTTAGAATTTTCCAACGGTTTGCTATCTCTGCGACAGATTATATTAACAGTGGTAGAGCCACGCGGCAGCTTTTCCTGTCGCACGGATGGGCCGGCTCGAACCGGGGTGGTACCACGACCTCACAGAAAACCAGCGTGAAGTAGAGGTTTACCTCTGCGTTTCGCTGGTGAGTGCAGGTGGCCGGAGGCCCTTTTTACTGGAAATGAGGCATTCCATCTTAGTCCTCACGGGTGACAACGCATCTACATTTTGATTTGTAATAGAGGATAGATGTAGATGTCTATGGGCGCAGCAACCACTTACCATCAGGTGGACTGTGTGCTCGTATGTCACCCTTATCCTATAAAAAAAAAGATTGGCTGCCGATGGTAGTACCGAATTGCAACAAGAAACATTTTCTTCACTCTGGTAAAAACTGTTTCAGTACCTAGATAATTGTGAAACGGCAATTGTGTATTGGGAAACAAGCGAATCTTGTTCGGAGCAAATTACATGAAATAAACGCCTCACACTCTTTGATTATACATATACTTGTCTAATCAAACAGTCAAAGCTCACACCATGCGACGTTATGGTGTAGTGGGTAAACAAAGCTACCTACTATAATTACATATTTAAAATAATAATACTAATAATAAAAGCAATCAACAAATCAAACATCAAAAACAAAAGCTATCAATAATTTGTTGTTATAACTTAGTTAATAACGTGGAATGTTCTGCATATAATGTTAAGTACTTTAATGATTAAATGCTAAGAAATTTTTCGGATTCTATCGCGTTTAATTTAACTGGCGGAAGTGGGCCGGGGGGGGGGGGGCTTCTGAGGAGTTTGACGTCCCGATGCGATGTTATATAGTTAGCTCGACTACCTTCAGTTTTTTAATATAAAATTTTAGTTCGATCTACGCAGAATGAGCTTCCAGTATTTTGAAGTTTTGCTGTGGCATGCTTGGGTTTGGACTTAATTTTATTAATTATAGGATCCCAAGCAGATGGCAGCACCCATCCATCTTCTCTATTGAAATTATGATGTTTTTTAATTTCAATAGCAGTAAAAGAAGCAGTTGAAAGGAAAAAGCAAGAAAGGACGGATAAGAATGGCAGAAGGATATCTGATAACTTCCAGGCAAATATTAAAATGTTCTGGAAACTCGTAAGAACTGCTAGGGGTAATTCAAAATAGCATAAAATGAACGCTATACGTGACGAGATTGACTGTATGCTAAATGACAAAGTTTCGAGTTTAAAGAGATGGCAGGAATTCTTTGAAATTGTGTTTATGAGTCTGAATTAAATGAACTAGAATTTCCGAAAGGCGTGGAAAGTGGTAGGGAGATAAGTGTAGATGAAATATTGAAAGCAATGTTTTCATTCAAATTCAATTTCATTCGAAAAGTTTCATGCTATTGCATGAAAGCAGGTAAGACAGCTGGATATAATAGAGTATAACTCGAAATGCTAAAGGGCTGGAGAGGGACAGGTGCTGTACACCTTGTTTTTTTGTTGTTTTTGTGCATTCATAGATTTGGAAAAGGCTTATGACAGAGTGGACAGGAATATGTTATGGTAAACACTGAACTCATTTGCGTTGAGCGCTGGTTTGAAACAGACATTAAGGTCTCTTTATAGGGACTCTAGTGCTTGTGTCAGGATCAACGGGGTCTACTCGGACTGGTTTGGCCTCCAAAAAGGTGTCAGCCAGGGCTGTGTGGCTTCCCCATGGCTGTTTAACGTATTTATGGACAGTTGTTTGGAAACATTGAAAGTTGAAGAATGTGGGTTAAGAATGGGTGACTTAACTGTCAAATGAATTTAGTACGCCGATGATTAGGTCATATTTGCGTCTTCGGCGGCCTAGTTGCAAATGATGGTTACATTAATGAATATGTCTTTAACAGAAAGGGGAATGAAAGTGAAGTACAAGTAAGACGAAAGTGATGGTTTTTGAAAGAGAAGAAAGTGGATGAGTTTGTGTATTTGGAATGTGTTTTTAGCAAGGATGGTAGATATGATAAGGATTTAGAACGACGAGTGAACGCAGGAAATAAAGTGAATGGGCCTCTACACGTTATTGTGAAAAGTCAGAATGTGTTAAAAAGGCACGAATGGCAATTCATAATGCTGTGTTAGTCCCTACTTTAATATATGGTAGTGAAAGTTGGGTCTGGCAGAAGAAGCATGAGAGTAGAATAAATACTGTAGAAATGCGGTCATTAAGGAGTATGTTAGGACTGAGTTAGAATGATAAGATGACCGGGATGATGATGATGATGATGATACTTTGGTGGTTTGGTCACGTAGAAAGAATGACAAAGCAAATCAGATGTGGATGGCTAAGCCGGGAAAGGACACCCTAGACGAAGGTTTATCGATCAATGGCGATATGTTAAAAATGGGCCACATTAGCGACCCTTAACCGTAGATATATGGATGTAAAGGAGGCAAGAGAGGTGTGTGAGGGTCGTGCCAAATTGAAGTCTGTAGTCTCTGTCAATCCCTCTGGGTGACAGGCGTGAGTGTTTATGTTATGTATTTATTTTGAGCTTGTGATATACCCTAGTCTACTCAAAAGGGCCAAAAAATTAAACTTTTGATAAAATGTAAAACTTCAAAGAACTAAACAAATAAAATAAAGCTTCACATCAGAGCTGCTGAAGCCGAAACCCGAAACTATAATTCCCCTAATACCCTATCTTGTCTTAGCATATAGCATTATAATAGTTTTGAGTTATGATTAATAATTAATATTGAAGTCGGTTATACAAAAATTTTAATTTTAAATTATTGTCCATTTAACTGAAGTTACAATAATTATAGATTTTTAATATTAATTTGGATTATTTTAGTTTTAGTTCTTTTGGTATTCTAGCGCACACGGTCCCGTTACCAAGCTAAAATAAATTGTAATAGACTAATAAAATGATTTGTTTACGAAGTTATGTACCTACATTTTATGGTGCTATGCGTACTTTTAAACCGTGAGGTCAAAACTTTGGTCGGAAAATGTTTGAACACAGTATTTTTACAGAAAATAATTGTTTTATCGACATACAATACAACTCATTTTTTAATAATTAGAAGAAAAAATAAAATATTATATGTAAATGGTTTCTGGGACACGGCTCTATCGATTTAGATGAAACTTTGTACGTAGATAATATATTTCTAGATAGGTGTAATCACTGACAAAGTTATATATTTTTTCTAACGCTGAGCAAAGCTCGGTCGCACAAGTACTAAGAATTTAATTATGAGAATGAGTAAGTTAGAATGATCACATGGAAACTTTTAATTAAGATAGTAATTAATCAAAATTTATCGCGTATCTGCAAGGGTGAGGCGCGGGTAAGGAGATTGGTTGAAGAGAGGGGGCGGTGCGACCCTGAATAAGCAGTTTTGTTATTTACTCACGCTGTGGTAGAGCTAATAACGGTACAAGGCGATTAATGTGGCCTTATCTTGCTCCTAACCTCATTTACTGTTAACGTAATAAGTTTATCTCAACGTAAGGGAGATAATTACATTAATTTACAGAAAAAAGTTCAGAAGCAGTGTTATTCTGCAAAAGGTTTATGTTTATGAAACATAAATATTATCTTAGGTATGTATTTGTATCAGCAATTCTTATAAAGTAAAAGGTTTGCTGGTACAAATTGCCTTCTTCGAGATTTCAGAGCGATAAGATAGCCTATCTTTTTCTTGTTTTTTTTTATGTTTATATGTTCAATGAAGAATATATTAACTGTATATATATAAAAGATGAATTTCAGTGTGTGGCGGATTGGGATTATTTTACTAGATATAGTGGACTGTATTGAGAATCTAAATCCCCTGAAACGTTCAGTTACCGCAGTCACAAAATCACACCAAAAACAGCAACAAACTACTCACGGTCTTACTAGCCAGCCTCCCAAGATCAGCAAACGTTGACAGCTCCTAGTAGCTTCTTCTACACGGTAGAATACACTAGCAATTAGATTGTACACGGTACACTCTGGAGTAGTCCCTTTTTTAAGTTTTTGGAGAGATGTTCACATCACGAACACAAAGAGAATGTGTCTGGCTTGTCTCGCCTCCTACCCTCCTCTTCTCCTTTTTTTAACTCCACAGATTATTACAACGCATATTACGTCGCAATGTTGCCACTAGGTGTGACCGGCGCTCCGATCGCAGCAGATCATTGTGCCTCGGTATAAATTTTGTGAGTTGCGGTTTATTACTGAACACACCCCCCACCGAAACCATCTTGATGGTTTCTCCTAACTATATGAAAAAGATATTAGAGAAAATATTATAACTTAAGCTACGGAACATGCAAAATAACGCTGAGACACAGAATGTCCTCAACGAGAAAAAAAAATATTAATACACGTAAAAACTAATTTGAATAAGGTAGAGGACTCAGTTTATTAACTGGTCTCTGTAGAGTACTCTTTTGAGTGCGAAGCGTAACACAACGAACAATCCCATCTGGACCGGGGTGAAGAGCCTCAATTCTACCCAAAGGCCAATTGCACGGCGGTACATTATCAGTTTTTATGATTACTAGATCACCTATTTTTATATTAGATCTATCCGAATGCCACTTTGCTTTCTGTTGCAGCGTATTTAGATATTCGTGACTCCATCTACGCCAAAACATTTGTGAACATTTTTGAATATATTGCCAACGTGATAATCGATTTATTGTTATATCCTCTACATTATACTCAGGTACTGCTGTTAACCCTTTTCCAATTAGAAAGTGTCCCGCAGTCAAAACGTTGAACTCATCAGGATTATCACTAGCTGGTAACGGACAAAGCGGCCGCGAGTTGAGAATCGCTTCTACTTTACAAAACACTGTTGTGAGTTCCTCGAACGTCAAACTTTTTTCTCCTACGGCTCGCGTTAATAGATACTTGGCGGATTTAATTCCAGCTTCCCAGAGCCCACCCATATGTGGTGCACCAGGGGGATTAAATCTCCATATAATTTGTCGTTTTGAGCAACCCTCTAATATATTGTTTTTTTGTTCGAGCATAAATCTTTGTACTTCGGTTAAATGCTTACTAGCAGCTATGAAATTAGTTCCGCAATCCGAATAAAGGAAGGAGCACACACCGCGTCGCGCTACAAATCTGTCTAAACACGCGAGGAAACAGTCCGATGACAACGACGATAAGACTTCAAGGTGTACAGCTTTTGTCGAATAACAAATAAATAATGCTAAATATGACCGTTCAACCCTAGCATTTCGTCGTAAACTTTCTTTTGTAAAGAACGGACCACCGAGGTCCACCCCTACATGCTCAAAAACATTACAAGGTATCAATCGGGCTGCTGGCAAAGGTGCCATCTCAGGCTGTAAGAGCACTGGGTTGTGTTTAAAACAAATTTTGCATTTGGACAAAACTGACCGAATAATGCGACGGGATGCTAAAATCCAAAAATTTTGATTAATAATGTTTTGTAAGGTGCGTGGACCTACGTGTAAATATTTTTTATGTAAATATTCAATAAGTAAAAAGGTAAATCTACTATTTTTAGGTAATAAACGAGGATGCTTCGCGTTATAAGGTAACGCTGAATAATTTATTCGACCCCCCACCCTGAGGTATCCGCGTTCGTCAATAAATGGAGATAATTTTCTCAACGACGGAACGTACTTTGTGCCCTTTGACAATCTATTTATTTCATTTGCGAAGTATGCACTTTGTACTAATTTAATTAAAACATCTTGGGCAGTATTTAATTCGTTAGTCGTCAGTATTGATTGCTTCGAGTGACCGGATTTGAGTCGGAACCATCTCAATATTCGAGCAAACGTACGTTGCAGTTTATAATAAGAAGAGAAATTGGAAAAGATTCGGTCACAGAACTCTAACTTAGTCTCCTCTATCGAATTATTTTCATTTGTGATTAAATTGAAGGAGCCTAATGTATGATTTGATTTCATTTCGGGTGTATTACTTTCATGTTGGTTGATAAATGTTCTCACTGGCCACTGCGAATAGTCGTCGTACAACCAAGATGGGCCCTTCAACCACTGCTCACTGCACTCCACGAGCTGTGACGGAGACGCTCCGCGCGAGCATATGTCTGCCATATTGCACTCACTACTCACGTGACGCCAACAGTGTGGAGGTAACACTTCACATACCTGAGTAACACGGTTACTAACAAACGGCTTTAATTTGTAAGCTTCTGTCTGAAGCCACGTCAACACGATAGTCGAATCGGTTAACGCAGTAATACGAGTAATTTTTACACGAGTTAAAATGTCACGGACATATCTAATTAATTTGCTTAACAAAACTGACGCCATTAATTCCAACCTCGGGATAGTTAATGGTTTGACGGGGGCTACTTTAGATTTTGCTGTCACCAGGCGTACTTTAGTTTGACCTCTATCGTTACGACTGATCACATACACACAACTAGCATAACCGCGAGAGCTTGCATCGCAAAAGGCGACCAATTCACATTCGGTCTGTTCTGGTAGCAGCATATGTCTATCTATCTTGATTGCCGTTAGTCGCGGGAGATCATCAACGTAATTAAGCCAGCGCTTAGTTACGTCAGTTGGCAGCTGCTCATCCCATCCTATGCCCAGCTTCCATAAATCTTGCATTATCTCTTTCGCGATGAAAATGCACGGTGAAATAAAACCCACGGGGTCGTAAATAGAAGCTAATAATTTTAAAACAGAACGTTTAGTTGTTACTTTATCAGTCTTATCTACTGTGAAATAAAAACAGTCAGTCAAAGGGAACCATTTCAGACCTAGCACTTTGACTGAATATTCGTTACAATCTTTCATAAATGTAACAGGACACTCTCGGTTTTCTAACGGAACGCGTTGTAAAACTTTTGCACTATTACTCGCCCACCTTTTGAGTATAAAGCCACCGGAATTAAACATCTCTAAAAGTTCATCTTGTAACCGAGATATCTGTGACAATGAACTACAAGAATATAGAATGTCATCCATGTACACGCCCTCGCGCACAACCTTTGCAGCGAGTGGGAAACGTTCTTCCTCGTCATAGGCTAACTGTAAGAGGGTGCGGATAGCTAAGAACGGTGAGCAACTTAAGCCGTAAGTGACAGTTTTTAATTCATAAACGTCAATGGCATCGTTAGGCGAATGACGATACAAAATATGTTGATAACATCTATCTGACTGATTCAGTTTAATTGCCCGATACATTTTGCATACGTCACAAATCAAACAATATTCAAACAACCTAAAATTCAATATTATAGCCCCAATATCTCGATACAGATTAGGCCCGGTCAATAGAATATCATTAAGCGAAACGTTCGTGGACGTTTTAGCCGAGGCATCGAATACCACACGCAAAGGAGTAGTGGAACTACTGGGCTTAAGTATACTGTGATGAGGTATCACATATTTGCTTGGGGTGTCCCCCGAATAAAGCTCCATGTGCCCTAGATTTTCATATTCGCACATGAACTCTGAATAGGCTTGTCGTAATACAGGTGAACGATTCAACTTGCGCTCGGTGAACAAGAGTCGCCGCTCGGCTGCCGCTCGTGACGCGCCCAACGGAGGCGGGTCTGGTATGAATGGTAACGGCACTGAATAGGTACCATCCTCAGTACGACTATAACGAGCCACGAAAATGTCTTCCGCTAATTGTTCCAAAGGATTAATCGAGGGTTTGCTTGGCAATTCTTCGATTTCCCAAAACTTACGCAACGTTTGATCTAAAGACTCTTGTTCATCAAATGAGACTGATAAATTATAATTTTTTAAATTGTCCTTATCATTGCTATAAAGTTTACCACTTACAACAAACCCGAAAGCGGTATCGATCACGCTTGGTATATCCGATGAAATAATATAAGGTTTATCCTTAATTAGTTCCGAAACTATATCATTGCCCAATAGTATATCGATACGCGAACGCTTATAAAATAATGGATCAGCTAAATTAAAATTCTTATATTTATTAATAACGTCCGAGTGGAATCGAACGTTAGGCATATCAGCAGATACCTTAGTCACTACGACCATGTTCAGTGTAAAACTAGGTAGGTCAGTGTGTAGGGACCTTAATGTGCATGTAATCATGCCGTGATTTTTTACAGCCTCTCCACCGAGACCATAAATATTAAACGAACACTTCTTTCGAGGTAAGCCCAAACGTTGAGCACACTCAGTTGTAATAAATGAGCTCTGAGCTCCAGAGTCAATAACTGCACGGCAGTATTGAAGCTGGCCGCTACTATCAATTACTAACACGCGCGCCGTTCCCAATACAACACCGTAACCCGAGTGAGTGTTATTGGAATGAAGCGTATCTATCGTATAACGCTCTGAGTCACTCATAGCCTGAGACGAGACGAGTGCTTGTTGCACTTGCGAGTCAGAGCACAATGGACGGGTGGATGTTGGCACGAGCGTGTCGCTCACTGGCTCCCTATGCAATAGATAATGATGTAGTGACGCACATACACCACAAGACATCTCACTTTTACAAGTTGAGGTATCATGATTTCCTTTTAGGCAATTATGACACAATTTTAAGGTATTGACACGGTCAATCCTTTTATCTACGGTCAATTTACGAAATTGATCGCACCTATAAATCATGTGATTTTGATTGCAATGCGCGCAAATTATTTTTTTATTTTTATTATAATTTGACACATTAGTATTTAAAACTGTCTTTGAATAACTTTTGTAGTGGTTATTATTGTTGCCTTTGTAATTGTTACATATAGACTTATTTCTTGATTGTAACGACATCGTACTATTCGATGAATGTTCGAGTACTTTAACTTGTTTATTTACAAAACTAATTAATTCCGAAAAAGATGGAAGTGAATTTTGATCCCGATTTTCTTCAAAAAGCCTCCTAGTATGCGCATCCAACCCACGTAAGGCTAAATGACAAAATAAATAGTCATGTAAATTTTTAATTTTTAATGCCTCGATGGCTTTAAAAGAGTGATCGAATGTTTCGATAAATAAAGTAAGATTTGCGGTAGTATCTTTATTTAACGGCGTAAAGTTTATCATTTTGTCGATGTACCTACCCACGAGTATTCGATCATCTTGATATTTATTACATAAACTTTGCCATACGACAGTATAATTAGCGGCTGTTATGGGCAATTTTTTAACAATGTTTAATGCCGAACCTTTAACACATGAAAGCAAATAGTGAAACTTATCTATTTCGTCGAAATCTCGATTGTGGACAAGTGATACAAATGTATCGTAGAATGTGGTCCACTTCTCAATATCACCATCGAATTCAAATAAACGTAATTTAGGTAATGACGGCCTTACATCACTCCTATCTTTCCTACTGAGGGATGCCTGCTCGTCCGGTTTTAATCTTAAATATTGCAACCTACATGCCTTATAAAGTTCATCAAATGTATCTAATTCTCGCGTTGACAATCTTGTCTCCGGTTTTAATGATATATCTATTTCAATAATATTTAACACTGTTTCTTCAAACTTTGAGCGGACACTTTCTAATTCGGAATAATCGGCTAAGAAATTCTGAATTTGTGTGGGATCATTTATTTGGGATCTCGCGATATCGAAAACCTTTTGTAATTTAGCAAATAGGTATTCCTTTTTAAAAATAAGTGTTTGCCTTTTTATTTGTAATTTATCCGACATTATGAACAAATTACAAAATTAATACTTTATAAACGCACCGCGAGCAATGGACATCCAGGTAAAAAAGAGGCAAATTAAATAAGGGATATTAAATTAATTAAATGCGTAGTTTTACTCAAATATATGACGTCCACGGGACGCGAATTAAGGGTAGAAAATTATTATTCGAAGATCACTAATTCGAATATATGCGGCTCGAAGGCCAGAAATGTGGCGGATTGGGATTATTTTACTAGATATAGTGGACTGTATTGAGAATCTAAATCCCCTGAAACGTTCAGTTACCGCAGTCACAAAATCACACCAAAAACAGCAACAAACTACTCACGGTCTTACTAGCCAGCCTCCCAAGATCAGCAAACGTTGACAGCTCCTGGTAGCTTCTTCTACACGGTAGAATACACTAGCAATTAGATTGTACACGGTACACTCTGGAGTAGTCCCTTTTTTAAGTTTTTGGAGAGATGTTCACATCACGAACACAAAGAGAATGTGTCTGGCTTGTCTCGCCTCCTACCCTCCTCTTCTCCTTTTTTTAACTCCACAGATTATTACAACGCATATTACGTCGCAATGTTGCCACTAGGTGTGACCGGCGCTCCGATCGCAGCAGATCATTGTGCCTCGGTATAAATTTTGTGAGTTGCGGTTTATTACTGAACACAGTGGACTCGTTTTTAATCCTAAATTTCTCCGGCAATATAGATATCCAATCAACAAAAATATAAACCATACAATCATATATCACTTAAAGTATAGCTATATAATCAACAACTGTATAAACATTGATGTCGTAACTGGTTAACAAACTTCATTTACGTAGAAGTACTTATAAATACTCTAAGGGTCTAATACACTAATGTTTGTCACGTTTAGTAGAACTCGAATATTTAGTTTAGTAACCATTGAGTTATATGTACTACGTAGTACATATAACTCAATGTTAGTAACCTTTAGTTTTACAGGAAGGTTCAAAAACAATTTAATACAATTAATTTATTCGTCGTCAATTTTTGTCCGTCGTTAATGTTGGTGCACTTGTGGTGTACCTACGTTGACCTACGTCAAACTTGCGATATGTTACTGCAGTTTAAGGCAAATCCGCCTGTCAAACGTGGCTATTAAGATTCTCCCTGCTATGGCAGCAGTTGACTTTTTTGTTACCAAGATAGAAGTGGAAGAAGTTATATTTGATGAAATTGTTTGCGAAAATTAAAAAGGTACTCGTATTTACTTCTTTATACTATCAGAAAATTATGTGTTATAAAAAACTAAAAAAAAAATACGTAATTAACTCGTCAAAAAATTATACGTTATATTTTTCTATATTTTATTTGAAAACGCCTATATCAAATACAAAAGTGTGATAAATAAACATACTGGTAATATAACATTGTTATTTATTCCAATCAAAAAAAAAAAACTTAACATTAATTTAATTGTCCTAGTGATTTCAAATAACGGTACAACAAACTTGTTTGGAAAACGGTATTTAATTTATATGGAAATCCCGCGGTTTGTATATGGGTCGAAGTTAGGCACAAGTATTTAAATTACTTTTCTGGCTAGAAAAAAGTTTATTAAAAATGGCATAAAGCTAAAAAGGAGAGCATACAATCATAACATTAAAAACACTTTTGTGTATATCACGGGGCAATATAAAATAGTAATGTAAATGTTATGTAAAAACATTTACATATACTATTATATTTTTTATACTATACTATTTTTTATACTTAAAAGGAGAGCCCATCCCCGGTTATATTGTATGTATGATCATTTACTGAATAAACTATTTTTATTTTTATTTATTTATAATATATAGATAGTTTACATTGATATAAAATAGTTCAGTCTGTGAACACGTAGAGGATCGTCCCCGTCACTACATTAGATTTGATATACCACAAATCCTCGCAAAGAACACTGATTCCTTCCAAGTATGATTCGCGAGGCTATTGAAATCAAAGAACATCCTAATTTCAATAGAGAAGATGGCTGACTGATACCATCTGCTTGGGATCCTATAATTAATAAAATTAAATCCCAACCCAAGCATACCACTACAAGACTTCAAGATACTGTAAGTTCATATTGCGTAGATCGGAACAAAAATTAATAATTTTAATCTGGAAGTAGCCGTGGTTAACTATGACATTGGGACGTCAAACACCTCAGTCGCCCCCTGGGACCATGGGTGCTGTAAAGTGCTTTTTTTTTTATAGGAGAGGGGGCAAACGAGCATGCGGCTCACCTGATGGTAAGTGACTACCGCCGCCCATGAACAACCGCAACACCAGGGGAATTGCAGATGCGTTGCCGGCCTTTTAAAAAGGAGTAGGCTCTTTTCTTGAAGGTCCCTAAGTCGTATCGGTCCGGAAAAATCGCTGGTGGTAAACTATTCCACAAGGAAGTTGTGCGAGGAAGAAAACATCTTCTAAATCGCACAGTGGTGGACCGCCAATCATCCAGATGGTGTGGATGGTATCGGGAGTTCTGCCGCGATGTGCGTTCGTGAAATTTGGCGGCTGGGATTAATCCGAACAATTCCTCAGAGCACTCCCCATGGTAAATGCGAAAGAAAATGCTAAGAGATGCAACATCTCTTCGCAGTGCCAATGAGTCGAGCCGATCGGAAAGGACTCGGTCGTCGACGATTCGAGCCGCTCTGCGCTGGATGCGGTCAAGTGGAAGAAGCTGGCACTGGGGAGCCCCAGCCCAGAGATGGGAACAGTATTCCATGTGAGGCCGAACCTGCGCCTTGTAAAGTTGCAGGCGTTGAGCCGGCATGAAATAATGTCCCGCTCTGCTGAGCACGCCAAGCTTTTTAGAGGCCAATTTGGCCTTCTCTTCCAAGTGACCACGAAACTGCACGCTACTCGATATGTCGACGCCGAGGATTCCGATACTGGCTGAGGCAACAAAGGGGAGTACCTTGAAACTGAGGAGATACGACAAAGGGGTTCTTTTTAGCGGTAAACGCGCAAACTTGTGTCTTCTGAGAATTAAACTGGACTAGATTTAGTCGCCCCCAATCCGAGACTTTGTCCAGCAAAGACTCGACTTCAGACACAAGTTTGTTCCGGTACTCGGTGACGTTTTCCCGAGAAATATTGGCACGGCCGGTGTATAGAGCATCACCAGTGCTGTCATCTGCATAGCAATGAATGCTACCAGCTTGCAACATATCATTGATATGCAGAAGAAACAGCGTTGGTGATAGCACGCAGCCTTGTGGAACACCAGCGTTAATAGGCATGTAGTCGGAGCATGCACCGTCTACAACGACCTTGATGCTCCGTTCTGCAAGAAAGCTGGTGATCCAATTGCATAATTTCTCGGGAAGCCCATAGGAAGGGAGCTTCGAAAGAAGCGCTTTGTGCCAAACCCGATCGAAGGCCTTCGCAATGTCCAAACTAACGGCCAATGCCTCCCCCTTGGACTCTACTGCCAACGCCCATCTATGAGTTAAGTAGACCAGAAGATCACCAGCTGATCGACCCCGACGAAAACCGTACTGGCGGTCACTAATCAGCTGGTGATCCTCAAGGTACCGCATGAGGTGGCAGTTTACAACGGATTCCATTATTTTGGAGAACAAGGGGGTGATGGCGATAGGCCTGTAGTGAGACGGATCTGAGCGGTCGCCTTTTTTAGGGATCGGGTGGACAAAAGCTGTCTTCCATGATTTCGGGACTACGCCTAGGGAGTAGGAGTACCGGAAAAGACGCGTTAGAACCGGTGCCAACTCCGGAGCACACGTCCTCAGCACAATTGGGGGGATTCCGTCAGGCCCACTCGACTTGTGGATGTCAAGGGAGAGGAGTGCTCTGCGAACCGAGCGCTGTGAGAATCGCACATCCGGCATGGAGCACTCACACCGCGGGATGGTCGGCGGTGTGTTCCCCCCGTCATCAACAGTCGAGTTGGACGCAAAAAAGGAGCCTAAAAGGTCGGCCTTCTCTTTTGCGTCGTAGGCCAGTGAGTCGTCCTCCCTGTGCAGAGATGGTAGTGATGACTTACAGAAATTCCCTTGGGCAGCCTTGGCGAGAGACCAGAATGCACGGGTTCCCGAAGGAAGGTGAACTAGTTTCTCGCCAATTCTGCCTATGTGCTCTGACTTTGCCTTGGCAATAACTCTTTTGAAGGACCTGGAGGCGAAGTTATACTTCTTTTTGAGTGTGCTGGTATTTACATCCCGAGTCACCGAAGCCGCAGCCCAGGCTTGATAACACTCCTGGTTACTGCGTAATGCAGTCTTACAGGAGCGACCAAACCAAGGCTGAGATCTGCCTCCG
The DNA here is from genome assembly GCA_963668995.1 of Parnassius mnemosyne. Lineage (NCBI taxonomy): Eukaryota > Metazoa > Arthropoda > Insecta > Lepidoptera > Papilionidae > Parnassius > Parnassius mnemosyne. The sequence goes on along the minus strand of CAVLGL010000104.1, from coordinate 42,095,544 downwards.
ATGGGTACCACAGATGATGGAATAAATAGTTCCATTCCCTGTAGCACTACATCAGTGACAGAGTCAGCAACAGTGCTGGGATCATCCGGCGAGAAGCAAACCCGCCCCCATGGGTAGGAAGCAAAGAAAGACCGCATTCCGTCCCAATCCGCCGACCTATAATGCCAAACACGGCGGCAACCTGCAGAACGCAACCGCGAGGGGAGCGTGAGTGGCACCACACTCCGGATCAGACAATGGTCCGAAGAGCCAAGAGGGGCATCGACGGAAACCTGATATCCGTCCGGATGAGAGGTCAGCAGAAGGTCCAACAGGGAAGGTGTATGATCCTCAACATCTGGAATCCGCGTAGGCGATGTAACCAGTTGTGTCAGACCATATGCCAAGGCAAAGTCATAAACAGATCTCCCCGCATGTTCGGTTAAACGTGAACCGAGCCATTCGGCGTGGTGGGCGTTAAAATCGCCAAGGATCACGATCTCTGCGGATGGGACCTGTTGTAGCAAGGAATCTGTAGCCATTTGGACGTGGTCGATGAGTTGGTCAGTTTCGGCATTACCGCTATGGGACCTATAGAGGCACACGTAGACGCGCGGATGGTCGTCGCTGTCTACGCGTAGCCAAAGGATGGACAGGTCCGAACCTTCAAGACTGCCGAGGCGTCGAGAACAGATGTCCTCTCTGACATACACGCAAACTCCAGCCCGAGGCACAAAGGAGTGCTCCAATTTGTACCCCGGGTAGGAGAGATACGAAGTATCAGCCGGAGAGGACACCTGCGTCTCGGTCAGAAAGAGCAAGGCCGGCTTCGCCGTCTCAAGATGGTAGTGGACGGCGTTTAGGTTCGAGTGAAGTCCCCTGATGTTGCAGAAATTCACGGATAGCGTGGCAGGGGTCGCCTTGGTCTTGTTGCTCAGTTTGCCCCGAGCAGTTATTGTGTTGAGCGGAATTTTGCCCCCCCCAGAATACGCGGGGCAGCCTGAGCACCCACGCTCAGGAGTGGAATAGCATGGTCGTGGATGCTCAGCGAGGGATTCTCCAGGGGTACTGGTACCCTCCTGGGGTAGTTTATGACGTAATTCCGCTACCATGTTGATGGGGGGGGGGGGGGGAATTGGGCATCCGGTCACCTGCACTCACCAGACGAAACGCGGAAGCAGAGCTTCCACTTCACGCCGGTATTCTGTGAGGTCGTGGTACTAACCCGGCTCGAGCCGGCCCATACGTGCAACAGCAAAAGCTGCTGCAAGGCTCTACCACCGTTAAAACTTGCAACATCGGGAATATAAAATAAGTTAATATACGCGATAAAATTCGTATAATAGTTTTATTTAAATGTGTAGCATTGTATTAAAATGTAAGCAATCATTATATCAATAGTTGTTAAATTTTAAATATGTTAAAGTAAATAGTAAACTTTGGTTTTAAAACTGAATTTTTATAAAAGTGCCTAGACTGCCATTTCTAGTTCTAGTCTAGTCTAGTGGCCGTTAAATCATAAGGTATAATATATAATATACCTGCCGCTAGCGGAGATTAAAAAATAAAACTTATTTATTTATTATACACTGGTAAGCATTTCTTAGTATCCTGCTGTGTGAAAGGGCGCGAGGAAATGAAGAGGACGTGGAGGGCAACACCCTTGAGATGTGACGAAACACAGCAGTGTTAAGCTGCTACTTTACGCTGGTATTCTGTGAGAGCGTGGACCTTCCCCGGTCGAGCCGACCCATTCGTGCTACAACTATATCATTAATATAGCTACAGCATGGCTCTACCACGTATAAAACTATTGTTCGACTATCCTGTTTCCACTTGCACGCTGTTTTTTTTTTTTTACTTTTACTTTTATTACATACTGATCAAGAAATTCTGAAGATGTGAATTCTGAATGATGGGTACTAATATTCAGTTGCAGTAATGCAAAAATAAATTAATAATCTTAAAAATTGTATAAGCATAGATTTAACAACAAAGGTTATGTTTACATTGTTAGCATGTTAATAACTACATCGCGATCCCGATAAGAACGTATATTGAAATGTTAGCTTTAAGAGCAATACAATAAGTAAAATATAAGACACAAAGACTAGTAATTTATAGCACAATAGCTTTTTATTTTAGTCCGCCGCTATCCTATAATACTTCATACTACATATAAATAAAACTGCCTTCTATTGAGCTCAGGGGGTTATTTGTAAGCTATAAAAACATAAACGTACCATTTTCTGTCTGTTCGAAGATCAGCCTCGAAATGGCGGAACACATTGTAATTGAAAAATGAATGAATGAATAAATTATACTTTCTTGTACACTAGAAAAAACATAAGAAAAAAAAAAACAAATTATTTAAAGATACAATTCGCGGCCTTATCCCTTAGAAACGATCTCTACCGCAGAGGATATAATGACCAGTGAGAAAGGGTAAGGGTGTACATATGTTGTTAGAAAATATACACGACAAAAATATAATAGGGTATTTTACACCATGTAAAAAAAACAAAAAATATATATTTATAATATATTTTGTAAAAAGTAAAAGAGAAATATTATTATTAATTATTACATTTCTATGTATAAAAATGCATCATAAATTTTATATTTCAATTTTAATAATATATTTTTTTAATCTCTGCCTCTAATCTGCAATTCGCTGTCCGCCATAATGAATTCTTATATTTACGCGAACACTACACATTGAATAAAACTATTTTTTTACGGATTTTATCGCGTTTAATTTACTATTTTAATTCCCGACGTTTCGGGTGCTTTACAGCAACCCATAGACCATGGGTTGCTGTAAAGCACCCGTCCCCCCCGTGACTATGGGTTGCTGTAAGGCAGCTGTCTACCATATTAGATACCGTCGTGACGTCACTGGTTAAGTAATGCTGATGTTATTTCGAAATTTTTTAAGTTATCATCACAATAGTTGTTAACTGTTATACTGTATTTTATTGAAATGACATCATAGAAGACGGATTTGTAAAAGCAGGATGTACTAATATAACATGGACAAAATATTGACGGTGGCAAAAATTTTATGCATGCAATCCCGATTTTTGTTCTGCTGAGTTGAGGAATGTTAAAACATCAATGTAAGTACTTATTACCAACTTTTGTTTATACAGTAATACAATACCAGGTCAGAGTGTATTTTGATAATACATAGTTAAGTTTATCTATGATTACAATCATTAGCAATCATTAGTTTTAATATCTAAGATAACGTAATCTATTACACTTGTAATACCTCTTGTAATACCTATCACCTCATGGTATTTTGTTTTGTATAAACAATAGTTAAATATAAGTCATACTTACATAAAAATGATCTTCACAAAAGTATAGTCTAGTTTTTGTAAACAATGTATTTGGGTATATTTTTGCCAGTTTTAACCAAGTATTTCTCATATTTAAATCAGTTAGCACTTGAATCCATAACTTCCTCGGCGTTCATATGCTCGTATTTTTGTATTCAAGCACAACATAACAATGACATAGATGATAGCTCATTATTAAACATCCAAAAGTATCTTATTCTTTTGCAAAATTGGCAAAATTCTAGGGCAGTGACGTCACGAGTTGAACAGCGTTTTCACGCGAAAATTTAAACGATGGATTAAAAGTAATTTTTATGGCACTAATAGTTTAAAAAAATTATATAAAATTAAAGTGGTTCATTATTACTCTAAGATTCATTTAAAACACTTTTTGAAAATGGATGTAATATCCTATTATAAACTCGATAAATACGTACATAATAATACCATAAATAAATACATTTCAATTACAAAAATATAGAAATATATACAAGAGTAGAAAGGAGTATACAAGTAAGTGAAATAAAAGCCTTAACGTAGGGAAAAATAAGTAGTAATTTTTAAATGAATGATGTCAAGGAAGGAGTGACTAAGACATATTTTATTCAAAAAAACATGAGGGATTTTTTTTGTGAAATCAAAAAACTTGTAAAATAAATTGTTTTTGATGATTATCTCATAACCTATATGAATAAAAAAAACTTCAAACAAAACTTTTACGGTTTATCGCTTTACACAAAAGGGTCCGTCCTTACACTTTTTATCTTGAAGTTTTAATTCATAATCGACTTTTAGCATATTTTACAACAAAACTATAAGATTTGTTGTAAAATATGCTAAGTATGTTTTGTTTCATTTCCCTGCATCGCACATGGTTTTTGAGATAATAGCAAAAAATTAAGTTGAAAGTGGTTTTCCAATAATTAGAGTACTTGTCCAAACTGATTTAAAAATACTATTATTGATGGAATCGCGGTTAATTACTAGTATTAACTAAAGTCTAAAACTATAATCACTACATTATCATAGACTCAAATAATTAACTTTATCAGTTTGCGTTAAGGAAAAGAAATTATAGATCTAATAACTTGCGGCAGAATAGCATTATACCCTTATTTAATGATCACGTGGAAAACTGGACGAGTTCAATTTGTATTACAAATTATTTTATTGACCAGCCGTTATTGGATGAGAGTGAGCGCACTTTTATACAATTATAGCATTGTTCTAAAATTGCTTCACACGTAGCGTACAAAAATAGAAATATTATTTAGCGTTACGATAGTCGGAAAAAAAGACTTTTTAAAGTAATTTTGTATCTCTTAGTTCAGTGTTATCATTGCATATTAAATTATTTTCATACATGAAAATAAATGAAATGAAAATGATAAATGCTTACTTAACTCTGTACGTACCTGATAGACACAAGGATCATTGCGAATATGAGATATTTGCCCAACAGTGGCACTACCAGCGACGTTGGGGGTATGATCTCCACCACCAGCAAGAAGAACACGTGTAGGCTAATCAGGATCGATATTGATAGTGTCACCTGTAACAAGAAATTAAATATTACTATTTTTATGTCATATGGCATTTTCGAGATTGTACCAACTGGAAGTTTTTGAAAAATTTGTTAGTTAGAAATTGGTTGATATTGGACATTAACTTCATCATTAGTGTGGGATTCGAGTTCATTTGAATTAGTATTGCTCCTCCATATATAGTTTCTACATGAAACTTTTATTTCTCGAACTCGTAGAATCATGTTTCAACTATATGATGGTTGTAACACGAATGGGTACCAACCATAATACAGCTGGGTGGTGAGTTTATAGAACTGTAGACCTCTATTTCTGGTAACAGGACATTCTATCTTAGTTCTTAGGGGTGACAATGAATCTACATTTTGATTTGTATTTACGGATAGAAAGAGTCTATGGGCTACAGCATTCCCTTACCATAAGTTGGACTATGTGCCCGTTTGTCAAGTTTATAAACACATCTGTTTGTTTAATTATGCGTAAAGAAGAAATGAAAGTATACTTTGTTGAACTCAAAGTATATTTTCATTTTCTTCTTTGTTCGACAATGTAATATAAAGCAGTCTATAGCAAAAAGTATTCTCCTAAATATTCATTTCAATGTTTATTCTTGTTTAGTACCCTCGGGCCCCACTTCAAACCTTTGGAGCAAAGAATTCGTCTGGTAAAAGGCACGTATGCATGTTTATCTCTACTCTCAATGGTCGTTCGGCTTTTAGTGATAATATATTATGTTATTTTCTCTTGTACCGACATGTATTCTTTCTATATTAAGTAACACAGAAAGAAAGAAACTTAGTATTTACAAAATAATGTTTTCAGGTGGTTCTGTACCAAGATCATACAGTCTATGCAATACGCTATTAGAATTTTTAGTTATTTATACAAATGCTATTTTGCACAGTAAACAGGCACAAGTTTTGGTATATCGGCGTCCCCGGAAGCAAAAACTAGAGTGAATGCTATAACATAAAGAAGTGCAACTATATCTGAGGGTCGTATTAGATTAGATATCCATAGAAGAGTTATTTACTGTCGCAGCAAAGTCTGCACACATTGATCACTCAGCTATTTTCCAGTCCCTCACATGATCATGGAATTTGCTGTCGCCGCATTAGGTGAACGGTAAGTTCGTTTTCTCCCGTTTCTATATAAATAATATCTAATATGTCTGGAAATTCAACTACCGTGAATCGCTTATCTATTTCTATCACAAAAATTCTACGACCGATTTTATCTAAGTAAACAAGAGTGACAATATACCAATAGCTTCTAACGTAAACTTAATGCTGTAGGTGTGAATAAGGTGTAGCGATAAAGTTCTATTAGACGGCCTAGAACTTCGTTTACTGCCGACTTCAAAAAGGAGACGGTACTCAATTCGACTGTATGTTTTTTTTATGTGTGTTTCCTCATAACTTTTTACTGGGTGAAACGATTTAGATTATTCATTTTTTATTTGAAAAATGGTACTTCACATATGGTACCATATGAATTTGATCAAGGCCAGACTAATAATTTTTGAGTTATTCTTAATAATTTATATTGAAATCGGCTGTACAATATTTTTAATTTTAAATTATAATTTTATTACATTGTTGTAAAATAAGACTATAATTTTTATTTATGATCATCGTCATTTAAGCTCATCCCAGAACACGACTGAATATGGAATAAGTGACGATGCACTTCGTTCGCTTTATAATTTTTTTAAACTTTCACCTAGTGGTAAGTAAATATAAGACGCGCTATAAATGTAACTAGAAACCCCTATTGCTATAAAGTTCCAACTTAACGTTGCTTGATGTCAGTTCACTACAGCACTTTAAAGATACTAAAGCTTAACTTAAGAAATACAGGTGCACTTCTAGAGTGTAAGTGCTTAGCTACCAATTACTTGAGTGTTTAGTTTTGTTGTCAAAGTTGGCTTTTATTCGGGCTTGAACTCAGAACCTATTACGACCAAGAGTTGGATACTGTTTCCTTATAATAAAAAAGTCCCTTATTTTTTACTTTGGTAATTATAAACATTTTGAAGATAAAGAAAAATCAGTAATAATAACTTTAATTATAATTCCTTTATAATCTTAATAATTATGTTAATATTTTCATTTTCATTTCCTTGCTCTGAAACCTTCTCAGAAACGAGGGGAGGCCATTATTCATGAGTGGGACGTATACAGGCTGTAATTTATTTTCATACCTTTTCAGGAAATATGTTATATAAAGAGATGCAAGATAGAGCCCTTTAATCTCTGGTTGAGAAACCAATGGCGTGAGTTAGTTAAACGGTTCAAACATGCGTTAGAAAATGAAAGGAGAAGCAAATTGGATACCAGGCGCGAACATTAGCTACATCAGCATGGCTTTTTTATAGGAGAGGGAGCAAATGAGCACGCTGATCACCTGATGGTAAGTGTACCGCCGCCCATGAACAACTGCAACACCAGGGGAATTGCAGATGCGTTGCCGGCCTTATAAAAAGGAGTAGGCTCTTTTCTTGAAGGTCCGTAAGTCGCATCTGTTCGGAAAAATCGCCGGTGGTAATCGATTCCACAAAGAAGTTGTGCGAGGAAGAAACATCCTCTAAATCGTACAGTGGTGGACCGCCAATCGTCCAGATGGTGTGGATGATATCGCGAGTTTAGTGGCGATGTGCGATGGTTAAATTGAGCGGCTGGAATTAGTCCGAATAATTCCTCAGAGCACTCCTCGTGGTAGATGCGATAAAATACGTAAAGAGATGCTAATTAGTACTGGCGGTTACTAATCTCTTCGCAGCGGCAGTGTATCGAGTCAATCGGTAAGAACTCGGTCTTCGACGATTCGAACCGCTCTGCGCTTGATGCGGTCAAGTGAAAGGAGCTAGTACTATATAATAATAATAATTCTTTATTGACATTTTTATACTTTACATACTTTTTACAAATATATACAATACATCATGAGGACTAATTTGAAATGGGAATCTTGAGTCTCCTAGCTAGGTTACTTAGTAACCTGTATTTAGGAGATACAGACCTATCCCCCCTTTTGATTAGGAATACATAGTTGTATTGTTTTAATTAATTTAAATTTTTGCAGGAAAGGAAATAAAATTGTAAAAAGACAATAAACTGATCTCTCTCTCTCTCACTGTGTGTGTGTGTGTGTGTGTGTGTGTGTGTGTGTGTGTGTGTGTGTGTGTGTGTGTGTGTGTGTGTGTGTGTGTGTGTGTGTGTGTGTGTGTGTGTGTGCGTGCGTGCGCGCTCGTGCGTGTGTATGTATTAAGTAGAAAAATATATAAAATAAATATGCCACAATGCGAAGTAATATAATAAAAAATCTTTTTATAAATGAAAAATTGACTAGTGGACGTGTGCATACTTTGTTGTGTAATTTCAATGAAAAGAGTCTTAATATGCTTAAGTAATACTGTGTGCAGTATAAAGAGCTGCCTCACACTAAGAACAGCGCAATTTTGATATAGTTGAACAGTTCGAAATAACATTGGTTTAAAAGTAGCAACCTTTAAGATAGCTCTTTGCGCAACTGCAAGTGGTTTTAATATTGTTCTTGCAACAAGAAATGCAATACATGATTATAGACTGACATAAAGCGTAATAAACGTTGCGTATAATTATGAAATTGGCGACATATCAGAGTGTTTTAAAAACATATATTAATTTGCGAACCTTACATGTTAAGAGATTTATATGCATTTTAAAATTAAGGTGTTTATCTAGTATAATACCGAGATACTTTATATTATCTACAGAATTTATCTGTGGATACAGACAAGAGGAAGACTGAAGAGAACAAGAGTAAGCTTTCAACTTGATAGGAATATTTGATTACGAGGTGGGACTGATAGAGAAAGTTATAAATTTTGTTTTGGAAGTATTAAGAGTAAGAGTGTGAGATAAAAACCAATTATATATTTGATTGAAACTGCGTTGTGATTTACTTTCAAGATCTTTCCAAGATGTTGCATAGAAAGTAATAGCTGTGTCGTCTGCAAAAGAGACGATTTTTGCGTTATCAATGTGAATATTACATAAGTCATTAATGAAAACAAGAAATAGAGTCGGGCCAAGAACACTTTCCTGGGAGACACCATAAGAAACAGGAAGTTCGTCACCGACGCAGTCAGATATTTTAACCATTTGGGTGCCATTTGTAAGATAACTTCTGAAAAAGTCTAACTGTAAACCTCTGACACATTTTTCTAACTTGGCTAAAAGAGTGGAAACAGGAATTGTGTCAAAGGCTTTTGCTAGATCTAAAAATATTGTTAGGGTCTTCTTATGACTATTTAGATTACTGACTATAAAATTTATTAATTCATGAACTGCATCAAAAGTTGACTTATTTTTAGGAAATCCGAATTGTTGAGGTGAAATTAATTTAAAGTGTTCAAGATAATGGACTAGTCTATTTCTCAATAGACGTTCTAGGACTTTAGATAAGACAGGTAGAATGGCAATAGGGCGGTAATTAGTAACTAAAGTTCCGTCACTACCCGCGAGGATAGGATGTATTATAGACTTTTTTACTACTGGTATGGTTTAGTACTGGGGAGCCCCAGCCCAGAGATAGGACCAGAATTCCACGTGAGGCCGAACCTGCGCCTTGTAAAGTTGCAGGCGGTGTGCCGGCATGAAATAATGTCCCGCTCTGCTGAGCACGCCAAGCTTTTTAGAACCCAATTTGACCTTCTCTTCCAAGTGACTACGAAAATGCACGGCTCTCGATATGTCGACGCCGAGGATTCCGTTACTGGCTGAGGCAACAAGAAGAGTGCCTTGAAACTGAGGAGATACGACAAAGGGGTTCTTTTTAGCGGTAAACGCGCAAACTTGTGTCTTCTGAGGATTAAACTGGACTAGATTTAGTCGCCCCCAATCCGAGACTTTGTTCAGCAAAGACTCGACTTCAGACACAAGTTTGTTCCGGTACTCGGCGACGTTTTCCCGAGAAATATTGGCACGGCCGGTGTATAGAGCATCACCAGTGCTGTCATCCACATAGCAATGAATGTTACCGGTATCCAACATATCATTGATATGCAGAAGAAACAGCGTTGGTGATAGCACACAGCCTTGTGGAACACCAGCGTTAATAGACTTGTAATCGGAGCATGCACCGTCTACTACGACTTTGGTGCTTCGATCAGCCAGAAAACTGAGGATCCAATTGCACAATTTCTCGGGAAGCCCATAGGAAGAAAGCTTCGAAAGAAGCGCTTTTTGCCAGACCCGATCGAAGACCTTAGCTATGTCCAAACTAACAGCCAATGCCTCCCCTTGGGTTCGATCGCCTGCGCCCATCTATGTGCTAGGTAGACAAGAAGATCACCAGCTGAGCGACGCCGACGGAAACCGTACCGGTGGTCACTAATCAGCTGGTGCTCTTCAATGTACTGCATGAGCTGGCAGTTAGAAATGGACTCCATTATTTTCGAGAACAAGGAGGTAATGGCGATAGGCCTGTAGTTGGACAGATCAGAGTGGTTACCTTTTGACGAATTCTTTTGATTTGATGAATTCGTGACAATGCCTAATGAGTAGGAGTACCGGAAAAGACGCGTTAGAATCGGTGCCAACTCTGGAGCGCACGACTTGTGTATGTCCAGGGAGAGAAGTGCTTTCCGTACTGAGCACTGTGTGAATCACACATCAGGCGCAAGTCGGCGGTGTGTTCCCCCACCTCATCGAGAGTCGAGTTGGACGCAAAAAGGGAGCCTAAAAGGTCGGATTTCTCTTTTGCAGCATGGGCCAGTGAGTCATCCTCTCTGTGCAGAGATTGTAGTGATGGCTTACAGAAATTCCCTTGAACAGCCTTGGTGAGAGATCAGAATGCACGGATTCGCGAAGGAAGGTGAACTAATCTCTTTCCAATTCTGCCAATGTGCTCATACTTTGCCTTAGCATTAACTCGTTTGAAGTACCTGGAGGCGAAGTTATACTCCTTTTTAATCATGCTGGTGTTTGCATCCCGAGCCGTCGAAGCCTCAGCCTAGGCCTGATAACACTGGGACCTAGCACTGGGATCATCCGGCAAAAGGCAAACCCGCCCCTATGAGTAGGATGCAAAGAAAGCCCGCATTCCGTCCCAATCCGCCGACCTGTAATGCCAAACATGGCGGCAGCCTGCACAACGCAACCGCAAGGGGAGCGTAAGTGGCACCACACTCCAGATCAGACGATGATAATAGAGCCGAGAGGGGCATCGATGGAAACCTAATATCCGTCCGGATGAGAGGTCAGCAGAAGGTCCAACAGGGAAGGTGTATGATCCTCCACATCTGGAATCCGCGTAGGCGAAGTAACCAGTTGTATCAGACTATATGCCAAGGCAAAGTCATAAACAAATCTCCCCGCATGATCGGTTAAACGTGAACCGAGCCATTCAGCGTTGTGGGCGTTAAAATCGCCAAGTATCACGATCTCTGCGGATGGGATCTGTTGTAGCAAGATAATCTGTAGCCATTTGGACGTGGTCGATGAGTCGGTCTGTGTCGGAATTACCGCTATGGGACCTATATAGGCACCCGTAGACGCGGGGATGTCGTTGCTGTCTACGCGCAGCCAAAAGATGGACAGGTCCGTGCCTTCAAGACTGCCGAGGCGTCGAGAACAGATATCCTCTCTGACGTATACGCAAACTCCAGCCCGGAGCACAAAGAAGTGATTCTAATTTGTACCCCGGGTAGGATGGATACGAAGTATTAGCCAGAGAGGACTCCTGCGTCTCGGTCGAAAAAAGCAAGGCCAGTTTCGCCATCTCTAGATGGTAGTGGACGGCGTTAAGGTTCGAGTGAAGTCCCCTGATGTTGCAGAAATCTACGGATAGCGTGGCAGGGGTCACCATGGTTTTATCGCTTTGTTTGCCCCGTGCAGTGTTAGTATAGAGCGGGATTCTACCCCAGAATACGCGGGGCAGCCTGAGCACCCACACTCAGGAAGAAGAGGGTAGGTTGACTGTGGATGCTCAGTGAGGGATTCTCCATTACCAGGGGTGCTGGTATCCTTTGAGGTAGTCCTTTCTTTTTTAATTCCGCTACCATGTTATTTGCGGGGGGGGGGTTTCCGGCCACCTGCACTAACCAAACGAAACGGCTCTACCACTGTTAAACCAGCGAAGGTTACGGTTAAATCATCGAAGATCTTCTGATTTAAACGCAGCAGCCACTAAATCGCCTTAGCCGAAAATAATTACGATATTTTCATAGTAATAGCGTCAGTAATCAAGAAACAATTAGGAAACAATATAATAAAAATTACCAAAAAAACATCTATTCAAATATAGGTTATGATTAAATAAGACAATTAAAATATAAACCAGAAATATGTGGATATTGTTTATTAATTAATAAGTACATCAAAAATGATGTGGTAAAATAAATTACGTTTACGGTTTTCTTACTTTTGACAATAATAATCGTAATTTCTCTTTACTTTATAGATGATAATAGTGAAGGGAAAGTTTAGTATTTAAAAATTTGACATTAATGATTCGGTAAATAAATATAATATCATTTAAATCAAATTAAATTAACACTCAATAAATTATATCGTTAAGAACGTTATCTTATGTGCAAAGTAATTGCGTTTTTATTAAGACGAGTCGGGTTACATCTTGATGGATATATCTGTTATGAAATTTATAATTCAAGGTGTGGGAAGATTGAGCCAATAGATTTCGTGTTTTATTTCAGGTTTTACCTCAGTTTCATGAGACTTTTAAAGCCATTTTATTTAGTTACATCGTTTTGTTAATTTCGTTCCTTTTAAGACAATATCTAAAATGGAAGACTTCTTATTATTGAAATTGTTAAAACATAATTTGCTCATTTCCGCGTGATGAAATAAAGTGACATGTCCTGTCCAGTCTGAAAAGCAGTCAGTTTCCGCAGAGTTTACCCGAGGAAGCCTCGTGTAGAGGCGAAACACGTGTCGTATTATCGAGTGTGGTGTGTTCCTAGTGTGGTGGTATTGGGAGTGGTGGTGCTGGGGTTGGTAGTGACGGCGATACTATACGCAATTGAGGAAGGTTGGGAGGAGCTCTTAAAACTGGGCAGGACACATCATTTTACTTCATTACGCGGAAATGAGCAAATGAATTTCCGACAACTTATATGACTTTATTATAATGGATTTCCGCAATACGCCTGATTCTGTTAATTAGATTTTCTAGTAATTTTATAACTTTCAAAAATTTACATGATTTGGTTTTATTAACGTTTTCTTGCCAAGTAGGTACTAGGTAATGATTTCTTATATTTAAGCTAACACTACATAATGAATAAAACGATTTTTACGGGTTTTATCGCGTTTAATTTACTTACATTTAATTGCCGACTGTTCAGGTGCTTTGCAGCACCCATGGAAACGAGATGACTGAGGTGATTGACGTACCGATGTTAAAGTTAACCCGGAGTACCTTCAGGTTTTTAAGTATTACTTTTGGTACGATCTACATAGCCAGGCATACCACTGCAAGGCTTCAAGACATCTTACTGTGTCTTGAAATCTTGCAGTGGTATGCTTGGTTTTAGTTTTAATTTTATTAATTACAGGACCCCAAGCAGGTGATAGTACCCAGATTCCTTCTCTATAGAAATTATGATGTTTTTTTTAATTTCAATAGTTTCACGTATCATCCTTGGTAGGAATCGATGTTCTTTCGCGAGGAGTTGTGGTCTATCAAATCTGATGTAATGGCGGGGCCGTCTAGGATATGATCACAAATTGCAGATTTCCGGGAGCGTTGGTGTTTCACGTTAGCTATACGTTCTTCTACGCGGGTTTTTATTGATCTTACAATTTGCCCTATATAAGAGAGACCCCATTCACAATCAAGCTTATACACTTCTGCATCTTGTAGAGGGTATTACACTTGAGGCATGGTGAGAACTAACTAATCTTCTTCGACGGCTTGTAGAATGTTCTAATAGAAGCTCGCTTCAAGATGTAGCCAATCTGGTAAGTGACTTCTCTAACATATGGTAGAAAATAAAACAATTTATGTGTTAACTAATATACTTGCTGCTTTTCAAAGTATTTTCTTATACATTTTAAACAATTTTTCATTCGTTCAAATCATTTTATGAAAGCATAGGGACCACTGATCTGAGGGCACGTATTTCAGGTGCTGGTTAAAAGCTCTCATGACCGCGTCTGGCCCTATAAATGTCAAACCTCTCATCAAATCTTTGACTTTTGGGAAATTAAACAAATCGCATGTTGCAAAGTTTGAACTGTGTGCGGGACGGGTCACGAGCCCCATTTTTTCAGAAGCCAAACTTAACTTTGTTTTGTTCGCAGTGTGCGTCGAAACATTATTATGGTGCTATATATAGGATGTGATTAATTATTGTGTGTGTGTTTAATTTTTGTTTTTGTTAAATTGGCACAACTGTTTTCCATTTTGGCGCGAAGTTTGAGTTACATCTGTTATTTTGATTAAATACGGCACTGTTTATATCATATCTAGTGTGTATTGCGAACTTCACAATGGACAAAAACATCGAACCAAGAGTTTGTCTTAAATTTTGTATCGCCAATGGAATTTCGAGTACAGATACTCGAAATTCCACTACACACGAACACGAACGTCACTGAAAATATTACAGAAGGCTTACGGTGAATTGACTTTATCAAAAACAAGTGATTATGAGTGGTAGAAAGCGTTCAAAAGCGGTGATGGAAGATTTGCCTCGCTCTGGTAGGCCATCAACGTCTGCAACTGAAGTTAACATCGCAAAAGTGAAGGAAATAGTGACTAAAAATCCTGTGTAGTTAATTAAACGCGATAAAATCCGTAAAAAAGTAGTTTTATTCAACAAATACCATCGATCAATCTCCTTATTTACCAGATATGACTCCAGCCAACTTCTTTCTTTTTCCCAAACTCAAATTACCACTTCGTGGCACCCGTTTTCATTCCGTAGAAGACAAAAAGTAGAAATCGCAGCGTGAACTGAACTCAATTACGGAAAAAGCGTTTAAAAAATGTTTTGATGATTAGATTATTCGTTCGAGAAAGTGTATCGTTTTCGAAGGAGCACACTTGAAGGTAATAAAATAAATTTAAATGAATAACTTTTTGCATTTTTGTCTTTTGCATTTTCTGCACTTTACAATATTTACAAATTTACTCTTGCATTACATATTTGTATAGTGACGCACACACACGGTCACTATCAAATTCTGCGTACCTACTACGACTAAGGATGACGTACTTCAACTTGCATTTTAAAGCAATTGTCTCGCGACTTCCCGAAAAAAATATATTAATCAATGAGAGCTAATAATCTTCCACTCACCAGATGTCGTTAGTTGGAACTGCGGTAAAGTTTTTTGTTACACATTGTCAGTTAATTGAGAAATTAGTCTTAAATAATAGTTGATCATTATCTAGATTATACACAATGCGTCAGTGGTATGATTTTTATTTTTTTGCACTTTATAACACTTTTTTTTTATTTTTCTACTTTTAGTTATATTTATAGTTTGGTTTATGCATTTCTAACCTAATTAATATAAAATACGAGTATAAATAATAATACGAAAAGCAACATTAAATTTTACATTTCCTAAGAAATTATCGTCCCCGCTATGAAATCTGTCAAATATTTTACCTCATTGTAAAGTGGCACCGCCCTGGTGGCAGAAAAACTCGTGGATGACGGCTCATTTAATATCAGTTTCTTATGATAATTAATAGAATCAGGCGTTACTTTGGAAGTCCATTATATTATTAAAGTTGACAAAAAATTGTAAACGGGATGTAAACACCAGCACACTTAAAAAGAAGTATAATTTCGCCTCCAGGTCCTTCAAAAGAGTTATTGCCAAGGCAAAGTCAGAGCACATAGGCAGAATTGGCGAAAAACTAGTTCGCCTTCCTTCGGGAACCCGTGCATTCTGGTCTCTCGCCAAGGCTGTCCAAGGGAATTTCTGTAAGCCATCAGCCTACCATCTCTGCACAGGGAGGACGACTCACTGGCCCAAGACGCAAAAGCTGACCTTTTAGGCTCCCTTTTTGCGTCCAACTCGACTCTTGATGACGGGGGGAAAACACCGCCGACCATCCCGCGGTGTGAGTGCTCCATGCCGGATGTGCTGTTCTCACAGCGCGGTTCGCAAAGTGCTGCTCTCCCTGGACATCCAGAAGTCGAGTGGGCCTGACGGAATCCCCCCAATTGTGCTGAGGACACGTGCTCCGGAGTTGGCACCGGTCCTAACGCGTCTTTTCCGGTACTCCTACTTCCAAGGCGTAGTCCCGAATTCATGGAAGACAGCTTTTGTCCACCCGATCCCTAAAAAAGGCGACCGCTCAGACCCGTCCAACTATAGGCCTATTGCGATCACCTCCTTGTTCTCCAAAATAATGGAATCCATTATTAACTGCCAGCTCATCCGGTACCTTGAGGATCACCAGCTGATTAGTGACCGCCAATACGGTTTTCGTCGGGGTCGATCAGCTGGTGATCTTCTGGTCTACCTGACCCATAAATGGGCGGAGGCAGTAGAGTCCAAGGGCGTTGGCCGTTAGTCTGGACATTGCGAAGGCCTTCGATCGGGTTTGGCACAAAGCGCTACTTTCGAAGCTACCTTCCTTTGGGCTTCCCGAGAAATTGTGCAATTGGATCACCAGCTTGCTTGCAGATCGGAGCATCAAGGTCGTTGTAGACGGTGCATGTTCTGACTACAAGCCTATTAACGCTGGTGTTCCACAAGGCTGTGTGCTATCACCAACGCTGTTTCTTCTGCATATCAATGATATGTTGCTAACTGGTAACATTCATTGCTATGCGGATGACAGCACTGGTGATGTGCTATACACCGGCCGTGCCAATATTTCTCGGGAAAATGTCGCCGAGTACCGGAACAAACTTGTGTCTGAAGTCGAGTCTTTGCTGAACAAAGTCTCGGATTGGGGGCGACTAAATCTAGTCCAGTTTAATCCTCAGAAGACACAAGTTTGCGCGTTTACCGCTAAAAAGAACCCCTTTGTCGTATCTCCTCAGTTTTAAGGCACTCCCCTTCTTACCTCAGCCAGTATCGGTATCCTCGGAGTCGACATATCGAGTGACGTGCAGTTTCGTGGTCACTTGGAAGAGAAGGCCAAATTGGCCTCTAAAAAGCTTGGCGTACTCAGCAGAGCGGGACAGTATTTCATGCCGGCACACCGCCTGCAACTTTACAAGGCGCAAGTTCGGCCTCACATGGACTACTGTTCCCATCTCTGGGCAGGGGCTCCCCAGTGTCAGCTCCTTCCACTTGACCGCATCCAGCGCAGAGCGGCTCGAATCGTCGACGACCGAGCCCTTTCCGATCGGCTCGATTCATTGGCACTGCGAAGAGATGTTGCATCCCTTTGCATTTTCTTTCGCATCTACCATGGGGAGTGCTCTGAGGAATTGTTCGGATTAATCCCAGCCGCCAAATTTCACGAACGCACATCGCGGCCGAACTCCCGATACCATCCACACCATCTGGATGATTGGCGATCCACCACTGTGCGATTTAGAAAATGTTTTCTTCCTCGCACGACTTCCTTGTGGAATCGATTACCATCAGCGATTTTTCCGGACCGATACGACTTAGGGACCTTCAAGAAAAGAGCGTACTCCTTTTTAAAAGGCCGGCAACGTATCTGCAATTCCCTCCCTGGTGTTGCAGTTGTTCATGGGTGGCGGTAGTCACTTACCATCAGTTCAGCCTCAAGCTCGTTTGGCCCCTCTCCTATAAAAAAAAATTACAGACCGCTGACGCAACTGCGTATAAATGGCAGTTGTTTTGGCTCGCCGCTCACTTAGCGGTTAGCTACCGTAGAGTCTATATCACCTGAGGATGCCTCGTGTAGAGGCGAAACACGTGTCGTATTGTCGTCAGTGGTGTGTCTTTCCTAGTGTAGTGGTCTTGGGAGTAGTGGTGCTCGGATTAGTGGTGACGGGGATAGTGCACGCAATTGAGGGAGGGCGGGAGGTGCTCTTCAAACTAGGTAAGACACATCATTTTATTATATCGCGCGGATGTACGCAAAGTAATTTTTTGTCAACTTTAATTGAGTTTCTTATGTTTCGAAAAATATAACATTCGATATTTATACATTTCTGATCTACCAAGCTACGTTCCTAGCCGCTCACAAATGTTTTATAATGTATTATTATATAATAACCGATTATTGTATAATAACTTTCAGTGTGCCCTATTTAGAGATCAAAATGCTTCAAACTCAGGCTTAATTTTTAAAAGTTGCAAAATACAATTTAGAAGGTACATTAAAACGTATTATTTGCGTATGATTTATAAATGTTTTTATTTCAGTTTTGTAGTGGATCTTAGATCATATTATAATGATTTAATTAGATGATAATGTGTATGTGTGTAGTGAGATATTATATAAACATTGTTTTTTATTATCTTAAAAAAACGGTACAAAATTATATCTTGTTTATAAAGAATAAAAAGTCCAGTAAAATCGAATAAATATTTGTTATTTACCTTTTCGCCGCTATCCGAAGGCAAGTAAAACGTGAGCACCGTAAGGAAAGAAATCCCCATGCACGGTATAATGATGTTGACGGTGTAGAATAGCGTTTTCCTCCGCATCGTAATGTTGAACGTAATATCCAGGTATGGCTCATCACAGCACGTGTAAAATTTCTCGTTTCTGTGCAAACAAAAGAAAATAAATATTTTAGCGTGTTAATTCTTGTTGTTAACATATTTCAGGTTGAAATGCCTAAATTATATACTATACATGTTACAAATATAATTAAGGTTTATTGCCAGGTAAGATAGATTAATTGCGGTGGGTGCGATATAAATTTTCAAGTCGCGACTCCGGCTCGCCACACAAGTAAAAGCAATTAAATTCGTTTCGCAAAAATAGGTCTAAAGGAAATCATAAAAAACATTGTGTTTTCAAGCGTTTCCCCATTTCTCTTCTTTTAGGCGGATTCAAATCCGCCATTCGATTAATGTTCTGTCGTGAACCACTCGTGGTATTAAAAGCTTACTTGGAATGGTTAACGATAATATTTATAATGTTAATAGCGTTGTTATTGCATGCCTTAAGCGCAAAACGCGTATTGCATGCCTTAAGCGCGAAACGCGTAGTTATGTTCTACTAGCGCCTAAAAATTAAGATTCCAACGTTTTGTCGCATGAAATCGTAACTAACAATCATATTGAACATAAATGATGTAAAAAGCACATTGTCAGAAAGATAAATGGTGGTTGAACTTATTATAACTTTTTTTAATAGATGAATTGCCATTTTTATTTCATAAATGCCAATTTATTGGCATAAGGTAGATTTATCAAGTCCGCATGAACACGATAACTTTTGAAAATATTAATTGTTCAACTCAATCTATTTTTTTAATTCTTGATCTATCATGTGAGAAGCCATGGAATGTAAATGGCAGTTTTATTTTGTTTTGTTTAGCTATAATTAATTTTTTTCGGCTGAGAAATAGCGAAATTTTCGTTGTTTTGAGCAGCCTTGTATTAATTTATTTTACTAAATACACTTTGCCTTACTCCGGGCTACAGAGTACTTTTTTACTCCGGGCTCAGCCGCCGTCGTAAATGGTCGTTTGTTTGAAATAAAAAAGATATTCCAAAAATCAAATTTGATTCATACTTGAACAAGGTAAGAGATTATTTTATAATCACAGATTTTTATTACAATATTTTGTTTAGCTAAAAGTACGCAGGATTTATATATAAATATACTTATACGTCTTGGACTTTATGGAGACCTGAATGTGTACTTCGATATCTGCTACTGGAATTCCTCGACGAGTAGAACTAGGTGGGCCGAGATTGTACTCGTTATGTTAGTTATGATGAGACCTTACCCCCGGACTAGACGGAGTGATTTGAAGGTGTAATTTGGTGAATACTACTGGAACTCCTCGAAGAATAGTAATATAGTACGTGTGGGTAATATGGTCATCCGGTTAATATGGTCAATTTCTTATAACTTAAAAAACTACAGTCTTGTTTGCATAGATGGTTTTGTGATATGATAGCTCTTCGTCAGACAATTAAATAATAAAAGGTCAAAAGGTCGCCATTATGACAGTTGATATTATGGTACATATTTTAGTCGATTTTAGTATTGTGTAGTGTACTTCGTTTTTTTTTTAAATGAGTTTTTGAAGTGTTCTTAATTATTGTCAAAGCTAGTTTGCAATTTTTTCTTAATATATTAGTTATAGTATGCGATTTTGTGTTTTTGTTTCTGTCCTCCTCCAGTCCAGTTTTGGTTTTATAGGGCGGCAAAGCTTAAGCTGACCATATTACCCTTACGTACCTTAGTAATAGGTGTGCTATAAGTTTGGGATCGTTTCGTTAGTTATGATGAGACCTCACCTCCGGACAGTGGGGGATTATCCATAAGGCAAACTAAAGTGCGTGCCTAGGGGCGCAAGGTTAAAACTGCGCATGCGGAAGTTTTTAATAGAAAAAAAAAACCGTCGTATTTGATAACTTCTTAATCGCTCTTGCTCTCTCATCACATTTTTCATTTATGCCCCCCCCCCCCCCGTTAATGGTACTCGTATCCTAATTATTTTGCAATTATTAAACTATATTAAAAATTAAAATAGAGTTAATTTACAAAATGAGTAGATTTAATTTATAATAGATATAACATGGCCCCTAGAGTGGCGCCGATGAGGTGCTAGGGTGCAGTCGACATTTAATCCACCTCTGCCTCCGGACTTGATAGTGACCTGAAAGTGTATTTCGATGAATGCTACTGGAACTCCTCGAAGAGTAGAACTAGGTGTGCAGAGTTTGGCCTCGTTTTGTTAGTTATGATGAGACCTTACCTTCGGACGTGAAAGAGTGATCTGAAGTTGTACTACGATAACTGCTACTGTTCCAGTACTTTGACGAATATTACTAACTACAATTTACATTTTTTTTATTATCATATGAGCATTATGAGTCGTGCACTTTTGGATTTTCAAAACTTTCTTTTAAATTGTCGGAAATTATCGGAAAATTTGAGGTATAGTAATGACGTTTTTTTTATAGGATAGGGTGAGTGATAGGATGGGTGAGATAGATAGGATAGGTGAGCACACAGTCCACCTGATGGTAAGTGGTTACTGTGACCCATAGACATCTACATCTATCCGCAATAAAGACTCAAAATGCAGATGCGTTGTCACCCGTGAGGACTATGATGGAATGCTTCTTTGCCAGTAAAAAGGGTCTCCGGTTCTCTACACTCACCATACAAAACACAGCAGCGTTAAGCTGCTATTTTACGCTGGTTTTCTGTGAGAGCGTGGTCCTTCTCCGGTCTAGCCCACCCATTCGTGCTACAACTATACTACTAATATAGCTGCAGCATGGCTCTACCACGTAAAAAAAAGGTTATTAGTGACAACTTGTGTTTATTTAAACTACTTTAAAAGTTTGTTATATGTATGTATGTAATGTATGTTATACGTAATTTTTTTAATGCACTTTAGGCTTATACAATTGGTTTTACAAATACTTATTGGTTTTTAAAGTACTTTTGTGATTTGGATAAATACTTGTCTTTCATAATATTTATTTTAAATTATTGTAATACTAATACTAGACAAGTTACGCTGGCATATTATAGAATTATCCGAAGTCCGAAGAGAGGGGGAGGACACGGTAATCCTCGAATCTGGCAATTTGCTCTTTCACCGGGAGGGCGACCACCTGTCCCAAGGAGGTGTCGGATTTATCGTCCACAAGTCTCTCGTTAACAACGTTGTAAAGATTGAGAGTGTGTCGACGAGGGTTACGTACCTTATACTCAGAATCACCAAACGGTATTCGCTGAAGGTCATACAGGTTTACGCACCAACCTCGGCACACCCCGATCAGGAGGTGGAGGAAATGTATGAGGATATCTCTAGAGCCATGCATTCCTCCAAAACCCAATATACGGTGTTAATGGGAGACTTCAATGCAAAACTAGGCACAAGAGAGAACGGTGAGCTGAAAGTAGGGAAATTTGGAATAGGGCAACGGAACCCAAGGGGCCAGCAGTTGGCCGACTTCATGGAGAAAGAGGGACTCTTTATGATGAACACTTTCTTCCAGAAGCGGCCCCACAGGAAGTGGACCTGGTCGAGCCCCGACGGTTCGACAAAAAATGAGTTTGACTTCATTATGACGACCAGACGACAACTGTTCAGTGATGTCTCAGTGATCGCGAGGGTGAAAACCGGCAGCCATCACCGAATGGTTAGAGGCACACTGAACCTAAACGTTAAGTTGAAGAGGTCTCGTCTAATGAAGTCAACGTTCCGTCCCCCTCGTGCTCTAATCCAAAGTCCCGAAACCTTTCAGCTCGAGTTGCAAAACCGTTTTCAGTGCCTAGAAGACTGAAATGTAGTGGACGATTTGAATGACAAGATGGCTATCCGAGTACAGAACCAGAGTACGAAACCTATCCAATTGCAGAGAGGTGTAAGACAGGGTGACGTCATATCCCCGAAACTCTTTACCGCTGCATTGGAAGATGTTTTTAAGCTTCTGGACTGGAAAGGATACGGTATCAACATCAATGGCGAGTACATCACTCACCTTCGATTTGCCGACGATATAGTCCTTATGGCAGAATCGCTGGAGGACCTAAGCACTATGCTCAATGACCTCAATAGTGTTTCCCAACGGATAGGTCTTAAGATGAACATGGACAAAACAAAGATCATGTTTAATGTCCATGTCACACCTATGCCGGTAGTTGTTGGGAACACTAAGCTCGAAGTTGTTGACGAGTATGTTTACCTGGGACAAATAGTCCGACTAGGTAAGTCCAACTTCGACCGAGAGGTCAATCGACGGATTCAACTCGGTTGGGCAGCGTTCGGGAAATTACGGCACATCTTCTCGTCAGGTATACCTCAAAACTTGAAAACGAGACTGTACACCCAGTGCGTGTTGCCAGTGATGACATACGGAACTGAGACGTGGTCCTTCACTGCTGGCCGGATGAGGAAGCTCAAGGTCGCTCAGCGAGCTATGGAGAGGGCTATGCTCGGAGTTTCTCTCCGTGATAAACTCAGAAATGAGGATATCCGCAGTAGAACCAGAGTGACCGACATAGCCCTACGGATTAGTAAGCTGAAGTGGCAATGGGCCGGCCATATAGCTCGAAGAACCGACAACCGATGGGGAAGAAAGGTTCTCGAGTGGCAGCCTCGTACCGGCAGGCGAAGTGTAGGGCGTCCCCGCACTAGATGGAGTGACGACCTGGTAAGATATGCAGGAAGTCGATGGATGCAGGTAGCTCAGGACCGTGCTTTGTGGCATTCTTTGGGGGAGGCCTATGTTCAGCAGTGGACTAGTGAAGGGCTGTAATGATGATGATGATGATGATTGTAATACTAATTATAAAAATTGACCGGTCTCTCCTCGCGGCATCATCGGAGTATATAAGATAAACAAAATATTCGCCTTCATTTTAATATTCGGACTTAGTTAGTTAGAATTGAAAGCGTGTTCACATTCAAACAAAATATAATACCGAATTCACAATTTATGATGAGAGGGAGACACGTAAAATGCATATATGACTATGAATGCGCAATTTTGTAGAGTGTGTCATAAAAAAGGTTCGATGATATTAAAGCTCGCGACATATTACACGAATATAAAATTGTGAAGTGAAAAAGACCTCCTCGAGTTCAACGTAGAGCAATAATACAATTACCGTTACCGTTACAGCCTATTAAAGTCCACTGCTGAACACAGGCCTCCCCTATTGATCGCCTCGTAGGGGGATACTTGCCATAGTTGCCACGCTTGGCAAGTGGATTGGCAACCACAGTTTTTTATGTTTATTCGTTATTAGGAAGACGCTGCTGCCCATCTCCTGATTTGTTTCCCTGTGTCGCCTCTTACGACACCCACGGGATGATATGGGGTAGTGGATATTCTAACACCGGAACAATTATTATATAGTAAAGCTTTAGGTGTCCATTAACAAAATCTTTTACTTTTTATTAACCCGTAATTTATGGTGGTGAACCTCTCTAAGTGAAGACAGGAATAGGCATTATCGTTACGTTTGGCTGCCTTGGTCTAGTCGTCGACTAGACCAAGGCAGCCAAACGTAATTTGTACGTAACGTAACTTGGACTGCTGATCACGTGGCCCCGGGTCTAAATTGGGTTGGGTCAAAATCAATAGGAAAACACGTACATCAGTTGGTCCCTCGCCTGATCTCTCTCCGGTCGTATCCGATTGCTGTCCCATTTCATGTGCCATGTGTAAACAATGGTTGCGTGAAACATGCTTACTGTTCAAATATTTTTTTTAAAACGTTACCCCACACTAGGATTTTCTCCTGAATTATGGAGGTAATTTATATACATAATTTTCACAAGTCCAGACCCGAAACAATTATTTGTAGGGCATAACAATACCTGTGGGATAATTACGTGCGGGATTCGAAACCGCGGCTCTCAATGCCACAGAACCGTCCAGTTGCGAAAAGTTGAAAGATCTGGCTCATAAACAGAATTAAAGAGACAATAGTTATTATTACGACCTTTTTAAAGATGTTTTTATTATACTGAGAAGATTGTTGTGTGTTATTCTGACACCGTCGTGCCGTGTCTGTGTAAAAATATCCACTACCCTATATCGCCCCGTGGGTGACGTTTGAGGTGACCGAGAAAAACAAACAAGGAGATGGGCAGCAACATCTTAGTAATAATTCACTAAAAATAAAAAAACGAAATTCAACTAAAAATAAAAAAACAAAACTAACGGTTGCCTGCCAAACGTGGAATATATGGCAAATATCCTCCCTCCATCATTCCTCCCGTTATCTATGTGGGAACCCCATCTTCAGCGGTGGACTTTTGATAAGCTGTAACGGTAAAGGTAACGAAGAAGATTTTTAATCAGTTTTTAAAAGAAAAAAGTATCTCAGTGTTACCATATTCAGATACTTTTAAGAACTGTGATGACAGTAGTTGTTAAACGAAACGACTATTACCATTTGATTATTGACGGGAAACTTCTTTACCGACGTAATAAAAAAATTTAGTACGGTATTAAAATTAACACGTCACGTTTTCATGTAACGTTTCACCGCTGGGACTGCATGAGTAAATTATTATTTAACATATGTAAAAGAAGAATTATATGTCGTTAAAAAGTTTCACTTCGTACGTGTGTACATAATTACACGCACAATTTTTTTCATCTGTACCAGTTAGACATGATAGATCGTTCACTTGCAGTGTTGATTAATTTGATAATAATTCTAAAAATATGTCAGTAATCCGTATTAAAATGATAAATGAAGACTCATTGATTAGATAAAACATCATTACAGCCCTTCACAAGTCCACTGCTGAACATAGGCCTCCCCCAAGGAGTGACACAAATCACGGCCCTGAGCCACCTGTATCCATAGACTTCTTACCAGCTCGTCACTCCATCTAGTGGGAGGACGCCCTACACTTTGCCTACCGACCGGTACGAGGCTGCCACTCGAGAACCTTTCTCCCCGTCGGTTGTCGGATCTTTGAGCTATATGGCCGGCCCATTGCCACTTCAGCTTACTAATTCGTTGGGCTATGTCAGTCACTCTGGTTCTACTGCGGATATCCTCATTCCTAAGTTTATCACACAGAGAAACTGCGAGCATAGCCCTCTCCATAGCTCGCTAAGCGACCTTGAGCTTCCTCTCCCGGCCAGCAGTGAAGGACCACGCCTCAGTTCCATAGGTCATCACTGGCAATACGAACTGGTTGTGCAGTCTCGTTTTCAAGTTTTGAGGTATACCTGACGAGAAGATGTGCCGTAATTTCCCGAACGCTGCTCAACCGAGTTGAATCCGTCGATTAACCTCTCGGTCGAAGTTGGACTTACCTTTTTTTTCTTTTTCGGGGGGAAATCCTCATGGACTACCTCCGCCTGGGGAAAGGCGGAGGGGCGTGCCGTACTCTTACCGGCTAAAACCACCCCGGTGTCTCCTCGCACGTGCGCGCGGGGCCGCGGGAATCCAAATTCTTCCGCAGCCCCACACTAGTGCTGGCCTGGTCTGTCCGGGCCTCGTCTCCTGTACGGGGTAGTGAGTTCAACTACCCCGTGTATCGCCTCAGGGGCACGCGCGGACACCCGCGCGCGCCTCCGCCTTGGGTCCATCGAATAGGGCTGGCGGGGGCTTCCCCAAGTCCCTCGCCCCTGGACCTATTCATGGGGGCCGGAAAAGGGCGTTGTCCGCCCTTCTCCCACGCCCGGTGCGCCTTCTGCGGCCGGGGAAGGGAGTCGAGATCTCCCTCTCCCGTTCCGCAGCGAGGACGTGATGTCGCAGAAGGAAAGTTCACAGAAGGAAAGTTGGACTTACCTATTCGGACTATTTGTCCCAGGTAAACATACTCAACTTCGAGCTTAGTGCTCCCAACAACTACCGGCATAGGTGTGACATGGACATTAAACATGATCTTTGTTTTGTCCATGTTCATCTTAAGACCTCTCCGTTGGGAAACACTATTGAGGTCATTGAGCATAGTGCTTAGGTCCACCAGCGATTTTGCCATAAGGATTAAATCGTCGGCAAATCGAAGGTGAGTCGTCGGCAAATTAAGGTGAGATATGTACTCGCCATTGATGTTGATACCGTATCCTTTCCAGTCTAGAAGCTAGAAAACGTCTTCCAATGCAGCGGTGAAGAGTTTCGGGGATATGACGTCACCCTGTCTTACACCTCTCTGCAATTGGATAGGTTTTGTACTCGGATAGCCATCGTAGCCCTACTGTACAAGCACTTCAACACTTCGACATACCGACCGTCAACTTGGCACCGCTGAAGGGACTGCAGCACCGCCCGAATCTCGACGGAATCAAAGGCTTTCTCATAGTCAACATACGCCAGACATAGTGGCAAATTGTACTCCTCGGACTTCTGTACAATTTGCCGAAGGGTATGTATGTGGTCTATAGTGCCTTTTCGGAAACCGGCTTGTTCGGGAGGCTGGAAGTCGTCAAGTCTGCGTGCGAGGCGATTCGTAATGACTCTCGAAAACAGCACGTAGACGCGGCTCAGAATGGAAATCGGTCTGTAGTTCTTCAAGAGAGCGTTGTCGCCTTTCTTGAAGAACAAGACCACCGCACTTCTGCTCCACACATCCGGTGTAATGCCACCATGGAGAACGGAATTAAAGAGCTTCTGAAGGACTTCAAGTACCGGTTTTCCACCCGCTTTCAGAAGCTCAGCTGTAATTGCATCCTCGCCTGGGGCCTTACCGTTTTTAAGGTGCTGGAGAGCCATTCTGATCTCGCTCAGACTGACGTCCAGGATATCATCGGAATAATGTCGGATAAGACTCGCTCTTGGATCGTTACTCACACTTGCGTCTGGCTCCAACGATGATGTGTACAGCTGCCAATAGAACCTCTTAATCTCACTCAAAATCTTAGGTGTCCCGAAAATGATGCTGCTACACTCGGTCTTCAGCTTCGACAATTGGTTCTTTCTGGCAGACAGATCTCTAGCAAAGACTTTGGAGCTCTGGTTCCGCTCGATCGTTTCTTCAATACGAGCAGTATTAAAGTTGCGTAAGTCCCGCCGCATGCATTTGGAGATCTGTCTGTTCAGTTGCCTATACAGGCAACTGAACAGACAGTAGACAGTTTCAGTAGATTTGATAGCATACGCTGTCAAATCTACTGAAGACTGCAGCTTCATATCCCGTCTAACAGCCATGAGATTAAGAGTGTGATCGGAGAGTTTTTGTGTTCTTCTGCGTTGTGTCTTGCAAAACTTAGCTCCGACTGCATAGACAGTTTCCACGAGCTTGTCATTCATATCATCCACTGCATTGCAATCTTCTAGGCACTGCAAACGGTTTCGTAGCTCGAGGTGAAAGGTCTCGGGACTTTGGATTAGAGCGCGACGGGGACGGAGCGTTGACTTCATTAGACGAGACCTCTCAAACTTAACGTTTAGGTTCAGTGTGCCTCTCACCATTCGGTGATCACCCTCAGACAGACCCTGAGACATCACTGAACAGTTGTAGTCTGGTCGTCATATCACACGAAGTCAATCTTATTTTTTGTCAAACTGTCGGGGCTCGACCAGGTCCACTTCCTGTGGGGCCGCTTCTCGAAGAAAGAGTTCATCATAAAGAGTCCCTCTTTCTCCATGAAGTCGGCCAGCTACTGGCCCCTTGGGTTCCGTTGCCCTATTTCGAATTTCCCTACTTTTAGCTCACCGTTGTCTCTTGTGCCTAGTTTTGCGTTGAAGTTTCCCATTAACTCCGTATAGTGGGTTTTGAAGGAATGCATGGCTCTAGAGATATCCTCATATATTTCCTCCACCTCCTCATCGGGGTGTGCCGAGGTTGGTGCGTAAACATGTATGACCTTCAGCGAATACCGTTTGGTGATTCTGAGTATAAGGTACGCAACCCTCGTCGACACACTCCCAATCTTTACAACGTTGTTAACGAGAGACTTGTGGACGATAAATCCGACACCTCCTTGGGACAGATGGTCGCCCTCCCGGTGATAGAACAAGTTGCCGGATTCAAGGATTACCGTGTCCTCTCCCTCTCTTCGGACCTCGGATAATCCTATGATATACCAGCGCAACTTGTCTATCTCTTCTTCCAGCTCCAGGATCTTCTCGTCAGTTCTCAGGGTGCGTGCGTGCAAGTTGCCAGGTCGAGTCGTCGTAGGTGGCAACCGAACCTCCACCGGAAATTCTTAGCACCCCCTGCCCCGCCATTACCATGGTCGCCACCGTAGCCAGGAATAGCGGTGCCGCCGGGGACTGGGGGTCGTCGTTAGTCTCATGGGGGGTAAGTTGCCACGCTTGGCGAGCGGGTTGGCAAACGCAGTTTTTTTATTGCTGTTTTGCTATTATCAGAAAGATGCTGCTGCCCTCTTTTTCTGCCTCAGTTTCCCTCTGTTGCCTCTTACGACACCCACAGGGAGATATGGGGTAGTGAGTATTCTTTCCCGCCACTACACGGGGCGTACCTACATACTATATTTGAATTTTACGATGTTTTATCTATCTTCTATTTTTTCAAGGATTTTACGAAAAGTCATCAATCCCTACATTAGGCATCTATACTCTTTTTAAGAGCTTTGAAAATATGACCTTTTTCTTTGTAAATATATTAACATCCTCTTTTGAAATATATAGGATAGCATTAATGACAAAGAACTTCGTACGCAATCAAATAACTTCTATTTTTTTTAAAACATAAGAAATATAAGTTTCATTTATTTTAGGTATCTTTCAGACGTTCTAGCTTTATCAACCAATATTTATTTTTTAAATTCTAAAATTTTTGTACTGCATTATAACTCATATTTAATAGGAAAGGAAGAATAAGGAACCGGGCCTTCTTCTTAAATTTGCAAGTTGCATTTGCAAGATGGCACGAACAAAGAATATAGAAGGAGATGGAAATAAAGAAAACTAAGAAAATTAATGGAGAAAGAACACCTCCTTGGGGCATGCCAGAAACAAGGTCAAACCACTCAGAGGATAGTAACACCAAAGCGTTTGATTTGTCAATCGAATTATGGATGTTATCAAAATCAGACTACATGTTAATTTGTAAGACATCGCCTTACAGATGGCACATACAATTAATAATGGAAGAGAAAGAAATAATGAAAACTGAGAAAATTAATGGAGAAAGAATACCGCCTTGCGATACGCCCAAAACGAGGCCAACCCTACTTTGACCTACGTTAACAAGACGTGAACCTACGTTCACAGGACGTCAGGACTGCAATGATAGGAAGAGAAACAATCCAAGACTGCAGGAGCTTATCTTAAATTGGAAAGAATAGCAAGATTTTTTAAGAAGGATTTTGCTTTAGAAGCTTCCGCGATCTTTGAGTTTTTGAGAAGTTTTTTTTTCATGAAATGTAAATGAATACATATATATATATACATACATACATCATAACATTTAATATTTTTTCCGTATAGCTCACAACAAATAAATGGAATTGCATATTGTTCACAAGTTCATAAGCAGTCCGCGGCTGGACAATTGTTTCTTCCATAGTGGAGAGGGTTTGAGGTAGTTGCTACGCTTGGCAGGTAGTTATGCGATTGCAGTACCAAACGTTTCGCACCATTGATGCTGTTCTTCGTCTCATCTAAAACATATACCTGTTACACCAAGCCTTGGATTGGCAGAGAATGATGAATGGTATTAAATACGCCTAATGGTCTCATTTTAAAATTGATAGTTCGTATATTTAAAAATATAAAAAGCAACTTCAGTTAGTATGTTGATCTGGTTGAAATTTACGTGGGATGACTGAAAAATAATAGAATATAAACAACAGAGAACAAAGAAATAGTTTTTGGATAATATAGGCAAAATTGGTTAATTGCCCTCGGAGATATTGTGTTCAGTGCAGCCGAGATGAACCACTTGTTTGAAGCCCATTAAAGTTAACGCGGTAGATCCTGCAGTAGCGTATTAGGCGGAGAAGGGCAACGCTTTTACGGAATAATACCAGCGTAAAATAGCCGTACAAGCTATTGTGATGCGTATAGCGTGTGACGAGAACCGGAGATCCTTTTTACTGGTAACGTTAACGAGGCATTCCATCTCAGTACTCTGGGGTGACAAGCTCTTTACATTTTGGTACCTAACCGAGTATAGATATAGGTATTAGAAGTAAGTGAGCTACTTACAATTAGGTGGACTGTGAGCTTGCTTGTCACCCTTATGTGTAAAAAGTAACAATAATATAAATAAATTAAGAATAATAAGTAAGTATATTCAAGCAATGATTATCAAAGCAAAACTGATCCAGAAGTATTGTATTAGAATGAAAGCACGTATTACTCATAGGTTTTCTAAGCTACACATTGTGATGCAGGCGGGACCGGGACAACGGCACGTTTTATCTTAAAAGAGCGAATCGTGATAAGGATGACGAGTGGGGGCTATTTTAGCGGAGCATAACGAAGCAAGTCGGTTACACTGCGTCGTAAAAGTGACGACTTGATAAGTGATGGTCTCTTAATTACGTCTCTTCTACGTTGTGGATTGTGGATAGATAATGTCTAAGAAAATGGTTTTGTGGATTGTGGATAGATAATGTCTAAGAAATTGTGGTAACATGGACATTACTTATTCATTTCATACGATCTCGTTCATATCACTATTATATACAAACTATTTAGGAATTGTTGCACCCAATTTATTATCGGGAAAGGTCGCTAGTAAATACGATTGCGTCCCAAATTTAATAATATAATTTAAAATTAAAAATTTTGTACAGCCGACTTCAATATAAGTTATTAAGAATAACTCAAACTATTGGTCTGACCTTGATCAAATTCATATTTGACCACACGAGAAGTAACAGCTTTCAGATATAAAAATCATCGAAATCGGTTCACCCAGTAAAAAGTTATGAGATAACACATAAAAAAACCTACAGTTGAATTGAGTAACGACTCCTTTTTGGAAGTCGGCAAAAAATCTATCCAGTAATAAAGTTATAAATTATAAACAACAGTGGTAGAGATTATAAACAACAGTTCTAACAGTGGTAGAGCCACGCGGCAACTTTCGCTGTCGCACGGATGGGCCGGCTCGAATCGGGGTGGTACCACGACCTCACAGAATACCAGCGTGAAGTAGAGGTTTACCTCTGCGTTTCGCTTGGTGAGTGCAGGTGGCCGGAGGCCCTTTTTACTGGAAATGAGGCATTCCATCTTAGTCCTCACGGGTGACAACGCATCTGCATTTTGATTCGCAAACGAGGATAGATGTAGATGTCTATGGGCCGCAGCAACCACTTACCATCAGGTGGACTGTGTGCTCGTTTGTCACCCTTATCCTATAAAAAAATAAATAGACTGAAGCTCTCTATAATATTCTGTTACGAATTTATATTTATTTACAAACTACCATTGTAAATATTACAGTCCGCAAATTACAGGTTTTAACAAACCCAAGGGTTCAATTCCCGTCAACCATCCATCCATTCATTAATTTTTCATTATACAATTAATCATCAATCATGCGTTAAGTCTACTGCTGAACATAGGCTTAGCCCATAGATTGCCTCATAGTGGGCAAATATGCCATAGTTACCAGGCTTGGCAAACAGGTTGGCGTCCGAAATTTTATATTTTCTACCGACCTCAAAAAGGAGGAGATACTCAATTCGACTGTATGTTTTTTTTAATATGTTTTACCTCATAACTTTGTTCTACGTGAACCGATTTCGATGATTCTTTTATTTGAACCACAGGATGGCATGTGGTAGCGGATATTCTTATAACGCCATAACACTGTTATCCACGTCGACGGGACCCCGTCGTCATCTATGAAATTATTCACTGCAATTTTTTGAATATGAGCTGACTTGTTACATGCGCGGCAGTTACAATAAACATTGTGAGGAAACATGTCTGAGAAATAAAAATATTTCAAGTACATGTGAAATCCGCCGACACACTAGAGCAGCGCGGCAGACTTATCGCTCCATTGCGGCCTCAGAAATGAGAGGAGGATTTTGCGCGGCAATTGGACGTATCTTTTTAAAGTTTAAACTGTCATCCACAAATTTAAGGATTATGAACGAAAGGCCGTAATGAGTTGATATTAACTAAGTAAAAGTGTGAAATTTGACAGATGCAAAGTGGTTTGAATGCCGCCACAATCAAAACTTATCACATTTAGAGGTTTCTGATATTTTAATTAGAATTTAAAGCGATGAAATTTTAATGACAATAAAGTAATTGAAGTTAATGGTGTCAAATTGCGGTTTAGAAATTTGCCAAGTAATAATTCTAATTATTACTTGTATTATTCA
Organism: Parnassius mnemosyne; assembly: GCA_963668995.1. Classification (NCBI taxonomy): domain Eukaryota; kingdom Metazoa; phylum Arthropoda; class Insecta; order Lepidoptera; family Papilionidae; genus Parnassius; species Parnassius mnemosyne. The sequence continues at coordinate 42,062,850 of CAVLGL010000104.1, read as the reverse complement.
GTGTAAATGATGTTGTGTTGATTTGATAACAAATTTCGAATAATTATAAAAGAATGTTAAAGGTAGGTAGGAATAATTATTAAAGGTTTTATATAATATTATAGTGCCACAAAAGTGCGCGCAAACATAGTCTTGTACTCCTCTTAACCTGACCAAAGATACACTATCAAGTTTATAGAATCACTAAACCTTATAAGAGAGACATCAAAAATATTATATTTTAGTTTTGTCAGATCTATTTTGAACTTTGACTGTGTTGTGTTGGAGCCCTTATTACATGCATCACATTGATCGTATCGAAAAAGTACAAAGGAGATTTCTAAAGACATTGAATCATCGTAATGATCGCTCGAATTCTTCATATGACGAGTCCCTATATATTACAAATCATTATCTCTTCACGATCGTCGTAAACAATTTGACCTAGTAACTTTATTTAAACTTTGAATGATAAAATTGACTCTCCTACATTGTTATCAAAAATCAATTTCATCATTACAGCATCTCGCCTTCCTGTTCGTTCCTCGCGAAAACTCAATATTTTTGTACCTACCCTTTTACATAAAAATTACACTCGTAACAGTTTTATCCATCGCTGCTTGAACATGGCTAATAATGACTTTTATGATATAGATCTATTTAATAACTCTTTGAACTCAATAAAAACAAAATCGTTTAAAAAATTGTAAAATCACAATAATTTGTCTAGTTTCATATCGTCCTCCTAGTATATATTAGTAATCCACGCACATATCTATGAAACGTATTTCTTAATACTGACTATATACACGTCTTTATGTGTACATGTAAATGTGTATATACAGCATGTACAACAAATGTAAGCCCCCTCATTCTCACCATCCCCCTAAACGATCCACTGCAGGACATGTGCCTCGCCCATGATGGAGAGGATTTCCAGTGACATCGCCACGCTTGGCAGGTAGATTTGTAACCGTGGTTAGGTACGTCTTACGGCACCCTTGATATTGCTCCCCGTCGCCTGTCTAGGAATTTCTGGTATGGGTGCGAGAGTTTTATACCTTCTGGTTGGTTTTACTATATGCACGTGACGAGAGAGCGTGTTAATAACTTTTCTTATGTAACCATGATACGGCAAATAATGTATGCACGCTTTGCAATGTTTACATATAGAATAGCTAGTAAAAGTCTTAGATTTAAGCGTCTAATAATCTTATAATATAAAAATTAATCGCTGAATGTGTTGTTAAGCGCAAATCTCGAGAGCAGCTGAACCGATTTCGCTAATTCTTTTTTTATAATATTCCTTGAAGTACGAAGATTGTTCTTACGGAGAGAAAAAGTTCAAAAATTGCCTGAAAACGTCTAAAAACAACACTTTTCTATATTCCCATATAAAAGATTCGTAATAATACTTAAAAGTCAATTAGAACTTTAATACTATACCATAAAGTTTAATTGTTAGTGGAGGGGTTCCGTGAAGGCAAAACAATTGAATAAAGTTCGTATCGTATATATATTAATGTCAATATTTGTCAATATTTATAAGATGGTAACATTACTCAAAAACAAAACATTCCGCCTGTGGCACCACTCTCGAGCGGCCGTGTCCAGGTAGTCCGCGCATCCGTCCCCGTACGGTAGTGCTCGCTCTCGCGCCTGCGCTGTCCTGCTCGCGCTATACAGCGTCGACGCTTTGGTGAGTCACTTCTGCTAACAGTTCTTGCCCCCCTGTCTTTGGGCGGGGAGGTTTGACAGACCTTTGCTTGTTATTGTTATTTTTATTGTTAATTCTTATTGTTATCTATTTCTAATTTTGTTTTCGTTATTTATTTGTATAACGTGTACGTGTATATACTGTTTCTAGGGAGTTACTTGCTCTTTTCAGAGCAAGGCCCTGCTCTTTTGAGAGCAGGGGCACTTACTCCTTGAATAAAGAACGTCCCGTTCTTTTGAGAACGGTGATCCCCCGCCCTTACTGTTTAGGTACAGAACGTCGCTGTTCTTTTCAGAACAGCACCCCCTAGCCCCTTCCGTTTCAAATACATACTGATTCGTAGAATTACTGCCCTCAACATGTTCACAGTTACCCAAGTTAAGTCCCTCGTCGCCGCCCTAAACCAAACTCTTGGTCTGGGCCTAAACCTCGATGAGACGGCCCTCGCCGCCATCGCCTCCCTTGTTACTCCCCCTGCACGTCAGACACTCCAACCGCCGCCCGTACTCGCGGCCTACCTAGAGACCAAGAATTCTTTCACCCCATTAGAAATGGAGTACGCATGCTCCGAGTCCTCTGCGTCGGCCTCCCGGAAGAGGCCCGCCAGCAATTCTGGCACCGGTTCATCGGAGTCCTGTGACTCCGACGGAACCGGGGATTCTTCGTTCACCACGGTGAACTCCAAGCGCAGCGGTAAACGCGCCGCGAAAAACCGCACCCTCCCTGTCTCAGCGGCCCCTGCCGCTCCTTCAACCTCCGCAGCTCCCGCTGCCGCCTCTGCCCCCGCAGCCCCCGTCGCTGCCTCGGCCCCACTTATGTCACTAGACATCCCCGCTCCGACCAAGCCAGCCTCTCGCTGTGCTCCAGTCCTTGCCAAGAAGCAATTCCCGCCCCCTGTCTTCCTAAGAGACAAGGTCAAATTCACAGAACTCTCCAAAATCTGCTACAACGCAGGCATAAAATACGACCACGCCATCAACCTCGGGGAGGCTATTAAGATCATCCCCCTATCAATCGACGACTTCCGGCGTCTCACCAGGCTATTCACAGCCGAACGAGTTTCTTATCATACGTACGCTTTCCCGGAAGAGCGCAAAGTCAGGGCCGTCATCTGCGGCGTCCCCTTCGAATTTTCCAACGAGGAAATCCTTGAGGACCTTAAGTCCCAAGGTTTCCCAGTGGAAGCCGTGCACAAAATGCACAGTAGAACGGGCCAGAGGTTCTCTCTTGCCCTAGTAATTTTAACCAACGTGCCGGAGGCGAAAGCCATCTTGCGGCAGGTACGCACAGTGTGCGGCCTGTCGAGAGTAAGGGTTGAGCCTCCACATAGGCGCGGGTTCCCGGCGCAGTGCCACCGCTGCCAGCTGTATGATCTTGCGGCGGCCAACTGCTCCGCCCCACCCAGGTGCGTTAAGTGCCTTGAACCCCACAACACTAAAGAGTATCCTCGGCCCAAAGACGCCGAATCCCCACCCGCGTGTGTCTTGTGTAAATAAACAGGCCACCCGGCTAACTACAGAGGCTGCCCTTGCGCACCTCATCCTCGCCCCAGTAGGCAAGCTCCACCGCCGGTCAATGACCGCTCATTCCCGGCTCTTTACCAACGGATGCCCCGTCAGGGCCTTTCTCAGCCCACCCAGGGCTTCTCTCGGCCCTCTCAGGGTCCCCCTAGGCCCCCTCAGGGACCTCTTCGGCCCGCTCCGGGCTTCTCTCAGCCTATGCAGCCTCCAGTCTTTCCCTGGGGCCCCAAAAAGGCAGACCCACCGCGGACATCCTCCGCCCCACAACAATCACAAACCTCAATGGCTGATGACCTAAAAACGGTGTATTCCGCTATTAGGAACATCAACGTTGAGGAAATCGCTGTATTAGCACGCAAATTGCGCGCTGCGAGGTCCCCTCAGGACCGTCTCCTCGCTCTTGCAGAGCATCATAATCTTTTGTGCTCCTTGTAAGTTAAGTTAACTTAATTAACTTAACTCACAATGACAGAGCAGTTTGCTCTACCAAAGTCTCACGGTCGTATCAAACCTAAGGGTTTATCGCTTGTATCCTTTAACATTCGCGGTTTGCGAAGTAACCTCCCAGAGCTTAAGCTCTTTCTTCGAAATCGTGAAGCCGATTTCCTCCTCCTACAGGAAACTAATCTCAATACTAAGGACACTAAAGGCCTTTCCATCAAAAACTTCTCTCTTCTTCGTAATGACAGACCCGACCGCCGAGGCGGCGGTACGGTAATTTATTACAAGAAGACACTTCACTGCTCTCCCATTTCTACTCCGCAACTTTCCAACATGGAAGCCACGGTATGTAGGCTAGCTATGACTGGACATCAGTCCATCTTCATAACCTACTGTTACATCCCTTCTAAAACCCTTCCCCTCAAAAAAGATTTTGAGGCTATTTTATCTCTAGGCAATTCAGTCATTATGTTTGGAGATTTTAACTCCAAGCACACTGAATGGACATGCCGTACTACTTCACGTAGTGGCAGGATACTGCTCGATATCACGCAGTCTCTTGACCTTACCGTCCACAGTCCCCTCGGTGCTACTCACTATCCCGATATCACCGATTACGCTCCCGACGTGCTAGATTTTGCACTATTCAAAAGTGTTTCCCTCAACCTCAGGGCAATCGAGACACTAGACGATCTAGGATCCGACCACAGACCGGTCTCCCTCATTCTTGGCCATCAGCCACCCCCCTCAACACCCTCTACTAAAACCTTCACAAATTGGAAGGGCTTCAAGGAGTCCCTAGCGAAACCTCTGGACTCACAGGACTCCCCAATCTCCCTATCGTCGGACTTAGACAGTCCCGAAAAAATCGACACCGCGGTCGATTCACTCTCCACCCTTATTAAAACCTCCCTTAAGGAGAATGAAAGAGTAGTCCCAGTTGCTAATAATAGTGGGCTTCCCCTACATATTAGCAACCTATTAAAAGCCAAGAAAGCTGCTTTCCGGAGAGCAGCAAAATATCCCACCCCCGAATATAGGCGCACGGCCAATCGTCTTCAACGAGAACTCCGTTTCCGCCTCTCTGAATTTCGAGACCTCGAAAAGGGTATGCTCATGGAGAATATCTCTCCCTCTCATACAGCGTACTATCAGATGGCAAGAGCCCTCCGCATAGACGCTATCACCCACACTCCCCCTCTCTCCCGTCCCGACGGTACGGTAGCCTTCGAGGACGAGGAAAAGGCTGAGTGCTTTGCAGACAGCATTGCCGCTCAATGCTCTCCTAGCTCTCAACCCGTCGACCCCTCACACGTCCAGGCAGTGGAGGATGAGGCACGCCGCCGGAACTAACCTCCTTCAGCCTCCGAACCTATCTCTGTGTCCAATGATGAGATTTCATCCCTCATCAAAGGACTTAAGCCTAAAAAGGCTCCGGGCGCGGATGGCATCTCCAACCAAGCCCTAAAACACTTTCCTGAGCAGGTGCTAACCCTTTTATCTATTATCTTCAATGCCTGTTTCAACCTTAGTTACTTTCCCACTACGTGGAAAGAGGTAACTGTGATTGGTATTCCCAAGCCAGGGAAGCCTCTCAACCTCCCCTCCAGTCATCGCCCCATTAGCCTCCTCAAGGCCATGGGCAAGCTCTTCGAAAGAGTCATCCAAACTCGCATAAGGTGCCACCTGTTTCCCACAGACGGTGACCCTCACATCATCCCCCATCAATTCGGTTTCCGAGCAAAACACTCTTGTCCCCAACAAGTTCACCGTATTGTGGAATATATCCTCAGCGGTTTTTATCCTCGTCGTCATAAGACCATCGCGGTCTTTTTCGACATAGCTAAAGCCTTTGATAGAGTCTGGCATGAAGGCCTTATCTACAAATTATACAAAATAGGTCTCCCCGATCGTCTAGTACGTCTCGTGGCCTCTTATCTAAAGCATCGTACCTTTCGTTTTAGACACGAAGGCACGCTATCTTCTCAGCGCCCCATCAAAGCTGGTGTCCCTCAGGGCTCAGTACTTGCTCCTCTCCTGTACATTTTGTTCACCAACGATATTCCCATCCCGTCGAAAGGTGTTCAGCTCTCCCTCTTCGCAGATGACACTGCCCTATACTGTAAAGGTACCTCGCTACCTTTCATACGGAACAAGATCCAAAAGTCAGATGATGACCTAGGAGCTTGGTTCAAAAAATGGCGCATCGATGTGAACCCGGAGAAGAGCTCCGCATTTCACTTTGATTATAAACGACGCCGACTCAAAAACACTCCACCAATACGTATGCTAGGGACCCCTGTCCCCTGGCATACGACTGCCAAATATTTAGGTGTCACCCTTGACACTAGGCTCACTTTCAGGTCCCACGTCAAAAGAGTAACCCGTCACGCACGTTTTTACCTGGGTAGGCTCAACAGTATGTTGGGCCGACACAGTAAAATGTCCCTCAGAAACAAGCGTACCCTTTATAAGGTCTGTATACGACCAGTCATATCCTACGCGGGCCCCATTTTTGCCCATGCTGACCATAAAATTATTAATGAACTCCAAGTAGTTCAAAACCTCTTCTGTCGTCGAGCTACGAACGTCGGTACGTCCGTAATGCCGACCTTCATCGGGACTTAGAGCTCCCTACAATCCAACAATTTCTTAAAAAACTCACTGAGAACTTCTTCAAAGCCTCAGAGTCGCATTCCAATCATTTTATTCGTGAGGCAGCTAATTATGCAGCCCCACTCCCCTCCCGCTATAGCGTCCGCAGGCCGAGGAACTCCCTCTCGGACCCGCCTAATAAACTTTCAAACGACCTGAACTGCCTCCTGGTGGCTCAGGCCAACTCTAATTAAGTTATTCATAATTAATTTGCCTTCGTAAGCACTCCCTCAGCGGCTAATAGCCGCCTGCGCCCTCTTTTCCCAAAAGAGGGTCGCTTCCGATACGGCATAAGAAGCTTTAAACAGCTGGTTGCCAGTCCCCAAAGGCGGTTTTAGAGGGTATCACTTAGGTTCCTCCGGTAGGCAGTGAGTCCCTCATAACCACGATAGACCGGCTGTCGTGGTATGCGTAATGCATTTCCGCCTCCCTATATAAAGGGTAGCCCTTTTCCAATTACTTCGGGTGCAAAAAAAAAAATTGGTATCCATGAAATCGTAGTAAATTACACGCGGGCGAAGTCGCGGGGCACAGCTAGTGTAAGATAAATATGAATTACTTGAGCACTCTTTGTCTTTTTTTAGGTAATGTTAAGTTTATTTCTGTTAATGAATGTTTGTGTCAAAATAAAGACAATAAAAAGTAGGGCCAGAAACATTACAAAATTTGTATATTTGCACAAGATTGGACCCGGTGGGTATTTGAAACTCGAATCCGGCGTAGTAAAGTAAAGTAAGATTATTAGTTATATGCTTGCATCTTTCTAAAAGTCGATAGAGGTAATGTAGGATCAAAAGAACCGATTCCAATCCGTCAACCAAAAGTGGAAATTGCCATAAAGTTTTATAAAACGAGTGCAAACATACATGTTTACATATTCCAAGCCAAAAAAGTATGCGGGAAAAAATGGAAGCTCGTAAATCTTTTGTAATGTGTTATAATATAAATTTTATTTTATGGAATTAGGGTGCTAAAAGTGCACACAGTCTAACGGATGGTAAGTGAATGCTGCAGCCCATAAATATTTACATCTATTCTCGACTAAAAATAATATTTTTTTATAGTAATAGGGTGATAAACGAGCACACAGTCTCCACCTGATGGTAAGTGGTTGCTGTGGCCCATAGACATCTACATCCATCCTCGTTTGCGAATTAAAATGCAGATGCGTTGTTAGTCTTGAGGACTAAGATGGAAGGCCTCTTTTCCAGTAAAAAGGGTCTCCGGTTCTCTATACTCACCATACGAAACACAGCAGTGTTAAGCTGCTATTTTACACTGTTTATTATGCTGATAATATAGTTGCAGCGTGGCTCTACCAAGTTTAAAACACTTCCTTGCACTAAGACCTTTTCAAAAATGAGAGAAGGCCCATGTCCAGTAGTGGGACTTATATAGGTTGAAAAGTTTACATTGGACTGCCTCGTGGGGCTAGTGGTCGTAAACGCGATTACTGATCATCATCCCGGGTTCGAATCCCGAGTCGGGTCAAAATCAGTTCTTAAGCTTTTCTGTAAGAAATTCCCAGTAGCAGGCTGGAGTCAGGACGTTGTTAGTGTTTCGCTCCCGTGCCACGGAAAAAACGTAAAGCCGTAGGTCCTGCGCCTGATCTCTCTCCGGTCGTGTCGAAGTGTGCGTCCACAGTGAATGCGCGGCCACTTGGGCTTGTTGCGAACGCGACCGCGGGCGCGTGCCGTGGCCACAGTGAAGAGCGAACTATTGGTGCGATTAGACCGTATTTCAGGTGTTACAAAACCATAGGCAAGGATTTAGTATTTTTACTAGATATTTCTATCCTGAGATGGGAGTTGAACGGAGGGTGTGCACGATGTAAATAAAAACAGAGAAATAAATGGTGAATTTTTTACTATATAATATGAAGACTTGAGATTATATCCTAGAAAATTCTTTGAGTACACTCGAATGTCCGTGTCAACATTTGATTATGCCATGAGTAAAACAATCACCTAAAATCATAAAAAAATATTGAAGACGCGCTAACGCCGAGCGATTAGACCGAACTGGTTTGATACCCCCGCACCCCGGACTAGGCCCGTAGTGTGGCCAAAACGCGCCGATAGGACCGTTTGAAAACTACGCGCGCTATCTCGCCCATGCCCGTCGCGCTAGGCGCCCGCCTTAGTCACTACACTATGGACGCAAACGGCGGTTTTATACGTTTGATTTTTCGCGCCCGTCGTCGCAACCGCGCTAGGCTCGCACTGTGGACAAGGGCTTAGTGTACCTGTGTTCACGCATACACTCGGGAACTATAATTCTGTCCTGCACAGATGGCTAGTCTCCGTTGAAACTCTACGCTGTGACCGTATTTCTGTCTGGAGGACATTATTATTATTATTGTTATAATTTTTACTTTAAATTTTTATTTATCTATGGTAAAAAAGATATTACTAGCTCTTCTATTGGACATAGGGTACCATGATTTTATTATCTTGTTCGTCCGTGTTTGATTTCTATTCTCAAAAGATTTTATATTTCATAGAAATGTAAGTCTTACCTTGCAGTCATGACAAAAAATTTCACGCGTCGAGATCAGGTAATAACTTAAGATTATATTGGTTCTACTAAGCAAGTGAATCAAATATTGTATATGTATAATAATACACGTATAACAGCCGTGTTTTTCCATACGTGTCGTAAGAGGCGACTATGGGAAACGTTAGAAAGGCCTAATTTGACAAGGTCTCACTTTCAATCCGATTATAATCTCCGCAGCAAGAGTGAATAGGCTTTTGCTAAACCTGTGCGCTTTAACATCGTCGGCAACATCAGGTGGGACGGTTTTTTTTAAAAATAAAACAAGTGACAAATGATATTACAGTCCACCTGATGGCATGTGGACTCAGACGGATTCTTAGGCAGAAAAAGGTATTTCTGCCACCTAGTAGACAAGCACAGGCTTAAAACGGGTGAAATAAACTTCCTGGCCTCTTATAAATGGCGTTACACCATCTAATGTGTATAATAGGTAGCTAGCAGTAACTATATTGGATAATAAGAACTGAAAAGTACCCTGATCTTAACAGGAAAGCATTACGAATATCTTGCCCCTCGCCTATATAATATATTCAACAAAACAAAAGTTATACAGAAGTAACTTTATTAAAAATTTAACTTCGTTCAACTAAATTAAAATTCGTTTTGCTAGATTTGTTAAAAAAATTGATTACTATGCTTGTGAAAGACTTCTTAGTGTTAACGTATAAACTAATAGGTAGAATGCGCGCCCACACACACACACACACACACACACACACGCACACGCACACGCACACGCACTCGCACACACACACGCACACGCACACGTACACGCACACGCACACGCACACGCACACGCACACGCACACCTACACGCACACGCACACGCACACGCACACGCACACGCACACCTACACGCACACGCACACGCACACGCACACGCACACGCACACTCACACGCACACGCACACGCACAAGCACACGCACACGCACACGCACACGCACACGCGCACGCGCACGCACACGCACACGCGCACACACACACACACACACACACACACACACACACATATGCAAACGCACACACACACACACACACACACACACACGCGCGCGCGCGCACTCACACGCAGGCGCCAGACGCACACGCAAACGCTAGACGCACACGCACCACACACAAATACACGCACACACTTTAAAAAAATGTTTTATAAAAATTGAATATTGTAAAGTTGTATGGGAAGGTACTGATACCCTAAGATTCAGGATTAATCCTAGTTTAGGAATCAGTGCAACAATTTGTTTATAACTTTTATATTATTTAGAGAAGAAAAAAATGTATTTTTATAAATATTTGAATACAAAAGGTACCAACCTCACTGCGGGCACCTCCAGTATATCCCACTCGACGGACATGTAGAATTCAGAAAGATCTACTCCCACAGATACCACGTTGCTGCCGGCCTGTTCGTCCATGTGTCTCAAGTCCACCTGTGCACACACGCTCATCCAAACATTATATAGTACTTTATACCTATTAATCTCGGCTTTATTACAAAAAGTAGTTTTTAATTGCACTCAGGTTTAAACTACAATCTGTTCGCCGAAATATGCGAACTAAATGAAAAAGTATGTATAGAATTGGACAGCAATATCAAAATTCGCAAAAAATGTGGCACCGCGACTATGGGACTTCTTTAGTTAGAGGGACTTTTCTTGAACCATAGTTTAAGCCTGAAACTATCAATAAACCATGTTTTGTAACAAGACAAAATGCAATCATGCGTTAGTTAACAACATGTATTGTATTTAATCTTTAAAAAGATTTTGGAATAGATCGTATACTTGAATGTATGACCAGACTTGATAGAAAAAAACCATAATTAGTAAATATTTAGGTATTGAAAGTCATACAAAAGGACTTTATTTTCTTAAGAGTTTGTCAATTAGTCTTTTTTTCGGTTTGAGCAAAAACCACAAATTGTAAAACATCGAGTCACGAAATACAATAAACAAACGTAGCACGCATTTTATTCGAATATGCATTTAATTGTTTGCTTTAGAAGACAGGCAAATAACGATGCAGTTTAGTTCTCTACGTATCCACGCAGAACAAAAATACGAGTATATGTAAGCTGAATAATAGCTTTTATTTTTCCTTAATAAATAACCCATAACATATTTTTGTTCTTACGTAAATTAGAGTTTTTATGGCGATATTTAGTTTATTTTCTTTTAAAAACAACTTATTTTCATATTATTAATTATAATTTGTGTCTTTATTATTTCGATACATGCACCCAGTCACACAATGTGAACCTAAGCTAAAATTTCACACTTCAAAAACATCATAATATGTGCTAAACACTAAGTCACACCCGAGCATTTTTAGTTCTTATCGGCATATAAATGATAGACTTAGAAGACGATGTCAAAACTAAACCATACCACAGAGTGTGCCAAGTAGGTACCTGTGTCGACAAAAGGATTTAATACAAATATAGAACGTTTTAAGATCACCCGTTTAAAACATTTATTTTCAAAGAAGGTAACAACAATAATGTCAATTCATGCGAAGTAATGACAACGCGTTAACATATAACACACCTAACGTGAAGATCCGAAGATTCTGGTGATCGTAATGGGAGTCGGTCTTCGTATCGGACTCTTTGACGCAATCGCAAGGAGCTTAATTATCTCTTTAATGTATGATTTGGCACACTATTCCCTGCGATTTGTCATAAATAAGTTATAGAGGAGATCGGAAGTACCGGCTCCGCCACGCTTGTGTGTGTCGCGCGGATGCGATACGCAACGTGCTTTTGAGACAAGCACTTAATGCCAATTTATAAAATTATTTTTCGATATGTTAGTTATTTTCTCATGCAAAACATTTATTTATTTCGATTTTGTATTGGCACCAGCGCAGGTCGTTCTAAAGTGTAGCGGTTACATGCAAAAAGATTTCGTTGAGTGAATTCACAAGATCCATCTAATTCCATCAACGAAGCGGCCACTACTTTTAAACATCTAATTCAATTTGTGTGCACTATGAACTCCATGTTTGCATTTGAATTGGACTGTATTCGATTTGTTACTGTAATGATATTATATATCATGCGATGGTCAGCGACACTGAATTCTTACAGCCACTAAAGAGTCGCTAATAGGGAAAGGTATAAAATATGCATTATAATGAGAGTTTATGCTCGGAAAGTGTATTGGACCGTAAGTGTAAAAGTTTTTACTGATTATAGAACGTGCTGTGTTTTACCTTGTCTCGTGTAGGTAACGTGTGAAGCTGTATTAGAGCCGTGGCCTTAGTTGGAGGCATGCGGCCGTCGTGATCGGGAATGCAATTGGTTCAGAGTCAAGCTGGAAACATGCGGTGAGTGAAGAATACGCACAGAGTATTAAGAACATGCAACAAGCTCAAGAGTTGGTGGATCCAGTGTATTGTGTTTGTGTGACGCGAGCGGAGCCAGCAAGGGAGAGGATGGAAACCGGGACGACGCCGCTCCGTGCAGCGCTACTCTACTTCACTACACTCATTAAATAGATAAAGTTAATAATTACCCATGTGATATTTTCTGCTAGTAATTTTATATATATTTTTCGATCAGCACTCAGCGCGGAACGGCTCCGCCCGGAATGGGACGTGTTGGAAAGGAGTCGAGTGATGTTGCATCCCATATCACCAGGCAGTTAGAATTTTATACCTTTCCGTGTCGAGCGAGGGAGGCCGATCGAACTAAGTGGAACCGACCGAGTCTTAATCTGGAGCATTTGTGAACACGCACGTTGATATACTGCTACTCCACATATTTTAAGAACATCATCATCACAATAGATATTACTTGCAACATGACACTGCTAAAGGAGCTGGGGGGCGGGGAGCGGGCGGCATTGAGAGACGCTCGCTCTACGCCTTGACTCTAGCACCATCGCGCACGGTCAAAATTTAAAACATACCACAGGACAGAAAGTTAATTACACGACGAATTACGTTCGAGCCAACAAGCTACTGCATGGACATCGGGCGAGGCGGCGGGCCCTAAGGCTACGGCCCGCGCGCGTGGCGCCAAGCAGCGTACAGCGGGGCGTCACCTTGAAGCCGTCATATGTCCAGCTGCCTAATTTAAGCACACAGGTTTGCACGTCGTAAGGAAAGAACTCGACGTCGATCGAGCAGGAGGACTTATAGACGGCAGGCGGCTGCCACACCACCATGCCGTTGTAGTACACCGTCGCCTTCGTCATCAGTGTCACCTCGTAGTTCCCGTCGGCGCTGCGGACAAACAGAGCGGTCAGCAAGAGCGGTGAGTTACTTGCGAACAATTACCTTGAATCCGTCGTACGTCCAGCTACCGAACTTAAGAACGCACGTTTGCTCGTCGAACGGAAAATATTCCACGTCTATTTCACAGGAGGACTTGTAAATGGCGGGTGGTTTCCATTCGACTAATCCCTGGTGGTAGATGGTCGCCTTGGTCGCCAACGTTACCTCGAAGTTGCCGTCGGCACTGCAATGTTAACGCATTTTTACATGTGGCACGGGCCTCTTGTATCGACCCTTCCATGTTTGTGCGTGTGTGTAGTTTGTCGCGTCGTCGGTGTCGACTTTAACGATGTCAATTGCGAGAGTGCCTACAAAAATTCTGAACGTGTTTATCTTGGTAGAAAATTGCGTGTGTGTTATTTGAATTAATAATATAATCTGTGTACACATAGCATCATACTACACTATGTAAATATCTATATAACATTAAATCATTCACAGAATATGTGTTATATTTATTAATATCCCATGTTTTAAGTATTTATTTGCAATTAATTCTCTATTACGTCTTGGAATAACTATATATAAAATAATTAGGCACATACTGTTATGATTTACTTAATTTCATTTTTATTTAATTTCCGATGGCTTTCATTTAACTTTGTAACTCGTAGTAACTCGTAATTGGAAGATCACACACCGAATTGTCAGTAAAGTCACAAGGCTCCAACTGAAAACCAGCACTGCCTTTGTAGCATTATACTGAGTTTGGAGATATATTTGATGTCATATTTTAATTTTTTTTTTGTATTAGTATTATTTATTTTTAATGCGTAAAACAGTCTTAGACTGGGGCATGCATAATTTTTGCCCCTTGCTTTTGTATATACATAGTTCTTTATTAATATTATTGTATAGTAGTACTAGTTATTTTGCGTGTATCTTTTTTCAATAAGATCTAGCTAGATGTTGTGAAAGTTAATTATAAAAATTGTAGAACTATTGTACTATCTATATTTTTTTGCTTATTAATTCTCGTAAAGATAGTAAAGAATATGTTAAAAGTATCTCTAAAGATAAGTACGTATAAGCTTAACTGCAAAATGAAACCTACATGAGTTACATATATATAGCAATTTATTTCCCCCTATAAAAATAATATATTTGTATATTTTGTTCAAATATAAACTATTTTGACCTGTATTGTTTTATTATATTAGCTACTTTTATTTTACTTAAAGTCATACGTCATATTTACAGAATACATTATCTGTTTTGTCGAGAAGATGGTTCTTAACTATGGTACGTTCGAATAATTAATTTATTATTTACACTGTAAAATATCCAGAGTGAAAGGGCAGAAAAAAGTCTGTCGAGCCAGCTAGTAATATAAAAATGTGAACTGAGTAGAAAAAATTGCAGACATTAGTGAAATAGGCACACAGGTTGCCGAGACGTTGGAAATGACTAATTAGTTTCGACTGGATCATTTGTCAAAGTCCGCTTGAAGTCGTTGGACAGGACAAAATGAATGTTGCCTTATAATTCAACGCTGTTTGCACCGCAAAAGTATCCCTCAAGATGAATCTTTGACCCTATCAGATTTGAGGAAAGTCTATTGCGTTTCTGAACTGTTTGAGATGTATACATGATAAATGTTACCTCACTTTGAGTTTTAGACGTAAATATTTAAATAAAACATCGTATTGGGCTTTGTGATTAATATTTAAATAAGTATCAAGTGACGTAGCTGCGAGGTAAAAAGTAGTGATTACTGATTGTACGTATACTCTTTGGTGCGAGGCATCAGGTATTGCGTTCGTCAAAATGTTAGGCGATTACACTAAGTCTATATAAGTATATTTCGATAATGGACTACTATTATTGTCATTACCCTATCTTAGTCCACCGTACGAGGTATCGGACAAGCATTATACGAGTATATTAAAGATGTTAAAATGATGCCATATCATTATCTAGTTTGAAGAGCACCTACCACCAAACCTCAATTGCGTGGACTATCCCCATCAGCTCTAATCCCAACACCACAACTAGTTGAATTTAGCGGCAGCCATCGCCGAGTCTATTTCTCCTGATGTCGCCTAATTTAGAGGCAAAAACACGTGTCGTATTATCGACTGTGGTGCGTGCGCGCAATTGAACTACTGAGGGAGTGTCAAAAAGAAAGTGATGCAATTATTCCTATATGCAAATTGTGAGATAGCTATACTACCGAGCACGTGCTCGGAAATAAACTACGAAAGCGCCAAGCAACATTTATAATTTTTTTTTAAAGCAAAACTACGTTATGGATTAAAAAATGGTTTATGTGAACTTAAATATGATTATTTATTATGCTTTAAAAATAATTCCATGAACTACTCTTAAAAATATTGTGGTAGCATGAAGAAATTTATCTTATTAGAGCCTAATTAAAAAAAAATCTATCGAGAAAATTACATATTATCGTGTTTTTATTTTTCCTTTGCAATTCAAGTTCTTAAAGTCAAAAAAATACCAAAAATTTGGTTCTTAATCTATAAAACTTAAAAAAAATGCGTGAAATAGAAAAAAAACACCAAATTTTCGAGGTACCACCTTCCGCAAAATTACCCCTGATTATATTTATAAAGTACTATATATTCGATTTATGCCGTACGTATGACGGGGGAAGGTACTTATACACTCTGACAAAATTTATTGGGAAAAAATATGATAATTTGGGAATATAAACAAACGTCAGTGAGCATCCACGAGCTTTACACGGCGCGGCGGCGCGGCGCCACTGAAAAATGAGGTGTTTTGACAGGTTTCATAGCGGAGAAATTATTTTGTTCGAAAAATATAAAGGTTAATGTTTTTTTTATGTTCTATAAGTTATATTTAATATAAATAAGACTAAAAATAAATGAACTGAAGAACCAATAAAAGTAGAAAAATTAAAAAAAAGGAGTAGGAAATGTACAAAATCATTTAAGAGCAAACCGCTGAGGCATTGTTTTGAGTATTAATATAATACTCTAGAAACTGATAAACTTTTATTTAAAACGCAAATTGTCAATTAAATGACATTGTGTAAAAAAACTTCACCCCAGTGTCAACTAGCGACATCTGGTGAGCGGAAGATTATTAGCCCTCATTGAGCGCACTTAAATTTATATTTTGTTGAATGTTACTATAAAAAAAAAACATATAATTTTATATAAGTATAAAAAGTCTGGTGTTAATTAGGGAAATTAAGGTAAATTAAATATTCAAATTATTTTTAATTTAGTATGCTTTGAAATTTAACGCAGATTTAGAAAACTTTCATCTTCCATTTATATGGTGTTAAAATAACAGATTATTTCTAATAAAAACTAATTTTAGGTTAATCAATAATCTTATAGCCTTAACTAATCCAATGTTCATTTATATTCAGCATAAATTTTTTGTAACTTTCCGAAAACGAGCCGTTCATCTAATTATGTAACGAGGAGCAAGTTCTTGAGAAGGTCTTATATTAAAACGAGACATTCTGCCGCTAACTTTGTTATTACAAATGTTATCGCACCGAAGTTTAAGTTAAGTTTGTTAAGCGTTTCCCGCTTTTATGAGGATCAGGAAATTTGCGAACTAGACCACGAGGATGTGCGTCTTAAATTAAATTTTGAGTTTGTTGAAACCGATTAATACCTACTTAGTTTTTAACACATGTGGAATTGTTCTATACTATTTAATTTACATTGCCTATAGAGTAGAAATTTGATACCAAATAAAGGAGTGATGTAAAAAGCACCATCTGTTGTTAAAAAATAAACTATAAAATTAGGTGTAAATTGGAGGATTTCAAAATTGTGCGCCAATAGAGGAAATCCTCAGAGTATATATAATAAGCTTAGCTTGCATATGTATACTCTAAGAGGAAAACCGATCATATACTTATTAAAATCATAAAAGGGATAAAATATGATGAACATTTTGGTTTTAAAATTACATGAATTTTTTTGAGTAATATAAGACACGTGGTAGAGCCATGCTGTAGTTTTATTATAGTCGTAACACGAAGGGGTCGACTCGACCCAGGAAGGAACACTCTTTCAGATTATCAACTGAAACAATACATATAATAGTTGTGTTTCGTGCGGTGAGTATAGAGAACCGGTGACCCTTTTTTACTGAAAACGAAGCATTCCATCATAGTCCTCAGAGGTGACAACGTTCGTTTACCACCCTTATAAAAATACGGTGTAATCTCAGTGCACGAAATGAAAAACTATGAGGGTAAACCGACAGAAGAAGAGCAAGAAGAGGCATAAACTATCCAAGAGGGTGGTAACAAATATATCGCGCTGTAAGCTGTGGATAATCGAGAATTCATGAGCCAATAACCGCGATAGGAGGACAATAGGCACAAAATATTATGCGCCTCAAAGCAGCCTTTGCATTGATCTCTTCTTCCTTGTGCTTTTGTAGGGATATACGAGTATATTTGCAGATTGCAGTATTTTATGTTTGTATTTTTTCTTATTTTTTATCTTAAAAAA
The DNA here is from genome assembly GCA_963668995.1 of Parnassius mnemosyne. NCBI lineage: Eukaryota > Metazoa > Arthropoda > Insecta > Lepidoptera > Papilionidae > Parnassius > Parnassius mnemosyne. The sequence goes on along the minus strand of CAVLGL010000104.1, from coordinate 42,045,234 downwards.
CATTATCTATAGATTAGAATTTTCTCCTGTATCGTGAGGGCAGTTTATATACATAAATTTCACGAGGTCAAACATCCAGACCAACAATTATTTGTAAGCCATACAAATACTTATTACGTGCGGGATTCGAACCCGCGGCCCTTATCTCTGCATCTCATTGATATGCCACGGTGCCATCACCATCTGTATTAATAAAAACATAGACTTATGTTTACTTTATGTTAAACTTACGAAAAATCTATATTATAAAACAATTATGAAATTATAAGGTGACTATACATATTATAATGAAGCGTATTAAAAACAAAATCGTACTGAACACTGATAAATAAATTATAGAATTAATGGCATACTTCATGCATACCTTTATTTAATATATTATTATAAAGTTCTACGATGGCTTTTTCTTCCCTTTGAAACTATCGTTTGTTTCCCTATTATATTTTTATTTATGTGCAGTGTAGTGTAAGATTTCTGACGGCGACTTCGACGCAATAAAAATTTAGCATAATGTACTCGTAGTAAAGAATATTGTTACAAACCTTTTTGCAGACAGTCTTGATTCTCATGTATTATCTTGTTTTTTATTTATTTTATTGTTTTGTTATTTATGTTGTTTCGGTTTTAACATATTTATTTAGATGGTTACTGAGGTTATGAAATATTTAAGTGTGAAGGATGTTATTAATGTTCAGAAAATAAATTTAGTATTAATTGAAATGTTATGTTCAGAGAGTTAGGATATAATGACACCAATGAGAAAATGTGCTGTTAAAGTGTGTTTTATTAGTTTGTTTTTAGATACGTATTATATTTATTACACACATTTAATAAAATATTTTAGAAAATCTTTTAAGGCATATCCAGTAGCACTGCGTTAATCACTATTTTTATTCAACTCGCACATCCCTTTTTTAGAAATCAGTTAAAATTAAAGCGTTGGAACTTGCGTATAGGCGGGGAAGGGCAACGCTTTTATGGAATACCAGCGTGTATTATTGTTGAAGTGACGATAACCGGTGACCCTTTTTACTGGTGACGTTAACGAGGCATTCCATTTCAGTTCCCAGGGGTGACAACGCCACTGCATTTTGGTGCAAAACTGAGTATAAGAGGACAGTGTGCTTGTTTGTTTCCCTTACTGATCATGGATATCTGATATAATTAAAGCACTATAATAAGATATCTGTGTATAATACGAGACGACTTGTAATTATTAATTGGACTGTCTCGTACAAATTTTAAAAATATTAAGAATCCGTAAACATGTTTCAATTTTCTTTATAATTTTGACAAATTGTTGATTCGAATTCTACATCAAATCTAAGTGACTGGCGCATTGCTACTGAGACTGCGTTCATTTAAATGAGTTGTTAACAAAATTAACACCGAGACTTGAGATAGATTTTTAACATCTCACTTATTGTAGAGCACGATATCCGGTCGCCAGATGTGGTCGGAGGGCACGTGCAGCATGTGCACACCTCCATACTCGCGCGGCTCCCAACGTAGCTTGTAGTCATACCATGATTGCTCCACCCACAAGTTCGTCGTCATTATTTGATTCTTCAAGTTCTGTAATAGAAGAATTTATGTTTACTTTGCTACAATGTTATAAACAGGACATACTCGTATATATTACTTATTGATTTACTTCGTACTCGTATTTACGACAGACTTTATTCGCGTTGACTTTTGTAAAGAAGTGTCGTTATCAGGTCCTATCCACACCTTAACATCGGCAACAACGCTAACTCAAGATAAAGTAACTGAACGTATTTAAAGTAGCTAGCCTAGTAGTAAGATTTACGCCATGACAGTGCAACGTGTTGCAAAGCAAACGCAAGCAGGTATCTTGTATTTATACTGTATGATCTATGTACAGGAAATTATACCTATATTATGCTGTAAGAAAATTGTTGTGTATGACTTCAACTGAGGAGACGTCAGTTTAAGTTGTGTGCCGTTGCATAATTTTGGTGGGCTTAGGTTTTTTAATACTATTATAGGCACACCGAATCAATTCATTTTGTTTTGCATTGGAAAAAAATTTGACAGGATAAGTTTATGACACAACCCCCAACAACTTCTAACCTCACGATCACGCGCCCTCGTTAGAGAGTAATATACAGATTCCTTTCGCACCCCATGCTCGCGTTTGGTTTGCGTACTTTACGATGTTACGTTCCCGCGTACCGCTTCGCTTTTACTACGGTTCCTGTAACAGTAAGTACTTGTTATTTACAGGCGCTCGGAGATCAAGTGTTATTGTATGTATTCTATAGGGGTCATATCAGCCCCGGGAAAAAGTTCAAAATCAGTTACTTCAGTTATAACTGACTAATTAATGAAAATGAGGAAAAATCATACCATTAGGTATTGTGACCACAAATTTCTCAATTTTACCGTGATTTTTTCGCTAACGTGGTCTTAAATAAACGTTATTTAATGCAGTTGCAAATCAAGCAAAAAAAGGTTTTTAATTAAGAGTCAGAGTTAGGTGATCTTATTTTTTTAACTACCACTAAAAGGAACTACGTTAATTTTAACTACCCTAGCAACATTTTTTTGCTCGATTTTTGAGATTGCGATTAATAACATGTTTATTTAAAAGACCACGTCAGTAAAAATATAAATGTAAAATTGAGAATTTTATTCCCTGGGCTGGTATGACCCCTCTCTCGCCTCGTGCTCGCTTGGCGTTGAGTTTCGGGATAAGTTGTATATACCTTGCCAAGTTACATTAAAATTCATCTAGTAGTTTCAGAGAGTTCTAGTGTTTAAATGAACAGTGTAAAATATTTTAGCTCCAGTAAACAAGATTAACGCAAAACGCAATTAAAGTAAATCTACACTACAATGAAATTGTTCCCAGGTCAAATCTGTACACTGAATATTTTTATTCCCGGTTATAAGCTATAACAAAGTCAATATTGTGTCTTTTCTGAACGTCCTTGAATTTAACGAAATGACTATCGCTCTCACGCTTACCAATTCAGAAGTTCAGAAAAGAAAATGCGCTACGCCATTCTCTCGTTGCGTATCCGTGATAGGTGTCCTACACACTAAAGCCAGCGACGCATCAATAATTTTTCCATAGTGTGGACATTGGTCTGCCGTTGTACATTAGTATTCCCGACGCGGTCTGAGCAATAGGAATTCATAATATCGCGGCGGAATTATTTGTTGGAACCTATTGAGCCATTTATAGGTACCCAAATCTACAGCATGTTATAGGTCCTCTGAAGTTTCCGATCATCATTCATCATTATTATAGTCTGTGAAATTCCATTCCAGTTGTTATAAGGAAGACGCTGCTAAAAATTTCCTGGTCTGCAGCGCCTGCCTATCTTAGTTGCCTCTTCAACACCTATGGGATTTGAGGCAACGCGAATTCGTACACCGCCAAGCATAATCGCAGTTACCAAGTCGCAAGAGATTTCGTACGCGCTTTCAGCTTTGTTTTGTTACTTTGGGGTTAATACGCAATCTTGCTTTACGCTACAAGTCACACAGAAGAAAACGGATTGCTCCCTATTAACAACCAACATAGTGCGTCTTATTGTGTAAAGATCTATTATTGTCAGATTGATATACTTACACACAGTACAGTACAGACCGATTATGCCAGTATTACCTTAAGCGTCTTACGAGGTATGCTATCGAAAACCTTTTCCAAATCTATAAACTCCTCACTGCCAATTAGAGCAACTCACCGGGTGGGTTGACAGACTGTTGTTTTACTTTAACTAGGTATATGACTGTGAAAACTTCCCCAAGAGTAAAAGCTCCTTCAGACTATCGGCACGTGGATTTTCCGGCTGTGTATGTTATATAATGGTTTTAACCCAGATCACTTGAATAATATATATAAGCAGCAGGTTAAAAAAAATCTATATGTGAAATAACCTATCTGTGAAATATATAGTAATCAGACTGAAACTAGAGTACAAACCAGTGCATTTATTACTGTTGTTTAATAAACAGATTAATGAGATATGATTTGTTATTTTCTATTGAGTGGCTTATAAATTATAATTTTAAATATATTAGTCTTATTTTATTTTAACTATACTTTAGTACGAATCCGTCACCTTTCTGTTTGCCTTTTATCTGTCTATGGGAACACACAAAAATAATTCAAAAAATTTTCTTAATATTAAATATATACGTTAATGCTACACATTGAATAAAACTAATTTTATGAATTTTATTCAATATATTAGATATGACTTGCGATAGCTGGTAATAGCCAGCTCGTATACGCTAAACATAAATGTTGCAAACCGACGACTGAGACAGAGAGTAGCGTCAAAGGCATCTGGTACTGCGAAATACAATCCGCCTACCAAGCTAAACTGGTAATCAAATCACTCAGAAGTTACACGATCACTAACAGACGCAACAACGTCTGTTAGTGATCGTGTAACTTCTTCTCACACGTAGTAGAGCCACGCTGCAGCTACATATATTATGGTTGTAGCACGAATGTGTCGACTCGACCGGGATAGGACCACGCTCTCACAGAATAACAGCTTTACGCTGGCAGCTTAATTCTGCTGTGTTTCGTATGGTGAGTGTAGAGAACCGGAGACCCTTTTTACTGGAAACGTGGCAATCTATCTTAGTCCTCAGGGGTGACAACGCATCTGTATTTTGATTATTAATCGAAGATAAATGTAGTAGTCTATGCGCCATAGCATCCACTTACCATCAGGTGGACTATGTGCTCGTTTGTCACCTTTATTCTATAAAAAGAACCAAAGATTATACTCCTAGAAAAATCACGGCTAAAGATAATCCCACAAAAATATAAAAGGTAAATCCTTTTACGGAATGAGAGGCGCGCGTCCAGCTGTGAAATTTTACGGGTTGATAGTGAAGAATAATCATAAATTTATACTTACATTTACATTAAATTTTCAGAGTAAATGTAAGAGTAATGCATTTTCTCTTTTGTGCTTAGAATAAAAGTCGCAGTGTTGTTTGAAAACAGAGAGAACGCCCGAATATTTTAAAAGGATTACTCTCAGTCTTTTGTTTTGAACGTTTTGTTAAAACCGAGCGCAGATTTCTGTTTGTTATTGTATTCCCTTAGTAATGTGTATACTTTAGATAAAAAAAGAGAAATACAAGTTGTTATTGCACAATTAGTTACTATTAGTTATATAAATGTTAACATACATTATTATTATTACTCGTTCTTGTAATTTAATTAAAGTTATAAAAATAGTATTCAAAACGCATGTGAAAAATATCGGTGACATGAACGTCAATAAAATTAGAAAATATTATTAGCGCTCCTAGTCAGATTGTCATTTATCATTTGTGTTGGCTTCATGTTATTAAAAGAAGAAAGTGGCTTAGAATACATACGATAACTGGAAGAATTATTTTATTTTATTTATTCCACTAAGTACGTGAGGTTAATATGATCACTTTAAGCTTTGCCGCCCTATAAAAACAAAATACACAATGTCGTATACTATAAGTAATATAATAAGAAAAAAAAATAGCAAACAAGCCTTGGTAATAATTAGGAATACTTCGAAAAATCAACTTAATGAAAACTAACTACACTAACCAATACTAAAATCGAATAAAATATTTACTATAATATCAAATGTCAAAATGGCGTCGATAAAGCGGCGTCCTTTTGACCCTTTATTATTTGAATGACCGATGAAGAGCTATCGTACCACAAAGTCATCTATCCGGTATACCGGTCGAGCTGACCCATTCGTGCTACAACTATTATAGCTGCAGCGTGGCTCTATCACGTAAAAAAACTTTTCAGTTTAGTACACTGCTTTCGGCTTTACGAACAAATTCTTTCTTTCCGGTAGATACCCAACAAGGCAGACTTCGACGCATGTTTCTTTGTGCACCCATTTCTCGAGTTTTTTAAAAATTTATTTTGCAAACTAGTTTTACACGCGACTAAGTGCTAATGGATCTTAAATAAAACACCTTCTTCTAATTCTCCGGTCTATAATATTGGGGTTTTTCGCAAGAAATTTACATACATAAACACTCACGCCTGTCACCCAGAGAGGTAGGCAGAGACTATGGACTTCCATTTGGCACGATCCTGACACACCTCTCTCGCCTCCTCCACTTCCATATACCTACGCATACACGCTCACCGGTTAAGGGTACTCTTAATTTGGCCCATTTTAAATATATCGCCAATTTGGTCGATAAACTTTCGCTTAGGGCGTCCCTTCCCCACTCTGACGTTCACACGGCAAGACATTTAATTATTGAAAAACCACTTTGAACTAATACTTTTGCTGTATGTGCGATATGGGTAGTTTAAAATAAAAACTGAAGATTATGTTTCTATTCATTTTACATGAAAATGGTCTTACCGCCTCATCTTTTAAAAATAATAACTTTGATGTAAAATGGTTTTGAAGTAAAAATAATGTTGAAAATTGATTCAGGTAAAGTGTAACCTTTTGGTGTAAAACTGCAACTTGATTTTTTTTTGTTGGAAACTCTTAATTTTATGTCGCTAATAGTCTCTCTAAATACAAAAAATACAATTTTTTGGTTTCCATATTCAATTTTGAAATACTATGTAACAATAGAATATTATAAACAATTTGAATTTAAAATTATAAGATTAGATTTTGTATAAAAGAAGTTATATGTATGGTATATTGAATAAAACTATTTTTACGGATTTTATCGCGTTTAATTTACTTATTTTATATTCCCGACGTTTCGGTTGCTTTCCAGCAACCGTGGTCACGGGGGACCACGGTTGCTGGAGTCCCCCGTGACCACGGTTGCTGGAAAGCAACCGAAACGTCGGGAATATAAAATAAGTAAATTAAACGCGATAAAATCCGTAAAAATAGTTTTATTCAATGTGTAGTGTTCGCGTAAATATAAGAAATCATTATGTATGGTATATGTTATGTAATCTAATTTGGACCATGTAGGTCTAATTTTAATTCAGTCTCTCACTCGTTACAACTAAATTAAAACGGCTATTTCATAATTTAACCACTATTATACAAGTGATAAACACCCTGTCCGATCCGATAGGTGCCACAATAACATCACCAAAAAAAAAAATTAAAACATCATATTAATGAACATAAAAATGTTATGATTATTTGTTATACATGTTTTTTTGTTATATTTTACTTAAAATTATGCGATTTTTTGTAATTAGGCAGTACCGTCGTTGGCAACTGTATCCAAAGTGACTCCAATTACGCAGTGATACGGGGTTTTAAAATTATTTTTATAATCATCGAACGATACAATATTTGAAGTATGGTGTCAATTACAAAATTGTTATGTAAATTTCACCATTTAATTAAATTTTTTTTTAATTTTTGCGGTTTTTTTTTATTTTATTCTCTGAAAAAGATTACATGAACAGAATCTAATTACTAGGTATACTTTTAAGTGTTTTCACAAATAGGACAGGGTTTTTGGAAATATTGTGAAATTTGGCATTAAGTAAGTATAAAAATGTATATAATAACTTGATTATAGCGTCACCTATCGTATCTACTCGTATATATTTAGCATGTCTATGAACCATCGTCAATATATATAATACTGGATATGACCACAATCACTCAATTGTTCATAAGTTATGCGATCACTAACAGACGCACCAACGATTATACGTTTAATAGATAAAGTAAATTATTTGGACTTCACCCAAAAAGCCTAGATAAGCCCAGGTAAATTCATCACTCGTACATTGAATAAACCCTAAGTTTAATTAATTGCATGTATAACTAGTTATTATGATTTTTTTTATTCAATAAATATATATAGCCGGATAAATAAAATAAAAAACATGCATGAGTGTCGTGGAACACTTGGTTGGAACGAAGTTCCTTCCGTATTTCTTTCATGGCAAAATAAGAAATAGTGTGAGGGAGATGGATATTATTATATATATTATTATCTCGCGTCCTTAGGTATCCCAGATAATGATTTGATTTTTTGTTTTTAATTGTAACACAATAAACAGTATAATATATAATATAGCATCCTGTTTTAAAAAAAATAAACTTATAAACATATATGTTATGCGAATTAAACGTACAATTATAAAAACAGTGTACACTCTTTAAAGAAAATAGTGAAATTATAAAAAAATACAGGGATTTTCATGGAGTTTTCCAGAGTCAACTCACCCGCTATGACACTTTTCTTGTGCTACACAGCTAAACATTATCATGTGAAATCTAATAATTAGATTTTCAATTTTATCCCTTTTTGTATTCTACTTTTATATATATATATTATTTATTTACTTGAAGTCATACGAAGTTTGAGTCGAAAGTTTTTAACTTAATGAAAATATCAAACTCTTTTCATTTTGTTATAATGAGCATGTTGATTTAAATTAGAATTGCTTCCTCATTTGTTGTTCAAGACTCTTCGAAGATCTACTTCGAGTATTTGTTTAAGTGGCGCCCAGGGTTTATTTCTGACTAGCTGTGCCCGCGGCGTAGCTCGCGTATACAGGTTTTACATAAAGAATTTGTCGTTTAGGTAAGAGAATATTAAACGATTTATTTAATTACTGTATCAATAAGTGGTAACTAAATAAATCATTATCATCAAAGTTCTAATTTGTTTATGATAGAGCTTCTGTGTAAACGACGTTAGAATTAGGCTTAGCCGGGGTGTACACAAAAAGGTTACGGGTGCTACTAACGCGGGAAAAAGCAACATAGAGTTGGCCATGTGCAAAACAGTCAGTACTGAGGTACACTCCTACAACGCGTAAAGTTTGACCTTGCGCTTTATTTACGGTCATCGCATAACACACGCTCACTATAACTGGGAACTGAACGCGCTTAAAACTGAAAGGAAAGTTACTTCTTAATAGAGGGGTTTTGGGCAGTGCTGCCAGATAAAAAAAAACTCATTCAGCTCTAGGACAACACAAAAAGCGCTAGATTTCATGAAAACAGCGCTTTAAAAAAGCCCTAGATTTCGCGCTAAATTAACTACAAACAAAGTTTGTGTTTTTTTATATAATCATAATAAAGAAAACAACTTTTTCTGGCAATATTTTTTTGATGTAAGTATCAATACTTCGCAGAACATCGACTTATAATTATGGCAATTGCTGTCAACAGTAGTTAGTACTGTACGAACAATAAAAATGTCATTAATTGTTTTAAAGTGCAATGTATTTCGCAACTTAGTTTCAGATGTCAGCATCTGATTGCGGTTGCTACACAGTTTCTTTGTGTTATAACTTCTAAGTAACTTTTAACTTAGCTGTGCTCTAAGCAACTGACTGAAACTGAATAAAGCAAAATAAATGCGTTGCCAAAACCATGAACGAAAACTTTAATAAAGGGGATTTCCCCGCTTATAGTCGTCGGTAAAAAAATCAAGTTGATCATCCTAAAGGGGAAGCCAGGAGATCCATAGCACAGGGTATCCTAGTTTGGACTCGTCTCCCACGCTCTTTGTTTTGTGGAAAAAATATGTTTGAAAAAGATAAACTGCAATGAACTATTTGTGGGAAAAATAATAAAGGTCATTATTATTATTATCGGTAATGTGGACTAACAGTGCTGCTATAAAAGAGTTAGATAGACCGCTAGTCGCTACAATTTTGAAATGTGTGCTAAATACACCAAAAAGCGTTGGATTAAGCGCTAGGTGCTAAAATTTCGAAATGCGCGCTATACATTCCAAAAAAGCGCTAAATCTAGTTCCCAAAGCGCTAAAATAACAGTACTGGTTTTGCGTATATTATAAATACAATATCACGACATTTCGTTGCAAAATTTTTATTTTTGGTCGGGTTCCGTTGTATGGCTTCGATGGATACAAATTTCTTCAATAAGTCTCAATACGATTCATCGGCGAAAAATCTCAACACAGCAATTCAGAAAAGTTTGTAATTTGTACAACTCCATCCATTACGTCCTTTGTATAATATATAAATATATTAATTATTATGGAACGTTTTTTTTACACACAAATCTTTATATTACTATTTCTGAGATTTTATGGCGCCATTGAACAAATCCGAACCCACATTTCAAAATAATAATAATTACTTTCGATAGAATTAACCAATTTTAATAAAACAAAGATTAAATGTAACTCGAAGATACGCTTTATGATATTCTTAACGATTTCTTTGAAAATAAAAGATGTTTACTTTAGACGTGATGCGTTCATATAATAACAGACAAATAGACAGACAGACAATTCTAAAAATTATAAAATGTTCTTATTTAATTATTTTCAGTTCCCCATAATGATTTTAGCCACCAAAATATATATACAATGTACAGAAAGAGACACAACATGTTATCATCATTTTTATTATATGTATATATTTAAAGAGAGATGGCGCTGCTAACATCAATTCTAAAAATAAAAGAGATTAATTGACGCGATTGATACATTATATAAAACGTAAGAGAACTTATAAATCAGTGCCTGCACAGTAAGCAAAAAATAAAGTTTGACTCTCGCCAAAACCAACGCAATTGTTAATAGCTCTTTTAAAATTTGATTTACCACATAGAGTACTCGGCGGTAAAGAATAAATTGAGTTTGTCAACACGCAGTAGGGCAGCGAGTAATATAATAAAGATTAGCAGTAAATATAAAAACTCATCTACAGGAAGAAACCACATTGCAATTACATTACATTTTCACAACACCACCATCTATCGAAGAAATGGGTTAACTATTGTGCTTCAGATTTAGTTAATAAGGCTAATATATTTTTGTATAATATATTTAATACGTTCTTTAATACTTTTGTTTACTGCGTTTTAGATATACATAATTATATCATTATTTTACATAATTTAACTATGATTTATGATATGATATTAGTTTAAAATGCACTTGATGACTCAAACAAAGCCACCGTTGAGCAAATTCGTACCTATACTTCCCTACCCATACTTCAGAATATTTATCATAACTTTTGATTGAATGAACTGATTTTAATGAAATAAAGACTAAATGTAACCCGAAGATACACTTTATAATTTCCTTAACAATTCTTATGATATAAATTAGTACTTTATACGTGATACGTTAACAAACAAACAGACAGACAGACAGACAGACAGACAGACAGAATATTCTAAAAATGGTAGAAATGTATTTAATTACTTATTTTTAGTACCCCTCAATCACTTTTATTACAAAAATATAAAATGTACAGACATCTGCTATTTACAGTTTTATTATATGTATAGATATAGATTATTGAAATAATTCTCGTGTTTTAGGCTTATTAATATGCTTTATTAATTATGAATTGTTTTACTTAAACTATTTATTGTTATTATTCTTTACCAGTCCATGGTCTGGTAAAAATAATAATAAAAATATGAGACTCCTTCCTGAAGATCCTTTTACGGGATGATGACGAAGAAAATGATAAGTTCACAGCTGGATATGTGCCTTCCATTGTATGGATAATTTGTGGGATCGCAGTACCAAACATCTCGCATATTTGAATTCTCCGCCAGTCATAACCCCCCCCCCCCACACACATCGTATATACATATTATAGATATATATATACTAGCTGACCAGGCAGATGTTGTTCTGCCCTTTCCGACGACCATTTGCTTTCCTAAAAAAACTCCAAAAAAATTGAGGATCATTTATCGGGATAAAAACTATCCTATCTCTCAAGTTGGACCGAACTGCACACAGTGTGCAAAATTTCGTTGAAATCAGTTCAATAGTTTAGGAGTTCATCGCGGACAAACAATGTGACAAGTAATTTTTATAAATAAAGATATATTATAATATATTTGTATAATTTATAATACATGTAAGAAAATTTCTTTCATATCTTTCATTTAAGAAAAGTGCTGGTTGTTTTTCACGGCACGGTTCTTTGAACGATGTCATTCGAAGGGCTCTTGTCTTTATAAATGTTCCCTCGGTTTTAGACCTTGTGAAATATTTAGAAACGATGGCAAGAGAACCGACTGTATGACATTGGTCCTTTGCGAGAGAGGTAAAACACTAGTGTAGGATGCTACTTGCGTAAACACTTTGGACTCCTCTCATCCCAGGGGTACCTCGTTTAGAGCCGGGGCGGTATCAGAGGCAGCTGAACTGATTAAGTGGTGCAAATACGAGTCTCTGAGAAATGACTACATATTTGTGTCATTTGCTGTAGAGAGTATCGGTCCGTGAGGTCCACGTGCGGTGGTGTTCCTAAATGAACTCTATCTGCGATTGGTCGTTGCTTCCGGTGATAAGAGGTTCTTTTCTCGTTCAAAGGCTAAGTATAGCTATTCAGCGGGAAAACGCAGCCAACGTTCTTAGCACGATACCGCGGGGAGTAGGACTGTATGATAATTAAGTTACTAATTTTATTATTTTTTTTAATTATAGTGTTTAATATTGTACATAATAAAATATTTAAAAAAATTATAATACTCTAATTTCTAAAAGGAATTTTAGAGCAAGGAAGCTGTCCCAATGTGTGTTAGTGGACTTCAAATATCTTCGAAATATTTTTTTAATTTCTCACACGTGCAGGATTCTTCACAATATTTTTCCTGACCGTTGGTGCTAGCGGAGATCGAACCCGAGTTGCTAAATTAGTAATATATTATAAACTCGTATCAAATTTCTCATTTATCCCATCAAAACTCCACTGATGAACATAGGTCTTCTATACACTGCCTCATAGGGAGGATTTTGCCATAGTGGCCAAAATTGACAGGCAGGTTGGCAACCGCATTTTTATTATTTCCAGTTTTTATCAGGACAATGCTGCTGCCTATCTCCTGTTTAACTTTCCCTCTCTTGGCTCTTACGATCCCACGGGTTGATATAGGGTAGTGAATTCTCAACGGCCACCAAAACACGACATTTTTTCAAATCGATTCCTCATATCGATTAGTATTATTACCAGGATTAAAAATTGTGTATTTTTTATTTCAAGTTTCCTTTCAAACATTTTTCTCTAAAAAGATTATTTACAAACGAGGCTATAAAGCTGCTTACGTTGGTATTAATTTGAGATAATCTCCTTCAAGATTGATCGGAGATTATTTTTATTCAATTTTTTTTAAATATTTATTATTTTATTTAAGATATTAAAGGAAAGAATAATATATGGAATATTTTATATGAAAAGCCAGTACTTATTGGAATCACTAAACATACAAATCATTAAAGTATTTTATCTGCAAATACCTTAATGTAAGCCCTACAGACGACTTAATAGCTATATAAATTCAGTTCTTTTTGTTTCGGGGCTTTTTACGATTTTTAATTTAAGTTATTATGTGCAGTGACCAGTGGCTATTCCGCTATAGAAGATTATTTTAGATTATTTAGCTTCTAGGAAAATATTTGCATCAACTAGCTTCAAATCTCTACGGACTGACAATCTTAAATTGGATTACATTCGCTGATTGAAGTATCATATTCTGTATATAGTATATAACATCTCAATGCATTCCCTAGACTTTTGTTAATCGGGAAAATATGATTTTGCGCAGTAACTTCGCAATATATGTGTACTGAAATCCGTTTTACTCTTCGTGCATTGCACGATGAATGATTTTATGTTATTTTAAACTGATATCTTATATACATACAGATATATAGAAGTTAGGGTGATAAACGACGTTTCGTCATTATTATCATCATCATTATTATTTGAAACATATATCTTATCTTCTATATATATATATGTATATGTATATATATATCCCAGCGATTTTCTCCTGTATCGTGGGGCACTTTACATACATTTTCACAAGGACAAATGTCCAGACCCGGAACAATTATTTGTAGGCCATACAAATAGGCGCAAGTCCGGTCTTGCATGGGGTACTGCTGTCACATATGGACTGGTGCTGCAAAATGCCACCAGGAAACGTTGGACTCAGTGGAGAAATGTGGTAAAGGCGCATTGGTGACCTTAATTTGGTTGAAACTAGCCTCAAGCACAGGCGCAGAGTAGCCAGTCTCTCGGTATTCTATACGACGTATTTCGGTGAGTGTGCGCAGGAATTACACGTTTTAATTCCTCCCTCTCCTTTTCACTATCGGAAGACCAGGTGGTTGGCGGGTCTTCAGCCCTTTGTTGTCGATATTTCACGCATTAGAAAGAAACGATTTGCTACGACTTTTGTTATGCCTACAACAAAGGAGTGGAATAATTAGCCGGCGTGTATCTTTGGGTCCGAATACAATCTGGGCGTCTTTAAGGCAAGAGTGCATAGGCTTTTATTACGCTAAGACAGGGCGATTTACCATCTAAGGCTGCATCATCACTTACCATTAGGGGGGATTAGCGTGAAGCACTGAATTATAAGTAAAAAAAAAGTTGTTCCGTGCAAGATTAGAACCCGTGGCCCTTAGCGTTGCAACTCCACAACGGAGCCGTCAATTTTTGAAGGAAAAGGTATTATTGCGCACTGTGAATTAGTAGAGTCAAAGTATTCCTCCAACGTACAACTGTAACAGAAAATTATTTATTTGCGAAGGATTATAAATAAACTAGAATACGAAGAGAAGGATTTTAAGAGCAGTTTTCATTAATCGAAATACCTTACCCTAATTTAAGATCTGCGATCAATATCATTCCGAAATATGGGAGTGTTGGAGCTCTCCGTTTTTTTATAGGATATGGGTGACAGGCGAATACACAGTCCACCTGGTGGTAAGTGGTTGCTGTGACCCATAGACATCTACATCTATCCTCGTTTGGGAATCAAAATGCAGATGCGTTGTCAACCGTGAGGACTAAGATGGAATGCCTCTTTTCAAGTAAAAAGAGTCACCGGTTCTCTACACTCATCATACAAAACACAGCAGCGTTGAGCTGCTATTTTACGCTGGTATTATGTGAGAGCGTGGTCCTTTCCCGGTCGAGCCGACCAATTCGTTCCAATTAAAATGGTATAAAAAAAAGACAGAGACAACCCGACAACCCGTACGTGGGTGGCTCATACGTTGCAGCTTAGCTTAACCACTTATAAAGATAAATACTTCATAAGTGGTTCAGCTTATTAAAAAAAAAAGATTAATTAACGAGGGCCACACGCCACCTTTTGGTAAATGGGTGTATGTGTATAGATGTAGGTGCATCCCCGATTAAGCGTCAAAATGTTTCCCAAATTAGAGGGCATTAATTTAATTAATAATCGTATATTACTTTATTTATTTAGTAGTAGTAGAGTTATTCAAACTAAATCAAATCTTCAGATCCCTTACATTATTTAAATGTAACAAATCTACATTAGAAGTAAAATATATGCATAGTAGATACATTTTAAATAGTTAATGGTATTTGTTAATATTTTTTTCTATTGTAGTCAAGAATTCAGTACTATTTATTTACATTTTAAAACCATATATAAAGCGACTTGGGTAGCTTGTTATCCCATACACGAATTTTAAGGAGTGTGTCACATAAACGTTGTTTATTTAGGTTCATAAAATTTCATGACTCAATTCGTGCAGCCGTATAACGAAAGAAGTAAAAGGTCAGCATCGCTGCACAATACTTTCCTTGCCTTTCACAATGAATTTCAAGAGCTACGCTGAAATACATCTGTACATATAAAAACAATTAAAGTGTCTATCTGCTGCTGATGGAGTTATTTGCTTGCCATTAAGTTACCGTTTATACCATAAGTATTTAAAACTTGTCTATCTGTCTTTCCAGGCTAATCTTTGAAATGGCTTAACCAATTGCAGAGAAACTTCACAGTCGTCAAGTTTCTCTGCAATCGGTTAAGCCATTTATAGCAATGCCAAGAGTGATCTAGGACATATTTTTCCGATAATTTTATTGTAATAAATATTGTAACTTGTGTTATATAAAGAAATATATTAAAGATGTTTGATTTAAAAAAAAAATATTTTTATTTACGTACATCTTTTGAACATAATTTAAATAAAGTTAAGTAAACATTATTTTTATAAGTTTGCCACGTAGAGCAAAAACAAACATTTATTCAATTTAAAATTTCAAGTGTTTTAAAATAATATACTAAAAGAATATGCTTTTCTTTATAGACACTTTGCTTGTCGGTTGAGGTAGAAGTTGAAGTTAAAGGTATTACCGACTCTGCTTATGAGGTCGTGTAAAAGGTACTCGTGATTTAATAACGCGAATATAGGTGTGGATTTGAGTTTTTTCATTCAAATAAGTATGCTCTCACAGAATATCAGAGTTAAATAGCAGCATAATACGACTACCGATGTGTTTCATATGGTAAAGAGACGACAACAGGCAACTTTTTTTGCTTTTTGTGTAACAAACCATCTCTACTTTGATTTTATTCGAGGGAATAAATAGGCATATATGGGTCTTACCATAAGAATTACTGTATACTCATTTGCCATCTTTACTTATATAATGTTACTCAGATTTCTGAGAGGAGTATTTGGTGTTGGCGAACTTTCGTCTATTCAAATAATTTTATTCCTCAGACATGCAGGTTTCCTCACTATTTTTTCCTTCATAGCCAAGCACGTGGTAAATTAGCACTTAAAATTGCAATTAACATTTTCATTAGTAATGGCGGAGGTAGATTCCGAGCTTTTTCTTCTATTATAAAAAAAAACATTACTTTTTGATTTTGCCATTGCCAATGGCCGGCCTAGCGTTGCGATTATGATCATTTTAATCTATGGCGGTGGCCAACGTTCAGCAGTGACCCGTGATGGGCTGATTAATAAGTCAACCATATAATTGAGAAAGTTCAACTAAGTACAAGATGGAGAATGGACATACAGAAATAAAAAGTGCAGTATTATTGTTGTAGAGTCTGATCCGGAGTATAGTAACAATTATATATATCTCATAAAACATACTTTTTAGTTAAATAATGTTAAAAACTGAACAATATACACCTACACTTAATATCCTAATATCTTAAGGGAAAACGATGAGCGTCCTTCAAGAATATAATACGGAATATTTTTAGGTATGCAAAATTTATTCCGATTTGCCTAAACAAACTTCGATATTAAAGGTGAATTTCAATCTTCCAATACGACGTGGAAAACTCGTGTACTCGTTGATCACAACGTCAAACTTGTTTTTTTTTTGTTAAGAAGACATCCATTTTGTAATAACTCGCACTTAAGTTTTCGGGAAGTTTGTCAAAGACAAATATATTATGAAAAATTTCTTCAAATTTTTCATTTCTTAATAATCACGTTTCTATACATGTAGTGTATATATAATTCTTGAACGTTGCCGCCGTCAAATCAAGTGGTGGCTGCTGGATCAAACCAGATACTCAGAGTTTGACTCTGCCGCTGGAGATATTAGTCTCGACACAGCAGGCAAGTCCGTCCAAGAGTGCTGGAAAACCATTCAGACAGCAATCACAAAGACGGCAAAGCAAGTTCTCGGCATGACGAAAGGGGGCCGCAAAATCGACAAGGAGACCTGGTGGTGGGACGCCACAGTCCAGGGTTCATTACGGGAGAAGAAAGCGCTCTTCAAGACGTGCCAAGTGACCAAATCTCCTGAAGATCGCGCATCTTACAAGACTGCGAAAAGAGCTGCCAAGAAAGCTGTAGCCAGAGCCAGGCGTGACCACTTGCAACCATTATATGCTAAGTTGGACACTCCTGAGGGGCACAAGCTCATATATAAACTGGCGCGCTCTAGGGCCAAAGCAGCGCAAGATATTACTCGCTGCTGCAGCGTCAACGGCCCTAATGGCGAGCTCCTGTACGATGATCGTGCGGTGAAGGAGAGATGGCGCTCTTATCTCCACGTTTTGCTGAATACTCAGCACCGGGAAGTGCACCCTCCCGAACAACTCCCGAACCATGGACTCGTGCCACCGATTACACCTGACGAGGTCCTCGCATCTCTTCGTCACATGGAGAATCGGAAAGCTGTCGGACCGGACGAGGTGCCAATTGAAGCGTGGAAAGCGCTGGGGGCTAGTGGTGTGTGCATTCTTACTAACCTTTATAATAGAATCCTGAGCGACCGAATAATGCCCGATCAGTGGCGGCTTAGTATAATAACGCCGGTCCACAAGGGTAAAGGGTCCGTTCAGGATTGCGGTAATTACCGCGGTATAAAGGTAATGTCACACACCATGAAGCTCTTCGAGCGCATTATTGACACCAGGATCCGACAGGAGTGTACAGTGTCGGACTTCCAGTACGGTTTCCAACCAGGACGCGGTACCATGGACCCTATATTTGCCCTAAGGATCCTCATGGAGAAGCACAGGGAAAAGAATATGCCTCTGCATTTTTTATTCCTAGACCTGCAGAAGGCCTTTGACTGTGTTCCTAGGGAGATGATCTGGTGGGCGTTGCGGTCGAAGTTGGTACCAGAGACCTACGTGGAAATCGTACGTGAAATGTACCGCAACTCCGATTCAATAGTTAGGACCGCTGTTGGTGATACCACCCCCTTCCCCATAACCATAGGCGTGCATCAGGGCTCCGCCTTAAGCCCCTATCTTTTCAGTGTGATATTATACGAACTGTCAGCCAGCGTACAGAAACTGCCGCAGCCTTGGCTGCTTATGTAGATATCGCACTGGTAGATGGGGACAAAGGACGGCTCACCAGACGCGTGCACGCATGGAGGGAGGCGCTTGAGAACGGCGGGCTGAAGCTAAACGTGGCGAAGACGGAGTATATGGCCTGCAACAGCACAGATCTGACGTCTCTCCGTATAGGCGACGACACCGTTGAGCGCACGGACTACTTCAGGTACCTCGGATCTGTGCTTGATGCGTCCGGTGACATCGATCGCGACATCAAGGCCCGTATATCAGCGGCTTGGGCGAAATGGCGCGAGGCGACGGGTATCATTTGGGACCCCAAAATGCCGGTCAAGCTGAAGGGACAGGTCTATAAGACCATCATAAGGCCTGTCCTTACGTACGGCAGTGAGGCGTGGCCGGTGCTGGAGCGACACCGGCAGTTATTGCATGTCACGGAGATGAACATGCTGCGGTGGATGTGTGGCGTCACGCGGAAAGACCGTGTACGGAATACATACATCCGCGGCAGCCTCCATGTCCGTGACATTGCTGACAAGCTGCAGGAAAGTCGCCTCCGCTGGTACGGCCACGTCTACGACGACCAGCAAGCTACGTGGGAAACAAATGCCTGGACATGACCTTACCTGATACCAGGAGTAGAGGACGGCCCAAGAAACGCTGGCTTGATGTCGTGCAGGATGACATGCGCGCCAATGGGCTAGTTGTGAGGGACGCCGAAGACGGGGCAAAGTGGAGGAGGAAGTGTTGGAAAGCGGACCCTGGGTTCTCCCGCGCTGGGCGGGATGAGCAACCGGGATAAACGCTAGGTAGAAGAAGAAGAAGAAGAAGAACTGTATATATAATTCTGGAAAACAGAATTATTTTAGTAATATCAATGAACGTATTTAAAAAACAAATGTACATTAAAATACTGGTGGATTGAAACAGCAATAATTATAAATACATGAATATCATTTATAACAAATCATCAATCAAATTCTTTTATAGAATAATAGTAACAAACGAGTACACAGTCCATCTGATGGTAAGTGGATACTGTGGCTGTTACGACACCTACGAAACGATATGGGGAGTAGTGGATATTCTTACTCCGACAATACACGGTCGACACAATCATGTCATCTGTATAATATCGATGTCACCTTGTGTTGTCCAAACGTAGTAGGTACATAATTATGCGGCAATTTATATAGAAGTTGACTCATAGGAGTTTTTGAATATCTTGTAAAAGAAACATTTTGCTAGCTCAATCCTTCATTTAACTTTACCTTCGATGTTTAAGTCCCATGTGAATAGGCGAACATCTAACATAGTTTGATATGATGCTCACTATTATTTCATTTTTATATCGGGTCCATTCCGTGACGTGAGGCCTAGAAAAATAAACTGTGATGTCATCCTCAGTTTCAAGGCACTCCCCTTCTTGCCTCAGCCAGTATCGGAATACTCGGAGTCGACATATCGAGTAACGTGCAGTTTCGTGGTCACTTGGAAGAGAAGGCCAAATTGGGCTCTAAAAACCTTGGCGTGCTCAGCAGAGCGGGACATTATTTCATGCCGGCACACCGCCTGCAACTTTACAAGGCGCAGGTTCGGCCTCACATGGAATACTGTTCCCATCTCTGGGCAGGGGCTCCCCAGTGCCAGCTCCTTCCACTTGACCGCATCCAGCGCAGAGCGGCTCGAATCGTCGACGATCGAGTCTTTTCCGATCGGCTCGATTCATTGGCACTGCGAAGAGATGTTGCATTCCTTTGCATTTTCTTTCGCATCTACCATGGGGAGTGCTCTGAGGAATTGTTCGGATTAATTCCAGCCGCCACATTTCACGAACGCACATCGCGGCAGAACTCCCGATACCATCCACACCATCTGGATGATTGGCGGTCCACCACTGTGCGATTTAGAAGATGTTTTCTTCCTCGCACGACTTCCTTGTGGAATCGATTACCATCAGCGATTTATCCGGACCGATACGACTTAGGGACTTTCAAGAAAAGAGCGTACTCCTTTTTAAAAGGCCGGCAACGCATCTGCGATTCTCTCCCTGGTGTTGCAGCTGTTCATGGGCGGCGGTAGTCACTTACCATCAGGCCGCATGCTCGTTTGCCCTTCTCCTATAAAAAAAACACAAATAGGTACAGAACAAGAATTTGTTTTTGACAATGCTACCAATCCTTCTGATCTTGGGCGTTTTCTATAGAATACAACAGAAAATCAGGTAAGTAGCCTTGTATTAACATTTTAATTTATTCTAAAGTAAGTGACTAACTTATGGTACTGTATTGTACCCCACATATTAAACTTATTTTAGCTAATAAAATTTAGTATTTACACCATATGTTTCTTGGTGTGAAGATTAGGAGTTTTATTTTATTGTTAAATTATTGTATTCTAATTCAAAATCTATTAGACGACATTTACAACACCTACTGAACGAAATAGGACCAACCTTGTATTACGGAATCCCAAGTGGCGGGCGCAAAAATTGTATGCCGCTCGCTCCGACAATTTCTACGCTTGGCAGAACTAAAAATACTATAACTATGGTCGAATGCTCTCCGCTCAGACCTCACTCATAATATTTTTTGCACAAACCATATTGACATAGTTGCATAAACAATATTGACAGATATAGAAATGATGTATGCTTATTTTTCTTATTATATTATTATAAATGATGACAGAAAATTTTCCTAAAATAATGTCTAAATGCAGTTATGTTATGGTCTACTTTAAAATAAAAATAAAATAAAATAAATAGTATTAGTTACCACAAAAATACAATGTTAAAATTTAAATAAACAACTTAATAATTAGTTTATATATATATACGTAATAACCCATTACTCCTGCTATTCTGCCCGTCATTGCGCATTAACTATATAGGGTCTTAGATAAGTGATAAAATACAAGTATCTCAAAATAAAACTTACAATAAATATACGTGCTGCAGCTATATTAAGGTCGGCTCGACCTGGGAAGAAACACGCTCTCACAGAATACCAGCGTAAAATAGCAGCTTGACGCTGCTATGTTTCATATGGTGAGTGTAGGGAATTGGATGCCCTTTTTATTGGAAAAGAGGCATTCTATCTTAGTCCACACGGCTGACAACGCATCTGCATTTTGAGGATAGATGTAGATATCTATGGACCAGAGCAACCAACTTACCATCAGGTGGACTGTGTGCTCGCACGTCACTCTTATCCTATAAAAAAAAAACAATAAGTAAATAACAATACTAAAATAAAAATAATGTTAACTCATTATTATCAGAGCCACACATTTAGATGTTTGTTATTTTGTTTTTAAATCTCACTTTACGAACTTTCATTTCAATTCACTTCATGTGTATTTCTTAATAAGACCCGGAACAATTACTTATAAGAATTATACAAATACAACTTTCCTCGGTCGTAGGACTTCTGTTTCATGCCCATAAGTCCGTCTGGGTGGGCACCAGCCTGTTACCTATTTCTGTTGCTGCTGGCACTGTTGTGTTCCAGTTGGAAGGGTATAGATAACCAGTATATACAGGCTGTGAGGCATTCCATCTTAGTCTTCAGGGGTGACAATGTATCTGTACCCTTCTTTATTTGACATGTCTATGGGCCACAGTATCATCTTCCTATCAGGTGGACTGTGTCCTCGTTTGTCAGCCTAATTCTATAAAAAGGCAGCAGATGTCCATGAACTACAGAAGTCGCTAACCATTGTAGACTGTAAGTTGGTTTTCACTTAAGTTCAATAAAAATAAAAACAACTTAGTTTCGTTCCTTTTTAAAATATTATATAACTAACACAAAAATAATAGAATTTATTTCAGCAGTTGCTACAAAACTGCATAACAATCTCCTGTTTATATGGGGAAGTCAGGCAGTGTTTATTTGAACTGCAGTTTTGCACTAGGTGCACCGCAAGCAAATTATTCAAAGCTTTGACGTTAGTGAATAGTGACAATGCAGTTGCAGCTTCCCGTAAAGTATGAATCAAATTTGATTCTGTCAAATGCAAATTTTAATGTATGTAAAACAAAATAAAGAGAGACAATTAACAATTTCTGAGTTTTATAACGCTTTACTATAAATTATTTACTTTGTATATTGTTTATTTGCAGTATTGTTTAACACTTTCACTGTCCGGTTTTCAGACACAATAGTAGGACAATAGCAATGATCTATATGTAGTGCACGGGACAGCGAAAGGGTTAATGTGCGGTTTTATGCCGACGCGTTCAAAACTTTACATATTCTCATTTTAAGAAAAATCAGAGAAAGAAAGCCATCGAGCCTTTAAGAAAATATACATTATCTGCAAAATGCAAGAAATAATCCAATGTAGTTGAGTAATAATTAATAAAGGACGTAGGGTTCATTTTATTGATTTATGAATATGAATTGCATCTAAGATTCCGTGAGGAAGACGTACTAGCTCAGTGTTGCAGCAAGTCAAAAAAATAATTAAAACAAAACAAGAACTTGGATTTTAATGCAATGTGACAAAGAAGCAACATATTATATATTTTGGTAGACTTAGCAATATGTTTTATCATGTAAATTCGTCAATAATAAGCACTTAATATTATAAATTCGAAAATGTGTCGAAAGAAAAGGATTGATATGATTTCTTGCATAGAGAATATAGATAGTTTATGGGCCCATATTTTTATTCCAGAAAAATACACGAGTTCTGTGGATAGGACTAGAGCGTTATTATAATGTAATACCCTTTTCGTGCGAAAATAGCTGAAGGGATAGTGATAATATATGTATTTAGTATGGAAATATTTTAGATCTTGAAATAACACAGAGTTCTTTCATCCTGGATAAATGTACGATTCCTGTGTGATACTATTTCGCATAATTAAATTGAATGTGTATGCGGGACGCATTATCAAATGTCGTGCATAGGCTACAAGACAGGCATAATACTTTAATCAATGAAGCATTGAAGTTAATTGGCGATAGAAGTATATCAATATCTGGTAAATTGACTGAATTTAGGTTATTCAAATCCTAGCGAAGGGAAGAATTGTCAAGCGATGTTGTGAGAGATCTCAGCTACAAAGCCAAAGATTTAGATCTTCCTGTGTGATGCACGATGTAGAACAGGCGCGCGGTAGAGACCTTACGAGATAAGCTTGCAAGACATCCGCAGAAATTTGGTAGCGATGGGTGCTATTTTTAGGATTATAATTTATGTATCTCTCACTACCACTGCACACTATTTTCTACCAAGAGGTATAGCTTTTCGACATTTTAAGCCTTATAAAATAATGATAATGTCCATCTGTTTTACTTTAGATTGCTTTTATATTAAGTCGCTATTGATATAGATACAGAAAAATTGAAAATTAGACAAATATTTGAAAAAGAATTTCATTAATTTCATTTGAGACTGCAAATAATTAACAGTGTGAGTTCTTTCTGTTTTATGTTAGAGGGGGCAAGCGAGCTTGTGGCTCACCTAATGGTAAGTGACTACTGTCCCATGAACAGATGCAACACCAGGGGAATTAAAGATGGGTTTCAGTTTAGTCGCTTAGGGAATGAGTATTTCAATACAAAAATTATAATAATTGAAAGGACATATGCTATAAATTGTTTATTATTTTTTTAGTTTAATGATGAAATATAAAACTGAACTTTCGAGCGAAAAAGTTGTCCATGTGTGAAAAATCGTTGATGTATTGGGCGACTGGAGCTTTTTTTCTGTTTATCCCTATTTATAAGTCTAGTTTCATGGTAAGGCTGTGTCGACTAGGATTTGTCTGTGTCATCATCATCATTACAGCCCTTCACAAGTCCACTGCTGAACATAGGCCTCCCCCAAAGAATGCCACAAAGCACGGTCCTGAGCCACCTGCATCCATCGACTTCCTGCATGTCTTACCAGGTCGTCACTCCATCTCGTGTGGGGACGCCCTACACTTCGCCTACCGGTACGAGGCTGCCACTCGAGAACTTTTCTTTCCCATCGGTTGTCGGTTCTTCGAGCTATATGGCCGGCCCACTGCCACTTCAGCTTACTTTGTCTGTGTATTTCATCTTTAATATTTAAAAGAAATAAATCCGAAAATGCCCAAATAATCTGGTGGCCTCCGGTAGCTGGAGATCCGGAGACACTGTAGTGTCTCACGCCAAGTACACGTTCAACATATGTATATGTATGTAAACGTGTAGGCGTGAGACTACAGTGTATATATTCTCGAATCAGATGTCAACATAACCTCAACAAATTTTTAACTTCATAGATTTAATTATTAACGAAACGTCAACACTTTATACAGTCATTTATCATTTTGTTTATCAATTGTTTCCATATAACACTAAAAAGATTCCACTTTGGAGTGTAAAGTAGAAGGAGGACCATCTCTATATATGGTAACTGTCCCTAAAAACGAGTCCAATAAGGGTGGCGCTACACTAGCATAGGATAAATTAAAAAAAAAGCGCCAAAATTAATTAGAATAAGATGGAGAAATAAACAAGGACCCACCAATCCGCTAGGTTGTGTACTATGTAAATAGTTGAGGTTTTTGTATACTGGCATTTTACTAACTACTTTAGTCATGAAATTTTTTAAATATTTGAATTCAGCTGACTTCACTCCGTCTACAACAGCTATATTCATATCGTAGTTTTTCAGACGCCAGTGCTATTGTGGTAGGTTTTGGAATCTCTATTTTCAGTATATAATGGGACACTTTTTCAACTTTCGCACCTTATAAGATGGTTCTCCTTCTACTCTACACTCCATAAAAAGATTTTAATAATTTTGGCCGAATTATTTATCTTTTTAAAGATTGTTATGGATGTTTGTCTTTTAAGCCATGTTTTCATTTATCTCGGTATCAAATGATTATAATCCTTTATAGTACACTGCTTTACAATTTGTTGATGCGTCACATTGCACAGCCATATTTAATTGTTAGTAGAGTTTTATTCAGAGTTACATTGAAATTCAAAGCTAAAGTTTTATACCTAAGTTCACTGTATAATGAATGGAGACTTTTTTATATAAAAAAACATCACTATTGTTATGAAATAAGTACCTATTCAATATAAATCTTAAAAAAATAAACAAAACCCGGTCTCGATACGTTAAATTTTTCGAGAGTTATCGTGACCATGAAAAAAAAAGTCCACGAAAATTTTTTTCAGTTTTCTTAAAATAGCAAAATAAAATTGATTAATACAAAATATGAGATAGATTGATTAAATTTTCTTGAAATAAATCTACTCATATTATCTTATGAGTGCAAATCAGTTGTTGTAGAGGTAGTTAAAGAGCAAAAAATTTCTTGACCTTGACGTGCTGAGAGTAAAGCACAAACTCAACCGCGTCGCGGTATGAGGTGTGCGATATTTGAAAAAAAAAGAAATTGTGTACTTTACAAAAAGATATGAAATCCGAAGAAAAACGGTTTCACTGTAAAGCATCGCGCTAAGTACACTTTAAAAAATAATAATTACATTTTTACAAAAAATTATAAAATAAAAAGAAACCAAGTACATACCCGTTTTAGATTCGAAAAAAATTTGGCTGAAAAAAGTAATAATAAAAAAATGGTGTACTTGGTGTGCATTATATTTTATAGTACGAGCATAACTCAAAAAAGTTATAAAAAAACGACTTCCAATGTCAAGTTGGGTGATCGATACTCTTAATCATGCACACCAAGTACACCATTTTTTTATTATTAGTTTTTTCAGCAAATTTTTTTTTCGAATCTAAAACGGGTATGTACTTGGTTTCTTTTTATTTTATAATTTTTTGTAAAAATGTAATTATTATTTTTGTAACTATAGTTGAAAGTGTACTTGGCGCGATGCTTTATAGTGAAACTGTTTTTGTTCTGATATAACTATATCGTGTATAAGCCAAACGGATTTTCCCCCTTCTATAAGAGATATTCGTGTCCAGAAATTACTGTAAAAAGACATTATATAGGTTAACAATTTTTTTACTGATGTAGGTGTGAGGTGTTAAGCGATCGAACAAATCACCTGGTGGTAATCGGATACTGTAGCCCATAGACACCTACAGCTACAGCGTGGCTGTACTACGTAAATTTGGGCAAATTCACTGCTTATATTAAGCACTGACTGTTTATTGTAACAGCTAGTGCTTGTCATAAGCGGCAAATTAAAAAAGGCTATAGGGAAGACTAGAGGCTATAAGCAAAATAAGTTTTAAAATAACTAATATTTAATTTTTTAAGTATAATACTTATACCCGACACTATTCCGATGATATCCCGGACGTCAGTCTGAGCGAGATTAGAATGACTATCCAGCACCTTAAAAAGGGCAAGGCCCCAGGCGAGGATGGAATTACAGCGGAGCTTCTGAAAGCGGGTGGTAAACCGGTACTTAAAGTTCTTCAGAAGCTCTTTAATTCCGTCCTCCATGGTGGCACTATACCAGAGGCGTGGAGCAGAAGTGTGGTGGTCTTGTTCTTCAAGAAAGGCGACAACGCTCTCTTGAAGAACTACAGACCGATTTCCCTTCTGAGCCGTGTCTACGTGCTGTTTTCGAGAGTCATTACGAATCGTCTCGCATGCAGACTCGACGACTTCCATCCTCCCGAACAAGCCGGTTTCCGAAAAGGCTTTAGCACCATAGACCACATACAAACCCTTCAGCAAATTGTACAGAAGACCGAAGAGTACAATCTGCCACTTTGTCTTGCGTATGTGGACTATGAGAAAGCCTTTGATTCCGTCGAAGTTTGGGCGGTGCTGCAGTCTCTCCAGTGGTGCCAAGTGAACTGTCGGTATATCGAAATGCTGAAGTGTTTGTACTGTAGGGCTACGATGGCTATCCGAGTACAGAACCAGAGTACGAAACCTATCCAACTGCAGAGAGGTGTAAGACAGGGTGACGTAATATCCCCGAAACTCTACACCGCTGCATTGGAAGACGTTCTCAAGCTACTGGACTGGAAAGGATACGGTATCAACGTCAATGGCGAGGACAGACTCACCTCCGATTTGCCGACGATATAGTCCTTATGGTAGAATCGCTGGAGGACCTAAGTACTATGCTCAATGACCGCAATAGTGCCTCCCAACGGATATGTCTTAAGATGAACATGGACAAACCAAAAATCATGTACAAATTCCATGTCACACCTTTGCCGGTAGTTGTTGGGAGCACTAAGCTCGAAGTTGTTGACGAATATGTTTACCTGGGACAAATAGTTCGACTAGGTAAGTCCAACTTCGACCGAGAGGTCAATCGACGGATTCAACTCGGTTGGGCAGGGTTCGGGAGATTACGACATATCTTCTCGTTAGACATACCTCAGAACCTCAAAACTAGATGGTTTAACCAGTGCGTGTTGCCAGTGATGACCTATGGATCTGAGACGCGGTCCTGTACTGCGGGCCGTATAAGGAAGCTCAAAGTCGCTCAGCGAGCTATGGAAAGCTCAGCTTTTCTCGTGATAGACTTAAAAACGAGGATATCCGCAGTAGAACCAGAGTAAAGAATTAGTATGCTGAAGTGGCAATGGGCCGAACATATAGCTCGAAGAACCTACAACCGATGGGGAAGAAAGGTTTTCGAGTGGCAGTCTCGTACCGGCAGGCGAAGTGTAGGGCATCACCCCACTAGATGGAGTGACGACCTGGTAAGACATGCAGGAAGACGATGGATGCAGGTGGCTCAGGACCGTGCTTTGTGGCATTCCTTGGGGGAGGCCTATGTTCAGCAATGGACTTTTGAAGAGCTGTAATTATGATGATGATGATGACTGAAATAATATATATAATATTATTTATTCTCTACAACATAATCAATAAATTTTAATGTATGAAGTTAATACTAATGATTATTATATGATAGAAGTGGAAAAAACCAAGAATGTCATTTAAAATTTTCCATTTATTGTTGTAAAAGTCTTATTATTCCTTAAAGAGGGTTGCCTCCAGTTTCCGTCGCTTTGTATTATTGCACGTCGGTTGAGTTGTCTTCAGATTGTTCTTTACAATTCGTGAAATAGTTTTAGGAGCAGCCAACAGCTGCTCCTATAATATACGTCAAGATAGTATTGGTAAACCTAAAACAATTTTATGGAAGTATTTCAATTTTATGTTTCAATTTTATTTGACTATATCGTTGGTCTAGCAGTCGTAAAAACGACTGTGGTCCCGGGTTCGAATCCCAAATCCAAATCAGTTCGGGCCAAAAAATCTGTTATTGAGTTATTCTGTCACGAAACTCTCAGCAGCAGCCCAGAGTCAGGACGTTGGTGGTGTTTCACTCCCGTGCCTCGGAGAGCACGTAAAGCCGTTGATCTTGTGCCTGATTTCGCTTTGGTTGTGTCGGATAGCTGCCCCATCAGACATCGAGAGTGAGGGAATAGAAAGTGTATTTGTGCTTGCACACACTTTCGTGCACCGTAATCTTGCGCAGATAAGTCCTTGTTGAGACTGGCTGCCTTGAGACTGACTCTGATAATATACGTGGTAGAACGTCACTACAACCTCACTTGAAATTAAGATGGTTGGAATTACCTGTTACTATAGTAGTAGTAGTAAGCTTAACAAGTACTGCTTTTTACCTTTAGTGTGAGGCTCAAGCAAATATAAATGTAATAATAACAAAAAAATGTAAAGGAAATACTACAAAAATGTAACAATAAAGTAAAAACAAATGTATTAAATAGAAACAATAAAACTAGTACAACAGCTGAATGTTAAATAATCTTTTGATATCAAAACTTAACCTCACTTCACAACAAAATAAACATTTATATTCTGTGAAAGTGTTACTCTAGTAACAAGATTTAGTGACCCGCTGCAGTAGCACTACCCTGATGAGATTTGCCTTGATTTTAAGAGCTAAATGTATTTGCATTATTTATAGTGCAGATTTTGTTTTAGGTGGGTGAGCCACACTGTTGCTATATCATGGCCACAGCACAAATGACGTGAGGACACAGATTACCGACGTGAAATAGTAATGCTGCTGTGTTACGTGTGGTCAGTGACGAGTACCGGAGACCCTTTCCACTGGTAATGAGGCATCCTATCTTAGTCCTCAGGAGTGACAAGTCAGTTTGATTAGCAGTTACTTACTGATAACGATTATAAGTCAGTTTTATAGTATTTTCAGAAGCAGAATTTGTTATTCTGTCTTCTGTCTGTTATTGAGTTGTTCTATTATTTTCTTTTTCTATAAATTTTCCTCTCTATTTTTGTCCACATAAATATGAATTATAAAA
Organism: Parnassius mnemosyne; assembly: GCA_963668995.1. Lineage (NCBI taxonomy): Eukaryota > Metazoa > Arthropoda > Insecta > Lepidoptera > Papilionidae > Parnassius > Parnassius mnemosyne. The sequence continues at coordinate 42,015,490 of CAVLGL010000104.1, read as the reverse complement.
CGGATGTTAATATATTTATAAAAACTACATTATTTTTATGTTGGTGGTGATAACGATTATAGTCCGATAATGATTATAGAAGTTAATATTCAATAAACATCGTTATATTTTCAATAAATGGTCTATAGTTATTTTAACGCAGTTTCTGCACTTTTATTAAAATTAAATCTCCACAATTGCGGGTACTCAAACCTGCATTGTGGAGCCATGATACAGAATAGTATAGCTTTAGCTGCAATCGGTTGGATTGACCGGGGAAGGAGGCGGCGTGGCGATTACGTACACTACACGACTACAGTGAAGGAAAACAATGTGATTGGTTTTAACTAAATCGAAAGCCGATTAATGTTGCTGTATTTTCATTTATGTAATGGTTACTTGGCGTGCAAGTTTGAAATCTTATATTTTGAAAACTAAGCCTAACTGGTCTACGTGGTTTATGAGATCGTATAAGACTTATGCCCAAACACTCAAGCGCTGCTCACTTTTAAAATGCCGTTAAGTCTAGTGCTATCTCTATCACTTTAAGTCAAATTGACTGTGACTCTTGAGTAGCGTTTAAGTATTTGGCCATTATTCTAATAGCTTGAATGTCGAGATATTTGCATTCCCTGTTTACGTTGAAGGCCTCGCCCATAGACTGTAAAGCACGGTTCTGAGCTACTTACTTGGAGTTCCTGCATGTCTGACCAGATCGTCATTATGTCTATTGGAGTTTCGCCCAATACTGCGCTTATAAATACTAGGCTGCTATTTGGTAAACACTCATTCTCATCGGTCGTCGGTTCTTTGACCTATATGGCCGAATCATTACTACTTTAACCTACTGAACTGCTAGGCCATAGCCCAGCAGATACAACTTCTTTTTACGACGTAGAGCCGTGCTGCAGCTGCAGATGCAGCATACCCTGCAGATGCGTTGTCACCCGTGAGGACTAAGATGGAATGCCTCTTTTCCAGTAAAAAGGGTCTCCGTTTCTCTACACTCACCATACGAAACACAGCAGTGTTAAGCTGATATTTTACGCTGGTATTCTGTGAGAGCGTGGTTCTTCCCCGGTCGAGCCGACCCTTTCGTGCTACAACTATACTACTAATATAGCTGCAGCATGGCTCTACCACGTGGATATTCTTACACCGCCACTACACGGTAATAAATGTATACATGAGCAATAAAAGAACCATAAATATGACGTGCAAGTTTAACGTTAAAATATTCTTTGACCCCAATGAAAAATCCCTCTGCCTTTTTAAATTACAGTCCTGCCATATTTTTAATTAACTTTGAAGTTAATAACGTTTAGATGGGTTCTATATTAACAAAGAAGATTCATTTTTATATTACAGAGCTTCAGAAATCAAGACATTTTTAAAATTAATTATAGACTTTATACAAAGCTTTAATGCATTTAAAGCATTTAATTAGATGCAAATTAGTATTTTGATAAATATTTATAAAAAAACATTTAATACAGGTGCAGTGTGGTATAAACGGCGTAAGAATCTATCATCGCATTTCATCCCATGGATGTCATGAGCGACCACGGAAAATGCCAGATGGATCTTATGGCGTCCAGATAATAATCGCCTAGGCGGATACAGCGTAAAAGTCAAGATATCTGGTATTGCGATTGTCACCCTCCCTGCAAAGCGTGACGATTAAAGCAAATTCTCCCTATAATGGAAGAGGCCCTTGCTCAGCAATTGTGTAACGTAGTAGATACAGAAGAAGAACTTATTAAAAAAGTTTATCCGTCTATTGAACAGAATTATTTCAATAGGACATGGTTGTTTGAGCGCGCAATTTTAGCTAGAAAAATGAGGTAGTATACCAAATTAATGAAAGGATACAGAATATGACACCAGGAGATGAAAAACTGTATAAATTAATAGAGACAATGATGAAAGTGTGAAATTTCCAACAGAATTCTTAGATTCACTGAATCCGCCTGGTATGCCTCCGTATGTATTGAAGCTAAATATTGGATCACCAGTCATATTATTACGAAATCTCAATTCGCCAAAATAATGTAACGGTACAAGATTATGTATAAAACAACTTCTCAACAACATTATTGAAGCAGTAATTCTAACTGGCAAAGAAAAAGGAAAATCCGTTTTTATACCAAGAATTCCATTAATTTCAAATGATTTACCATTCTGTTTCAAACGGTTACAGTTTCCTCTACGATTGGCTAATAGTATAACTATCAATAAGGCACAAGGTCAAACGTTCCAATATTTTGGGGTAAATTTGAGACAATCCTGTTTTTCACATGGTCAACTCTATGTAGCTTTTTCGCGCATTGGACAGAAAAAAAATTTATTCGTGTATGCACCAGAACACAAGACAGTAAGTGTAGTTTATAAGAATGTATTGTAATATAAGTATTCAGTACATGAATATCTGTAAGATATTTTTGTATATTGAATAAAGAAAAAACAAGTAAGTAAGAAAAAAAATTAAAATTTAACAAGAAAAATCATGTGTTCTTAATTTAAAGAAAATATGTAACTAATTCAATAAAATATACATACATGAATAAATATTCGACAAAAATAACCCAGGGAAGCGGGTTTTCACAGCTAATTTTATTATATTTACTAATTTCTTCGGTTATTTTTTATGTATAATATGCCGTGTCACTGCTAAGCACTAGCTTCCTCTCATTTCAGAGACGATTATGAAGCAAGTAGTCCACTGCGCTGCTCCAGTGCTGGCGGACTTTACACGTCCTCGAAATATTATTAACCCACGGACATACAGGTTTCCCCACGATGTTTTTCTTCACCGCCGAGCTCGTAGTTAAAACAGGTATAATTTTATGTTTCGGAATATTTCCACAAGTTTTTTTTTTATTTCCATGCATGATTACGTTTTTCCTATTAATTAAAGAAATATATTTACTTTCAGGTTAAAATATCCGTCAATAGATAACTTTACACCGAAAAGCTTTTTATAAGGAGTTCATTTGAATAAGTAAGTGTGTTCTTGTTAAAAGTAAAAACTCTATATACTCGTATGTATATATACATACAAAAATTGATTGCCGCGCGTTTGTCTCGCAAAAACTCGAAAATGGTTTGATCGATTTTGATGATTTTTATTGTGTATTTAAATGGGTCGCTTGGTGGTGTATGCTATTCACAATCGGACCCGGTAGGTGACGCTGTTGTCGAGAAATCATCCGTGCGAATCCGGGGCGGGTCGTTAGTATTTAATAAAATGGAGATTTCGTAGTTTCGTAGTGTAGATAAAATGCCTTGTCATGATAAACACGATATCCATTTATCAAAGGTTTGTACGACTCAATACCGACGTCGCTCTTAAAGAAATATCATACACATGTATATAATATTGTATATTCATTCGCTTACATTAGGCAATCATATATATATATTAATGAATGTTTTTTGGATCGCAGTTCGCCTGATATTGAACGTGGTAGTTACGCTGCAACAATATTATGGTTGTAGCACGAATGGGTCGGTACGACTGGAGAACGACCACGCTCTCACAGAATAACAACATAAAACTTGTTCTTAGTAACACGTAAACGCGTACTTGGTAAAGTGAGTATAGAGAATCGGAGACCCTTTTTACTGGAAACACGACATCTCGGTCCTCAGGAGTGTCACATACGCGCCTGCAATTTGATTCTTAATCCATTACAGCAACCGCTTACCATTAGGTAGACTATGTGTTCATTTGTTACCCTTGTTACATAAAAAATTAGTTATAAAACAATTGATTAATCAGTCAATCAATCAATAATTTATTAATTCACAAGCATGGGTATTACAGGATGTCACATACAACATTATTATTAGGTACAGCCATGTCTCACCTTAGAGGTATATGAACATAATTGAAGTAATTTTTACATTTTGTCATCAAAAATATTCATATGTCATAGTACACTTTTTCAACAAGGAAGCCATAGAGCGCAGTTTTAAATCTTTTGACATCATTAATTAATCGGATATTTAATGGGATTTTATTATAGATTTTTGGTGCCATGCAATTTGAACACATTCTTCGAAGCAGGGTTTTGCATTTGTGATTAACTTTTAATGTGCCTGCACGACGACTTTCGGCAATATTCATTTCAAAATAAATTGGGTTATTTCGAACAACGTTAGCAACCTCATATGTATAATTAGGTACACGGCAGAGTCAGAATTTTATATTTGCGAAACTACGGTTCACATGAATCTCCGCTATTCGATTTAGACCGAACATTCATCTAACGCACTTTTTCTTGCGCTATGAGGACACTTTGCTTTTCAGTAGTGTTGGTCCAAAACATTATTCCATACCTTAAGTTTGATTCAACATATCCGATGATAGGCTATTAGGAGAGTTTTAACACTGGCAACCTTCCTTAATTTATAAAGGCCATAAGATAATTTTTTTAGTTTTTTAATTAGATTATCAATATGAGGTTTCCATGTCAGCTTATTATCTATAGTCAAACCAAAACATGTTGTAGTGTCTACCTCTTTGATTGAATTCCCGTCAAATTAATTATCAATGGTAAAAAAATGAGTTTGTAGCCCTTAAACACTAGTAATCTAAAATTCCCCCAATCCCCCCCCCCCCCCATCAACATGGTAGCGGAATTACACCAAAGACTACCCCAGGAGGGTATCAGCACCCCTGGAGAATCCCTCGCTGAGCATCCACGACCATGTTAATCCACTCCTGAGCGTGGGTGCTCAGGCTGCCCCGCGTATTCAGAGGGGGCGGGGGGTAAAATTCCGCTCAAAAACATAACTGCTCGGGGCAAACTGAGCAACAATACCAAGGCGACCCCTGCCACGTTATCCGTGAATTTCTGCAACATCAGGGGACTTCACCTGAACCTAAACGCCGTCCACTACCATCTCGAGACGGCGAAGCCGGCCTTGCTCTTTCTGACTGAGACACAGGTGTTCTCTCCGGCTGATACTTCATATCTCTCCTGCCTGAGGTACAAATTGGAGCACTCCTTTTTGCCTCGGGCTGGAGTTTACGTGTATGTCAGAGAGGACATCTGTTCTCGATGCCTCGGCAGTCTTGAAGGTTTGGACCTGTCCATCCTTTGGCTACGCGTAGACAGCGACGACCACCCGCGCGTCTACGGGTGCCTCTATAGGTCCCATAGCGGTAATGCCGAAACACACCGACTCATCGACCACATCCAAATGGCTACAGATTCTTTGCTACAACAGGTACCATCCGCAGAGATCATGATCCTTGGCGATTTTAACGCCCACAACGCCGAATGGCTCGGTTCACGTTTAACCGATCATGCGGGGAGATCTGTTTATGACTTTGACTTGGCATATGGTCTGACACAATTGGTTACTTCTCCTACGCGGATTCCAGATGTGGAGGATCATACACCTTCCCTGTTGGACCTTGTGCTGACCTATCATCCGGACGGATATCAGGTTTCCGTCGATGCCCCTCTCGGCTCTTCGGACCATTGTCTGTTCCGGAGTGTGGTGCCACTCACGCTCCCCTCGCGGTTGTGTTCTGCAGGTTGCCGCCATGTTTGGCAATACAGGTAAGCGGATTGGAACGGAATGCGGTTTTTCTTTGCATCCTACCCATAGGGGCGGGTTTGCTTCTCGCCGGATGATCCAAAGAAGTATAACTTCGCCTCCAGGTCCTTCAAAAGAGTTATTGCCAGGGCAAAGTCAGAGCACATAAGCAGAATTGGCGAGAAACTAGTTCGCCTTCCTTCGGAAACCCGTACATTCTGTTCTCTCGTCAAGGCTGTCCAAGGGAATTTCTGTAAGCTATTACTACCATCTCTCATTGGCCCAAGCCGCATAAGACAAAGCCGACCTTTTAGGCTGCCTTTTTGCGTCCAACTTGACTTTCGATGACGGGGGGAAAACACCGCCGACCATCCCGTGGTGTGAGTGCTCCATGCCGGATGTGCTGTTCTCACAGCGCTCGGTTCGCAAAGCACTCCTCTCCCTGGACATCCAGAAGTCGAGTGGGCCTGACGGAATCCCCCCAATTGTGCTGAGGACACGTGCTCCGGAGTTGGCACCGGTCCTAACGCGTCTTTTCCGGTACTCCTACTCCCAAGGCGTAGGCCCGAATTCATGGAAGACAGCTTTTGTCCAGCCGATCCCTAAAAAAGGCGACGGCTCAGACCCGTCCGCCTACCGCCATCACCACATCACATGTTCTCCAAAATAATGGAGTACATTATTAACTGCCAGCTCATGCGGTACCTTGAGGATCACCAGCTGATTAGTGACCGCCAATACGGTTTTCGTCGGGGTCGATCAGCTGGTGATCTTCTGGTCTACCTGATCCATAGATGGGCGGAGGCAGTAGAGTCCAAGGGGGAGGTATTAACCGTTAGTTTGGACATAGCAAAGGCCTTTGATCGGGTCTGGCACAAAGCGCTTCTTTCGAAGCTTCCTTCCTATGGGCTTCCCGAGAAATTGTGCAAATGAATCACCAGTTTTCTTGCTGATCGGGGCATCAAAGTCGTAGTAGACGGTGCATGATCTGATTTCAAGCCCATCAACGCTGGTGTTCCACAAGGCTGCGTGCTATCACCAACGCTGTTTCTCCTGCATATCAATGATGTGTTGCAGACTAGTAACATTCATTGCTATGCGGATGACAGCACTGGTGATGTCTATACACCGGCCGTGCCAATATTTCTCGGGAAAACGTCGCCGAGTACCGGAACAAACTTGTGTCTGAAGTCGAGTCTTTGCTGAACAAAGTCACGGATTGGGGGTGACTAAATCTAGTCCAGTTTAATCCTCATAAGATACAAGTTTTCGCTTTTATCGCTAAAAAGAACCCCTTCCTCAGTTTCAAGGCACTCCCCTTCTTGCCTCAGCCAGTATCGGAATCCTTGGAGTCGACATATCGAGTGACGTGCAGTTTCGTGGTCACTTGGAAGAGAAGGCCAAATTGGCCTCTAAAAAGCTTGGCGTGCTCAGCAGAGCGGGACAGTATTTCATGCCGGCACACCACCTGTAACTTTACAAGGCGCAGGTTCGGCCTCACATGGAATACTGTTCCCATCTCTGGGCAGGGGCTCCCCAGTGCCAGCTCCTTCCACTTGACCGCATCCAGCGCAGAGCGGCTCCAATCGTCGACGACCAAGTCCTTTCCGATCGGCTCGATTCATTGGCACTGCGAAGATATGTTGCATCCCTTTGCATTTTCTTTCACATTTACCACGGGGAGTGCTCTGAGGAATTGTTCGGATTAATCCCAGCCGCCAAATTTCACGAACGCACTTCGCGGCAGAGCTCCCAATACCATCCACACTATCTGGATGATTGGCAGTCCACCACTGTGCGATTTAGAAGATGTTTTCTTCCTCGCACAACTTCCTTGTGGAATCGATTACCATCAGCGATTTTTCCGGACCGATACGACTTAGGGACCTTCAAGAAAAGAGCCTACTCCTTTTTAAAAGGCCGGCAACGCATCTGCAGTTCCCCTGGTTCCCCTGGTGTTGCAGCTGTTCATGGGCGGCGGTTGTCACTTACCATCAGGTGAGCCGCATGCTCGTTTGCCCCCTCCCCTATAAAAAAAAATATTATTGTTTTTGATGTAATAGACTTTGTAAAAAAAAAACTGAAAAAAGAATGAATGAAATTATCTTAATTATTACATCGTAAACAAACTTAATACTAAATATTCAGTCTGGAGGATAATCCTACAGAGGATGGATCTGAAAATAACAGCAGTATACTAACAGCACATCTATTTAGATTTGAGTTCTAAGGTAAGTGAGATTTATAAGATTATGTGAGAAATTTGTATCACGACAGAACAGAGAAGCTGTTTGCGATCTCAGAAGCAATTTCGTATGTAATATAGCCTTGGGATATATTAAAAAGACGCAATATACCCCGACGGGAAGAGTGTGATCAGTATACAGCGGGGTGCACTTCTGGTAACAAAGGTATTGGTTTAAGCTACATGCCGTGGAAACTAATATCGTATATGATCAAAGATATGCTGCAGTGTTTAAATCATCTGCCTGTTGTAATCAGCCGGTTGTGTCGTTGGGCGAACAACTTTAGCGCGCATTGAACGACTTTCACCGGCCAGACTGATTCTTAGGCTGAAGAGGAGTCCTTGAACCTAATTTTTCCTGCTAGGACTAAGTAAAAATCCTAGAATTTCATTGTTTAACGTAATTGTGTTTTTATTGATAGCAGTAGCTTTTTTACAGGTTAAGGGTGACAAGCGAGCACAGTCCACCTGATGGTAAGTGTTTGCTGTGGCCCATAGACATCTACATATATGCTCGTTTGCAAATCTAAATGTAAATGCGTTGTCAGCCGTGAGGACTAAGATGGAATGTCTCTTTTCCAGTAATAAGGGTCTCCGGTTCTCTACACTTACCATACGAAACACAGCAGAAATTTTACGCTGGTATTCTGAGAGCGTGGGCCTTCCCCGATCGAGCCGACGCATTGTTGTGTGTGTAGTAATTGTTATTGTTGTTGTATTATATTAAAATAGTTTACGATATGATTGGCATAATCACAAGTATGAACAGAAGCTTCTTCAAAATTATGAATAAAAAAATAGCAGTAGCCAACTTATATAGTAAAAATATAAAGAACAAAGCTACGTGTGTGTTATCAGGCCAGAGTACTGAAACGAAACTCATAGCAGTGGTTCTATTACCCTCAGACCTACACTAAAATGGTGCACTAAGTTTAAATAAATAGGATATACGTTCCATGTGATTGACATTGATAACTGGTATAAGTATTCAGTATTCCAATACCCTGGTTTTTGATTAATTAAAAATATATGATAATTAGCATATTATATTTTTATTTTGAACATTTCCAAAATCTTAATTATTCAAATGAAAGAAATTATGTTTGTTTGTTCGTATTTTATGCGCTGCCATACCGTTTATCAGCATGCGGTAAAACTTTGTCAACTTATTGCTTGCACTTGCGCGAAGGTTATAGGCATAGTACAATTAACTAACACTAGGTGGCGCGGATCGTACCGTTATCTAACATTCAATTTCAATGAATCTATTATCATTTCTAATTAAACAATATAACTGTTCCAAATTTAAAACGGCATTTCTAATTATTTCATCTGCGCCAGCAACGCGGCGGGTGCCAGCGTACTTAATAACAATTTTCCTCTGTCGTGTCAAAAATATGCATGAAACGTTCGAAAAGGTATCGTAACGACTTCTGAGTAATTTATTTGTCGAATAAGAAACTTAGACTAGTGTAAATATTTTTTTTTACCTGTAAACGTGCAAAAATGCTCGAACAGAGGCTTGTGTCAAGCATTGAGACGAAGGTACACGTGTCACAAATTATAAATAAAGATGCAAGGTTCCTTTCATTATATCTTTTAATTTAAGTTTTTCGCTACATTCTACAGTCGAAAGTAAATATAGGAACGGTTTTAGCGAGCGAGTTTGTGTAGTTTAATGCATGTTCCATATGGAATTATTTTTATTTTTTATAATATTGAAGTTACAAGCCTATACTTCAAATCATAAGATGTACCTGTTAGTGTACTAAGCAATTTATTAATGCAGGTGTCTAATACCCAATTAGGGATACGTGGTGGTGGTTAGGGGTGTACGTAGTGATTATCTTTTACATTGTCGTAAGCCATCTATGAATAAGTAAAAAATATGGATAAATTCCCATAAAAATAATGTAATAAATATTTGCAGTGCCCATCCAATGTTTAGTTTAGTTCTGTTTTGCATTAATCTACCTTTGTCTAGCACTGTCAATGACGGCCCGTTTTGTTATACATTCCGATAGCACTAAGTGCGACAGAGAATAAGCTTTATAACTGAAGCTACCCCATACATCTTAGTCTTGTCCCCGATGTGCCAAATAAATCACAGAATACTGTACCTAGTTATGATAATACACTTATAAAAAACAGATCAAATGGTCGCCACAGCTGAAATTAGCTAGGTATCATATTATATATTAGCTAGGTAACATATATAGTCAGAGAACGTAATAAAGTAAAAATATTTTAACGGGGGTCATTGTAGAAGCGTGCTCGTCGCGACCCCTGCCAGCCCTTTTCAGGGCTGCAATTCTACTCAGCTGCGCACCCATGTCAACGAGGGTTAGGGCGTCCCCCCAAGGCGACGCACACCAGCTCGTCCCCGTTGGTGTGGAATGCAGCGCGCAAAGCGGCGATGGGGACCGCCACCCGTCACGCACAGCCCGACACGGCGGAAGGTGGAGGACGGAGTGCAGAGTTGGCACGTGGAATGTTAGAGGAGGCATGAGAGATAAGACGAATGAGTTGATCGAAATAATGAAAGAAAGAGAATTAGATGTCGTGTGTATGTCGGAGACCAAACGGAAGGGCAGTGGTACTGAAGAGCTCCCTGGCGGGGCGTTTGCTCTATGGTCCGGAGTCCCGGAAAGCGAGAACGCCTGCCAGGGAGTGGGGGTGCTGCTGTCTTCTCGGTTGGTCGATGTTATGACTGAATATAAGTTTGTGAACTCAAGACTTCTCTGGGTTCGCTTTAAATTGGGACTGACGAAGTTATTCCTTTTGGCTGTTTATGCGCCGGTGGCTTCGTCGTCCAGGGCTGAGCTGGAGGAGTTTTGGGAGAATGTAAGAGAAGTTCTAGATTTGGCTAAGGGAAACGAAAGGATTGTTGTATGTGGTGATTTGAATGGATGGGTTGGTACCGCTCGACCAGGGTACGAGTCGGTACTTGGAAAGTTTGGCGATAAAAGGGTTAATGATGCTGGCAAGCTTATACTGGCGGTATGCAAGGAAAAGGGTCTTCTTGTGACAAACACTATGTTTAATCACAAGAAAATCCATATGTATACTAGAGAAAGAAAGAATGAGAGAAGTATGATCGATTTGTTCCTGGTGGATGACCGACTGCGAAAACAGGTTATGGATACGCGAGTGTTCAGGGGTGCTGACCTGGGAACGGATCACTATCTAGTGATTACTAGATTTAGGGGTCTGTTCGCGGGTTGGCGCTACCGGACGACAGTGACAGAACCACAGTCGGTCTGTCGCATCCGAAGCTGGAAGCTTCAGGAAGCGGATACTAGGGACAAATATCATGCGAGGGTAGCCGAAAATCTTGACACCATCGATGGTAGAAACGAATGTGTAGAAAGAACATGGCAGAACCTTAGGGATGGAATGGTAAGTGCAGCGGAAGAAGTGTGTGGAACAATAAAAAGAGGCAGTAGTAAAAGAAGAGATGCATGGTGGAATGATGAAGTGAAAGAAGCTGTAAAGAAGAAGAAGAAAGCATGGTTAGACTACTTGGCCTCTAGTAATGATAAGGATATGAGAGAGAAGATGAAAGAAAGATATAAGCTGCAGAAAGTTCACACGAAAGCATTGATTGAGGAAGTGCGTGAAAAGTGTAGAATGGAAGCGGATGAAAGGTTGTCGCACAACTTTAAGGAGAACTCCAAACTCTTCTGGAAAGAGGTTGGAAGGACCCGAAGTGGTGCGACGGCCTTAAGAATGAACAAAGTGCTTTCGAGAACTAATGACGTCCTCTCAGAAAAATCGGACGTCATGCAGCGATGGAGCGAATTTTATAGAGAAATGTATGCGTGTGATGATCTTAGTGAGGGATCCGGGGATGACGTCGTGACTGGCACGCCAGACCCGGACCTCGATGACACTGAGGTCATCAGTATGAAAGAGATTGAACGTGCGATTCGAAGTTTGAAATGTGGTAAGGCTGCGGGACTAGACAGAGTTACTGCTGAAATGGTCAAGTATGGTGGGCCTCGCGTCTGGGACAGCTTTCATCTGCTGTGCAATTTGTGCTGGCGGACGGGGGATGTCCCGGATGATTGGCGATCCGCAGTCATTGTGCCTTTATATAAAGGTAAAGGTTCACATTTTGACTGCGGGTGCTATCGGGCGATCAGCTTGACCAGTTTAGCAAGTAAAGTTTACTCGAAGGTTTTGACACGTAGGATGCAAGAGAAATCGGAAAGATTTCTATGGGAGGCACAATGCGGATTTAGACCTGGAAGAGGATGCACGGATCAAATGTTTTCTCTCCGTATGATCACGGAAAAGCTTCTGGCTGTTAACCAGAAGATTTTCTGTGCTTTTGTGGATCTTGAGAAAGCATTTGATAAGGTTGTAAGGAAGAAAATGTGGGAACTGTTGCCGGGGTATGGTGTGGATGGCCGATTGCTAAGGGCTGTGCAGTCTCTTTACTGTGACTGTAAAGCCTGTGTGCGGGTAGGGCATGACCTGTCACCCATGTTTAGCGTCCAAACGGGCGTAAAACAGGGTTGTGTCATGTCTTCCTGGCTGTTCATACTGTATCTCGACAGCTGTTTACAAAAGCTGAAAGATAGCTGTTTGGGTGTGAAATTGGGTGACATAAAAGTAAATTGTCTGCTGTATGCTGATGATGCAGTGCTTATTGCACCATCAGAGGCAGAACTGCAGGCATTAGTCACGTGTATGAAAGAGGAATGTGAAATTAAAGGTCTCCGTTTGAATGCTAATAAAACTAAGGTTCTGGTATTTGAAAGGGACGAAGACAGAACGAAGTGTGAAATATGGGTAAATCAGGAATGTCTAGAACAGGTAAATGAAATTGTATACTTGGGGAGTGTTTTTAGCCGGGATGGAAGATGTGATTTAGATGTGGACAGGCGTGTCGCTGCCGGGAACAAAGTCAATGGTGCCCTGACTGCGTTAGTCAAAAGGCAAGGCGTAGCGAAGAGTGCACGCCTTGCAATACATAACGCAGTGTTGGTACCGACTTTGTTATATGGCAGCGAAACCTGGGTATGCCAGAAGAAGCATAAAAGTAAGTTGAATGCAGTGGAGATGCGATCTCTTCGTAAAATGTGCGGCGTTACTATGGCCGACCGAAAGCGAAACGAAGAGATTCGCAATATGGCAGGTTTGAAAGATGACCTTATCACAAAAATTGATAAGGGCGTGCTTCGGTGGTTTGGGCACGTTGAGCGAATGAGTGAAGACCGAATGGTGAAGAAAATATATAGCGCGAAAGTTAATATTAAAAGGTGTCGAGGTAGACCGAGACTAACTTTCGAAGACCATGTGAGCAAATTGCTCGAAGAGGGTAGGGTCAAGAGTACTCGGATACCTAGACGTGCATGTATGAAGAAGATAATGAATCTGAAAGAAGCGAAAGAGATATGTAAGGATCGTGACACTTGGCGATCTGTTCTCTCTGGCTACCCCGTCAGGGATTGTGCGTGAAGATAAGTAAGTAAGTAAGTAAGTATATTTTAACGGCGACTTATACGCAGCACGTGTAGAGATGCCAGTGTATCACGTCACTCCCTACCTCCTCACTGTAAAATTGTTTTCCAATAACTATGAAAGTTTAGACTCGTTCAGACGGGCTCTTTTTTCCGTAGATATTAGTAAATTGCCCTTTGGGCAATCCTCTGAAGACATTCTATCGGTTATCTTACTTGTAACTGCTTCCTGTGCATCCTGTATTACATATAAATTACTTGTTACTAGGAAATATTTCTTTAATTTAAATAATATTGAAGAGTATCTTAACCTTAAAGTACATTCTTATTATCCCTATTCCATCGAATGTGGTTGAAACTATGTTACGCAAGCGCGGCTGTGGGAGTTGAATGTCCTTGAATGAATTTGGTACTCTAGCTGTGTCTGTTGGGTAACGATGCAATCAGAAACAAAGTCTAACCTATTAGATTGTCTAAAATGTATTTTCATCATATACTCTGGTTTATTAGAAAAGTTTTGCCAAAATGCTAATACGATTGTCATATACTTTTTAAAATATGGATGGACAAATATTTCGTATAAGATATTCTATAGGATGTTAATTATTAAAAACTCTGTATCGTGATATCAACTGTCAATAACAAACGACGGGAAAACGGACTAATATACGTCTCCCTATTTAATTACAATAAGGTTAAATTATAAGGAAGAGCTCTATGCAGAGCAATTTTCAATTGGTCCGATGCATCTCAAAAGAGCTGCCTGAAGATAAGTAGGGCAAAGTTACCTACTATTATATATTTTTTATTTATAAAACTGAAGTCGCCCGATACAAATTAGGGACCTTCAAGAATAGATCCTATTCTTTCTATAAGACCAGTAATTCACCTGGTGTTGCAGTTTTTCATGGGCTAACGTAGTTATTTACCATCAGTTCAAAAGAGCTACCGTCCTCTTAGACTTTAGTAGCGGTTATTTATGTACAAAAGTTAAAAGTGCGGTGGCAATTTTAATAAGAATGCCTAGGATCCTTATTAACATTGCCACCGCACTCAGTTAGTGCTTGTTGTGTCTATTATATATAAAATTAAAGCATTATACTTATCTATCAAAATAACTTTCAAGACCAGACAGAGCTGAATGAAGCACTGCAAGTATTGCTAAATTTACCTTTAGAACAAGATGCGACAAATTATCTTCTTTACAAGGATGTGGTAAATAATCGCATTTATATCTAAAATCCCTACAAAGCAAACACCGAATTCGAGATATTGGTAGAAGGTAAATAGGTGGAATACTTTTAATTGGCGATCAGCCATCATCATTGAGGTTAGGAATTCCAGGCGTCAAAGTGTGTATGTATAAGAGTACCTATGTCTGATTGGCAGTGAGCGACATAAAGTAACAATAACTCCGCGATTTAATTTTGTAGCTCAATCTTCTTCACTACTTCAATATAATGCTACTTCAAAATATATCTATTCAAAAAGATTGCCGGATAGAACTTTCCTCTAATAGAGGCTACTCTATCTATTATCTATATATATATATCTCTGAATCTCACGCCGGGAAATCTAACTAGAAGCACATGTCGGACTCCAGGTCTTAGTAACTGTTTCGTCTCTCATGAAAGACAGTGCTTGAATTTCTCATTTGTCAGAATAGATCCTATCGAAAATATTCTGTTTCTAAATTTGTTTTAAATGTTTAGAAGTGAAAATAATAAAAAGAAAAAAAAAATTTCTGTATGTTTTGTAATTATTGGTATGTTTTTAACTCGACCAAGCACCTGGATTGCAACAATAATGCTCAAAGAGGTACTACTGATAAAGTACTAGCTGGTCAGGCAAACGTTATCTGCTCTTTCCGACGAACCTTTCCCCTATAAAAAAAAAACTTAAATTCGCCATAAAAATATTGATAGTCACTTATCGGGATAAAAACTACCCTATCTCTCAAGTTGAAGCAAGCAATACACATTTACAAAATTTCATTATAATCGGTTGAGCAGTTTCAGAGATTAGCGTAAACGAACATGAGACGGGACACGGGATTTTTATATATTAAGATTTATATACATATATATGTATGTTCTACATACGTATGTTATTACTCTAAGGTCCTAGATCCTGGCACTGTCTTATCTGTCGATATGTCAATTTGAATGTGACGTGTCGAAATATCGTTGTGATCTCAATTGAATTTCTATGTTGTAAGTTTAATATAATATTAGATTAAATTGAAAGAAAATTATTTGATGTTGATCATTTTATTCGACGTTGCAATTCTATTCGACATTGTTGTTCATATGACAGAATTCGATATTATAGTGAGCTTGAATAATATCGGCTGTTTGTCTAAAATATAGATAAAATTTCTTCTTCGGCTGTAAACACGTGCAAAATTTATGTTATCGATGATAAAGCGCTTTTTAACTAACTTTGAAAAAGGAGACATTCACATTATCGTTGTTCAAGAAATTTTAATACTTAATTCAATTTTCAATTAATTGAGAAAAACTAATTGAGGTTTAATATTTATAAATACATGGAATGGAGGCTTAATCGAAAGTAGATTAATCACGTGCATTAATAAGGAAATATACATTCCTTGACCTCTAATTACAGATCAATATAAATAAGTTTAGACAAATTTTTGTTAACATAACTATGATATTTATTCCCATATAACGCCTAAATGAAGTGTGCCTAATCGCAGGAGTTTTATTTATATGGTTAGGATTTACAAAAATATGTATGTATTTGACAAATACACGTTACAGCTTATTAAAATAATGATTTCTTATATTTACGCAAACACTACACACGGAATAACTAATTTTTCTATCACGTTATTTAACTTATTTTTTTATTTTAAATTCCCGACGTCGGGAATTTAATAAAAATAAGTAAATTAAACGCCATACAACCCGTAAAAGTAGTTTTATTCAAAGCTTATTAAAAGCTTATTGATGAATACTGTCCTCTCCCAAATAAGTATCTGACGCGTGTTTCCTCTCGCATATTAAGTGTCCCTCGACAGTTCGGCGGCCTTCAGAGGTAGTTACAAATATACAGCCACCCACTGCTGGAATAATATACCTCCACCACTACGTAATCTAGAGACAATAGGGAATTTTAAAATACACTTAAAGAAATTTTTATTAAACGAACAGGAGGGAAGTATAAATGTTTGAACATGTTTTATTTAAGAATTACCTATGTAGTATTTCTAATCATAAATTTAAATAATACCTTTAATGATAATTTACTGCTTACTAAGTATTTATTTAATGTATACCTAATATGTACCTGTAACTTGTATTTATTACCCTCTATAATAATTTATAATACTTGTCTATATTATTATATTATATTATTATTATATTATTGTATATAATCATATATTTATCATTAACATTTTAGTAAAACGTAGGGACTCTACATACTACCGTCTACGGCACATCTCACATGAGGTATAGAATAAGAATTACAAAAAAAAACTCGCTCGCATAAAATTGACCGTCGGAACTTGCTCGGGGCCGGCTGAAAATCAGCGCCGCAAGCTCGCGGCATATGCTGAGACGGTCCCTTCCACCACTTCATCATAGCACACCATTTTTTTTAATGGACGCACTTTTATTTATTCTAATATTTGTTTGTTTATAAGTCATTTGTTTTATTTTTAATTGTAATTTGTCATGTGTGTAGAAGATGTACGTGTTGGAATAAATGTCTTTATGTCTTTATGTCTTTAATAGTTTTTGAGATATTCTTAATAACTTATATTGAATTCGGCTGTACAACATTTTTAATTTAAAATTATTTATAGTATAAGGGTGTCAAACAAACACACAGTCCACTTGATGGTAAGTGGATGCTGTGGCCCATAGACATACATGTATCCTTGGTTAAAAATCAAAATGCAGAAACGTTGTGACCCCTGAAAACTAAGAATGACAATGGAAACTGGAATGCCACATTTCCAGTAAAAAAAAATGGTCTCATGTTCTCTACACTCACCATACGAATCGCAGCAGCATCAAGCTCCTATTTTACGCTGGTATTCCGTGAAAGCGTGTTACTTCCCCGCTCTTGCTGACCCAGTACTACGACCACAATATAGCTGTAGCATGGCTCTACTGCGTAAATAAAGTTAAACATAAAATAATAATTTAAAATTATATAATGTTACTTCTAAGAGTTTTTAATTGGGCCACTATGAGGGAAACCAATCAGGAGATGAGCAGCAACATCTTTCTAATAACGACCAAAAAACATCTACGTTTGCCAATCTGCTTGCCAAGCGTGACAGCTATGGCAAATATCCTCCTTATGAGGCAATTGCTGGGAGGCCTATATTCAGCAGTGGACTTTAATAGGTTGTCATGGGTACGATGATCTCATGAAAGGGCTTCATCACCACTTACCACCAGGTGGAGTTATATTCAAGCACTGGCTTATAATAAGTAAAAATATATCAATCGCCTGAGAAACACTCAGAAAAAATCTGTGACAAACAAACCGTCAGACATACACCGAGGTTACTCTATAAGTTTAACATTAATAATATTTCAAATATTTGTCATCATGGATCATTTTCAAAGTATTACGGAAAAATATTCTAAAACGGACTAATTGCTTTAGAATTCTCAAGCCACTTCGGAAAAGGAGGTTCAGTTGAAACATTTCCGTGAATGTTTCGGCGACGTCAAGCACTTTTGTAGACAAGTGCTCTTCTAATGCCTAAGAAAGGCTTAGGGGAGTACTGCAGGAGATTTCCTACAGTGCGAAGTATTCACATGAATAGATCAACAAAATGTAACACAAAATGCAAAGGATTTTATGATTTAATTAGCTAATTTCTAATTATTTTTTTTTTTACTTTTACTTCTAGTATTTTTACTTCTGACGTAAAGATATCTACTAAATACAAGGAAAAAAAAATAAAAAAAATTCAATTGACAAAACATTATCACATAAAGCAATAAAATATTTAAGCAATTTACTAAATTATAACTTTTTTGTTACTCAGCTGCTTAATTTCGATTTTAATAAAGACTATCAAAACAAATATTTTAATAAAATATTTGGTTTAATACCAAGTCATTTCAAAATAACCTTAGTTTTATGTAAAAACTAAAAATATGGGTTATTGAAAGGACCATTGTTACTGTTGTGTAAGCTTGATAAGTTCAGCCTCCTATCTCAAGAAAAACTAATGTTATAATAACAATAAAAATAATTGTAATGAATACCCCAACCAGACGAGAATACTACAAAATAATAATGATTTAAAACAAATAATATGTATTATAAATATATTCAATAAAGACATTTCTCTAGTAACAAGATTTAGTGACCTGATACAGTAGCACTACCTTATAAATCAGACTTACCTAGATTTCAAGAACTAAATGTAATTGCATTGTTCCTAGTGCAGAAATTTCTTGTTTACGTGGGTAAGCCAAGCTGAAACTATATTATGACTGCAGTACGAATGGGTCGACTCCACCGGGAAAGAACCTCGCCCTTACGAATTAACGGCGTAAAATAACGGCATATTCCTGCCGCGTTGTGTGTGATCGGTGTAGAAAAGCCTTTTTACTGGTTACGAGCGATCCTTCTAGTCTTCAGGGATGACATCGCATCTGCGATTTGTTTTTTTTGTCTTTTTTCTTTTTCTTTTTTTTTTAAAAACTTTACCCCCACACTAGGATTTTCTCCTGTGTCGTGGAGGCAGTTTACAAACATAAATTGCAAAAGGACAAACATCCAGACCTGGAAAAATTATTTGTAGGCCATACAAATATTTGTTCCGTGCGGGATTTGAACCCGCGGCCCACAACGCAACAACTGATTGCTAAGCCACTGCGCCACGGAGCCGTCAAATATGATTATTGATAGGATAGATGTAAGTTATATGGGTCACAGCATTCGCTTACGATCAGATGATCGTTGTCACCCTTACTACTGTCGAAAAGACAACAGTCTAATAATGGTTTCCAAAAATCTTTTTACAAAAGTTATTTTTTGTTATGTTTTTGAAAGATGTTTGGATGTTTAGGTCAAATTTTGTAAGCTAATTTTGGACAAAATCATAGTCACCCTGGTTGATAACTTAAGTTAAATCCTTATATAATTTACGTCATAAAACAATCGATTGGTAGAGTTGATATGATTCTGCAGCCAGGAATGTCTGCGCGAGTGAATTCTACCCTTAGAGCTTATCAAAGTCCACTGCTGAACATAGGTCTCCCACATAGATTGATTCATAAGGGGGCAATAGCAGGTTGGTAATCGCAGTTTTTTATTGTTAGTCATTATCAGGAAGACACTGCTGCTCATCTCATGATTTGTTTCCCTCTGTCGCCTCTCACGACACCCACGGGATTATATGGAGTAGTGGATATTCTTACACGGATAACTAAGTGAACTGTTAAATGGCTAAAAAGTCTTAGAAGTCGGTATACGAGTTGAAGTGGGATAAGACGAATTAATATTAATAATGGTGACCTGCGACTATATCCATGATCGTCTCGTGTTGAATTATTTGTTCTATTTGTGTATGGTTACTAGTATTTGGTGGTCTAGGTATTAGTTATGAAGGATGATATCTAATAAAAAATCTAATGAGGGTGATTTGAAGCTGAAGCCAGGATCATCCCCTAACAAGTTAACATCTACCGGTATGGTCTTGAAGTTTAGAATGGATATCGTTGAGAATGATATGTTCTTTTGATGGAATTTTCTTATGACTGAACTCCTCAATGGTAATCAATATCTTGATTAAAGAAATACATACAAACACCAAATATACTACGTTTTACTTGGTACTAAAACCAAGATTGGTCCCAATCCAAGAACTCACGAGAGAATCAAGAATGAATATAATAAACCTACGATGATTCAATAAGTCCTAATTTATGTATCTGAGTAATTACTCAAATGCATAAATTCTTTACCATCATTCCATCAATTTTATTTTGGCAATTACCAAACTAAAATTGGTGGAATGGACAAACTAACTAATTATTTTGATGCTATAAGCTATAATGAAGTTTGTTGTGATATTTATAACATAAATTATTAACACTATTTTTGATTTAATAATGTAACTGTACGTATTAATATGATAAAAATTGTGACGGTAATCATGCGACTATCCTTCTAAATGTTATGTTGAGAAGGCAATCGCCGTTTATCGTGTTTAGCCATTACTGCCTTCGAGGATCTAAAATATATATATTTTTTATAAAACGGAAGTAACAAACAAACTAACAGTCCACCTGATATTAAGTGCAACTTCAAACAAAGAAAGCTCTATGTTTAGCTCTAGCTCTATGCGTTGTCATCTCTGAGGACTAAGTTGGAACGCCTCACATCCTGTAATTATAATGGCTCTCCATACTCTTCAGACCGGAACGCAGTAGTTCTAGCACTACTATTATGCGAGGCTTATGTATGCTAAATATGTCATCCATTATAATGGCAATCGGCTATGTAATACGAATAAAGATAAATGGTTAATTATTTGCATAACTTAAAGATATGTGTTAAAGAAATAGAATCAGAGCGAGATGGCGCGAGCCTCATTTGGTTGTAGTGTATGTGTCTCCACCCTACTAGTAGTGTAAGAAATACATGTACTCTTAAGTTTATTGATCAGTATAATTAAAGAATTAGTCTCAGCAACACGTCTTCTCTTTCATTAACACCTGCCGACATCACATGGCGACCCTGCCAGGCGGTGCGCTGCGACAATGCATGCGCACCGCCGAGGCCTACTACATAAAAAAAAGATAAATAAAAATATTATAACAAATTTAAATTAAATAATGAAGTGAAATGACAGATAAAAGAAATGTTATAACGGAATGGACGCAATACCGGATGTGACGAAAAATTAATAAATATGAATACAAGAAGAGGCCACAATAATAATTGACTGAAAATTTAAAAACTATAACGTATATGAAGCAATATAATATATTTATTTTTAATATAACTATGAAGGCAACTAAGAAATAATAATAAGAATAAAAAGTGATTTCTTAAATAATGACCAAAGACCAAAACTCAAGAAACAGCAAATTAATTTAATAAGGAAAGGAGCAGTTGTACCTTAGCGAGCTTTGTCCAGTAAGATATGAAAATTAAACCGAAAAGGAAAAAGAAGATATAAGAGGTAACATCGCATCAGCGTAATTTTTAACATTTGATTTTAATAATGTTTTATTATGTTTTATATTAAATAAATAAGTGATGCATTAAATATTAAATGTACGGTATTTACAAGTAACTTGAATTTAACATTTTATAATATTTATAATATTTTAGTAGGTATTGTATTAAAAAAAAAAAACAATATATTAAATTACATTATACAATGACAAGATTCGTATTAAAGTAAATATATTTTTAAATTCAGCCCAATTTTTTTTCCGCGATAAATTTTGTTTAAATGTAAGTATACAATTTTTATAAAAAAATCGCTTATTTTTCTTCTTTTCTAAAGGCATGAAAACCTTTAAGTAACTATATAAATAAATACATAACTTTTAATAAATGACCTTAAAGTTAATATAAACTGCTTAAAAATCAAAATTGGAAATAACTTAATGTTTTGTTTAATATAAATTTAGCTGTAATAGTGATTACAAATTATTTTATGTAGGTTATACGGTTTCTTAAATTTCTAGCAATCCTAAATTTTTATATGTAAATTAAATGTATAACTAATGCTAATATATTTTTCAATATAAGTAAAAGTGATATAACTATAAGCGATGCGATGTAATTATACTATAAAATTTTGTGTCAGTTAGAAAATATTTAAAACTATCATTTTAATGTGATAAGGAAAATAAAAGAGGTTTTAATAATAATGTTTCTTAACAAAGTTGAACACGGACATGAAAAGTTGACATATATTACCTCATTTTTTTGTACAATATTAAAAATTATATATTTAAAAGGCGTGAGGAATGAGAGAATGAATGTTGAAATGTGTGGATACGAATGATGGAATTGCAAAGTTTCGTCAATATTGGACTGATCACCCAAATATTTGATGATGCTTAAAATCCTGGTATTGAAAGCATTATGAGCGAGAATTATGAAAGTTAGTAATGGAAATGGAGTATGAAAGTATATAAAAGTTACCGATACAGTCAAGTAGATAACAGCAGGTACTATAAAGATAAAGAAAGAAATAAAAATTTACGAAGAAAATCAAAATAAAATAAAAGATGACCTTGATAAATAAATCATGGAGAGACACGGGAACGTCCATCACTGGTGAAGCATATAGTCCTCGAGCAGGGTATGTTTCCATGATTGGATGATAAAATCGGAAGTAACGGGTACTAGGGAACAATACCTTCAGCACAAGTGAGATGTGAACGAGTTTACTCATATTAGTACTGTTGGGGACCAGAGAAGTCTTAAATTTGTTACCCTTAATAATGGTACATAGGGGTCACATCCTTCATTGGATCATAGTGTGAACTTAGTTTTCCTCCGTGACAATTGTTGGAGTCTTTTTAAAATGACTTAAAAGTTGACCTCGAGGTTGTGCGCACAACCCAAGGTACAGTTTTACCTTGATATAGTATGATAAAAAAAGTTTATGTACCAATAAAATGAAATGAATGTTATGAAAAAGTAATATAATACCCAAGTAAATGGGGGGCCCATATTTATTAAGTACCCGCGTGATAAATATCACGAAATAAAATATAAATGAAGTGAACTAATACTCCGATTCCCGGTATCTAATTAATTAATAAATATTAAGGAGAGAGAATACTAAAAGAAATAAAGCTAGCTAAAGCTCAAAATATAAGAAAGAAATAAAGTACGTACAACAATTATGAAAAAAAAAATAGGCCTGACAATCAAAAAGGAATGTAATGAGATGTGTTAGTATGAAAATAATTAACATGTAGGGACATGAGAACAATTAAAATGAGGTCATAATGGAATCCCCGCCAAAGCAAAAAAAAAAAAACAACCACAATAAAAAAAAATGATAAATACGTTTTCGCTTAGATATATTTTATATGAATTTGCAAAACTTTTTCATATTTTCAATAACTTTACCCTAAATTTCTCTTAGTTTTTTTTGGTTAATGTAAAATTTTTACAATTTTAAACGAAATTTTGTATATTAGTTACTAAAAAAAAAGTCGAAAGTGTATCTACTCTATTATTTTAAGTTTCATAACAATAGTATTTTTTTATTATGGACAACGAAACATAAAATTATGTAATCTGCTTCAAAAAAATTGTCTCTTCTAATGTTAATAAATATTTTGTTTAAACAAACTTTAGGTATTTAATAGTGTATATTTTAAATTTCTGTCTCAATTAAGATAAAAATATTCCATAAAAGTCATAAAATAAAAAAGTAGTAATGTGTTTTCGACTATTATAAATAACTTAAATAATGAATACTTGATAATGTATGTAAACCTATTATCACAATGAAATGTTACTATCTAAACTGTGTAAATGATTATATTCACGATATCATTTTATTGTATTGTTGAAAGTAGGTACCATCATACGATGTAATCTCAAACGTTTCCAAATAGGTACTTGTACTTTGGAATTTAAAACAAAGGTGTCACAAATCGCTTACGCGGCTGGGAGCACAACATGTATTTTGATCTGTCTGTTGTTATGTTAACGAAAATTATTAGGTACGTTGCTTTGCATTGACTTCTTTGTTCTGGATATCTAAATATGAAATGTAATCAATTATTTTCGGTATAATATTGATTGAACTTTCAAATCATAAACGTTTTATCTATTACAATTTATTATTTATATCTGAGAAAATAGTAGAGTGATGCGAACTTATTTGTATGGATTATGAAAATAATTCCTTTATTTAATACGATTTGGAAACTCATTATACTATGTTTGAATATATTACTTTAAATTTTGTTGTGACCAAAATATTGTGAGCCTCAATCCCTGACTGACAATGATATATGTACCTAAATATTATACGAGACTATATTATGATATAAGTTTGTAATGCCTATAAAATAGTAAAAAAAAATATATATTATATATTTATTATATTGCCCAATTATGTCAAATATGTATGTTGTATTTCAGCAATTGCAGAGCACAAGTTCTATGTTTTTAATTCGTTACCAATTATGGAGAATGGTATCATCGGTCGAAATCTTTTTAAAAAAATATAGATCAGTTTCGCATTTTGACTCGAATATTTTAATATTATATGACCATCTTGGTAGATCATAATAAAACCTATTTCAAACACTTGTAATAATTCCTTGACAAGTTTTTTTTTTCTTCTTTTATTTCACTAATGTGATAAGATGGGTTAAGATACTTAAAGTTATGTGTTGAATGGCAAGGATTGTAAGTATAATTTATTAAGAGATTTGACTGATAAAAATAAATTCAGTGAGTGTTTTATACACATTGGTTAGAGTAAATTGACATATTAACTTATTTCAGTAATGAAAATATGTTGGAATGTTAATAGGTAAAGCACAAGATCTGGTAGATAATTAGCTATTTCAGTGATAGTCGGGTGCGCAAACGAGTATTATGGAAATGCTAAGAATTCAATGAGAACTTTTCGTAGACATCAGGTTTTTAGAAAGGATAAAAAGTACATATAATATGATGTCAAGTTTATTGCAAAATGCATTATTATTGTTGCCCACCTATATACCTACATGATTATGTTAACATGTTGTTGTAATGTTGGTTAGTACCAAAAAACGACAGGTTTAATGACGTACGAAATAAAATCGCATGCGTATCCTGGATTGACTCGATAATATTATGTATAACCTGACCTGATCATGATCATGAGATTATAATCTTTTTTTAATTAATTAATTTTATATTTTGTTTAACTGCTTTATTTTACTCAATTGAGGAATTATATAAATTTAATGGTTAAGTAACATTGTATTTTATTTTTCAATATTAAATTTATTATTATGTAATAAGATTCAGGGTTCATATAATATTATAATTAAATATTACATGTAATCATAAATCATTTTTATTATATCTGTCAAGAAAATAACATGATAAAAAAAAGTAAATAGAACACTTTTCTTTTTTTTCTTAAATATCGGGGGAGGTGTAGTGTATGTGTCTCCACCCTACTAGTAGTGTAAGAAATACATGTACTCTTAAGTTTATTGATCAGTATAATTAAAGAATTAGTCTCAGCAACACGTCTTCTCTTTCATTAACACCTGCCGACATCACATGGTGAGTCGAGGGTCGTGCTCAATTTGGTTGTTTATTTCGTAATGGTATATTCCGAAGATATCCCGGATGTCAGTCTAAGCGAGATTAGGATGGCTCTCCAGCACATTAAAAACGGTAAGGCCCCAGGCGAGGATGGAATTACAGCGGAGCTTCTGAAAGCGGGTGGAAGACCGGTACTTGAAGTCCTTCAGAAGCTCTTTAATTCCGTCCTCCATGGTGGCATTACACCGGAGGCGTGGAGCAGAAGTGCGGTGGTCTTGTTCTTCAAGAAAGGTGACAACGCTCTCTTGAAGAACTACAGACCGATTTCCCTTCTGAGCCGCGTCTACGTGCTGTTTTCGAGAGTCATTACGAATCGTCTCGCGCGCAGACTTGACGACTTCCAGCCTCCCGAACAAGCCGGTTTCCGAAAGGGCTTTAGCACCATAGACCACATACATACCCTTCGGCAAGTTGTACAGAAGTCCGAAGAGTACAATTTACCACTATGTCTGGCGTATGTGGACTATGAGAAAGCCTTTGATTCCGTCGAAATTTGGGCGGTGCTGCAGTCCCTTCAGCGGTGCCAAGTTGACTGTCGGTATATCGAAGTGTTGAAGTGCTTGTACAGTAGGGCTACGATGGCTATCCGAGTACAGAACCAGAGTACGAAACCTATCCAATTGCAGAGAGGTGTAAGACAGGGTGACGTCATATCCCCGAAACTCTTCACCGCTGCATTGGAAGACGTTTTCAAGCTTCTGGACTGGAAAGGATACGGTATCAACATCAATGGCGAGTACATCACTCACCTTCGATTTGCCGACGATATAGTCCTTATGGCAGAATCGCTGGAGGACCTAAGCACTATGCTCAATGACCTCAATAGTGTTTCCCAACGGATAGGTCTTAAGATGAACATGGACAAAACAAAGATCATGTTTAATGTCCATGTCACACCTATGCCGGTAGTTGTTGGGAGCACTAAGCTCGAAGTTGTTGACGAGTATGTTTACCTGGGACAAATAGTCCGACTGGGTAAGTCCAACTTCGACCGAGAGGTCAATCGACGGATTCAACTCGGCTGGGCAGCGTTCGGGAAGCTACGACACATCTTCTCGTCAGACATACCTCAAAACCTTAAAACGAAATTGTACAACCAGTGCGTGTTGCCAGTGATGACTTACGGAACTGAGACGTGGTCCTTCACTGCTGGCCGTATGAGGAAGCTCAAGGTCGCTCAGCGAGCTATGGAGAGGGCTATGCTCGGAGTTTCTCTGCGTGATAAACTTAGGAATGAGGATATCCGCAGTTGAACCAGAGTGACCGACATAGCCCAACGGATTAGTAAGCTGAAGTGGCAGTGGGCTGGCCATATAGCTCGAAGAACCGACAACCGATGGGGAAGAAAGGTTCTCGAGTGGCAGCCTCGTACCGGTAGGCGAAGTGTAGGGCGTCCCCCCACAAGATGGAGTGACGACCTGGTAAGACATGCAGGAAGTCGATGGATGCAGGTGGCTCAGGACCGTGTTTTGTGGCATTCTTTGGGGGAGGCCTATGTTCAGCAGTGGACTTGTGAAGGGCTGTAATGATGATGATGATGATGATATAACAGCGTCAAATTATAGTACTAAAATAAAAAAATATTAATTGTTTAAAGCGATAATTGATTTCATGAAAAGCAGAATGCCAGATTCTCTATAGAACTTTGCCCCACCCAAAAGTGTTGTGTACACGAATGCCGTATGCAACATTTTTTTCTACTTTATTACTTCATCCAAATTACATAATTTGAAGTCTCTAGAACTTGCGATTTTTTCCTAAACTGGACTTTAATAATTACATTCGTTGCAGTTCATTGTAATTTCAGAATATAAATTATCAGGCGCTACTGTATATTTATATATATATATATATAATATAATATATAATATATATATATATATATATATATATATATATATATATAAGTGCCCCTGCATCCTATCGATGCACAAATGACAATTAATGCTCTTCAACATCGTGGATGCAATTATCAGAATGACCGTAGTAATTAGCAGTAAGTCAATAAGTAGGCGTGATCGAGTCCGTATATTAATAAAAGCATAAGTCGTCAGCAAAAGCAGGAAAAAGTGCAACGTTAAAGAAAGCGGGAATCAACACAAGCAAAAAATCAACATATTTCACAAGCACAAATTAGTCAATGTGCGAAAATATTCGACATTAATTTGACATACGTACTTACGATATTGACATAATGACGTGCGTGTATCATTTCACAAAATGCACGAAAATCGATGATTATTATTCAGTAATTGTCTAATGCAATTCATGATTATTATCGACCTATAATAATAATTGAAAATAAAAATTAATAAGTAACATTTTTATATGACAAAGACTTATAATACATTTTAATAGAAATATGTATTGTTTGATACTTTATGCGTACGTATGTACTTACTCGTACAAAGAAACGCAGATGTTATTAGAAAAAAATGTGAATATAAATTGTTGTTATAAATTCTTTTTTTTAATAATATTTTACCGCAAGTTATACAAAATAACGATTTATCACAAAAAGACTTCAAAATTAGTAAAATTATTTTTCATAATGATTTCTTATATTTACTCCAACACTACACATTGAATAAAACTACTTTTACGAATTCTATCGCGTTTAATTAACTTATTTTTTTATTAAATTCCCCTAAGTTGCGGTTGCTTTCCAGCAACCATGGTCACGGGGGACTGAGGAGATTGACGTCCCGATGTCAGAGTTAACCCGGAGTACCTTCAGCTTTTTTAATTATTAATTTTGGTCCGAACTACGCAGAATGAACTTACTGTGTCTTGAAGTCTTGCAGTGGTATGCTTGGGTCTCGTTTTAATTTTATAAATTACAGGATCCCAAGCAGGTGGTAGTACCCAGCCTCCCTCTCTATTGAAATTAGGATGTTTTTTAATTTCAATAGCGCTTCACGTATCATCCTTGGTAGGAACCGATGTTCTTTCGCAAGAATTTGTGGTTTATCAAATCTAATATAATGGCGGGGGCCGCCTAGGATATGATCACAAACTGCAGACTTCCCGGAACGTCGGTGCTTCACGTCAGCTATGTGTTCTTTTACGCGGGGTAAAAATCCGTGGGATTCTCTCAGGGATTACGCCCACCTCGTTGTTCTCGAACCCAATGTGGTGTAGTATTTGGTCTATGAATAGAAGGTCAATAATTGGTTGATCTCTGCTGCAGGACGGGAGATGAAGACTTTCCTTTACTTTTCAAGAACTTTGCATTCTTTGGTCAAGTAAGTTGAATTATCGAAAAACTACTTTAAACTCAGCTTTTTTCAACTATCGCCAAAACTATGTGCGATATGGAAAAATGGTAAAAATAACAATTAAATACTATTAATTTTATTATATTTATTTAATTTTTAACAATCATAGTTTTGTTGTGAAATGGTGTCGAAGTTAAAAAAAATTAGAAATCGATTTTACATCAAAGCTATAAGAGAAATGAAAGAAAATTTTAGAAGCCATTTTGTGTAAAATTGCAAATCAAAAGCGTTTTTTAAGCAATTTTTATATCTCTTAAAGTATTATATAATATTAAAGGAGATAGTCATCAAAAACGATTTTTTATCAATTTTCTAATTTCATAAAATAATCTTGCATGTTTTTCGGATAGAATATAACCTAAATCACTCCTGAAGTTGCTCTCTGTTACTTCGTGAAGACTCTATACAATCGGTTCAGCAATTCCGAAGATATATAGGCGGAAGAGTCGGACAGAAATTTTGAAAATGGTTATTGATGTCTCAATAGCATGCAAATACCCCAGTTATTTCAATATTACAAACAGACACTTCAATTTTATTTATTTGTTTGTATGTATGTATAGATAATCCCAATTTAGTTTTAATATAATAAAGTAATTAAAAATACATATAAGGCATAACCCTTGTATGATAGTGATTCGGTAAACCATTATAAATACAAGAATCATTTCACCCTCTTCAACACGCTGTGCTTGCACCTGTAAAATGACCTCCTTGATGTGATGACAATGAAATAGACCTTATAACAATAGGATAGAAATGTTTTTGGAATGCACCCGTATTAACAAGGTAACGTATGACCTTAAGTGAATTTGAATAATCGTGTTAGATCCCTCATTAATACCGGTCGGAATAGTTCATAGTGAAAGGGTCCACTACCTGATACGGTCGAGCGAAGGCTTTAATTACGTCATGTAAAAGTAGTGATTTGTCCCACGACAATTCCCTCCGTTTGTTGTTCCGTAATATTTGATACCTTTTGCGATATTTGATCGAAATATTATTTGAATGTATATGGCATTAGTTGCATGGTGGCATCATGCAGGTACGGGAAAATCAATGTACACCAGAAACAGAAACTTTTTTATTCAATATAGATTATAAATAATACTTATTGAAAGTCACTCTTTTGTTTGACTACCACTGGTCCGAAAACAAACCTCTGACCTGGGAAGAAACAGCAAGAAACCCAGCGGGACTTTTTTTTCTTAAATAACAGCTTACAATCATGATGTTACACAAATTAACAACACAACAAATTAGAAATAGCTTGGTAGCGATCACCTCATTTCCAGGGGTTATTATCATCCATAAATTCCTTAATATTATAATAACCCTTTTTATACAAACTTAGTTTAATAAAGTTTTTGAACTTTGAGCAGGTCAAATTTTGTATATTTTCTGGAATTTTGTTGTAAAAGCGTATACATCGCCCGAAGAATGAATTACTGATTCGAAGGAGTCGAGTAACTGGTACTACTAGCTTGTGTCTTTTCCTAGTATTTACAGAACGAATATCACTTATTTTTGTAAAACTACTTTTATTTTTGTGTACGTACATTACATTTTCATAAATTTAATTGAGAGGCCAAAGTTAATATAATAATTTCCTTAAATTTTTATCGCAGCGAATCTTTAGGCTTTAAATCATAAATTGCTCTTATGGCCCTCTTCTGTAAAACAAATATAGTTTCAGTGTCAGCTGCGTGTCCCCATAGCAAAATACCATACGACATTATGCTATGGAAATAACTAAAGTAAACTAGTCTAGCTGTTTAAACACTGGTCACTCAAATGATAGCTGACTTACCCGGTCATACTCATAAAATAGGTGAAAATTTAAGAACTGTTTAAAGCTGCTCTCTTTCTCTCTCTCTCTTTTCCTTAAATTATAATAGAAAGAGACAGGTATAAAGATAATTATACTTAATATAAGTAAGCGATAATCAATATTAATAAGGCCGCCAATGTTTAAAATCAAACTAAAACCTATGCATAACACTGCACGCCTTTCAGATACTGAAGTTCATTCTTCATAGATTGGACCAAAAATTATTATGTAAAAGCTAAAGGTAGCCTGGGTTTTCTATCATACCAAAACGTTGAACACTAGTCCCTACTTGACTTGAATGCTTTAAAGCACCCGGGACGTCGGGAACTAAAAATGTGTTGAAAATAAAAGCCATAAAATTTGTAAAATTAATTGTATTCAAAGTGTAGTATTAGCGTAAAATATTTGGAATTTATACATATATTTTGTATTATAATATAATTATTGACATTTATACACGCTTTATCATTACTTTTATATTTTTTTAAATGAATAGGCACGTATGTGTTTTAAAGTTGTTAACCTAATAATCATTGGTTAAGTCGTTACATTGCTTTTTAATGCTTTGATAACAGTTAGTCAATAAACTAAAACTAACTTAAATAAAACTACTTTTACGGATTTTATCGCATTTAATTAACTTATTTTGCTTATTTTAATTAATTTCCGACGTTTCAGGTGCTTTCCAGCACCCATGGTCATGGGGAACTGAGGCGATTGACGTCCCGATGTCAGAGTTAATCCCGAGTGCCTTCAGATTTTTTACTTATTAATTTTGGTCCGATCTACGCAGAATGAACTTACTGTATCTTGAAGTCTCGCAGTGGTATGCTTAGGTTTAGTTTTAATTTTATTAATTATAGGATCCCAAGCAGGTGGTAGTAGTACCCAGCCTCCCTCTCTGTTGAAATTAGGATGTTTTTTTAATTTCAATAGCCTCACGTATCATCCTTGGCAGGAATCGATGTTCTTTCGCGAGAATTTGTGGTTTATCAAATCTAATGTAATGGCGGGGGCCGTCTAGGATATGATCACAAACTGCAGACTTCCCGGAAAGTTAATACCAACGGACCAAAATTAATAATTAAAAAAGCTGAAGGTACTCGGGATTAACTCTGACATCGGGACGTCAATCACCTCAGTACCCCGTGACGATGGGTGCTGGAAAGCACCCGAAACGTCGGGAACTAATAAAAATAAGCAAAATAAGTTAATTAAACGCGATAAAATCCGTAAAAGTAGTTTTATTCAATGTGTAGTGTTCGCGTAAATATACGAAATCATTATGTAACTTATAAATATCTGTTATAATAAATGCTTATATCAGTTTATTGGAGTAAAGTATGTCACACGGTATGTTAGATCACGAGTTCAACATCAGCAACATCCAATGGGCTTTAACAAATAGCGTACTAATGACATTATTCACTTAACGACGTGTTTCGTTAAAAATTCTACTCGGGTTGGAGTAGACTTAAGCCTTTCAGTCGAGTGGAAGGTAGGTACTTGGTTTTGAATGTTTAATGTGTTTTGTAGTACCTATATTTATTATTGTAATCTCTTGTTTTTTATCTGTATATATCACCTTCGACATTTTATAACTGCCCTAAAATTGACCGATACGGTTTTTAGCATTAAATGTATTCATAAAGATTAAGTGAGGTTGAATAAAGAATAAATAAAATAAATCATGTCTCTAAAAATTTTATTGGAAATAATTATATGTAGCAAAGGCCAGATTGATTGTTATACAGATAAAACGTATCAACGTGTCGTCAAGTTTAGCGAATTCTAAAACCCTATTAACCTCAATTTTTCTTTCCCCAGTACTTAAGACACTTCAGATCACTCCTACGATATGCATGAGAAGAAATTTAAGTATTCTAGTGTTCGATAGGTAGGTACTTTTATTTCGAAGTATCTTATGGATCGTTCTATCACTTCCACTTCAGTCACTATATACTAAAAGTTGTTGTAGCGTAGAGAATAAGTGCCGTAAATTTGAATGTAATACGGGTTCGATTTCTGCTGGCACCATTGTTAATTGCAATTTTAAGTGTTGATTCACTACGTACACGTTAGTGAAGGAAAATATCGCAAGTAAATCTGCATGGAAAAGTAAAATATTTTGAGCACATGTAAAGTTCACCAACACGCCACGGAGCAGAGCGGCGGACCAATTGCTTCATGACACTCTCAAAAAATAAGAGGAGGCCTGTGCCTTCTGTAAGACGTGTATATGTATTTAGTTGTCTATAGCTTTTACTTTCACAGTAAAATAAATAAAAACTTATATGGTTTTCTGGTAATACAATTTAATATCTTTTTTATTTTAAAACTAGCTGACCCGGCGAGCTTCGTACCGCCTAACAGTCGATTCTTTGAGTAATGATACCATCGTATAAATATTGACAAATATTGACATTAATATTTATACGATACTAACGTCATTCAATTGTTTTGCCTTTCCGGAACCCCTCCACTAACACTTAAACTTTATGGTATGGTATTAAAGTTCAAATTGACTTTTAAGTATTATTTCGAATTTTTTGTATGGGAATATAGAAAAGTGTATTTTTTAGACTTTTTCAGGCAATTTTTTAAATTTTTCTCTCCGTAAGTACCATCTTCGTACTTCAAGGAATATTATAAAAAAAGAATTAGCGAAATCGGTTCTGCTGCTCTCGAGATTTGCGCTTAGCAACACATTCAGCGATTCATTTTTATATTATAAATTAGCTACATATGTGCCGGTGACGTAACGGCGCATTTATTACTATTCCTAATTTGAAAAAGGCTCATGTCCACCAATAGGTGATAGAATAATAAGATAAGCGGGATAGTTTGTTACATAGAAATAGGGAGTAGAAGGCTGTATTGTGCGTGTTATATTACATTCATAACAGACGATCAAAAGTCCTCCCCGATAGTTTGTTTCATAGAGAGGATATCGATCACAGTTGTCACGCTTGGTCAGCAGGTTGTTATCAGGAAGATGATGATATTCATCACCTGCCTTTGTTTACCTCTTAAAGTCTTGTGGCATGAAAAATGTAAAAACATTTTACACATATTTGTTAATTAACTTTTCCTAAGAAAGTTTATGTACAGCAATTACAATTTTTTTTATTTAACTTTATCAAGAAAAGGTGTTTGCGTTATATCTATTTTTAAATAGAAATAAACTGTTTAAAATTAGTTAATAAAACTCTTTTTTAATTTTTTATAACAAAAATTGAGTAACTCAGTCCAAATGTAATTGTAACAGTAATTTAATGGAAAGAAAAAGATTGTTTAACCAAACTTTTACAATTTATTTAATACAACATAACTCCACTCCTGGCTCAAACATATGCGGACATCTTCCTGGGCATGCTGAGGATCAAGTTATCCAGCATGTCTTGCGGTAACCTACCCCATTCTTGAATAACGGTTACATTGATTGCTGATAAGGACACGGTGACAAATTTCAAAGGAATAGCAAAATAAGAATTTATTGACGTAAGAGTTTATATTATATCCAAGTTCATTAAATAATATTATAATCAGTCATTAGAGATAACAATATGACTACATTAAGGAATCAATATTAAAGGAAGCGTACGTTTAACGGAGCCTTAATAATGCACTTCTATGATCTCTGGCACTGTCTGGGGAGGTGGCTGACGGTTCCAAGCAGCTGGCTTAAGAGCATACCACTGATTGAGTAAGCCAAGCCGGCAGGCCAGTCTAATTTTGTGATGTCGTATTCTAGGACAGCAGCATTGACTCGTTCAGCTCGATGTGTGGGCGCATTACTATCGATCAGTACGAATTGGTTCCCATCGTTCACTCGGAACGGTCTGACAATTCCATCAATAGCGACTGTTTTGTCGGTCAAAGACGTTCAAGCTCCAATCTTAATTCCACCCCAAAAGGATACCAATTTCTTGCCTTGTTGAATAATTCCAGTGGCAGTTCAGAGTTCAGAGAGAGATCAGAGATTCTTCAGGTCTTCTCCAGGCACGGACACGTCGGTTATCTGGATGAGTACTGATTCGCAATTCGTCAACAAATAGACAGTTTTGCCAAATATTTTCCTCCTTATCTCTAGCCTACTGCAATATCCGTCGCTGACGTGAATTTAGAGGAGCTCGCCAAGACTTCCGTGCTTATAGTCCAGTTGTAAGCAACTCCGTATGGTCTGAGTGCTGAAGTTAGCACTCCAAAGGCGGCGCACACTTTTGCTTTTATTGTAGTGGCGTTGATTGTTGCGTCACGGGCTACAAGCAATCTGGTAGTGCGCTTCTGAACAGAGTAGTCAGAACAGCTAGGCGACCACTGCGGAGTCGGTCAGTTAAATTATCCATGCCGTGGTACCTCTGCAACGTGGTCACGACACAGGATTGAGATACAGCAACTCTGCGTGTTATTTCTTTCGTGGAATATCCTTCTTCCCTCAAACTTACAATTCTTTCTTGCACAACTTCTGATAATGCTCTTGGCATTTTGTCAATCATAACTTTCCTACAAAAATTATTTAAAATCCGTTAAAATTTACTTAGTCAGATTTCTCAATGAGCTTCAGCTTGGGTTGAATTTTTTTTATAAGGTAAAGCAATTGAATTTGTTTTATTGTTTTGTATTCTAATTCTATATTTTGAAGTAAAGAATCTTTAAAAGTACGATATAGTCTATCGTAACAAAAAATATTTTGATTTTTCAAACTGATCGCAAACTATTTTTTATGTATATATGGTGTTTGTCAAATTCAGTACCGTATTAATTTTTAATTTTTTGTCCACTTTTCATTGGCATGCAGTTTGTAAGAAAGTCTTGCGCGAAATACCCTTCAATTAATTGCATTTTTAATTATATTTATTTTCACAAATCTTAAATTATAGTAAATTTAACAAATATTCCAAAAATTAAAAAGAAAAGAGCGGCTGCCATTCTAAAACATTGCATGTTTTCTGGTTAAGCACAACCAACCTGCTTTGAACATTCGTTTTTTTTAAGCGATAACCATATAATATTTTTCGATAGTATGAGAGGCGTGTTATTGAACTAGATTCTTAACCGGCTACATTTTCATTTCCACATATTTAGATACTTTATTTCCTGATAAAAAGCAAAAACCTTTCAAATAAAAGAACGTTTTGTTCACCGAATGTGAATACTTCGCGCTGGAAAAATATGCATCCAGGGGAGAAAGGACCGCAAAAACTTTTTAAAGTGGGAAATCCTCGCCTTTACTTTTAAATTCAGTACAGGCTTTAAACCGGATGTTTTACCAATTTTTTTTAAAGAGTTTATATATTTTTCAAAGTATTTGCAATTTGGTAATTTTTAAAGGTTAAATGAAAATCATGTTCGTGCTTTCTTCGTTCGTAACGAAGACCTATACGTTATTTGCAAAAACAGAAATCATGTTCGAATTATCAAACGATATCGATGAATTCGGCAATAATGTAGCGACATGAATTCTCCGCTCAGCGACCCGACACGCCGCCGACCCCTTTCCACAAACCAACACCGGAGATACTCAGGCAAGCGTAACATGCTTGTGGTTTGCATAGAAATGTATTGATATTTATAAAATTCTTGTTTCACTCTTCAATCGATAAGTTCGTATATCTGCAGTATATTATAAAATTTAGTATTTTCCATGTATGAAAAGTATACCTACTTACATATACACATATGTATAAATAAAGCGGTCAGCGGTCAGCCAACGTAGAGTCTACATCACCTGAAGATGCCTTGTGTAGAGGCGAAACATATGTTGTATTCAGTGGTGTGTCTTTCTTAGTGTAATGGTGTTGGGAGTAGTGGTGCTGGGATTGGTGGTGACGGGCATAGTGCATGCAATTGAGGGAGGGCGGGAGGTGCTCTTCAAACTAGGCAAGACACATCATTTTATTTTATCGAGCGGATGTACGCAAGGTAATTTTTACCAAAACTACCTTATATTGAGTTGAGGGGTTATTTGCAAGCTATTAATACATAATAACCCTTTTTATGGTTCCATAGTTACACAACAAGGAATACCCTTATAGTTTCGCTATGTCCGTCTGTCCGTCCGTCCATTCGCCCGTCCGTCCGCGGTTTTACCCAGGGACCATACTAGGTGCTACACATCTGTAATTTGGCATAGTTATAGATATTAATCACGCCTAGAAAACTATTAAATAAAATCTTAAAAAACATTTTTATTTTGGGTACTTCCCATACAAGTAAATGGAGGATGTTTTTTTTTATTACCCGTCTATCCCATCGTTGGATAGGTATTTCAAAAACATTGGGGGTGTGGAACAACATCTTCTAGATTAAGTGCTCCGTTTGCGAAATATTGAAGTTAAAAGGAAAACGATCACAGCTAAGTAGAATTAAGAAGTTAACGAGTAATATTCGACCAACTTATAAAATGCACTTGGATTATTAAAAATTTCGTTACAACTCCATAGAAAATGACCTAAAACTAGCTGCATTAATAACTTTGCAATGTTATTGTAAACTGTTAAAAATAAACATTTCATGAAGAAAACGACTTATAGACTATATAAAGAATACTTGTTCCGTGCGGGATTCGAACCTGCGGCCCCCAGCGCAGCAACTCATTTCTAAGCCACTGCGCTACAGAGCCGTTTTGGAACCCGATATTTAAATAATGTTTTAAAAAGCTATATATTATGCAAGCATATTCATAATTTCCCACGCTACAAGTGTAATATAAAAGAGTGCACCTATTTTAGTAAAAGGTTTTAATAAAATTTTTCGTCGGATTTTCTCCACAACATAGAAAGAAAATAAAATAAAATTAGAGTTGGAGAAAAGCCTTTTAGTGCACTTTCAACTGTAGAGTAAAAGGATGCTAAATGATAGCTGACGGCGACAGCTATAAGACCGCAAATGTATAAGAATCATTTCTTCACAGTAAAAGAAAAATATTAGCTAAAGTTAATAAATCCGATTCAGAGGCTTGCTGATTTATGGACTAAAACGTGAATTTTAATTTTTTAATAATTAATTATGAATGATAAGATAATGTTAATAATAATTACCTGGCTCTACCACAGCCATGCTGCGCTATATATATAAACTATACTATTAATATAGCTGTATATATTAATAGTATAGTTGTAGTACGAATGGGTCGGCTCGACCGGGGAAGAACCACACTCTCACAGAATACCAGCGTGAAATAGCAGCTAAATGCTGCTGTGTTTCGTATGGTGAATGTAGAGAACCGGAGACCCATTTTACTGGAAAAGAGGCATTCTGTCTTAGTCCTCACGCCTGACAACGCATCTGCATTTTAATACGTAAACGAAGATAAATGTAAATGTTTATGGGCCACAGAAACGAGATCAGGTGGACTGTGTACTCGTTTGTCACCCTTTATTCTATAAAAAAAATAGTGGCGTGTCAAAGAGTAGAGACCGCGCTTAGTTAAACGCAGTGTGTGACGTTGACTAGAAAGTTGCTAGATGAAGCAACGATCTACGGAAGGCGGCTGGCTGCAACAGTATGCCTGAAGCTGAAGATCGGGCTAAGTGGTGCGCCTTCGGAGAGGTTTACGTCCAGCAATGGGCTGCTGCAGGGTGATGATGATGGATAATATAACTAGTAACAATTAGGATTAAAATTTAGTACGTAGTGTGGAAACATCAATTGATACAACATACTACAATAAGAGTAAAAATATGACGTCTGTTCCTAATGATCTACGAGTATATGAAAATATAAATTGTATGCTATGAGAGTTGAACATCGTAAAATAGTTTTACGTGATAAACAACAAAGCAATGACGCACTCGATCCAAGCACTTTGCTTCATCGTTTGTTATGGTTTATTGTCTACGGCTACTTAACCACATATTATCTTGTAGGATTGTAGCCATTGACTTATATTATAGGGTTGTATTTGTATATGTATGTATTAACATCTATTCATATGTTTTTAATTTGTATTGTATAAACTTTTATTTTTTATTTTGTGTAGGTATTTAACTTATTGTTATTATTTTTACCTTTTTATCTTTTTTTCTCCACGCTGTTGGTAGACTGACTGAGAAAATGTCGACTGGGACTACTCGTAATTTGCTATTTGTCACCTTTAATATTGATGTAGTAAAGTTTTTAAATAGTTGCATAAAATTTAAACCAGCTTAATTTCAGTAATAATAAAAAGCTACGTTGAAAAGCGAATCAAAAGCTGCAATTTATATTTTTAATACTTATCGTCGTGACATAATCTGTGTTAGGTAAAGGGTGGCACTTACAAAAAAAAGTAAAATAGTATTCCCACCGACACGTTCTTTGCATACGTATGAAGTGATACTCTCTAAATTATTTATGAATTTTAGACCATATATCAAACACGTTATGGGTCTTTTTGGGTTACGAGAGGCTAACACATCCTCATTTGTAATTATATTTACATGAACGATACGACATCAGTGTTATAATCACACTAATGCCGTAACAAATGTGTCACAGACAATTGTTAAGGATTGATTAAGTTATAAGCAAAAAATATTGTCTTATTATAAGAGCTCTGACAGAATACCAGTGTAAAATAGCAACTTAACGCTGCTCTGTTTCGTATGTTGAATGTAGAAATCCAGAGACGCTTTTTACTGGAAACGAGACATTCCATCTTAGTCCTCAGGGCACGCATCTGCATTTTGATTCTTAATTGCGGATAAATGTAGATATTTATGGGCCACAACATACACTTACCATCAGGTGGACTGTGTGCTCGTTTGTCACCCTTATTCTATAAAAAAAGCAAAACAAATAAATTATAATCATTTGTTCGATGTATTTACCAAGAATTAAGAATCACTACTAGGAAGGATTACTAAGGTTCGAAACTGTAATTTGGAAAGGATAACGAAGAGGGATTTATATGTTTGCTTAATGTGTATATGGTTTTGTTTTCTTTTGACTCACTGGAACTCAGTAAACATTTTTGAAGCTTTAGAATGAGAATAATATCATTACAATAGAAGTTGGAGCTACGAGTATATATACATATATATATATATACTCGTAGCTCCAACTTCTAGCTTCCAACTTCTTTTATATTAAACTATATATATATATATATATATATATATATATATATATATTAAACTATATATATATATATAGTTTAATATAACTACTGCACTTTATTTTAAAGTGTGAGAAACGGGAAACACACTAAGAAATGATGAAATGATAAACAAACCTATTAACCTATGGTAAATAAAAATTATTACAAATAATATAATTGTAATAACAATTTATAATATTTTCATTTTCATTATTGACTCTAACTTCGCGTACAGTTATCTATATAATACTTACTGAATATAATCACAAAGTTTTTGAACATAATCAAGTAATGAATTTGAAGGAATTGAACAATTTGAATCAATTAATTTAATAATAAATAATTTATTTGTCTGTTTTAACTTTTTTTAGTAAGGAGTATGGTCGAATTATTATAATATAACCCCATTTATTTTTAATAAATTATTGGGAAGGTTATTTTCGTTTAAAAACAGTAAATTAATTACAAATTTAATATTTGCAAAAAAATATATATTTTTTATCAATTAAAAAGATTACTTTCGAGCGAAACGTTTAAATGACATTCAAAAATGAGCAAGACTGAACAGCGAGAGCATTATAAAGCTGCGACTTTGAGCAACTTTTCTTTTCGGTGCTGCGCTGCGTGTAACGCGATTAACTTCATTTTACACCAACGCCTTTCATTTGTATTATGACAAAAGTAATTTGCTTGTTGTAATATAATAAAAGCTGGTGCTAGTTTATACATTTATGTACATATAAATAAAATTGAAGTATCTGTCGGTAGTATCGTAATAACGGGCGATCTCTCTGTGTGTTTGTCCGAGTCAATCTTCGAAATGGCTTAACCAATTATAATGCAACTTCACTAACATATAAAGAGAAACTTCAGGAGAGATCTATATCTATACGGCTATATTTTATACGTAAAAGATGGGCATTTAAAAAAAAGGAATAATTCATAAAATAAATTGTCTTTAATTATCTCAAATCTAAACGTCCTATCATAATTATGCGAATTCAGCGCGAGTCGCTAGTATATAATATAGTAAGTGAACATTGATGATTACTTTTAGCCTGAGAGCTGGCGACGTATTTTGGGAAGGTCCTTTGGGCAAGTTGAAATTGTGAAAAAATATAATTTCGTCAATTGGCGAATCCAGTCCCGCGAGTCTGGCAGAGCGTTTGCGGTTAATTTGCTACTGCGTAGTATATAACATTTGCAAAAAAAAATTCCTAAAAAATGTTTTTCTGGCAACTTGATTTCTTTTTTATCTTTTACTTTAGTTTTTATATAATTCAAATAAAATAATCCCAGACGTTTTTGTCGGTTATAAAGTATTACCAGACGTCTCCAAAAATATATTTTTTTTATTCCCAAAAAATA
Source organism: Parnassius mnemosyne (assembly GCA_963668995.1). NCBI lineage: Eukaryota > Metazoa > Arthropoda > Insecta > Lepidoptera > Papilionidae > Parnassius > Parnassius mnemosyne. The sequence continues at coordinate 41,974,374 of CAVLGL010000104.1, read as the reverse complement.
TACTATTGGCAATGTCAAATTTTAATCACGTATTTATTGAGTAATTTTTAATAACACCTGCAAATCGCCAGACGAATTTAGCGGTTGTAAACAATTTCCAGACGTGAATAAAGTTTACCAACTAATACGACAAAAAAGTCTTATGCGTAGCCATAAGTGCGAGAAAGATAGCTTATCGAAGCATGCCGGCAGCGGATGGAGGCCTAAGCTCCTCGCGCTGATCAAATTATTATTTTGGGATTTAGCGTGTTTGTATGCGCTTACTTTATTTATTCCGGGCTCGAATACCGTCGGAAGTGGTCGTTTGTTACCACGGCTCGTGCAGAAAAATATCGAGCGCCGTAGAAAAACAAAATATTTCAAAAACCAATTTGATACATAGTTGACCAAGGTAAGATATTATTATTATTTTTATAATCACAGATTTCTTTTTTTTTACGCCTAGGACTTTATAGACCTGAAGGTATGTCGGTATCTGCTACTGGAACTCCTCGACGAGGAGTACTAGATATGCCGAGTTTGGGCTCGCTTTGTAAGTTATGATGAGACCTTACCTCCGAACTTGATAGAGTGACTTGAAAGTATACTTTGATGTCTGATACTGGAACTCCTCGATGAGCAGAACTAGATGGGCCGAGTTTAGCCTCGTTGTGTTAGTTATAGAATATAATAGATATATAGAATAGACCTTACCTCTGGACTTGACGGACTGGCTTCAAGGTGTACTTCGATGACTGATACTGGAACTCATTGACGAATAGAACTACAATTAACAATTTTTTTTAATTTTTTCACTATTTTGTTTATTTTTCACCAGGTCCTTCAAAAGAGTTATTGCCAAGGCAAAGTCAGAGCACATAGACAGAATTGGCGAGAAACTAGTTCGCCTTCCTTCGCGAACCCGTGCATTCTGGTCTCTCGCCAAGGCTGTCCAAAGGAATTTCTGTAAGCCATCACTACCATTTCTGCACAGGGAGGACGACTCACTGGCCCATGACGCAAAAGACAGAGCTGACCTTTTAGGCTCCCTTTTTGCGTCCAACTCGACTCTTGATGACGGGGTGAAAACACCGCCGACCATCCCGCGGTGTGAGTGCTCCATGCCGGATGTGCTGTTTTCACAGCGCTCGGTTCGCAAAGCACTTCTCTCCCTAGACATCCAGGAGTCGAGTGGGCCTGACGGAATCCACCCTATTGTGCTGAGGACGTGTGCTGCGGAGTTGGCACCGGTCCTAACGCGTCTTTTCCGGTACTCCTATTCCCAAGGCGTAGTCCCGAATTCATGGAAGACAGCTTTTGTCCACCCGATCCCTAAAAAAGGCGACCGCTCAGACCCGTCCAACTATAGGCCTATCGCGATCACCTCCTTGTTCTCCAAAATAATGGAATCCATTATTAACTGCCAGCTCATCCGGTACCTTGAGGATCACCAGCTGATTAGTGACCGCCAATACAGTTTTCGTCGGGGCCGATCAGCTGGTGATCTTCTGGTCTACCTGACCCATAGATGGGCGGAGGCAGTAGAGTCCAATGGGGAGGCGTTGGCCGTTAGTCTGGACATTGCGAAGGCCTTCAATCGGGTTTGGCACAAAGCGCTTCTTTCGAAGCTCCCTTCCTATGGGCTACCTGAGAAATTGTGCAATTGGATCACCAGCTTCCTTGCAGATCGGAGCATCAAGGTCGTATTAGACGGTGCATGTTCCGACTACAAGCCTATTAACGCTGGTGTTCCACAAGACTGTGTGCTATCACCAACGCTGTTTCTTCTGCATATCAATGATATGTTGCTAACTGGTAACATTCATTGCTATGCGGATGACAGCACTGGTGATGCTCTATACACCGGCCGTGCCAATATTTCTCGGGAAAACGTCACCGAGTACCGGAACAAACTTGTGTCTGAAGTCGAGTCTTTGCTGAACAAATTCTCGGATTGGGGGCGACTAAATCTAGTCCAGTTTAATCCTCAGAAGACACAAATTTGCGCGTTTACCGCTAAAAAGAACCCCTTTGTCGTATCTCCTCAGTTTCATGGCACTCCCCTTCTTGCCTCAGCCGGTATCGGTATCCTCGGAGTCGACATATCGAGTGACGTGCAGTTTCGTGGTCACGTGGAAGAGAAGCCCAAATTGGCCTCTAAAAAGCTTGGCGTGCTCAGCAGAGCGGGACAGTATTTCATGCCGGCACACCGCCTGCAACTTTACAAGGCGCAGGTTCGGCCACACATGGAATACTGTTCCCATCTCTGGGTAGGGGCTCCCCAGTGCCAGCTCCTTCCACTTGACCGCATCCAGAGCAGAGCGGCTCGAATCGTCGACTACCGAGCCCTTTCCGATCGGCTTGATTCATTGGCACTGCGAAGAGATGTTGCATTCCTTTGCATATTCTTTCGCATCTACCATGGGGAGTGCTCTGAGGAATTGTTCGGATTAATCCCAGCCGCCAAATTTCACGAACGCACATCGCGGCAGAACTCCCGATACCATCCACACCATCTGGGTGATTGGCGGTCCACCACTGTGCGATTTAGAAGATGTTTTCTTCCTCGCACGACTTCCTTGTGGAATCGATTACCATCAGCGATTTTTCCGGACCGATACGACTTAGGGACCTTCAAGAAAAGAGCGTACTCCTTTTTAAAAGGCCGGCAACGCATCTGCAATTCCCTCCCTGGTGTTGCAGTTGTTCATGGGCGGCGGTAGTCACTTACCATCAGGTGAGCCGCATGCTCGTTTGCCAACACTCCTATAAAAAAAGAAAAATCATTGGGCATTGTGAATCGTGCACTTTTGGATTTTCCAAACATTTTTTAAATTGAAGTTTGACATAAAGATATCAGTAAATTGGAATAAGTAGTTTCAATACACATAAGTTTTCAGTAATAACCTTATAACTATAGATTGCACCCAGGAAAAGCCGGGGCTAGCTATTTAATTAATATATTTTTTGTTCTTAATACTACTATATTAATTGCGAAAATCTTTAAGAATCTAGGTATGGTTAATGATTAAAGATATTTATTCTCAAAAGAAATGTACAAATAAATAAATAAAGCTTCACAAATTAATATAAAAATTGTCGTGGTGTCTTACCGCAAATGCTGAGTGGTAAAAGCATTTTAATGTTATATTCATATGTTTAATTCTTTTTAAAATTCATAGTATTTTTAATACGTGGCAAAATAAATATTTTCTCAGGTTTAGCACTTAATATACACACAGTATAAAAAAGGCTGGATAAATAAATCTAAGGATGCAAAACGGATAGGAGGTAAAAATATATGTATTTGCTATTTGAGAAAACTACTTATCATCAATCAAAAGTGTGTAGCGAAATTCATAGACTACAACATTAGTAATATGCATTTGTATGTTGTTAAACCATTATCTACAACCTAGCAAAATTCCACTGCTAAACATAGGCCGACCCCATAGATTGTCTCATAGACATATTTGCCATATTTGCTACATTTGGCAGGCGAGTTGGCAACCGCAATATTTTACTTTTACTTTTTACTGCCATCTCCTGGTTTTTTTTCCCTCTGTCGTCATTTACAACAACACCCATTTATGGGACGATATGGGTTAGTAGATATTCTTACACCGCCATTACGCGGCTAAAGTAGGTAATGTAAAATAAAGGTAATGTTGTAAAAATACTTATAAATGCGTTAAATTCATCACATAACAATAAATAACAAACATTTATTGTTATTATTTACGCGTATTTTACGTGGCAGAACCACGTTGCAGCTAAATTATGGTTGTAGCACGAATGGGTCAGATTGATCGCAGATGGATAACGTTCTCACTGAATACTAGGGTAAATCGTAGCTTAATGCTGCTGTGTTTCGTATAGTGAGGGTTTTTTTATAGGATAAGGGTAACAAACGAGCACACAGTCCACCTGATGGTGAGTGGTTGCTGTGGCCCATAGACATCTACATTTATCCTCGATTAAAAATCAAAATGCAGACGCGTTGTCACCTGTGAGGACTAAGATGGAATGCCTCGTTTCCAGTAAAAAGGGTCTCCCGTTCTCTACACTCACAATACGAAACACAGCAGCATTAAGCTGCTATTTTACGCTGGTATTCACAAATAAAAAAAATTTACAAATAAAAGTTACAGTATTTTTTAGTCAAACTAAGTTTAAGCTTTTGCAATGTGTGATTGTCATTCAATTCACTGTATATTAATTTTTTCAGATAGTTTTAGATTTCTATGCCAAACACTTCCATTGTCATTCTTATTTAGAGCGTTATATAATTCTTGTGAGTAAAAGCTTTTCAGAATTGATTTTCCTTTTTATAATAAATAAGTCTTATTTGTTATTACCGGAGAAAATAAAACAGTGTTTTCATTAGAAATCGAAGAAATAATAATTGGTTTATTATTTCTGATTCCATGATAGTTAATTAAACTTATTGAAACTTTCGCGTCTTTAGTGCCTTTACCAAGTGGTCCGTAAATTCACTTACAAATTTACACACTCTGTTTTCATATAAAATAAACATTATACATATTACAGACAGTGTTATAAAAAAGGAGTTTCAAACTAAATGTTGCGTCATTGTTTAGATGAGTTACATTATAAATTTGTTAAATGTATATCATCATCATCATCATTACAGCCCTTCACAAGTCCACTGCTGAACATAGTCCTCCCCCAAAGAATGCCACAAAGCACGGTCCTGAGCCACCTGCATCCATCGACTTCCTGCATATCTTACCAGGTCGTCACTCCATCTAGTGGGGGGACGCCCTACACTTCACCTGCCGGTACGAGGCTGCCACTCGAGAACCTTTCTTCCCCATCGGGAACTGTATATATTATTATATATAACTGTATATATTATTCTTCTATTTCTTACGTGGTAGTCATGCTGTAGCTACATTAATTGTATATTTGTAGCTTGTAGCACGCTCGACCGGGGAAGGACCACGCTCTCACAGAATACCAGCGTAAAATAGCAGCTTAATGCTGCTGTATTTCATGTGGTGAGAGAAAAGGGACATTCCATCTTAGTCCTCCCGGCTGACAACTCATCTGCATAGATGTCCATGGGTCCATATATACATGATGGTAAGTGATTACGGTGACCCCGTAAAAATAGTACAGACTATTATATATATATATATATATATATATATATATATGTATATATATTTATTGGAGTACAAGAGATGTTCATTTCTAATTATGTAAATAGTAAACATAATATTACCAAACAACATAAGCATAATACTTCGTAATTGGATATGTCGAAATAATTATTGTGTCGTAGGCAATTATAAAGGATTCATTAAGTTATAGTTAATCTTTTAATTAAAATCGGATTTGCTTTTTACTAAAAGTTTAATTATTTAACCTTTTTGAGTGGTCTAAGGATTATCACAAGTCCAAGGTTATAACTAGAATGTCGCTTAAATAGGTCTATTAAAATCTTGTCCTTTATCTTTTCTACTCTTAGGGTCGGAATTTTTCAATTTATTTATATGGAAGCACACTTGAAGTATAATCTAAGTAATAAAAAAGAATGATCTGAGTCAGTTTAGCCATTTTAGAAATCGGTGAACATACAAATCGTATTAAAAACACGTGTCAAATGCAGAACCTTTTAAATTTTTCAAAGGCGGATAAAACGCAGAAATAGATAGCGTTACTTAAGTGCGAAGAAAATAATTACTTGTTTGTATTTGGATAAGAATTAAGGTAAAGCGGGACTGGGGAAGTCTACGTTCAGCAGTGGACTTGTAAAAGGCTGTGATAATTAGGATGATGATGTTGATTATGAGGGTACACTGATAAGTGATACTACTACTAGCTCTTGCTCTCACAGAATACCAGCGTAAAATATCATCTTAATGTCACTGTGTTTCGTATGTAGAGAACCGGAGGCCTTTTTTACTGGATACGATATATTAATTTTATAAAATTAAGAATTAAAGCGATGAAGATTTTTTGTAAACACCTATTTTAAATCTCATAGATCTCCTAGAACGATGTAAAAACTATATCCCTGATATTTATTAACTTCTCATCTCTAAGTTGTTGTAATGATATTTTTTAGCTTGATTTCAATAAAAAAAATTCAAATCTCTACATATTGAGGTACAGTAAATACTATTAAAATTTTTGAAAGCACATGCGTGCGTACTTGCATGCTTGCTGCGTGACCAAATCCATTTTATGTAATTGGCGAGTTGAGATTGGTTGTTGATTATATAATATAAAATTTAAAATTTGATTATAAATCGCTTGTTATTTTTGAATTGAATGATAATGTACAAAAGAGTCACGGTATATCCTATTATACAAAAACTAAATTAAAATTTTATTGAGTTAGATTGAAATGAGGATATCCGCAGTAGAACAAGAGTAACTTATACAGCCCAGCGGATCAGTGGATTGAATAGGCAATGGATCTTTCATATCGCTATTAGAATCGATAAGCGATGGATAAGAAACGTTCTCGAGTACCGCGGAGAGCCTCATACCGATAAACGAAGAGTGGGACGGCCAGGGGGACGTAATAGGTTGTCGATGGATAAGTATGGCTTAGAACCATGCTTTGTCGCATTCTTTCGGGTAGTTTTAATGTTCATCAGTGGACTCTTAAAGAAAAAAGGATATAATCTGGTGATGATGATGATGATGATGAAATCATATATTTCGTTTTTGTTTACTTACTAGTATGAATATTTAGTTTTGTACAAAAACGAATTATGTAATTTAACTAACAATAAGTTAACTACACGTTAAATTATAAAGTCAAATTAAGTAAATTAGTAGTAATATCCATGTTTTTTAATTATTTGTCCAATCCAATCTTCCAGTCGACTATTGCCGTCAACCACGATTTGCATAAGCAAGCTTAATTGGAGCATAAACACTTAATAACACGTATATTTTTCTCTTTATTAATTTAAAATATTAAAACTCATTAAAAATTTTAATTTTTTCATTCATCATTTGCACAACCAATGGTTATTATTGAATTTTTTCCATCTTTCATAAATATTATACTTTTCCACAGCGAATCCAAACATTTGTACTTGAATCCATTATCTTTATCAACTACCTTAGCAAGACGTAAAAGACGGTTAGTAGCAAACGTAAGATTTTCGTATATTAAGTACCGACGTCTGTTTACTTATTATTCAAGTGTCAGGATTAGATAAGTCGTACTGGTCCTATCGTGAACGTCTTAACCTCGAAGCTGTCTGTGACTGTTGCTTGGTAGAGACACGTTGCAACGTATTATGAAAGAACAAGGCCTTCTTAGGAAGGACTTGCGGGCATGTGCTTCTTCGTTCGGACTGACTCCTTTGTGCGTGTTTTTCGTATGGTGAGTGACGAGACATTCCATCTTACTCCGCATGGATGGAAACATATTATTTGCTTGCTGAAATGAAAACTTCTTTAGAATCGTTGTTATTTGGAACTCGATAAAACGAAAAAGCGACGCTAAAAAGAGACAAACATACATCTATAGGATTTAGCCTGCGAGAGAATGAGATGGAATACAGTGTACAGTGTTTCCCATTATCTTGGTCTCCTCTTTGTGCGGATGCTATTCCGTGATGCTTTATAGATGGTTAATATAACTTTATGAAAAAATTACCAATTATATACAATCCATTCATAAAAGCCAATGAATTCATAACTTACCGATTTATATTAACTTAGTCGTGTTTAGGCAGGCCGTCTGGCGTCTATTTTACGTAACCTTAAGAGTCAATCAATTTTTGTTCGATAAAATGACTTCACCTATAAAATTAAGTAGATAGCGGAGTTACAAAGCAATTTTACTCGCATTTTTCTGAAGGTTTAGGCGAGTATTTATAAGCAATCTATGCTTATTTTATCCTCTAAAGTTTCACTTCTACTACGTGTGAACTGCGCACATGTTTTTATTGTTTTTTTATTATGTGTCTGTGGGCTACATTATCCTAAAGTCGACATATCGAGTAACGTGCAGTTTCGTGGTCACTTGGAAGAGAAGGCCAAATTGGCCTCTAAAAAGCTTGGCGTGCTCAGCAGAGCGGGACAGTATTTCATGCCGGCTCAACGCCTGCAACTTTACAAGGCGCAGGTTCGACCTCACATGGAATATTGTTCTCATCTCTGGGCTGGGGCTCCCCAGTGCCAGCTCCTTCCACTTGAACGCATCCAGCGCAGAGCGATTCGAATCGTCGACGACCGAGTCCTTTCCGATCGGCTCGAATCATTGGCGCTGCGAAGAGATGTTGCATCTCTTTGCATTTTCTTTCGCATTTACCACGGGGACTGCTCTGAGGAATTGTTCGGATTAATCCCACCTGCCAAATTTCACGAACGCACATCGCGGCAGAACTCTCGATACCATCCACACCATTTGGATGATTGGCGGTCCACCACTGTGCGATTTAGAAGATGTTTTCTTCCTCGCACAACTTCCTTGTGGAATAGTTTACCACCAGCGATTTTTCCGGATCGATACTACTTAGGGACCTTCAAGAAAAGAGCCTACTCCTTTTTAAAAGTCCGGCAACGCATCTGCTATTCCCCTGATGTTGCGGTTGTTCGTGGGCGGCGGTAGTCACTTACCACCAGGTGAGCCGCATGCTCGTTTGCCCCCTCTCCTATAAAAAAAAATATCATTGGAAGTATTTTCTCTACTTATTTTAAGCCAGTGTTTGTCTACAATCCCACCTGGTGGTAAGTGGTGTAAGACCTTTTATCTTGAAAACCCATTCACATTAGCCTTGATTAGCACACATCATTTCTGAATATATTTTTTTTCTTAACCTTAAAGCAGATAAACACGTTAACCTTTATAAGAATTGTTGCCATACCTGTGAACACGCTCCATGCATTCCTGTCATACAATCGAGGGGATCAAATGCGCTTTGGGATTTAATAAATAATGATGAATTTAGAACAAACATTTAAAGTTATGTATATTTGATTTACATTTTACGTACGCAAACGTCCGACATATGTTTAAATATCAAATAAATTTTTATACAGATCTTAATCTACTAACGTACGTAGTTTAATTATTGGCTAGTGGCCGCACGGTGGTGGAAATTTGTCCGTCATTCATTAAATTACTAGGTTTGCATATTAAAAAAGTTGTATTTCACTCTCACATTAATATATTTAAAAAATATTACATGATCTAAAATAAACAATTTTATGCCTTGACATACACTACAGACTATTGAAAAAGAACATTTGAAGTCACACTAAATTCACAAATTATTCAATCAACCTATCCGTAATTATATATAAACAAAAATTTAAATATTGCGAATTATTTGTTTGATTTTCAAATTTTTTGGCGACAATCTCTACTCTGTGCGACTGTTTGACCACGGACTATTAATTAATTGTACTTCACTTAAGAGCACTTTACTAATGTCAGTTAAGCTTGAAGGGTGGAAGTGTAAAATGTCTTGACGCCGGGAGGATGCTGACTGTATCTTCAGCTCGCAGACTCACCGCTAACCTTAGCTGTTTTACACCAATATTGCGAATCCCAGTAACCAGCCGCCCCCTTATCGTGTCTTAATGATTAATCCATTAAGACACGATAAGGGCAGGTGTCCCGAGTATCTCCTCAATAGCCCTGTGTCCCAACCGATCGAGCATCCCAAACTCATAGTCCAACATTTTTTGTTTTCTCCCCTTTGCCAAAAATTTGACACTAAATTAGCACTGAAACATTGACAGTATGAACATCAACAAACGACATAATTTGTCCCAGTGACTTGGCAGTACAAACGTACGCAATGTGTTTTATTTTATTTTATTTAGTATATTTGTAACACATGTTATATATAAATTTTAACCTTCTGTCCCCCTTCTCCATATAAACTTAAACTAAGCTAAATTTCTCTCTCCTTCGTAAGCGCCTTATATTTAAAAAGGAGTACAAATTTTTCCCTTCATGTACTAATATATATTTTCCTACTTCATCATCAGCCTATAATAGCACAATTCAGTTGCAGTTCAATTAAGTAAACTAAATGCTAAGAGTTCTTTCTCACCCTGACCCCTAGAAGTTTCTCCAAAATTGCCAACGCGTATACCAGCTGAACTCATTCAAGATTGTCCCTTATTTCATTTCTGCCACACCACGGTCGCTCTACACGAGGCTGCCACTTAATAATCATATTATTTCTATTCAAAACGAAGAAAAAATATATATGATTAAAAACGTATGAAAGTTTTGTCTATCACTTTAACTCTAAATGAGTTAGGTATCCATATACCATCGATTTAAAGATTCTGTATCATTAAGTAGGATTACAAGTAATTCACATACTATTGTAAAAGTACAAGCACTGTATACTTTCAGCAAACGCTTAAGCAATAAAGAGCACTGCGAAAGCGAACAACATCCGTATTATAACGAAGGGTTCAGCTTTAAATAACTTTTCTTTAGAGTATTGCGTGCAACGGGGCGAAATACGAAAAAACAGCTAAAGTTTTATTTCCAGAAGGCTAAAAAAGTTCTAACGGAACATTATGCACATGATATGGATGATTGTATATAGGTTAAATTTCAATGTAACTGGCACTTTTAGCGTTACCGATACTATTACAGCCTTTTAAAGTCCACTGCTAAACATTGGTCTCTCCTACAGCTTGCCTCATAGAGGGGACATTTGCCATAGTCCACAGTTTTTTTACCTTTAATTGTTATTAGGAAGACGCTGTTGTCCATCTCCTGATTTGTTTCCCTCAGTCGCCTCTTACGACACCCACGGGACGATATGGGATAGTAGATATATTCTTACAACGCTCTCTACTCTGTAACTGCCATATCCATACAGGACAAAAGTCTTTAAATAAATAAAGAGAAAAAAAAAGAACTATTTGCATTCATGACTCCTCCTAGTAACGCCACAAAGCACAGTTCTGAGCCACCTGCATTCATAGACTTCCTGCATCTCATTAACATGCCATCACTCCATCCACTTCGCCCCCATCGTTTATCAGTTTTTCGGCCTATATATACATTAATAGAACAAAATAACTGAGATTCATCTATCAAGAACTGTTCACTGTATGATAAAGACCTCCTCCATTGTATGGACGGATGAGTCGCCAGAGTGGAGCATTAAATATTTCGCAAATTTTTGTCGATTTTTTAATTTTATTCCTGGCTGATGGATACTACCATCTGGCATCTATGAGATTATTTCATAATCCCCTCTGACGATACCTAACGGACGAAATTTTCTCTTTGGTCACCAGTCTGCGGTAAACGAAATATAATCTCTTCTATTACCGAGGTGAATACCATTCAGAAAGAAAGCTTTAGCTGTGTATGCACACTCTCTGTTCTTTGATACTTTTATTGAAGCGTTTATTTTAACATTACTCTGCATTATACTTAACTAAGCAAAGCAAAATAAATCGCTTAAATGGCGGCCATGTGCTTCAAACTACGTAACCGAAACTGACTCTACAATGTACATACAAGGTGCATACAAGTGAGTTGGCAACCGCTGTGTTGTTAAAATTAGCGGAAACTGCTATTCCGTATGTGGGCTTTCCCGAGCAAAGGGATAACATAATATACAGGCTTATTATATATCATTTATTTTAAATAAATAATTGTTAATGTATAAGTCGAATGACTTTTGCAAGCTATAAAAGTCGTGGGTTCGAATCAGCCATTCGGCTACTGTCGTGAACGGTCATCATTCATCATTACAGCCCTTCACAAGTCCACTGCTGAACATAGGCCTCCCCCAAAGAATGCCACAAAGCACGGTCCTGAGCCACCTGCATCCATCGATTTCCTGCATGTCTTACCAGGTCGTCACTCCATCTCGTGGGGGGACGCCCTACACTTCGCCTACCGGTACGAGGCTGCCACTCGAGAACCTTTCTTCCCCATCGGTTGTCGGTTCTTCGAGCTATATGGCCGGCCCACTGCCACTTCAGCTTACTAATCCGTTGGGCTATGTCGGTCACTCTGGTTCTACTGCGGATATCCTCATTCCTAAGTTTATCACGCAGAGAAACTCCGAGCATAGCCCTCTCCATAGCTTGCTGAGCGACCTTGAGCTTCCTCATACGGCCAGCAGTGAAGGACCACGTCTCAGTTCCGTAAGTCATCACTGGCAACACGCACTGGTTGTACAATTTCGTTTTAAGGTTTTGAGGTATGTCTGACGAGAAGATGTGTCGTAGCTTCCCGAACGCTGCCCAGCCGAGTTGAATCCGTCGATTGACCTCTCGGTCGAAGTTGGACTTACCCAGTCGGACTATTTGTCCCAGGTAAACATACTCGTCAACAACTTCGAGCTTAGTGTTCCCAACAACTACCGGCATAGGTGTGACATGGACATTAAACATGATCTTAGTTTTGTCCTTGTTCATCTTAAGACCTATCCGTTGGGAAACACTATTGAGGTCATTGAGCATAGTGCTTAGGTCCTGGCTACGGTGGTCGTGAACGGTAACGCAAGCATTTTAAGAAGCTTACATATAGTGTTAACGAGTGCATTTTATAATATTACTTGTATGCTGGAGCTATATTAGTAGTATAGTAGTAGTCCGTAAGGGTCAGCTCAACCGGGGAAGGACCACGCTCTCACAGAATACCTGTTATGTTTAACGCTGTAGTGTTTCGTATGGTTTGTGTAGAGAACGGAGACCCCATTTACTGGAACTGTCTTAGTGCTTACGGGTGACAACGCATCTGCATTTTAATTCGTAGTCGAGAATAGATGTAGATGTCTGTGGACCACAGAAACTACTTACCATCGGATGGACTGTGTGCTCGTTTGTCACCCTAATCCCATAAAAAATATACACAGACGGACCCCTAGGCAAAAAAACGAATCCTATCAATTGGTAAACATTTAGAATAAACTAACACATAGTCAGAAATGCACGTTCACATTTACATGTCTCTTTTTTATTGTTATGTTAATGATCACCTCAGAAGAATTCATCTTTTGTATATGTCAATGGATCTCTTGGTGTCGTTAATGCAGCAATTTTATACATTTATTTTACTCTAACTGCGGCATGACTTAACCGCTTTTCAGTGAAGAAAGACAGTAAATGAGAGAGAGAAACGTGTTTATAGCAAGCATTACGTGGTACAGACATGCTACAGCTATATTAATAGAATAGTTGTAGTACGAAGAGGTCGGCTCGACCGGGGAAGGACCACGCTCCCACAGAATACCAGCATAAAATAGCAGCTTAATGCTGCTGTGTTTCGTATGATGAGTGTAGAGAACCGTAGACCCATTTTACTGAAAAAGAGGCATTCTATCTTAGTCCTCACGGCTGACAACGCATCTGCATTCTAATTCGTAAATGAAGATAGATGTAGATATCTATGGGCCACAGCAACCACTTACCATCAGGTGGACTGTGTACTCGTTTGTCACCCTTATTCTATAAAAAAAATCTTTGGTATCATAAAATACAAATTCTTTAAGAAAGTATCACTCACTATTGAAAAGAAACTAAATTATAAAAAAAATAGATCCGGAAAAAAAAGGAATTACAGAAACACAAAAATGTTGTAAATATACAAAATATTAATATATGCATGTTTTTATGAAATTTATTGAATACAAATTGAAAACTCAAGTACTGCTATAATACGAGTATAACAATATTACTAAGGAACTTTTTATCATCTTTTTTATAATATTAAACTAACAAACAAACTCCCGTAACAAATTCTAAACGGAGAATGGAATGCCTCATAGCCTGTAACTATTCTGGCTCTCTTGACTCCTCAACTCGGATCACAGCAGTTGTTGCACTGCTGCTTGTGGCAGAGTTAAGCACTAACGCAGACGGACATCTAGCCAAAAAGAAACTAACCACTTCGTAAACTTTTAAAATATGATTTTACCTTTAATAATTTGCATTTTAAACTTTAACAATCTATACTTTTTTAAATAGCACTCAAACGACACACATGTACACACACAAAGACAAAGTTGTATACTTTATAATATGCCATGACCTATGTATGTATTAATCAGAATATACCTATGTAGGACAAAGAGTCTATGCCTGTTCGTTACATTATAGCTATGAACATCTATTGTTTCGTCACTATATAGGTGTCGAAATACTTTATAGAACGTCATTGTTTGTAGCTACATCATCCTCAAAATTTGGCTGAGATATCTGAGATTCCAATAACGTCACATCTTTTATCTTAATTGACATTTATTTGCTTTTGACGCAACATATGTCAATATACATGCAGTTAGCTTTAAACAAAGAAAGCTACAGATGATGTCCTTCGGAGCACTAAGATGCCACAGCAGTGCGAGTACTGCAATTTAGTGGCAGAAATAGTTAAGAGGGTGACGGAACCAGGACCCACGACTCAGGACTCATGACCCAGGCCCCAGATGGACTCTTAGGCCGAAAAAACCTACAATACCGCCAGGTTTTTTGTTACTTTAATGATAAATTCTTTATGCATGATTTGGCATGCAAAATAACAATTACATGCATTAATGATCTTGATACGTTATATTAAAGTTATGTTAAGAATCCCTTTGTAATTTCCACTGTAACATATTGTGCAGAAAAGCTCTGTAGATAATTATTTTCATTTGTCATTGAATTTTCATCACAAGAGAGCGCAGTATCTGTGCAGCGTGCATTAATCCCCGCTGAGTGAGATCACCGTCTCCGCTTTAATACATATTTTATGACGTACGGTATTACTTTTATCTTTTAAGTTTTAACATTTTATAAAGCAAAAAAGTATGGTTCAAATTATAGTTATAAGGGTGCAAACAAACGAGGTACACAGTACACATCTGATGGTATGTGAATAATGAGGACAGTAGCTATCTACATCTATTATCGATTTATAATCAAAATTCTAATGCGTTGTCACCATTGAGGACTTAGAAAAAATGCCCCGTTACCAATAAAAGGAGTCTCCAGTTCTCATCCAGTCTTTCAGATCATTCACCATGATAAATACATAAAAAAGGTTTTTCACAGGTCGGGCCGGCCCATTCTTGCTGCAGTCATATTAGAGTGCAGCGTTCTAACACGGCTCTACCACGTATAAAATAAGATGAGTCTCTTATTAAATGTATGTAAATATAAACAGTATTCATAAAACGAATTTTTGTTGATGTGAGACTTGAAGTATAAATAAGTAATAATGCTATTTATTCAACTCCATCTTTATTTAAATTTATTTATATAATTTTTATAATATTTATGTATATATATTTTGTGTAAAATTTATTAAAAGTATATTTAAAAATGGAGTGTGCAGAAATATTTGTTACATGATTTCCATAGTGACCAAGACCAGGCACGCCTTCTAGCTGTTCCGACTAAGGAATCTAGTCACTGGTTGCACGCTTTACCGTCAAGTAATCTTGGCACATTACTTGATGGGGAAAGTTTGCGCATCGGCGTACGAATCCGACTAGGAGCGCCGATTTGTCAACCCGATCATTGAGTGCCCCTGTAGTAGCAGCGTCGACGAGTTTGGGCTCCACGGACTTTCACTGTAAGAAAAGCGCTGATAGGTTTTCCCGTCACGGTTCTTTGAACGATGTCATCCGTAGGGCTCTTGTCTCTATAAATGTTCCTTCGGTTTTAGATCCTTGTGGAATATTTAGAGACGATGGCAGGAGATCCGACGTTACGACATTTGTCTCTTGGAAGAGAGGTAAAGCCCTAGTGCTATATGGGATGCTGCTTGCGTAGACTACCACATACTACTTAGTAGAGATTAGAGGCCGCCAAAGTGCATCTCATCTCAGGGGTACCTCGTTTAGATCAGAGGCAGCTGAACTAAGTGGCGCAAATATGAGTCTCTGAGAGATGACTACATATTTGTGCCATTTGTTGTAGAGACTATCGATCCGTGGGGTCTACGTGCGGTGAATCTCTTAAAGGAACTCTATCCGCGACTGGTCGTTACTGCTGGTGTCAAGAGGGCTGGTTCTTTTCTCGCTTAAAGGCTAAGTATAGTCATTCATCGAGGAAACGTAGCCAGCGTTCTTGGCACGATACCGCGGGAGTAGGACTATATATATATATATATATATATATATATATATATATATATATATATATATATATATATTCGTAGTAAGGGACGACTGGACTATAATGACAACTCTTAACAAAAAATAATACCGACTTCTAATTGCTAAAAAAGAATTTATTTAATTGCTACCCTTAGGCGTGAATTTTTTTTTATAAAAATCTATTTAACAAAAAAGAATCATCAAAATTGGTTTACAATCATCGCGAAATATGTATGTATGTTAAAAACATACCCACGAATTGAGAACCTCCTCCTTTTTGAAGTCGGTTAAAATGACAAAAAAGGAGCACCTGCAGAGTTCCATTCACCGGTTAACCCCCTTTCATAACGATAACAGATTTAAAAACTACGTTACACAAAACAAATTCAATGTTCTTTTAAACAAGTAAGCACATTTCACTTCACTGCGGCTGCCATTCCACCTGAAAAACGTGTCCGTTATGCAAAGATCGGTACATGTCCAGCAGTGGACTTATACAGGCTATTGAAAAAATTGACAAGTTTCGCTATTACTATTTTAAGCAATATCAGTCTGAATAGTTTATTTTGTCATCTTAAGCTAGTGATTTATGTTGGAGACAGTAATGAAGTAATAGTATTTCAATCTAAGTAGACAGGTCAAGTTGCCGCAAGTCAATAAAAATACTTTACTCCCAATAAAGTAGACAACTTCATCATCGTATATGGTGCGCCTAGAGTGTACTGTAAGAATTGGCAATAAAATATCAGTTTGTTTAGCGTGGTAGGAAATATAAAACAAATCGAAATTATTTTTGGCCTCGTTTAACAAAAACATATTGTGTAATCACTCGAAATATTGTTTGTGTTTTAAATATCAAACGTAAACTTTTTATATACGTTTATTTTTATTTAATTTGTCTGAATTATAAGATGTAAAACACTTGGAATCCTTATTTGTAAATAAGTTTATTACAAATGCGATACAATATCAGCCTGTAACCTATTTCCTGCAAACATTGGGCTATTATATTGGCAGGATTCGTCGTCATAGGCGATATGACCAGACTTTTCTGCTGACTTCCAAAAAGGAGACGGTACTCAACTCGACTGTATGTTTTTTTGTTATGTATGTTCCTAATTTTTATATCATAATTTTTTGCTGGGTAAAAAAGGAATTATCGAAATCCAACCGATTTCGATGATTCGTGTGAATATATAGATATAGTGTGAATATTAACAATGTTAATAGCTTTTTTTAGTTATTGCAGCTTTTTAAAATAAAAACTAATTTCTATAAGATATAAAAGTGATAGTGCCATATAGTGGCGACACGGCATTAGAGTTCCTACTATCTTCTATCGACTATCGAGGTGGCAGAAGGAAATGAAACAGAAGATGGGCAGCAGCATCTTAATCAAAATAATTAAAAAACTGTGGTTGTCAACTCGCCCGCCCAGCGTGGCAACTATGACAAATATAAAAGCCAATCCATGGCGCAGGCCCACGTTCAGCAGTGAACTTTTGATGCTGTGATAAGTGATAAGGTATATTTATCCTGGTGCCTATATGCAGTGTCCCGAGACTCTGTGGACCGCTTAACGGTGAAAAATCACGCAAATCGCTAAATAATAATTTGTGATGTGAGTAACATTACTAGCACAAGTAAATCGGTCCTACGTGCACTCGGCCTTTACAGTGTGTGCAAATCTTCCATAATATCTTAAAGCTGGCTTTTAAAAGGTTCCATGTCCAGATACGGACTTAAAAACGGCCGTTGTTGTATATTCCATCTACAGCCTTTTTTAAGTTTATGGTGTAATAAATGCGATTATACAGTTTTCAAGTTTGTTTGAAAATGTAAAAAATAATAATTTTATAACTTTTTTATGTATGTACCTTTAAAAATTATTTTATATTTTTTAAGAACCAGTGTCTTTAAAATGAATAAAATTTTCATGTACTCTCTTTATAGCGTTATAATTTGATTATATTCGATATTTTTAAGATACTAGTTAATTTTATTTATGTTATAATTTTTTTTATAAACCGTATTTAGGTACCAATGCAACCATTGTTGCGTATGAAATAATATTGTCTCATTTGCATCGCACCATAATCCTAGAAAGATATATATTTTTTCCCATTATAAATTTTGTGTATTTATCAAATTATTTAGGATATTTCGTTGTTTGGTTAAAGATTATTAAGATTAAAGTAATGCTGCCGCATCCACTTACTTTGTATAAATGTGTCGTTCCCGGTAGAAAAACAACTAATAATAAAAAGTTATTTTTGGTTTAATGTAATATTCCTGTAAAAATTTGTCCCTCGCTCAAGTGCCGTCATTCTAAATTAAGAAGAGACAGCGCGGCGCCTCGGAAGGAAGGCAAAATGAAAGGCGAGTGGTTTCGACACTCACCTCCCGGTCCCAACTCCTCAAGATTTATGCTAAACCGAGGTGTCTCACAAAAAGTGGGTCGCGTGCCGTCGGCGTTGAAGCCGTGTCTATTTTAATTTCCAAATAGGACGCGCAAGTGCGACCAGCTATGCGTTCGCATTGCACTATCTAAGTAGGTCAGTTTTGGAACTTACGACATCGATGAGCTGACTGAGTTTCAGTTTGATGCAGACGCGTAGTACATCGGTGGTGTTTACGACCGGTCGCACGAGCTTGTTGTAGTTGGAGAGGAGGTCGTCGTAGAGGCGCTTGGCGTCGGGGTTACCGGCGGCGACAGCGTGCACCAGGCAGCAGCCCGCCAGCCACCAGACGAGGGCAGCCATCAGCTCACAGGCTCGGCCATAGTTACGTAAGGCGCGCGTAGAGACGCGCGGCCGGGCGCGGCGCGGCACTGACTGCCTCTCGCTGCGCGCCACCCCTCACCCGCGCCCTCGCACCCCTGTCAAAGATTCGCCGCCCGACGCGAGACTCTTTTGCATTTTGTCCGTGTTCCCTCTAATTAATAAGTACTAAGCGTTTTACTTCGGTTGGCGTACGTTGCTGTTATTATACATTTTCCTTTTGTCGGCGCTATTTTTATATTCTGTGTATGTTTTGTTACTTTTTATAAATTAAGAACTGTTATATAATCGTAATTGATTTGAAGAAAGATAATTCATTAAGTAATATTTTTTGTAAGCAATTAAATATTCTCGTAGGTACAAGGTAGCAAGCAGTAAGAGCTCACGTATTCTTTATATAATAGTTTCACTCACAGCGAAACAAAAGCAAGAGATACTGGAATGAGAATAGCCCTGCGGCGTATATGCGGCTGATCTGTGCCCGCATCCCTTAGTAGCCTTTCTATAAATATGCGAGTCGATAGCTTATCGCACTCTTTGACCACGTTTGTAAAATGTTAGAGATATTGTTTACGTTCAAGCTACTTTCAATGCAACTTGTCCGTCGCGATTTAAATTAAAATTTTAAATTTACTCGCAGCGATATAAAATCACAACGAACAAATGTTTTCTTCAAAATATTATGCAGCATGAAGTTTTAGACATTTCTGTCATCTTTTCTATTAGAAAAGAATATATACTTCTGTTCTCTCCACTATCCCAAGAATTCAATACCTCATATGATCCCGTAGGTGTCGTTAAAGGCGACTGAGGAACACCCAACAGGGGATGGGCAGCAGCAATTTCCTGATAACGACTCAAAATAATAAAAAAACTGCGGTTGCCAACCCGCCTGCCAAGCGTGGCAACTATGGCAATATTCTCCATTATGAGGCAATTTATGAAAGAGGTTTATGTCCAGCTGTGGACTTTAACTAGGCTTTATGAATGATACTTATAATATTTTCGTATGGAATAAAATCAAAAAGAATTTGAATCGACGTGTATTTGTGTATTTATTTAAAAAGACACAAAATCCGTTTATGTTTTGTACCTTCAATTTAAAAAGTCTGCAGCTCAAAACGAGCGATATGAAATGAAATAAATTTGTAGTAAATCCTTTGGATCACCTCATTTCTACGGTTAGATAGGAAGCAATATAAATGTAATTTTGAGCTTTAGCTCTCGCCAACGCAGAGCCGCCTCCGTGTCTGTTTATTTGCAAAAATTATATTCGCCTGTACAAATTCCATTTATTATCACAAAAGTTTCAGCGAATATAATCATAGACAAACATTTAAATTGAAGACTTGTACACAGCTAAGATGTTTCCTTTTCATGAAAAAATACGTAATTTATGAGTGCTGCAGGGAATTTACACATTGCATTTATTGTGCGTTAAATACTGTATAAGTATAAGGCGGATGGATCCCCTTAGAGGGAGGGAGTGATGACTTGGTAGAATAAATAGGTAGTCAATGGATATGGGTAGCTCGAGATCGTGTTTTATAGCACTCCTTGGGAAAGACCTATGTTCGGCAGTGAACTTGTGAAAGGCTGTAATGACGATGATGACATATATATATAATTATCTGACAAAATCTGATATAATATTAAATTTGATCCAAATGTATATCAAGAGTCGACAATGAAAACTCTTATAGCATCCGGCACGTGAACGAATTATCATTTTAAGAATCATTAGTGTTATTTGAAGACATACATTAGTATTTGTATAGTCTTCAAATAATATTTCCGTTTCTGAGTTTTTATCTATTTGTATTTTATGTCTGTAAAACTTTTAACTTTACAGGAGAAATTGCTACAGTGGAGTAACGTTGTTTTTTTAATTAGTAAAAAGAAAACCACATTTTCGTATAATTAGCGACAGGAAGACGGGAAACGAATACTAAATAATTGGCGCCAAGTATAAATAGTAATTGGGGGTGTGCTGGCTGCAGTCATTATAAAAATTACCAGCGTCTGCAATTTTTAGTTTCTGAAAAGGCAACTAAATTGAAAGAACTCCAAATGCATGCGGCGAGACTTACACTTCATTACAACTTGAGAGATGTTTTTATCGGAAAAAGCAACCTATATGCAATAAAGACCGGCGGTGGCAGCGTCATTTTCGGTCGATTTAAGATTTTGATTAAGATTGAGAGGTTCTTCGGACAGCTGTACACAACGTTGTTAGAGCCACATGCAAGCGTTAATAACGACCTTAAATAAAGTCATATCCGGCACTATTCTAATTGTTCGCGCCAAACGCTGTTGTCGGAATCGACGTCTAGGGGGCGCGCGGCTCTGGGCGATACCGGTTTGAAGTTCGGCTGAGCGTGGCAAGAGCGCACGGGTCGCGAGCGCAAGAGGAGTCGTCTGCTAGCTGTGCTAATGTCTGCACGCTGTCAATTTTTGTCGGGAACTCGGAATAATTAGGCGCGGACGTAAATATACGGTCTAGGATTTGTGACGCGTATTCCTAGCTGGAGAGCTTCCCAGGGACTTATTGTGTCTGACTCAGAATCTGCATAAGAGCATTCGGCAATATTAGCTAGTGCGGCCGTTGATATTCTAGAACTAACTGTTGCTATGCGAAACGGTAGTGACCTTTGATCCGTAAACTCCGTGTGCGTTTTGTGCGTTAACCTTATACCCAGCGATAGTTAGTGGCTTCTGTAAGTTAATTGACTGTCATCGTGACGAAAGAGGAAAATGACTGTGGACAACCTCGGAAGGCACCCTCAAGTTGGAGCGGTGTCGACGCTCGGGCTGCTGCCGACGGCCAAGGTCTAGGTTCAATCACCATCAGTCACACCCAGATACACATCACATCACCTGATTTTCCTTGCACTACACAAACACATGCGACCAGACCGACTCCGGAGGCACCAGGCGCCTTGGATATAGGTAAGTAAGCTCCGTCTAATTCCTCCCGGTCGACTGGCCGTAGTATAGAACGCTCCCCCATATATTTTAGTGTAATTAGAGAGATTCCACGTGGCCATATTCGGACCCCGTCCCTCTGCTGCTCGTCGATGGGATTACTCATGGGCCCTAATCCCGTCAGCCTTGGTTGGAGCAGCTAGGGGCGTGTACACTAATGATATCCCAGACTTCTCTACAGCACCCTAAAAATGGCAAGGCATGGGCGAGGATGCATTTACAGCAGAGCTTCTGTAAGCAGGTGCAAATCCGCTTCTTAAAGCCCCTCAAAAGCTCTTCAATTCTGCCCTCCATGGTGGCACTATTCCGGAGACATAAAGCAGAAATGCGGTGGTATTATTCTTCATGAAAGGCGACAACCCTTTATAGAAGAACTACAGCTACTTGTAAGGGCTGTAATGAAGACGACCACTCATTAACAATAGCTTAGTATGAATAAATATGAATTTATAAAATAATATTTGTTTTATAATTATTTTCAGTAACAAACATTTCATAATCTTAATTTTTATGACGTACGAAAAACGTGATTTAAAAGCCTTAAATCGTTTAGGTCCAAATGGCTTACCGCTATTTATGAATTAATGAATGAATGAAGGCTTTTATTCTCTCTTAATATCGTTTTAATCGTTCTAACCTCTTTAATCTTTTTATACTCCTCATTTTACGTAGGAAAGTAAGTCATTTTTAATTTACTTCGACGAAGATTGTTATATTGTCTCTGTTATAGTCTCTATTGCTAGCTTAGTTAAAATTTGCAGAAACCAATTAAATGGGAATTTTGCTAAATAGTTGCTAATTAAAAATCTGAGTACCAATGTGTTTTTAAATAGGGAAGAACTGAGCCCTGTTGAATCCACTGTTTTTTTTGGCATCACTCTCGACGCAAAGCTGGCAAAGCTTCAGTGGGGCCCTTATATATCGAAACTAGCAAGCAGACTAAGTTCTGCAGCCTATGCTGTAAAAAAGATTAGAGATCTCACTAGTGTCGAGACAGCTAGATTAGTTTATTTCAGTTATTTCCATACTATATTGTCTTATGGGATTTTGCTATGGGGAAATGCGGCTGATTCAGAAACTATTTTTGTTTTACAGAAGAGGGCCATTAGAGGTATTTACAACCTAAAACCGAGAGAGCCTCTTAGAGATAAATTTAAATAAATAAATATATTAACTTTGGCCTCTCAGTATATTTACGAAAATTTAATGTATGTTCACAAATACAAAGGTAGTTTTAGTAAAAAAGTGATATACATTCTGTAAACACTAGCAACAAACACAAGCTAGTGATACCAGTTTCTCGACTCCACAGAGTCATTTCAGAGTTCATTCTTGGGGCAATGTATACGCTATTACAACAAGGTCCCGGAAAGTGTACAGGCTCTCTCTATTAGCAAGTTTAAATGTTTTGTTAAGTTGAAACTGTATAAAAAGGGTTATTATAGTATAAATGAATACATGGTTGATAATAACCCCTGGGAATGAGGTGATCGCTTCCAAGCTGTTTCTAAAATAAATTTTGTACTTATATAGTTTGTACAACCATTATTGTAAAATTTGATTTAAAAAAAAGTCCCGCTGGGTTTTTTGCTGGTTCTTCCCAGGACAGAGGTTTTTTTCGAACCAGTGGTAAAGTAAAAAATGACTTTCAATAAGAATTACACATGTTATGTATATTGAATAAAAAATATTCTATTCTATTCTTTTCTATTCTTATGTTTAATAATCTAATACTACGGATGGAACTAAAAAGGTATAACGTCCTGACGTCATAGTTAAACTGGGCTACCTTCAAAATTTAACTAATAGTTATTACTGATCCATTCCACTCAAAAAGAGCTATTTTATGCTATTAATCTAGTGTTATATATGTGGGAATTTCGCGAACGCAGACTTTCTGCAAAGTACTGAGATCATCTATTATGTTTTTAGAATGAAAGCTATCGAAATACCTTACACTATACATGAAAACGCGAAATACGAAAAATTCTTTATACTATACGACGATGTCACGTATTTGAAAACTAACAGTAGATGAAAGATATAGGCAACACGTTAAATGAAATGCTATAGCAAGATCTCCATTAAAACTCCATAATAAAACATTGAGGAGGCCGTTAAAAGCGGGAATTTCGCGGGACTAAAAGGGTCGTCAGTCATCTCAGAACCTTCTATTCAAAGTTGCCCACGTATAAATCAAAATTACATTGAAAACATTTTATATAAATGAAAGTGTGCTTCATAAAAAGTTATATACAAATACGAGAATAGTATCAACAATGATATAAGGTATATTATATAAAAATACGTGAACGAAACGGTTTAAATAATTAATATAATGAGCTTTGCTGGGTCCTTGTGGCCCACGCGCGATGATTTAAGCAAATAAATTGTTTTTTTTTAATATATCGTGAAAAACTTATTATTTTATTAAAATAAAAATGGGAAATGAAACATCACATTGAATGAAACATGAAATGAAATATGTTTTTTTTTATAAAATAAGGTTGACAAACGACCACACAGTCCACCTGATGGTAAGTCGTTGTTGTGGCCCATAGACATCACCATATATCTTCGTTTGCGAATTAAAATGCAGATGTCTTGTCAGCCATGAGGACTAAGATAGAATGCCTATTTTCCAGTAAAAAGGGTCTCCGCTTCTCTACACTCACCATACGAAACACAGCAGCACCATGCGAAACACAGCAACATTAAACTGCTATTTTACGCTGGTATTCTGTGAGAGCGTGGTCCTTCCCCGGTCGAGCCGACCCATTCGTGCTACAACTATACTATTAATATAGCTGCAACATGGCTCTACCACGTAAAACTATTATACTGTTTAAATAAATTTTAAATCTAAAAATATCATGTTATAAATGTAACTTTTACCGATTTGTATTGGCAAACGGCAGACCTAAATACTATAACGTGCCCTGAAAACCTGGGTATCATTTTGCGTAAAAACAAATTGTGGGTTTTCTGGTTCGGTTGTGATTATTATTGTGATTCTCCAATGTTATCGTACCCATAAATATTACAGCTCAGATAATTAGGTCGTGTTGTTTATGTTTACTACACCTGATACTAAATGTGTTCTGCAAAGTTCATAGCTTCCGAAGATATTCGGACTTGTTTTCCCGCGATCTAAGTAATCAAGTAGAGCATTACAATCAAACTATAAGCAAGCCCATCGCAGTCGTTGTTTTCTTCCTCGCACAACTTCCTTGTGGAATCGATTACCACCAGCGATTTTTCCGGACCGATACGACTTAGGGACCTTCAAGAAAAGAGCCTACTCCTTTTTAAAAGGCCGGCAACGAATCTGCAATTCCCCTGGTGTTGCAGTTGTTCATGAGCGGCGGTAGTCACTTACCATCAGGCGATTTTACCATTAAAAATGTTATTCAATAAACTATAAAAACAAGAATCCGGTGAAAGCATATCTGTGTGTAAGTTTTTATCCATAATCAGAACGTAAAAAAATATATCACATAATAGGTAACATAATAAATTAAATTAAAAATTTAAAAAACTCCCGAAAAAAAAAGCTGTTGACCTTCAAACGGTTGAACAGATTTTCTTGAAATATAGCTTAGAACATCAAGCTTTTTGTTTCTTCTAAAAACTTAATCAAAATAGGTTCATCCGTTCAGGAGCTATGATGCCACATACAGACACACAGACACACTACAAACTTATAACACCCCTCTGTTTTCGTAGGGGGTTAAAAATATGCATGAATAAAACTTAAGCTGAGAGTCTTCTTTGAGAATGTTAAGCGCTTCTCTGGCTCGTCTTTCTTTCAGTTTCCTAATACGATTTTTTGCAGTTGATGCAAACTGAAGGGTTCGCGTACGAGTGCTTGAAGATAATGGTATCTCAAGATTTTGCGGGTACGTTGAAAATAGCATTTTGTAACCTTGGTCTCACAGTTTAGATTTTTTTATGATTAGCAGGGATGTTAAAGCTATTACAATTTAAAAATCACCCAATGTACATTTCACGGCTGGGCTCGAACTTACTTTCATTTCTGAGAGCTTTATTTCAAAGCTTTTATTCAGTCGATATTAATGGAATTACTTTTAGAAGCGATTATCGGAGGTTTTAAAGTGTTGATCAAATATCTTTCTCGGTGAAATAAGTTTAAAGCTTCAAAATTAATGTTCGAAAACGATTAATCCTATAAGTCGTGTCCTTATACCGAGAATAAATTAAGGGATAGAAAATCTATATTACTTGATTCCTAGGTGTTATTTTTTATAATCAGTAGTGAACGGAATCATCGGCGCATATAACCCGGACGTTGACTTCCCCCTGCGTGATTTAGGTAAACGTTTTCCATTAATGTAATCAGGGTTTTAATTTCGTATGAGTATTTTTGTGTAGACACAAATATAGTCATTAGACATAAAATACCCAAACTAGCGACGGGCAGCAGTGTCAAAGGTGGGAGACGTTTGGTACTGTGATCATCAATTTCCAGAGGTTATTATTTAGTTTTCAGAGACATGTGGTTGAAATACCAACTTTCCAACTTTGGGCTGCTACTAAGAATTTCTGCACAGAAAAACGCATCAACGGATTTTGGCACGAACCAGGAATCGAACTCGGGACCACATGATCAGAAGTCACTCTTACGACCACACAATAGCGGTTGAATATAAGTTATTCTTGAACGGTTACGTGTACCGTGCAATTATTCTCAATAAAAACTATTAGAAAAAATGTCTGTGATAGTCAGAAGGATGCAAAAATGTTTGGAATAGTCTCCAAATTGCTAATTTTCATTTTGTAGGAAGGAGAAAAAATTAATTCTCCCCCGTTAAATTTTCTAATGCAATAAGGTAATCTTTACCGTAAATTTAAAATTGTTTTATAATTTATGTTTTCCCATAGTATAATGAGCTACCAATCAGGGGCTAAGGGGTTGCCATAAATTTCATAGTACGAGAGCAACCCGAGTTTATTCCCCACCGGTACCAGTAACATTGTTAATTGCAATTTCACGTAATGATTTATCACGTTCTTAGCTGTGCAGGAAAATATTGATATTACCTTTTAATTGAATTAAAAGTTACCTCAATAAGCTTTTAAGTTATTTTACCATACTCACACAAGAAAAGTGGATCGAAACGTATTACGGGTTGTCTGAATTATGTTAACGTCAATCTTTAACGTTTAATTAAAAACAAGAAAAGAAGCAAGAACTATATCCATCTACGTGTGTGGCTTTTTAGGCAATATAAGGAAAACAATATTTTTTCCTTTAGTATTCATTTTGGATTAATTATTGTTTAAAAAGGTTTACAATTCTGTTAGCCTCAACGTCAAAAGTGCATTATATTGCTTTTTAAGTTTAATTTTTAGTTCTAACCCAACGAATATTCATTTTTACGATAGCCATCAGTCATAAACAACAGTGCGCGCAGTATTTTAATCATATGGACTTTTATCTTAAATAACCAGTCACTAGGGACAATCGACTGCGTCCGTCTGAACTAAAGTAATATATTCGGACCGTAACTTAAAGCTAAAGTCCATCTATAAATTTGTTATCCTTTCGATATCACAGTATACTTGCACAACAACGCAAATTCATTGTCATGAATAAAAATAATCTAAATTTTTTTTTTTAATATCAACAACAATTAATACAAATAACAATACCTTCAATTTTTTTTTATAAAATAAGGAAAATTGCAAAATTTTCCATTCATTGGTAATATCATTTGCAACCCTGTCTTCAAACATCTACAAGTTGTAAAGAACGTCTCGGACAAGGTGAGAGTATAATTAAATGGTTAAACGAACTTACCTTAAATGAAGTTCAACCATAATTATACGAAGCTCATTGTCCGAGACGGTACTCCCAGCCCAGCCCTCCCTGGATTAGGGTTGCTCATCTAATCCCTTGCTTTAAACATACATTGACATTGCATTTGACGGACCGGTGGATATAGTGTTGTGCATACGTTCGGCCGTTCCAAAATTTTTTTAGGAGCGTGGATATATTGTGATGTACTGGCATGAAATACGCCGTACTACAAGTTATAAAGAATTTCTCGGATAAGGAGCTTCGTATAATTATGGTTGAACTTTACTTAAGGTAAGTTCCTTTAACCATTTCATTTTATGTGTAAGCCATTATTACCAAAATAGTGAACCATAAATACAATAAAATATGATACTTTATTTTCAATGCAAATTTTGCAATAACAAATTGGTTTTTATCAAAACAAATACTTTTATCGCTCCTGATATTCAAAGTAGACAAACTTTGTCTTTTAAATTAAGGTGGCACAAGTCGCGGGCTCGAACTCGCTGGTGGGCGCGGCCAAAAAGCACGCTGTCTCACCTGGCATCGTGCCCGACAGAGATAGTATCAGTGATGAGCATATCGACACTAGTATTCACGCATGTCTTGTTCGTACGGTGTTCCGAACCGTTAGAATAAAAACGAAGTTACACGAACACGATGCAACATCTATACTAATATAATAAAGCAGAAGAGGGTTTTTGTTTGTGTGCTAATCTCTGGAACTACCAGGCCGATTTGAAAAATCTTTTTTTGGATATTATAGCCAGATTCATGTTGAATAGTATAGGCTATACAGCATTAGGCTATATATCTCAGCTAGCCTATATTTAAGGAAGTCAGAAGAAAAAGCGCTGTTATGGTTCGGGATACGTAAATACAATGTTCTAGAAAAATATAGATCTTTACTCCGTCTAAAAAAAGTCCGCGATACCATATGTCTATTTCTTATATATAAGCCACAATTAGGCGTTTTGTGACAAAAAAAATGAAAATTTAATTATTAGGCACCTTACGAACGAAAGTTACTTCATTATCAAGACAATTTTATGAAGATAAACTTCGTTCTTTATACCATGTTTATATAGTACATAGTTTAAGAGATAATATAAAATTAAAATAATTCAATACCTACTTGGCTTGACGCGCAAACATCGCATAACCCCTAGCCCGGTGCGAACTGAGAAGCCACTATTGAAAGCTTCTATGAGCGAGGTTAGGTTAGCCGTTAGTTCAATCGTTATCTATATATACACAAATAAATAAAATTGAAGTGTCTGTTTGTAATGTCAAAATAACAGCTTTTTACTAATTGCGTATGAAACTGTATACGGTACTTATAACATTAACACAATTTTTAACATTTTTGTATGTCTGTCAGTCTGTTTGTTGCGGTTAATTTCCAAAACGGCTGGACCGACTTGGGCGGGACTTTCACTAGTAGATAGCTCATGTTATAAGAAGTAACTTAGCCTGCTTAAATTTTAGAAAAATTATTAGGTGTCTTTGCAACAATATTAACGCCCTAAACTAAACGCGGACGAAGTCGCGGGGTACAGCTAGTAGCTAAAATAAATTCAAAATTAATTGAGTACTTTTATCTATCTCCCGGGTGAGCGTAGCAATGATTAGTTACATCTTTATTTCTGAACTCTTTCATTTCACGTTGCTATGGTATTTTGAAAGTTTAAATTTAATTAATTAATAAGTATAAGAGGTTGATAGCAAATTTATCAAGAATCATTTCTTGCCTACACACTTTTCATGAATCGTGTACGTTTTTCTTTAAAACTGGAAAAAACCGCGCATAATATGCCGACAGATAAAATAAAAGTACTCCATTAATCATGACAATTTTTCCATACATTACAATAAAATAAAATATTTGATTGCAATTATAAAATGCTTGAACTAGGTGTCATGTCATGCCACGCATCTCGGACACGTGATGACGCGGGTGAAACCGCGAAATTATTAGGTATACCTCTGTGGCTCTATATACCTAATATAGATTGCTTATTTTATTATGTTTAGTTTTCCCCGAGTGGTCATGCAGCAATCACTCAAGAGTTCGGCTTCGAACGTGTGTAACTCGATAATTATCCCACGGCAACGAAATACCTGAATAAACGGTATGATATATGATATTTGGCAGCTCCGTGGCGCAGTGGCTTAGCAATGAATTGTTGTACTGGGAGCCGCGGGTTCGAATCAATCGAACAAGTATTTGTATGGTCTACAAATAATTGTTCCGGGTCTGGATGTTTGTAAACTGCCTCCACGATACAGGAGAAAATCCTAGTGTGGGGTAACGTTTTTTTATCTCTGAGCAAAATATCATCCAGATCCCTTCAGCCGTTCTGGCGTGATTGAGTAACATACATCCATCCATCCGTCCATCCAAATATCCAAACTTTCGCATTTATAATATTTAGATAATAATCGTAATTGCTCTGCCTACCTATAAATTGTTTTCAAAAATACTTACTTACCTGGCTTTTTTTATATATACTCAATATCACTAAACGTAAGCACAGGTTTTTATCAAGACAAGTGACCCATCAAGATTGTTTTCTTAGTACTGACGTACCTACCTAAAGTTTACAATTTTGTGGCCACGACGCGGCGAGGTTTTGTGACATTTTGTTGTATTGTAGATTGTAGGTATCTAGGTAATAACAGTAGGTACCTATGAAAATTCCACATAATATACTTTGTTTTTCCGCCGCAAAAGTCGTCTAATAAATAATTAAACTGTTTTGTAATTCTTTATTTATTTATAACACTTGCATTGAGAGCCGTGGTAGCTCAGATGGTTAGCGCTCGCTGTAAGTATCACATTACGCGAGCAACCCGGGTTCGATCCCCGTCGGCACCAATGAAATTGTTGCAATTTTATATAGTAATCGAATATAGACTTTACTTTTTTTACTTTTATAATTATATTATATTACAGTCGAAAATTTTAAAATATTGTCTGTCGTCCAAAACGCATCATCTCTTTCAATTATATCAATTTCCATGCCGTCTTTTGTCTTTGGCGTCCAAATTACAAAATAGCAAAACTTTTCGTTTCGAATAAAACTCGAATACTTATAAGCGCGCGTCACCGCCTGTGCATGTGTGTGTAAGCATCGTCCTCCCGCACCGCACCGGGGGAGACATTATTCAGTGAGATGCACGATAATTCATAGTAACATGCGCGCGTAAAAAAATACGAAAAGGCCTTTGGAAGAAGGGGTTTTATGAAAAAACCACTGCATTAATCAATTACAAATAAAATGTATTGAGTTCTTCGATAATTGACCTGTGTCGGTACCGACTTTGTTTTGGAAATTTAACACTTCTTTTATTACTAATTTACGCCCAAAGTTGTGTTAAAATTGGCAATAAAAACGAATCTTTGGTAGCTTGTAACTTTTTAATAACATTTTATTTTACTATTCTGTTTCCGTACAGACAAATTTAATAATGAGACAAAACGATATCATGTTTAATTTTGGATGTACACTGTCAAACAGCGGAGTAAAACCCCTCCGAAATTTCTATGGAAATAATGTCGACTAGTGTCACCTTAAGTAATTTGGTCGAATACATATTTTCAATGTTACGACGTTACAAAATTGTGCTGACCGGCGCGCGCAAGGCGGTCGGGCGCACTGCGCTGCAGTCGAGGTGGGGAAAACATCGCTCATCCCTAATAAATATGATGACTTCGCATGGCAGACGCGTGAGCGTAGATTATCTTTCTATCTATACTATAATAATCTATACTATAATAAAACTATAATACGACATCTGTCTTAACACGCATCACCAAAAACCTGTGAACCTATTTGGGTGGGACTTTCACTGGCAGATAGCTGATGTTATAAGGAGTAACTTAGGCTACTTTTATTTTAAGGTACCGCGCAAAATAATTCCACGCGGGCGAAGTCGCCGGGAACAGCTAGTTTAATATAAAATTAAAGGCATAAAATTCCCATTAGAAAGTTGTAATAAATGCTATGTTTAAAAATTTTCACAAGTCCACTGCTGAACATAGGCCTCCCCCAAGGAATGCCACAAAGCACGGTCCTGGGCCTCCTGCATCCATCAACCAATTACAAAGTAGGTAGAATTACAAATAAAATGTAAATATTAAATATTGTAAAAAATAAACAACGAAAGCAATTTTGTCGTTTTTAAATAAGAATCAATTTTGTACAAGGATCTTTATTATTTACAGTATATGCTACAAATAAATCACTTTCAATTATGCCGCACCAATTGAAGATATAAAAATAATATTGATGGAGTACTTTTCGTTCAT
Source organism: Parnassius mnemosyne (assembly GCA_963668995.1). NCBI lineage: Eukaryota > Metazoa > Arthropoda > Insecta > Lepidoptera > Papilionidae > Parnassius > Parnassius mnemosyne. The sequence goes on along the minus strand of CAVLGL010000104.1, from coordinate 41,942,424 downwards.
AAACTTTCAATCCCCAGTTCGTAGTCTATTGATGAATCCTGTTGGATTTTAAAATAATGAAAATTCGAATAGCTTTTTATTTAATTTTATAAATTCAGGATTATTACACCGAATTACCAATTCCTTCTACCATTTATATTAATTAACCACTTTCCAGAAATTTTGGTTGTTTATGTTTTATCCATATTGAGTTTTTCTTTTTCGATTTACCATTTGCATTTGCACTTGAAACCCTATTTCAGAACCGACTGATTTAAGTTAAATTATTTATTGAATATTTGCTTCTTTGAGATTTATTTGTCTCTCTGTACATTTATTATATGTATATTATATCAATCCTACATTACCTTCATTTTAATTATAACAAAAAATGTGCAACCTTTAATAGAGTGTACACTTATCAACAAACTGTACGCGCCGCACTTGACTTGCTAATTGAAAACCTCCCGTCGCGCACGAAACGTGCGAGGCTGCATAGGATTCAATAAAATTAATTCATCGTCGGCAGCCACAAAACTTGACATTTAAGCTTGATAGTCTCTAACGTCGGCATTAAATATTGTCGTTAAAAATAAAAATTACTTTTATATTAATTTTTATTTCATAGAACACAAACACACTTCGCTTTTAAATTTTTATTATGAGTATGACACATATTATGAATAGATTCATACACGGGGGGTCGCGTGTTGAAACAGCCGAGAGGGACTTACTGAAGTGCTATTACTGATAAAACATTGCGGCTCTGCGTGCCTACGGTTGTACTCTAATAACTTATTTTTGTCCCTAGTGATTTGCATGTATTTTTATGTACTTTACGATTTTTTTTTCTGAAAAACAAAACACTTAAAGCAAAGTAGAACTATAGTAATAACAAAAAATTCTTTATCCACATATTCCGCAGTGAGGCTCGACAGGATCATTTTGCATCATTTATTCAACTCGATTGTTGCGACTGATTGTTATTCCAGCTCTCTCCAATACACGATCCATATAACTGTTAAGTTTCTGTACTCAGTATTTGAATGGTAAAATAAACTTTATTTCTTATTATGCTAAATATTTAGTTTACTCCGATTAATCTAGATAAAAAAAGAAGATTCCATTTTTAAAAATTATATTGTGGGGAATGAAGGTAAAAATAGTGGAATAGTTTCTTACAATATATAATATTTGATCAATAATAAGCACATTAAAATTAAGAGTAAAGAAATACTAAGGATTCCTGTCTTTAATTCATTAAATTTTAAGTGCTTAAATTGATCGTTATTTGCCTAGAATTTTATGTTTTATTAATGAAATTAGAATTTCTTTAAATTCCAAACATTTTATTTTAATAAAATGTTTTTTTCAGACATGACTGTTTCTAATCGAATCGTAATAAAATATCAAAGAATATTTTAGTTTATCTAAGCATTACTAGGCAATTTGAATTAATCATGTATTTAAAGAGCCGTAGCGCTCACCTTAAAACTTCATAAGCATACTAGGTGCGATTCCCGTCGGCAACTATGAAACTGTTAATTGGCCGTTAAAGTGTATTTTCTACAGACTTCAAAAAGGAGGAGGTACTCAATTCGACTCTATATTTTTTATGTGTGTTCCCTCATAACTTTTTTCTGGGTGAACCGATTTCGATGATTCTTTTTTTATTTGAAAGCTGGTGCTTCTCATGTGGTCCACTTTGATCAAGGTCTGACCAAATAGTTTTTGAGTTATTCTTAATAATTCATATTGAATTCGGTTGTAAAAAAATTAATTTTAAATTGGAAAAGTCAAGAGAAATCCTGTGTGTATGAAAAATATAAAAAAATATTACAAGGACATGTGAACTTCCAAGTCACACACATTGGGGTCGGCTTAGCGGATTCTTCCATAAAATGAAAGAAAACTTGTACCCAGCTGTGTGACGTATATAGGCTGTAACTGACACGTATAAAAAATTTACCAACTAAAATTAAAACTCAATGCAAACCACTTTAATAAAATTACAAATTCTTACATAAGACAAGTTACATGAGAGACCCTTGTAGAACACTTCTACGAGAGTCTCGTGTAAGTTCAAACGAGTGAACGCTGCCATGTTCGCTTCGCGCGAAAAATAAATACAAATATATTTTTTACTTATTTATATTTCCGACATTTATAACATTTTAGATGGAAAGTGTAGTTTTATTTTGTGAATGTCTCTTACATAGAACAAACAAAAAGATCAATAAAAAAACCCTCCTTAATGAACATAAATAGACAGTGTTGACGTTGTTGCTTGAGCACCTACGCTCTGGACGCAACGAAGTCTGCAGTCTGTGTACATGTTGAGGATCGCCCCCGTCATTACATCAGATTCAAATTCACACAAAACAATACCGATTCTTATTAATGATTTGTAAGACTACTGCAATTTAAATGATAATCATAGTTTCAGTAGAGCTAAGATAGCTGTGTGTTATTCTATATATAATCTGCTTAAAGTTCAATAATTAAAAACTTAGATCCCAACCCCAGCATACCACTACAAGGCTTCAAGATACTATAAGTTGAATCTGCATAGATCGGAAAAAAGCATTAATTTAAAACTGAAAGTAGCTCTAACATTAGTTCAGTTCACCACAGTTCGCCTTAAGTGGATGCTGTGGCCCATTAACATCTACATCTATCTATCTTCGGTTAAGAATCGAAATGCAGATGTGTTGTCACCCCTGAGGACTTACATGGAATAACTTCTTTCCAGTAAAAAGGGTCTCCGGTTATCTACACTCACCATACGAAACAGCAGCATTAAGCTTCTATTTCACGATGATATTCTGTCAGACCGTGATTTTTTTCCCCGGTCGAGCCGACCCATTCGTGCTACAACCATAATATAGCTGTAGTGTAGCTCTATCACTTATTCTGGCGCTGCAGAACTCTCAAAACGTCGGATAATAAAGGACGTTAAAGGGCCTGTACGTGAAAGATGATTTTTCAAAAGAAGTTATGAAAAAATGAAAAAAAAAACTACTCCTAAAATTGGAAGAAAAAAGGAAGAAAGGAAATATTGCGTATCTCTATTAGGATAAACCCATTATTAAAGAAAACATAACTAATGAAAAACGAAAGAGATTTTTCATTGTCACCACAAAGTAACATCCACCAAAAAAGCAAATTACACGTACGTCCAAAAGGCAACAGGGCCAATGCCTTTGATTTAATGAGAGGTAGATCAAATTTTCGATAAATATTAAAAGTAAATTGATTATACAAAACATCACATGAGCGTTCGACTTCAAAGCTTCGTGCTGTATAGCACCCGAAACGTTAGGAATTAAAAAGTTTAAATTAAAGGCGATAAAATCCGTAAAATTAGTTACATTTAATGTGTAGTATTTGCATAAATATAACAATCATTATATTGCTGTTCTTGCTATTTTCATAAGCCTATAAAAGTGCTCGGCTTGGCATAACCTCTCCTATGATGGGAAGAATTTGCTTCAAAAGTCCCGCTTGGCAGGCGAATTGCAGGTACTAAACGTCTTGCACCTTAGATGCTCCCTGTATTTTATGCCTTGCGTATACCGCCATATTGCAAAAGCCTAAGATCTTTCTAGCGTTTCCCATAATCCCTTCTGACAAAACGTAACGAAATGGGTGAACGTATTCACTTAGAACGGTGGCGTTCTAAATGAATACGTTCACCCATTTCGTAAAATTATTGTTTATTTTTTTATTTATTTTTATATTTAAAAAGAACGTTACCCCCACACTAGAATTTTCTCCTGTATCGTGGAGGTAGTTTACAAACATACATTGCACGAGGACAAACATCCAGACCCGGAACAATTATTTGTAGGCCATACAAATTCTCCTTCCGTGCGGGATTCGAACCCGCGGTCCCCAGCGCAACAACTCATTGCTAAGCCACTGCGCCACGGAACTGCCGTTAATAGTTATTATTATTCATAATCATCATTACAGCCAAACCAAAGCCATTGCATTCATAGGAGGGATACTTGCCAAAGTTACCACGCTTGTCAGGCGAGTTGGCAAGTGTATTTTATTATTTTCTAGTTGTTATTAGTACTTCATTGAAACCTGGATAACTGGGACCTTAAGGGACCTGCAAATTTGTCTCACTTAAAGAGGTATTCCACTTACCCAGTGTCTCAGATATCCAGGTATAAATATATATCTGTCTCATTTACAGAGTCTGTCATTAATAGAGTTGAGAATAGAGGTTATTTCAGTTATAGAGGTACGATTATTAAATAAAATAAGGTATTTTGTAAACATTATACATGAGTTGTAATCTTTATTAACAATCAAAAAAGATATTAAATAAAAATAATTATCCACGTTTTTTATAAACAATACGAAAATGCATAAATTCGACACAGACTTCATCGCGCGGCTTTCCACTATTAACTTTAGTTTTTCACGTTTTGATAAGACTTGAGCCTTCGCTTCGGCATTTTCAAATTAATATCCGGATGATAGCAAAACCAAACTCATAGATAAGCTGATATAATCGGGAGACCAAACTAAAACTGGAGGTCACTTTTACACACTTTTACTCCCAAGGCGTAGTCCCGAATTCATGGAAGACAGCTTTTGTCCACCCGATCCCTAAAAAAGGCGACCGCTCAGACCCGTCCAACTACAGGCCTATCGCGATCAACTCCTTGTTCTCCAAAATAATGGAATCCATTATTAACTGCTAGCTCATCCGGTACCTTGAGGATCACCAGCTGATTAGTGAGCGCCAATACGGTTTTCGTCGGGGTCGATCAGCTGGTGATCTTCTGGTCTACCTGACCCATAGATGGGCGGAGGCAGTAGAGTCCAAGGGGGAGGTGTTGGCCGTTAGTCTGGACATTGCGAAGGTCTTCGATCGGGTTTGGCACAAAGCGCTTCTTTCGAAGCTCCCTTCCTATAGGCTTCCCGAGAAATTATGCAATTGGATCACCAGCTTCCTTGCAGATCGGAGCATCAAGGTCGTTGTAGACGGTGCATGTTCTGACTACAAGGCTATTAACGCTGGTGTTCCACAAGGCTGTGTGCTATCACCAACGCTGTTTCTTCTGCATATCAATGATATGTTGCTAACTGGTAACATTCATTGCTATGCGGATGACAGCACTGGTGATGCTCTATACACGGGCCGTGCCAATATTTCTCGGGAAAACGTCGCCGAGTACCGGAAAAAACTTGTGTCTGAAGTCGAGTCTTTGCTGAACAAAATCTCGGATTGGGGGCGACTAAATCTAGTCCAGTTTAATCCTCAGAAGACACAAGTTTGCGCATTCATCGCTAAAAAGAACCCCTTTGTCGTATCTCCTCAGTTTCAAGGCACTCCCCTTCTAGCCTCAGCCAGTATCGGTATCCTCGGAGTCGACATATCGAGTGACGTGCAGTTTCGTGGTCACTTGGAAGAGAAGGCCAAATTGGCCTCTAAAAAGCTTGGCGTGCTCAGCAGAGCGGGACAGTATTTCATGCCGGTACACCGCCTGCAACTTTACAAGGCGCAGGTTCGGCCTCACATGGAATACTGTTCCCATCTCTGGGCAGGGGCTCCCCAGTGCCAGCTCCTTCCACTTGACCGCATCCAGCGCAGAGCGGCTCGAATCGTCGACGACCGAGCCCTTTCCGATCGGCTCGATTCATTGGCACTGCGAAGAGATGTTGCATCCCTTTGCATTTTCTTTCGCATCTACCATGGGGAGTGCTCTGAGGAATTGTTCGGATTAATCCCAGCCGCCAAATTTCACGAACACATATCGCGGCAGAACTCCCGATACCATCCACACCATCTGGATGATTGGCGGTCCACCACTGTGCGATTTAGTAGATGTTTTCTTCCTCGCACGACTTCCTTGTGGAATCGATTACCATCAGCGATTTTTCCGGACCGATACGACTTAGGGACCTTCAAGAAAAGAGCGTACTCCTTTTTAAAAGGCCGGCAACGCATCTGCAATTCCCTCCCTGGTGTTGCAGTTGTTCATGGGCGGCGGTAGTCACTTACCATCAGGTGAGCCGCATGCTCGTTTTCCCCCTCTCCTATAAAAAAAAACACAATTAGCCAAGTGTGGAATTTGCGGGTAGAATAAGAATTAGTAAACAAAACGGTGCACAAAATATAGTCTCAGTAAAAGAGGTAAAATATACCCGCTGTTTCAATTATAGAGGTAATTATGACGAATAAAATCGAAAGAACTAATCCCTAAAATATAACATCAGGAAAAGAGGTAAAATACACTGGCTGTCTCAACTATAGAGGTAATTAGGTGCCAAAATGTCGGGATCTAAGCATGAGCTCCAGCTATGGAGGTTTCTCACTTATCTAGGTCGCACTTAACCAAGTTTTACTGTATATTATATACTGCCTATCTCCTGAATTGCCTTTCTGTGTTCCCTCTAAGGAAACTCACGGGACAATATGGGGTAGTGGATGACAACAATAATGACTGCATAATTTTTTATGATATAATATTCATTGATCAAATATATTGCAGTGTGATGGCTACATAAAATAATCAATAACCCCATTTCATCTAGTGGGTTTTTAAGTTAATGTAGTAGGCCTCTATTGAATAAGCCAGCGACACCTCATGGCCTATTAGAAATGCATTTTTAACATTTGGAGAATATATGATTACATAAATATTTAAAAAGAAATTAACAAAATTAAATAGTTAATTACTAATTTCCTACTCCTTCTCACTTTATAAGCGAGAATAGTATTCTGTAAAGTAAAATTTAAATTACTGACCATTAAATTGGCTTTTTTTTAGAAATGCATAATTTTCGTAGAAGTCACTCGCACACCGATCTGAATTTTATTTTTTTCACAATGAAATATCGAATTTCTCGCATGGTTTTTATTTGAACTAAGTACTAATAACTATGAAAAATAGTAGCAATCCAAATAAAAATTACTTAAACAGAAATTATATTAATGAGCTATATTCTTTGGACCATTATGCTTTGAAGCCTAAGAAAAGTTCTCGAGTGTCAACCCCATACCGACAAGTGAGTAAATATGTGCGAATTTATGAGTGCAGGACGGTACTTAATTATTTTTTTTATACACAAAATACGGAACGACTATAAGGTGGTCCCAAACTAGATGAAGTCACGATCTGGTAAGACATTTAGAAGTCAATGGAAGCAGGTGGCTCAGGTTCGTGTTTTCTGGCATTACTTGAAGAAGCCTTAGATTAAGCATTGAACTTGGGAAGGGTTGGAATGATGATTATGGTAACTATGGCTCTTTTTTGAATTCGGAATATATAAGATGAGAAACAAAGGTTAGCTACGGCTAGGTTGGTACGGCCTGCATTTATGGATGATAATAACCCCTGGGAATGAGGTGATCGCTACCAAGCTATTTCTAATTTGTTTTGTGTGGTTAATTGTGTAACATACATGATTGTAAGCTGTTATTTAAAAAAAAAGTCCCGCTGGTTTTCTTGCTGGTTCTTCCCAGGACAAAGGTTTTATTCGAACCAGTGGTAATTAAACAAAAGAGTGACTTTCAATAAGTATTATTTATAATCTATATTGAATAAAAAAGTTTCGGTTTCTGTTTCTGTTTCTGTATCACATCAACAACATTTAGGTCCACCGTTGGACTGCACCAGTTAACATAGATTGGACTAAACTCCCCAAGCTGGGCAGACGAGTTGGAGAGCAAGATGCTATCGCACAGCCAATGCTGCATCCGATTAAAATGTAAATGCCTCTTGGCTAACAACAAAATTATCACTAAAAAGCGAAGTCCCCAGCATCGGTCCGTAAAATAATTCTGTATTTTGGATAAATTACCGCCTACATATAATTACCTATATAATTACCTATCGAGCAGCATTGCGATGGTGTTACTATGGTGGCAATTGTTTGGTGGTGAGAATCGGTCCACAGCTGAGTTATTTATTAGATATTATCATTTTGATAAGATTTGTTAACCTAAAATAAGATCTGAGACATAGAAAAATAGGACATCGGCTGGTAATCGATACGAATATATTTTTACACAGTGCAACGAAACTAGACGTCAAACGTCAAAGCCAAGCCAAATAAGATTTTATTTTCATACATGACTTGTAGCGAAGTACAACTTACGAAAATATGATCCATACAAAATCTGTATGTACCTATAAGTTGAAATATCATCACTCTTTCCCACGCAAGCACAACCACTACATCAATCTTCACTACAACAGCCCTGAGAGAATGGCTCAAAATTATTTAATTTAAAAATATGTTTTAATAATTTTTTGAATCTAAAGTAATAAATAAATAATTGCTATTTTTATTTTGTAAGCGAAGTTTTCTGTGGCTGACTTTGATTCAGATCCAATTATGTTTTTACTAAGTAATTGTGACTTACAGATGTTATGTTCAATTATGCAGCATTTATTACAAGGCATCGCTCTCTGAGAAAGGAAGGTTTTGTTTTCTTTTGTTTTAGTTTCAGAAACATTGCACCGTTTCTTTTTATAAAGAACAAAGAGTACAATAAGTTTGAAACGGGCCGGTATTGTAAAGCCTATTTTAAATAACCGCAAGTTTTACTTAAAAGCCTGCGGGTATCTGCAATTTAATTTTTTTTAAATAGGTTTATCTGAACCACAGGTATTGATTAAAAAAATAAAAATAAAAATATTTTATTTCGACAACCATGGATCACAATGTGTTCATACATGTATAAGAAAATATTTCCTCATCTATAAATCTATTCATACATACATACATACAAATAAATAAAATTCAAGTGTCTGTTTGTAATTTCAAAATAACAGCTATTTACTAAATACATATGAAATACGATACTTGATCTGTTAATTAGTTTGTTCCAGTTAATTAACGAAACGGCTGGACTGATTTTGATGGGACTTTCACTGGCAGACAGCTGATGTTATAAAGAGTAACTTAGGTTACTTTTATTTAAAAAAATGAATTAGGGTTCCACGCAAACCTAAATTTGACGCGGGCATGAAGCAATTTTTTTTAATTAACCCAAATACTATACAGAACACCAAACATTAATATGTCAAAATATAAATATATAAGTATGTACATGTATATGCGTAGAACGCAAACAAAATACGCCAGCAAGCATTTAATAATGTTAACCTCAAGCTGACAGCCTGTTAACTTAATACGTGTATCAATAGTTCATCAAAGGGATTTCATAAGCTACTCGTATCACAAAATTTGGCGCACAATTCAATATTAAACATTAAATCATCGCTGCTTACCTTCAAATATGGTAAATGCTCCTTATAGCGATAAAAGCCTCTGTTGAGGCTGGCAGATAATGAAGAAGAGTGAAAAACATAACTGATGCGTACTTGTAATAATAATAATAATTAGGTAGTAGGGTACTTCAATTGAAAGATATTTCACGTAATTTTATACGAGATATAATACTTATTTATTAATAGATGAAAGAAATCCTTTGTTCCATTATATAAACTTACACATAATTGCTTCGCTATCAATTATTTCCTGCCGACACTGGAAAATTACGAATACTTGTATTTTAGATTTTCTTAAGTGCCTTCGATAATGTTCTCTACTGCGCAAATTATGTTTCCAATTATCAAAAGTGTTTTCTCGCAACGATCTCTTCAATTCACCAAGCTTACACTCCCTGGGGATCAAAATCTTCTAGCGATTTAAGGGCAAAATAAGTTCAAGATTGAAAATTATTTTCTTTGAAAAAAATCTGTGATTACATTAACTTTGTGCGGTTGTTAGTTAGTTGTTAGTTGTCTTCAAGAAGTACAAGTTGAGGACAAAAAGTTAAGCCTTTATTGATTTCTTTATGCAGTATGGAAAGATACACCCAGCCGTTCATTATTTTACCTTCCTCAAGGAGCCGATAGAACGAAATCCTTCGTAATATCATGAACTATCCTCCTCTGCCATTCGTGATCATTCAAATGCTGCGACATATGGCGGTTCCTCATCTTTTGCCAAACAGAACCTTGAATACTCAAGTCGCATCGATGGCCAGAGTTATTTTACGCATCCGGGAAGCATGTACGGGATGCTTATGACGTTGCGTTAAGTTACTGTGAGAACCGTTAAAATGTGTGTTTGTAAACCAATGTTTTTTTTGCAATAGTTGGATGAACAATATCAAAGTAATCTGTGAGTAATACTTTTGGAAGCCGGGATGCTCATTACGCTCTTTAAAATTACATACTGTTAACGTAATGAAATAGTTTATTATAAATAAAAATGCACTTATAACACAATATATGTCCTCAATTAATATTTGTACAGAGCACTCAATATTAGTTTTTGTAATCACGACAATTACACTTTAACTAATTCGGCGTGTTCTCAAAACAAAATGCCTAAGAATCATGATGCACCCTATTTTATAACATTTCCCTTTCCACTTCTCTTCCGTTGTGCACGAAGAGGGGCGGACGATGTTGCCACTGATAAAGTTGCCAACACTGCCATCCTCCATGGTTTCTGCCTCAGAAACCTCACGAGTCTATTTGAAATACTGCAACGACACAAATTGATTAGAAACAATTTTTATGTATATCAACTGCCATTTTTTTATAAACTGGTCATGACGCAAGTTTATAGTCAAAGGATACAATCGAGTTACACATTTTTAGTTATACGAAAATTCGACAGCAATTTTAAGACCACCTGCACTTAAAGGAACTTGTCACACTTAAGAGACCAGGTTCGTCTTCTCCTGGAATCACTTGCATTTAAAGGACATTTAGTCTCACTTAAACGTACCAAGTTCATTCCACTTGCGTTTAATAAGATATTTCGTCTTACTTAAACGTACCAAGCTTATTTAAATTATACTTATCTCGGTTTTGTTTAACATTTTATGTGTTTTACCCATATTTTGTATTGACTCGCGCACTCTGTAAAATGACAATTAAACTATACATACACAAAAATAAACATAACACACGTACACAGAAATAAAATTTTATATATATTTATACAAAAATCTTGTTACTTGAACTGCTAAAATATCTAGCCAACACGATAACTATATGGTATTAGGGTATTAGGTCAATTACAGTCAGTTCTGCAATTTTTACCCAAGGCTTTATATTTTCAGCGGCTGTGACGCCAGTATAGGGCTTAGAAGACCTTTTACTTCCTTTTACCTCCATCACCTCATATCTATCATGACCCAGAACCTTTTTTACTAGAAATGGACCCTTAAATATGGGTAAAAGTTTACTACATTTTCCTTGGTTACTCTGACTTTGTACCTTAACCAAAACTAAATCTTCTTCGTTATAGCTTGAACCTCTCTTTTTGAGACTCAGCATTATTTCTTATATTTCTATCAACCTCTTTTCGCAACTCGGTCACATCAACGTTACGTATGCCATCAAGCTCCGGAGCTAACATATCACTATCCGTACGTAGTCTATAGCAGAGGAGAACTTCACTAGGAACCGCCTTTATGGTTTTATGCATGGTAATATTTAAGCCTTGCTGTAATTCCTTAATGTGCTGATCCCATCTATCCTCAGTTGAATGTTCTCCCATAGTTTTCAAAGATTCTAAAATCGTCTTATTAAACCGTTCAACTTGACCGTTAGAACGGGGCATTCCCGTCGCCACAGTATGCAAACGTATATTTTTATTGGAACAGTATTGTTTGAAGTCACATGACGTAAAGCATGTTCCTGCATCTGATATAATTCGTTTAGGGTTACCGAATATCTTGGAAATCATCTCTAGTTCTTTTATTACGCCAGAACATTTGGTACTTCGTACTAAAGATATAAAAAACGAATTTTGTAAAGACCTGTACGATGATTAATAGGTACTTATTTTTATTACAAGTTTTTACAAATGGACCTAAATGGTCTAAATGAAGTGTATGAAGTAGTTGTGCATACTTCGGCAACGGTATGCACAACCATTTTTCGATAACTCCCCTTCCTTGGAACCCCCTTTGTTTTTATAATATATACAATTTATGCAATTTTTATACACTTTCTTACGATGTGTCACTTACGTGGAAATCAGTATAGATATGTTTACGTTCAATTGTTTTATCGAGTGTAAAATAACCTAAATCAACGTGATTGCATATTATGACTTGCCATATACGCTTTTTGGGTACTACCCAACATCGAACTTGTGATGTACTTCTATATACTTTACCACCTAAAAGTTCATAGTTTTGAAAATATCCTTATTTGCTTCAGCCTGTCTTGTCTCTAGAATTTCTTTAATATGCTATATTTCTAAATCTTGTAACTGTACTGTAAGTAACCAGACCACTTCCGTTATAGACAATATAATTTCACTTTTTTGATTTTTCACCTGACGACATAGAGTTCCGGCTTAATGCATCCACATGTTGCATACGTGTGCCCTCCCTATGAACAATCTCAAATACAAGTTCTTGTGTATATAGAACCCATCGTGCAATACGAGGAAGAATCTCTTTCTTAGTCAAAGCGAACCTAACGGCACTACAGTCGGTAATTATTTTAAATGGAGCTCCTAACAAGTATAAACGAAACCGTTAAAGCGAACAAATAATTGCTAAAAGTTCCAGTTCAAAGGAATGATATTTCTTTTCACATTCAGATATTTGTCTGCTATAATAGTGTACTGGTTTTTCGCCGTCGTCAGTTACTTGCATAAGAATACCCGCAATACTTTCTCTACTCGCATCTGTATATAATACTGTTTGAGCGATAGGATTAAAAATAACCAATACACTTTGTGAAGTTAGACTGTTTTTTAATGTTTGAAATGCTTTTGTATGAGAAGTGTTCCACGTCCAAGCAGAATCGTTCTTCAACAGTTTCGTAAGGGGTGCAGATATCAATGCACAGTTTTTATTAACTTTTCTAAAATAACTGTCGTTTAAAATTCAAAACTCCTATTTGCACACTGAAAAACCAAAGTGTAAGAAATTGTTACCTAGAGAAACTAGAGAAACACTTAAAATCTATACAACTGGAAGAAACATATACGGTTCTAACCTTATACAATAATCTAGAAAACTGTCTATTAGAAAGCATGAAAACTGACAAACAAGTAGAGAAACGGAAACTATACAATATTCTTACCGAGGAGACATTAAGTCTTATTAAACAACGCCACAAACTACAAAATCTCAAACATAAAAGCCGCGAAGACAAAATAAAACTCAGCTATATATATAAAATAACAAACAAAAATATCAGGAAAGACTACAAGAGACATAGATTAAAAACAATAGAAGAGTATGTAATGACTAGTGAAAGCTGCAAACGTGCGTACAAAGAACTTCGCTCACACAAAACTTGGATACCCAGTCTATTAGAAAACTCTAGTCCATCAAATAATAGAGAAAACATTCTCAAAATAGCAACAAAGTTCTATCAAAACCTCTACGACCAAAAAGACCTTGGGAATTTTGAAACCATAAATTTCTACTCTCAAAATCAAACGAATATTGATTGGAATGATACCGAAATAGATAATGTTTAGAAATAATTTGACGGCTCCGTGGCGCAGTGGCTTCGCAATGAGTTGCTGCGCTGGGGGGGCGCGGGTTCGAATCCCGCACGGAACAAGTTGTACGGCCTACAAATGATTGTTCCGGGTCTGGATGTTTGTCCTTGTGAAATTTGTGTTTGTAAACTGCCTCCAAGATACAGGAGAAAATCATAGTATGGGGGTAACGTTTTTTTAATTAAAAAAAAAAGAAATAAAGAGGCTAAAATCAGACAAGAGCCCAGGACTAGACGTTATCCCCAACGAGGCACTAAAGCTGGCAAGAACACAACTAAGACCTGTGATAACCTATTTATTCAATATTATAAATAAAAAGCAGAGAGTTTTCGAGCAATGGACCAAATCAAATATTGTATTACTTTATAAGAAAGGCGATCCAAAGGATATTGGAAATTATCGACCCATTAGCTTACTACCTAGTCTTTACAAACTTTTTTCACAGTGTATTTTAAGTCGAATATCTGCAAAAATTGACAGAAACCAACAGATAGAGCAAGAGGGTTTTCGAAGAGGATATTCAACTGTAGATCATATTCAAGCTCTGGAGAACATAATTGAGAAATATAAGGAATCTCAAAAGCCTGTCTATTTAGCATTTATAGATTACCAAAAAGCATTTGACTCTATCTCACATATTTCAATATGGGAGGTGCTGAAGGCGAACAACATAGAAGACACCTATTGTAATATAATAAAAAACATCCATGAAAGAAGCCCAAGTACAATTACCCTGGAAACAAGCGGCCCAGATATAAAAATAAAAAAGGCGTAAAACAAGGCGACCCTTTATCCCCTAAACTCTTCATCGCCGTACTAGAGATGATTTTCAAAAAACTTGCCTGGAAAAATGTTGGTATTACGATAAATAAGAATTATCTCAGCCATTTACATTTCGCTGACGACATAGTATTATTCTGAGAATCGAGTTCGCAATTAGAGCAAATTATACAAAATTTACAGACAGAAAGCGCTCGCTTAGCTTCTTTAACTAATGAACCTGCAGAAAACTAAACTGATGACCAATTCTACAAAACCAACAATAAAGATAGGAAACGAAAAGCTTGAATATGTAGACACCTATATCTACCTTGGAAAACAAGTATCATTCCACCAGAATAATAACATAAAAGAAATAATTAGAAGAATAAATATTTCATGGAAAAATACTGGGCTCACAAGAAAATAATGAAAGGAGACCTGCCGCTTTCTACGAAAAAGAAAATAATGAATAGTTGTATCCTTCCCTGCCTAACGTATGGTTCGCAAACTTGGACATATACAAAACAGGCGAAAGGAAAAATCAGAAAATGTCAAGCAGCTATCCATCCTAGGACTCCGAAGGAGAGATAAAGTACGCCACACCAAGTTAAGAGAGAGAACAAAACTAATTGATTTCTTAAGCCACTCGATGAAATTGAAATGGAAATGGGCAGGACATCTAGCTAGAATAGAGGACGCTCGGTGGACGTGTCGTGTCCTTGTATGGAAAGAGCCGAAGGGTAAAAGAAAACGAGGGAGGCCAAGTAGAAGATGGATTGACGATATCAAAGATATAGAAGGAGATGATTGGCAAACAAATGCGAAAGATAGAAAACAATGTTCAAAAATGGAGGAGGCCTTTACCCTGCAAAAGAGGGGTTCTCATTAAATAATTGAAACTATTATATATTTTTAAAATTGAAATTTTTATATTTACTTATCAAATTATAAATTGAAAAATAAATTTAAGCATATTAAACATTATAAATTACAAATTTAAATTAATTATGAAGCTAATAATGTGATTTTTTAATTTGTTATGATTTATTTATTATTGTTTCATGTATACATAAAATATCAATTGTAAAACTGCATAAAAATGAGAAATAATAAAAGGCTTATTTATTTATTTATTTATTTTCGCCGTCGTCAGTTACTTGCATAAGAATACCTGCAATGCTTTCTCTACTCGCATCTATATACTCACCGGCACGGAAACTTGGCCACTCGTGAATTTGCTGATTATTTGCACTGAAACGTTTTTTTAACAGTAATTTAAGGGTAGATGCATTCAATAAGTGTCTCTAATGGTTTTAGAACGTAGAAATTTAATGTTTACTTCACCGAAATTTTTCTTTTCAAGATAACATGTTTTCACTAAAATTAACATCTTTCCATTGTCACTTTAAAAACACTACAAAGTTAAAAATTAAGTCTGTTTCTTTATTGTCTATCAGTTTTAATATCGGGTGTTTCCTCCCCTAGCCCTGATAACCGCTTGCATTCGATCTGGCATGCTTTGAATGATGTTTCTGACATCAACTTGCGGTATGCTGTCCCAAGCGGCCAGCGCTGCATTTCGGAGCTCATTTAGAGTTTGTGGCGGTTTGGAGCTGGACTTTATCTTTCTTTTGAACATACCCCATACATGCTCAATTGGATTTAAGTCCGGGCTACGAGCTGGCCACTGTAATTTTTGTATTCCAACCTCTTCCAGATATTCCTCTACACAATGTGCGACGTGCGGGCGTGCATTATCGTGCATGAGGAGGAATTGGTCGTGTCCAATGAATCCCGAATAAGGAATTACGTGCTCCTGAAGAACTTCCTCGATGTATCGAGTAGCTGTAAGCCGATTATCGACGATGACCAACTCTGTACGTGCGTCGGAACTTACACCTCCCCATACCATTATTGAGCCTCCATGGAAACTCACAGTTTGGGTGGTGGTAATGGGTAGAAACCTCTCTCCTCTTTTTCTCCACACTCGTTCTCGACCATCTGGAGCACGTAAAGCTATTCGACACTCATCTGTGAACAACACTCTAGCCCATTGCTCGTGGGTCCAATTGAAATGTTCTCTTGCGAACTGAAGTCGGGCTACTCGGTGCTGTCTGAGAAGTTCTGGACCTCGTGCTGGTCTACGAGCTTTTAAATTCACTTTCTCCATTCGTCTTCTCACCGTACGCTCACTAACATTAACGCCTCTTGCGATTTGGAGCCGCTGGCGTATCTCAACAGCGGTCAGGTAGCGGTTTCTCAAAATCTCCATAACAATAAAACGATCGTCCCGGGCCGATGTGCACCTTACGCCCCCACTGCCTGGCCTGCGGGTGTAGCGTCCTGTCTCCTGGTATCGTTTCAGTGAATACTGCATTGAGGACCGTGGTACGTTAAGCACAATAGCAACTTCACGCTGTGTCAGCCCTTGGTCAATTAATGCTACTGCTTGTGCAACTTGTGCTGGTGTTAATGGCATTTTATTGGCTTTAAAGCACCTTTAGTTATTGAATTAAGACACAAGATCACAATAATTGAATAACCTTACAGTAAACTTTTCACAACACACAAATTTAAAATGTGAACTTAGTCGCTCAAATGACTGGTGAGGTATAATACTGTTTGAGCGTTAGGATTAAAAATAACCAATACACTTTGTGAAGTTAGACTGTTTTTTAATGTTTGAAATGCTATACTGTTTGAGCGTTAGGATTAAAAATAACCAATACACTTTGTGAAGTTAGACTGTTTTTTAATGTTTGAAATGCTTCTGCATGAAAAGTGTTCCACGTCCAAGCAGAATCATTCTTCAACAGTTTCGTAAGGGGTGCAGATATCAATGCACAGTTTTTATTAACTTTTCTAAAATAACTGTCGAAGTTGATGTGTCGTTTTGGGCAAAGTGAAAATTTTAACCGCCTCAACTTTAGCCTCGTTTGGCATAACATTATTCGGTTTAATTTTATAGCCTAAAAACTCTATCTCAGTTTTGAAAAAATGACACTTCTTAAATTTAATGTCAGTCCATTCTCCCTAAATATATGCAAAACTTGTTCGAGTAATTTTAAATTTTCTTCTACTGTTTAGGACACTAAATATACATCATTCAAATATAAAATTACCCTATCAAACCTTAGGTTCCCAAGCACCTTATTCATCATTTGTTGAAAACAAGAAGGTGCATTTACCAATCCGAACGGGAGTCTTAAGAACTCGTAATGACCATCCTGGGTAATGGAGGCAGTCTTCTCAATTGTACACGTGGTAGAGCCGTGCTGCAGCTGTATTAGTAGTATAGTTGTAGCACGAATGGTTCGGCTCGATCGGGGAAGGACCACGCTCTCACAGAATACCAACGTAAAATAGCGGCTTAACACTGCTGTGTTTCGTATGGTGAGTGTAGAGATCCGGAGACCCTTTTTACTGGAAACGAGGCATTCCATCTTAGTCCTCACGGGTGACAACGCATCTGCATTTTGATTCGCAAACGAGGATAAATGTAGGTGTCTATGGGCCACAGCAACCACTTACCATCAGGTGGACTGTGTGCTCGTTTGTCACCCTATCCTATAAAAAAATTGAATTGGGGTTCATCAATATCTGGTAGTAACCACTTTTTAAATCTAAGCTGGTGAAACACGTATGACCTTGTAATCTATCTACTAGATCTTCTATGGGAGGCGACAATCTTTTATTGTTATTTTGTTCCGCGCCCGATAATCGACACAAAGCTTTTTCTCCCCATTCTTTTTATTAACCAATAAAACCGGACTTGCATAAGGAGACTTACATTCTCGTATAATATTGTTTCTCAATAGCTCATCAACCATTTCTTTTATAATTTTACACATGTCACATTAATATTCATTTCGTGGTAAATTACCTTACACAATTCTTTAATATTATTAGCAATACACCCACTATATTTCTTAAATAAAGTTATTAATTGGTCTTTATGAGAGTCCGTATCTAGTTTTTTCTCAATATCACTTACCGTTTGACAAATTTCTTTGTGTGAATTTGCATTACAAAATTGAAATAAGCTACCTATATGAAAGTACATGATATCTGTATGTTCTGACACGTTTCTACCATTTAAAATGTCACACCCGTCTAAACCGTAAATGACATAAAAATCTACATCATAATATAAGCACACTGAATCTACTTTCAAAGTCAAATTTATCTTTTTTGTTACTGAATGTGAACATTGCTGCGTAAGTCCCTCTAATAAAACAGGTGAGTCTAGTAATATAGTGTCTAAAGAATTTTGTTCGATTAATTCCTTCGATATTAATGAACAACTATTTCCGGTATCAATAAAAGCATTGTGATAAGAATTGTGTATATATACCCTCTTTATAAATCTTTTTTCACTTCTTGCCTTTCAGGTTTAAGCGAATTTTTTTATGGTAGCATATAGAATCTAAATGACCCCGTCTGCCGCAATAATGATATTGGTTAACGTTACATCGACTTCTATTGTGGTTACCACCACACAAAAATATTTTATAGGCCTGCGAATGTGTAATTGTCCCGAATCATGAATTTGGTTATCAGGCCGGTCTAATGCCATTGCTACCGGTGCTGTCGACGTAGATGGCATATTTTGACCTAATGGTTTTAGAGTTCTCCTTTACAAACATTCTTGTCGACTTTAAGACCTTTGATTTATAATTAAGTAAGAAAATTACTGGATTAAATCGAAGCTCCTATAACACTGTCACCAATATTTGCGATAATAATTGAAATAATATCCTGCTCACTAAAATTTAAGCAAAAACGATCTATTTTACATTTCTGTTTATAATAAAATTTGTATAAGGACTGGTTATCTACTGGTTTACTGTTAATTATCTCCTAAAGAAGGTCAAACATATTCCTAAGTATTTTAAAACTACCGTACAATTTTTGTTCCCAGTCAATCCACTTCCAGGTACGCCAATCACTATCGGTACTTAATAAAGAGTCATACCAGACTTTAGCAGATCCCTCAAGTTTATTCAGAGCTTGATAAAGTATAATTTCGTCGGATCATATAAAAGTATTTGCATAAGATTGAATAACACTGAGCCAAGAGGTTATGTTATCAATTAGTGGATCGAATTCAGGAATAACGTTATTCAATATAAAAGCATTGTTCGTACTTACAGTTGCAACTGCATTTCTTTGAGATACCTTTCCTTTTAGTTGGAGTGATGGAGTTTGCCCACTGCTACTTGATGTGGAAGTACCCGTGCTGGTCGAGCTTAAAGAACGCGTTCGCTTACGCTTTTTATTTTTAGTACGTTTACTGCGTTTACCCATTTTGAACTATAGTTATATCCCATTTCTGATGTTAACACAATGAAATAGTTTATTATAAATAAAAAAAATGCACTTATAACACAATATATGTATTCAATTAAAATTGTACAGAGCACTTTATATTACAGTTTTTGTAATCACGATACTCAATTATACTTTGACTAATTCGACGCTTGTTCTCAAAACAGAAGGCCTGTGGTTACGATGGGAATCGTATCATTTCACTTGGATATATAAGAGTAATTGTATCCTACAATAATGTCAGTAAGCCACTAAATCATATGTTATTAAAAACGGTAGGGTACGTTTAATGGGACGAGGGTAGTTTAAATATCTTAAAATAAATGTTATGATTATGAACGTTAATTCCGTAACTGACATTAGTGATAAGATGGACTCAATATCCAGCAATGTTAGCAGATTTGATTGCAACACGTTTGAGGAGAGCTATCCTCACGTGTTTAGCGATAAATGGGTAAATTGAAAGGCGAGCGAGTGAAATTGCGCGTGCGAGCCGACGCGTCCCCTATGTACAGACGCGCGCGCCCCATGCCGCTAGTTTTGAGACAGCGAGTCGATGACGAGTTACAACGTATAGAACGTGCAGGTAGAATATTTCCAATTTCGGCCTCGGATTGGACCTCATGTCTAGTGGTAGTCCTTAAAACTAATGGTTCTTTACGTATTTGTGGCGACTATAAAAGCACCGTTAACCCGATCTTAGAAATTGGTCGGTATCCACTTCCACGTATTGAATGTTTATTTAATAATTTAAGTGGAAGAAAACAGTTTTCTAAAATTTATTTGTTCGAAGCTTACAACCAAATAGAACTAGACGATTCAAAAATTTACACCGTTGTCAACACACACAGAGGTCTTTTGTATATAACAGATTAATTTACGGCTTGGCATCTGCTCTTTCAATTTTTCAGCGAATATTAGAAAAACTTTTGTCGGCTTACCACACGTTTACAATTTTTTAGGTGATATATTAATAACGAGAGTGACAAGTACAAAACATTAAAAAATATTACAGATGGTTTTTGAGGGGTTATCTAAGGCAGGATTAAGAATTTGTAAAAAAAATGCATTTTTTTTTCAAAAGGAGTCAAATATTTAGTATACGTCATTTCGGAACATGGGATTAGTACGAACAAGCAAAAAGTAGAAGCGGTACTAAAAGCACCTCCGCTGACCAATACAACGGAATTAAAATTATTTATAGGAATAGTGAACTTTTATTCGAAATTTATTAAAGGAATTTCCGAAATTTTATCTCCTTTATACAGTTTGCTTAAAAAAGATTCAGTTTGGAAATAGGATACTGAAAAATTGCAGGCCTTTGAAACAATCAAATTGAACTTAAAAGTTGTTGTTTAGGCCAATATTAAATATTTTGAGAATTGTGTTATAATCACTCGCTAATAGCTTCGCACAGTATCGAGGTCACATCCCCCCCCCCCCCCCCCCGCGCGGACATTCCTTTTGGGCGAGTCGACTGGACACGTCTCGGCGTTGAGTGTAAAATTTTTGCGGACGTTTTTTGTTTCTTACTTAATTTTGTCACGTCACGAACGGAGTCGAGCTAGTACCTCTGTCGTCGGCGGAACCACGTGTTGTTCTTTACGGATTTATTAACTTCGTTTAAAGCTATTGTGCAAATTATATAGTGATTTCGTTTGAAGTTCTTTTTTTGACTGTACCATTACGTGAATAGACTGAACTAGTGCTTTCAAGAAGGGAATTGTTCCGGGGGCTCCACAGGAGTATACCTCCTCCAGGACAGCATCGTGTCATCTAGCCCAGGCCACCTACACCCAGACACACACAAATACCACCTACACTCACTACACTTTCATCAGCCGGGCAGATCCTGGTGAACAGTCTCCGCTCCCGAAGCGGGTAAGTACCTTCCCCTTTATTGTGATATGATATTTCCACGCGGCCACTTTGGAGGCCCGACCTGCGTCTGCCCGTAGAATTCCTGCTTGGGCCCCGGGATAGCCTGCTTTTGCAGGGGCAGCCGTAGGCCGTAACAGTTGTTCTTACACATTATAACGAAAAGTTACCAGTGACACAGAATAAATAATAGTACTACGTACCAGTGATATTAACATAGAATTATTACCTAGTAGAAACGCAGTCTAGTGCAAAACACGAGCGTTAAAATGATGCAAGGTCATTATGTTAGTGGGCGCGAGTCGAATGTGCCTACGCTCATCACACGCACACATACACGCCTTTCAGTGATACCAGTTTCTGGCGTTTGCAATTAAATTATGCAAATTACTATTTTATTGATTAATTTTAAATAATCGATATAATAAAGATTACGTATTACGTACGAAGATATATTTTATGAGAATATAAAATGGAATAAAGTACACACGATAATGATGGTACTAATATAACTTAATTATACATATTTTAATTGTACAATAATACAGACGTAATAAAATTTAAGAATATTATTAAACACAATTAATTTGCTCGAATACAATAAGCACTTCGTGTTATATTTAATTTTAACCGACTTCAAAAAAGGAGGAGGTTTTCAAGTCGTTGTATTTTTTTTTAATATTTTTTACCTCAGTATTCTACAATTTCTAAATCGATTTAGATTTTTTTATTTGAAAGGATACACACACAGATTGATCCAATATCCACGCTGAAATTTTAATGGTTGTTTTCCCGAAGTCAAATTATTTTGTCTTGGTAGTACTTATTTTATTAAAATAAAAATTATTAGGATGCAAAAATGGCAGATTTACAATCGAGAAAAACAAAACTCGAATGCGATCTCAAACCAATAGCAATATCTCGCAAGTAGGTCGGGCGTGCAGGCTAGCTTATACTGTATTACTATAATAAAGTCTGAAAAAAAATTCGCTGAATGTAACTTAGTGTTACGTCTATCGCACACGCAACCGCGTGCTGCCTATACAGTGAAGGGCCACTAATAAATGTTCAGAACATGAACTCTCAAGCGTAGTGATACGACATAAATTAGTAAATCTAGAATTGTCTTAGAAATCATTGTACATACATATTGATAACCTGTCCTTTTTGGGAGTCGGTTAAAATAGACTATGTTTGGGTCTAAAATAACATCTGGTTAATGTTTGGGTGTAAAATGACATCTGGTTAGTAAAGGCGTACTTATTAATAATATCTTGATGTTGTAAATAGAAAAGTTTTTATTCTATACTCTAAAACGTAGACTTAGTCAATAAACAAAGCAATTAAAATAAAATAGTTGCGTTAAAATGGCGTCGGCGAATCGCGATTAGCTGATCACTCCGTATTAGTTTTAAATAGGCACCCATTGTTAATATTATGTTAATACTTAGAGAAGTAGGTATCTATATATAAACATTTGAGTTTTACACAGAGCGTTGCGATTAAACGTTTTAAACACAAATAGCAAATAAATATTTTTAAAAGAAAATTGTGATTTTTTCCCCACAACTAGCAACATTTGTATTATGATAGCTTAGGTTAGTATTTTCTTAGTTTTACGTAGTTATAATGAATTAAATATATAAACTTGTATGTGAAATGCAGTACCATCACTTCTTTTATGTTTATCATCACTGTTGTGACAATATTTTACAACAAAAATGGTCATTTTTACAATTTTTCGCCAGCTCTTCTCCGTAAGACATGATGTTGCACACTGACGCGTCGCTGAGTGAACTTACGCGGTTTCGCGTTAGTTTAACTTGCTTCACTTTCCGTGCGCGTACTAATATTCTATGCGTAATAATTCTATGGATATTAAGTTGCGACGCGAACGATTGTTACGATTTTTGGATCAAAAAAAGAATTACCTCACACTGCAGCGTGACGATTAGTTAATCTATTCGCCTATATATACTATTTCGCATGAACTATCAATTATAACAAAACTCAAACAAGTTAAGTTTCACTGAATGCAAACTATAACTTATATAGTTAATACCTCTTTTCAATATTTCTTTAAACATTTATTAACATATTTGGGTACGTTAAGGAATAACAATAGTACTTGCGGGTACCTCTAATATGAATCAAACAAAGAGATTTAACTTATTACTTTACACTACACTTTTACTTTACACATTGGTGATACGTCTATGTCGTTAATCGGACAGCAAATTTAATTACGACATTAAACATAGGAACAAAATTATTAACAATTCTTGCAGATCGGAGCATCAAGGTCGTTGTAGACGGTGCATGCTCCGACTACAAGCCTATTAACGCTGGTGTTCCACAAGGCTGTGTGCTATCACCAACGCTGTTTCTTCTGTATATCAATGATATGTTGCTAACTGCTAACATTAATTGCTATGCGGATGACAGCACTGGTGATGCTCTATACACCGGCCGTGCCAATATTTCTCGGGAAAACGTCGCCGAGTACCGGTACAAACTTGTGTCTGAGGTCGAGTTTTTGCTGAACAAAGTCTCGGATTGGGAGCGACTAAATCTAGTCCAGTTTAATCCTCAGAAGACACAAGTTTGCGCGTTTACCGTTAAAAAGAACCCCTTTGTCGTATCTCCTCAGTCGTACTCCTCTTATTACCTTAGCCAGTATCGGAATACTCGGAGTCGACATATCGAGTAACGTGCAGTTTCGTGGTCACTTGGAAGAGAAGGCCAAATTGGCCTCTAAAAACCTTGGCGTGCTCAGCAGAGCGAGACAGTATTTCATGCCGGCACAACGCCTGCAACTTTACAGGGCGCAGGTTCGGCCTCACATGGAATACTGTTCCCATCTCTGGTCAGGGGCTCCCCAGTGCCAGCTCCTTCCACTTGACCGCATCCAGCGCAGAGTGGCTCGAATCGTCGACGACCGAGTTCTTTCCGATCAGCTCGATTCATTGGCACTGCGAAGAGATGTTGCATCCCTTTGCATTTTCTTTCGCATCAACCACGGGGAGTGCTCTAAGGAATTTTTCGGATTAATCCCAGCCGCCAAATTTCACGAACGCACATCGCGGCAGAACTCCCGATACCATCTACACCATCTTTTTTTTATAGGATAAGGGTGACAAACGAGCACACAGTCCACCTGATGGTAAGTGGTTGCTGCGGCCCATGGACATCTACATCTATCTATTACAAATCAAAATGTAGATGCGTTGTCACCCGTGAGGACTAAGATGGAATGCCTCATTTTCAGTAAAAAGGGCCTCCGGCCACCTGCACTCACCAAGCGAAACGCAGAGGTAAACCTCTACTTCACGCTGGTTTTCTGTGAGGTCGTGTTACCACCCCGGTTCGAGCCGGCCCATCCGTGCGACAGCAAAAGCTGCCGCGTGGCTCTACCACTGTTAATATTCTGACAAACATAACATAACATCTGAATGATTGGCGGTCCACCACTGTGCGATTTAGAAGATGTTTTCTTCCTCGCACGACTTCCTTGTGGAATCGATTACCATCAGCGATTTTTCCGGACCGATACGACTTAGGGACCTTCAAGAAAAGAGCGTACTCCTTTTTCAAAGGCCGGCAACGCATCTGCGATTCCCTCCCTGGTGTTGCAGCTGTTCATGGCCGGTGTTAGTCACTTACCATCAGGTTAGCCGCATGCTCGTTTGCTCCCTCTCCTATAAAAAATAATGCGAAACACATTATAGTCTTTCACAAACGTAATAAAATTAAAGAAAAAGATTTAACTTTTGGCTTAAAACACTTCACTTGTAAACTTTCACTCTACAGTTTAATGATTCGTCAATGTCGTAAATACGACAGCAGACTTGATTTAAGACATTGAACATAAAAACAAAACGCGAGGCGCCTCATAGTCTTTCACCGACGTAATAACACTTACCATAGATTAATGATAAGTCATCGCGCGCTCTGCGATGACTTATCATTAATCTATGAACACTCACAATATTTAAAGGTTACGTTGACAGTAATTGGGACTTTATCCCACTTCTGATTTTAGAAACTATTCCACT
This sequence comes from Parnassius mnemosyne, assembly GCA_963668995.1. Lineage (NCBI taxonomy): Eukaryota > Metazoa > Arthropoda > Insecta > Lepidoptera > Papilionidae > Parnassius > Parnassius mnemosyne. The sequence continues at coordinate 41,916,901 of CAVLGL010000104.1, read as the reverse complement.
TCTGATGGTAGAAATTATTCTCAAAATTATTTAAATAAAAGAATATTACGTGTATTAGAATTTACTCTGAAGGTTAATTGTTAAAAATAATAAAAGTATGATAATATAATAATAAAAGATGACGGTTTCACAAAATAGGACGAACTTGCTTTCTTGCTTACGCAATTAATCATTATCAGGAATAAGACAGCGTACAGCACTACACATTCACTATAGAGCAAATACAGTTCGACCAACCGTAATATGTACCAGTCACAATCACACATTGGTGTAACGTGAAGGACATAATTACATTATAACACTAAAGTATGCAGAGTAACAGCAACCCAAGTCATCTCAATATAACACAGGGCAGCCTCTCAGCAACACCACCTTCCTTGATTACACTAGAAGAACTATTTTACGAACAGAACCACATCACTTGTCTTATTTAGGCAGAATCTCAGTGTAGAAGTGATGTTTTAGCCCAACGGGCATAATAACGACATGACACTCGTAGAATTATCGACTGATCCCTCTTAGTCGACTGCGCGATGCTTTATACTGCTAAAACAAGAAGAAGATTATAGTTCCACCTTCATTCTTCTTATTTTCTTTTATTATTTTACGGTTGTATTACTAACTCAACACTGACTCCGGTCGCGGTTTATACCGGCTTTATATAGGGCATCAGATAGTTCCAGAATCATCTACTGTAGAAACATCTAGAATGTTTGAGTACGTACCGGTCTCGATTGACTAGTTGTCGACAGCTCTAGAAAGTTCTTCCATGGAAATTTCTAAAAGGATCTTGACTCTCCTAGTTCTGCTACTCGATACTACAGGCGGTAATGGTAACTAGTGTCGCCATGTACCAGTCATTAATGGTGGCGCGCAACGATATGTAATTTATTAATTTGTTTCTTTTTAAAAAAAGATACCATTAACATATAGTTTCTCCTATATCGAGGAGACGTCCTGCATACACAAATGCCATATTGACAAACACCCGTTATAAATAATTGTAGTCCAAATACAAATTTCGTGTCAGATTTGATCTCGAGACCCGCAGCATCACAGCCAAAAACTTAGCCGCGTGTATAGGAATATACCCTACATTTGCCTTACGTTTCTTCTAAGGGTGTACCTAAGAAAAAGCTAGTGATAAAAATGTAGTTTTCAATTTACTGTAATAAATATATATATCTAGGTTTCACAAAATAGGATTGCTTAATTTTGCTGCGCACAGAACATACAGTGCAAGCGTGAGAAGTATGGTACAAGGGGTGCGTACGTGATGTGTGGAAGTTGTTTGCGAGAAATGTATGTTCGAGTAGTGGCTGACGATATCCGCAGTATTATCAAAGTAATCGACATAGCCAAACGGATTAGCAAGCTGAAATGGCAATGGCCATATATCTTGAAGAACCGACAACAGAAAAGAAAGGTTCTCGAGTGGCCGCCTCGTGTTGGATGGCCCCCCACTGAACTGACTACCTGGTCTGAGATGCAGTAAGTCGATGGATGCACCAAGGTTTTTGGCATTCCTTGGGGGAGGCCTATGTTTAGCAATGGAATTTGGGTGGGCTGTAATAGTGATTATGATAATTTTGGCTATAGGTAAAGTTACCTATATACATCCCACAAGTAGGCATAAAAAGAAAATGTTCACCGCCCTGCCCAAATGCGTTTTGGCGGACTTTGCATGTCTTCAAAATATATATTCCTTAATTTCTCAGACATGCAGATTTTCTCGCAATGTTTTCCTTTATTGCCTATAACGTGGTAAATCAGCACATAAAATTGCGATTAATAACTTCATGGCGACGAGGATCGAACTCTGTTTGTTTGTAATGTACAGTGTTTACAGCGAGCGCGCAGCCCCTGGGCTACCACCTCTCGTTATCATAAATCAAAATCGACGATGATTAAGGGCCTTAAATTCCCCGCTACGTGACTCGCCATGCCGCCCTTTTTCGTCAGTCTAACCCCCGCAAATACTACGCGCTCGGTTTGCATAATGTGCAATATACATACCAATAATATGTTAGTTTTACTTTACGAATCTTATTTTTATTTTTTATCGTATAAGAGTGACAAACGAGCTTAATTCCACCTAGTGGTAAGTGGTTATGCAGCCCATAAATACTTGAAACAAACCCCAAACAATGTAGGCAACAAATGCGTTTATATTCTGAAGATTAAGATAAAATGCCTCATATAATTTGTAATTATACTGATTCCCTTTACGTTCAAATCGAAAAACAATCGACCGGTGCCCTAAAAGAAACCCACACCTTCGAGCTAAAATTGAAAGCCAAACATTTTTTAACCATTAAAAGGCAGTGCTTAACTAGTATCCCATCTGTTGGTAAGTGGTGATGCAGCCGAAGATGGTAAAGCACATGACTTAGCTTAGCAGAGCCTCGTCACGGTTGTCTTGAAGACCATACGTTATAATCGGATTCCCTTTACGTTCAAATCGAAATACAGCAGGAGGTGCCTGCTGCGAAATAGACAAGGGTGGTACCAACCCAGACGGAAGTAAGGAAGGAAAGAACTTCTAGGCAATAGTGGAGCATTTTACCAATTAGTAATTCTGTTTCTGAAAAACCTTATAATTCAAACCATTATGTAATCCGAATCATTATTCGGATTACATAATGATTTTATTCAAGGTATTCGTATCGTCATTTGTTTTTTTTTTTTTGTAAATTCATTGTCAATTTTTTTAATAAAAATATAAAATTGTAATATAAATGCCTATTTTATTCCGCAACAAACATTTCTAATTATTGCAGTCTTTATGGCCCGCTTTGGTTTTATTTGGCGATGATCTTTGAATAACATGAAAATACTTTTAAGGTTTCGTACGGTTCATTGTTGAATGATGCTTATTTCAATGAGACACGAAATATAGCGTATTATTTAATATGCAATTCGAATGATTTAATTATATTATAATAAAAAACAAAAAAAAAGTACTGTTTATAACCTTTATATATATGATAAAACTGTAAATTGCTGGTGTCTGTACATTTTATATTTATGCGACAAATACGATTGAGAGAGACAAAAAAATGAAATATATTTCTATAATTTTTTGAATTGTCTCTTTGACTGTTTATGATCTAAACTATCTAATTTATTTCAAAATAATCTTTTGTTTTATTAAAAACGGTTTATTCTATTATAAGTTATGATTAAAATAATGTGAAGTAAATAATGTAAACATACTTTTATCTAAAATCCAGTAAACAAAAGAAATGTTTTCTCATAAAGATTAACGTAATACCATCTTAGCTATAAACATATAATAGTTAACCAGTGTCATCGATATAAGAGTATAAACCCTATTATCGATAACATAGAATATACATGCAAATGAAAATCCTGTCTAAAAACGATTAGGTGCTTTGATAAAAAAACAACCCAACGGTGCTCAATAGATAGTTGTATTAGTACGTACTTAAAGATATACTCGTATATACAAAAAAAAAATTAAATACTTGTCTAAATCCTATTCGAAATATACACCGTATATGACTAAAACTATTGCTTAGAGACGATACTACATGCTTTTTTTTATAGGATAGGATGACAAACGAGCACACAGTCCACCTGATGGTAAGTGGTTGCTGTGGCCCATAGACATCTACATTCATCCTCATTTACGAATCAAAATCCAAAAACTGATTTGACTATCAAACACCATACCCCAAACGGAACCGTTTTTTATTACAGGACTTTAAAATTTTCATAAAATAGACGATTTTTTGTCTATTGTCCATTTATTATGTAATTAGTGCTTCTAATTTATTTGATTTTTCAATTTTTGTATAATAGATAAGTTGTTTTATTATTTACTACACAAAAATTACATTGCAAGTAACTAAACAAATTGGGTCATACTCGTAGATTCGAATCCCGCACGGAACAAGTATTTGTATGGCCTACAAATAATTGCTCCGGGTCTGGATGTCAGTCCTAGTGCAATTGGTGTTTGTAAACTACCTCCGCGATATAAGAGAAAATTCTAGTGTGGTAACTTTTTTTTAATAAAACAAAAGAAAAAGAAAAAAATAACATAATATTTTACAAAGATTAATGGAGTGATGAACTTTGTAATCAATATCCAGCACGAACAAACTTGCAGACACAGTCACAGGATATTATATCCGATAAGGAACTTCGTTCCAAAGACGGTACGAGTTTAGCAGATGAGAGCTAGGCGACAAAAAGTGTAAGATTTTTTCGTCACTATCCCTTGTGTCATAGTGTATTTTATTTTAAATGACGCTTCATTTTAATAGACGCTAATAATTAAATAATTAACATACTATGAAAGGAACTTCGTTCCAACCGAGTGTTCCACGACACTCACGCATGTTTTTTTTTTTATAATTCGTAAGCCGTAGATTAGGTTACACCCCAAAAAATTAAATGTATGCTCTTAGTAAAGGCTTTTCCTGTTTGTGTTTAGTCGAGAAGAAATTGTAGAGCTTTCCTTAACAATTTCCAGCTTGAGAAATAATTTATTTGTTCTTCTTGCAAGTAAGCCTTATCGTTGGGCCGTGTAATGTCAAAGGTTATACATATTCTTTGATATTTGGCAAACATTACCATTCCGTATGATAGGAACTAGGTGAAAGTCGAAACAAATAAATGGAAAAATAAATTTATAGTAAAAAACTAAAAACTAAATTCAAAGTACCGAAAAGATGTTACTGACTGACTGTGAAGATGTTTTATTCACTGTCATTAGTTTCCTATGGGTAGTATTTTTCAATGAGGGAATCCACGACTTTTTCTGCCACCAGGGCGGCGCCACTGTATTATAGTGAGGTAATATATTTGACAGATTTCATAGCGGGAAAATGTAATCTTCAAGGTTTCTTTCTGTATTATTAGTTATATTTTGCATTACATTAGAAATGAATAAACCAAACTATAAATATAACTAAAAGCAGATTAAAAAAAAGAGTTAAAAGAATCAAACCACTGACGCATTGACAGGCTCCGTGGCGGAGTGGCTTAGCAATGGGGGCCGCAGTTCCGAATCCCGCACGGAACAAGTATTTGTATGGCCTACAAATAATTGTTCCGGGTCTGGATGTTTGTCCTTGTGCAATTTGTGTTTGTAAACTGCCTCCACGATACAGGAGAAAATCCTAGTGTGGGGGTAACGATTTTATTTAAATAATAAATAAAAATAACTCTAGATAATGATAAACTATTATTTAAGACTAATTCCTCAATTAACAGACAATGTGAAACAAAAAACTTTACCTCAGTCACAATTAGCGACATCTGGTGAGTGGAAGATTATTAGCTCTCATTATCTGCTACCCAGATATGTTTGCTAGGCAAACGTTTAACCAGCAAATATTGCCTACAATGTAATGATAAACTGTTGTCAACTATAAGATATTCCATCTTTTTACTATATTATACTTGTAGATAAAATTGACGTATTATTACGCCCACTTTTTAAAGACAAGTTGACAGAAAGTATTATTTGTCTGAAAGTTGTTGAGAAGGAGTTAAAGCACAAAAGTAACTTTCAATTTGACAGAAAATTGTAATTAAAGTTGACGTCATCTAATTGAATATTAACTCTTTGTAGTCAAGTTAAAATCAAATTGCGACCACAGCCTTCTGTCACATTTGAGCTACCGCCACTTTTGGCCAATATTCGACGGATTTTTCTTTTTTATTTACAAAGCGTGTACTAAGAAACATAATCTTTATAATCAACTATAATGAAACTCTTAGGGAACGATTTCTGTTAATTGAATATATTTTTTGATAAGTTTTATTAAGGTATGCTCAACACGAGTATAATATATACTACCGATACAGATGCCAAAACCACAATTTTTGGTATACGTATCACCTGAGAACGGACTAGAATGGAACTTTCACTATAGCTTTACTTGAAGGTCGAAACGTTAGATAAAATACCTATCAACGCTATCTATTTTAAGAGCTGCCCAGTAGACCTAATTGTCAAAATATATATTATAATGTAGAAACATCTGGACAAGTTTAGGTAAAGATCTGAATTTTGAACACAATGTTACTTTGGAGTTCAGTCGATATAATATATACTATATCTTTAATCCGACTTCAGCGACGCAAAAAGACGGGTCCTATTTTTCTTTTCTTTAGATTCCTTTTAATCAGTGAGGGGGTAGTACCACGACTTCACAGAATACCAGCGTGAAGTAGAGGTTTACCTCTGCGTTGCGCTTGGTTAGTGCAGGTGGCCGGAGGCCCTTTTTACTGGAAATGAGACATTCCGTCTTAGTCCTCACGGGTGACAACGCATCTGCATTTTGATTTGTAATAGAGGATAGATGTAGATATATATGGGCCGCACCAACCACTTACCATCAGGTGGACTGTGTGCTCATTTGTCACCCTTATCCTATAAAAAAAAATGTGCCTCCATAATCGCTGCTGATCTTTCTATTATCCGTAGACGGAATATATCTCATAGCAATGATAAATTTATTATGAATTTATATTAAAAGTAACAACGTTTTTGGGGTAGATCTAGGATTCGCTGAAAAAGTATGTACGTTTTTTTCTGAAATAGCGTCATGTGTTAAAAGTAAAGTGAGATTTGCTCTTTCAGTAAAAAATAACAGACTATTTACGTTCCACTGTTGGAAAAAGGCGTCATCATATTTCTGATACACGTATTTGTGAGCAAAATAGTCTTCCGCGCTCAGAATATTCCCTACTACCGAGCTTATATCAATTTAAGGCTTACTTAAAATGATATCAGCTCCTATACACATCTTCTTCATCATCATTATCAGTCCCGAAAGAAAGTGTAGGTGTAGGGCATCCTCCCTCTAGATGGAGTGGCAACCTGGTAAGACATGGAGGAAGTCGATGGAGACCTCGGAGAGGACTATCTTCAGCAGTGGACTTGCGGAGTGCTGCAATGATGGTGGTGGTGATCATGATGATAATGATATATATATATATATATATATATATATATATATAGGCTTGGAACAAGGATGAGGTTAATTAAATAAAAATTGGGCCTATAATAATGAAGCTTCAAGCTTCATTAGTAACCAATTTACTTTAACTAAAAAAAAATTTTAAAGCTAATAGCTGATTTGTTATTATTATTTTTTTTTATAGAAGAGGGGGCAAACGAGCATGCGGCTCACCTGATGGTAAGTGACTACCGCCGCCCATGAACAACTGCAACACCAGGGGAATTGCAGATGCGTTGCCGGCCTTTTAGAAAGGTGTAAGCTCTTTTCTTGAAGGTTCCTAAGTCGTATCGGTCCGGAAAATTCGCTGGTGGTACTTGATTCCACAAGGAAGTTGTGCGAGGGAGAAAACTTCTCCTAAATCGCACAGTGGTGGACCGCCAATCATCCAGATGGTATGGATGGTAACGCGAGTTTTGTCGCGATGTGCGATGGTGAAATTGAGCGGCTGGAATTAGTCCGAACAATTCCTCAAAGCACTTCCCGTGATAGATGCGATAAAATACGCAAAGAGATGCAATATCTCTACGCAGTGCCAGTGTATCGAGCCGATCAAAAAGAACTCGGTCGTTGACGATTCGAACCGCTCTGCGCTGGATGCGGTAAAGTGGAAGGAGCTGGCACTGGGGAGCCCCAGCCCAGAGATGAGAACAGTATTCCATGTGGGGCCGAACTTGCGCTTTGTAAAGTTGCAAGCGATGTGCCGGCATGAAATACTGTCTCGCTCTGCTGAGCACGCCAAGCTTTTTAGAGGCCAATTTGTTCTTCCCTTCCAAGTGACCACGAAACTGCACACTATTCGATATGTCGACGCCAAGGATTCCGATACTAGCTGAGGCAGCAAGGGGAGTGCCTTGAAACTGAGGAGATACAACAAAGGGGTTCTTTTTAGCGGTAAACGCGCCAACTTGTGTCTTCTGGGGATTGAACTGGACTAGATTTAGTCGGCCCCAATCCGAGACTTTGTTAAGCAAAGACTCGACTTCAGACACAAGTTTGTCCCGGTACTCAGCGACGTATTCCCGAGAAATATTGGCATTAGTTGTTAAACTTTAAACCATCAGTTTTAAGGTTTTATTTAATAACAAATGAAGAGGACTGCTTACACTATTGATTTTAAAAGATTTTTTTTTGATAATATTCTTCTTTTTAATCGGGCCGTAAAGCCGTCAAAGTCCAATGCTGGACATAGGATTAACCCGTGTACGTCGGACGTAAAATTTTCAAACCATCGATAGCCGACACCGCCCAAGGATCAAGACGTTTGATACTTAGTATCCTTGAGTGATTTTTCATTTATTTGATTTTAGATGTGTACACATATGAATACTAAGCTTATATACTGATAATACAGTGTGAAATCGAAAGTTTTACAGTAAACAGTTACAAAGTTTGGGCAGGAGGAAAATTGAACAGCTTTTTGCAAATTACTCGGACAAAAAGCCATTTCATTCGTCAAAAACTTTTTAATAAAGGTTTAAATAGATAGTTGTAAACCCGCTTTTCAATGCCGCTTTTAAAATAAATGTATAATTTTTAATTAAATGTTTAGTTAAATCTGATTTAGGTTTTGCGGATAAGTCTTGCGATTCAGTGAGGCTGATACCCGACAGACGGCAGTGATTTTAAATTTGATAGGCCAGAAAATTTAATTAAGTTAAACATTTCATTTACAGGGGTATTTAATTTTTTATTTTGGGTTCTATAATTTAACAATGCAGTGGTAGCCTGAAGTAGATATTGCATTTTTTTTGTAGTTTTGAATAGTTCAAAACATTTATAGTGTGTTAACATTAATAATATATCTAAAAATGTCCAAAAAAAACTATTTTAAGTATTATTAAAAACAATTTGATTTCATGGATTATCCTTACCGTACAGTGGCAGTGTAAGAATATCCACTACCCCATACCATAGGTGGTTGTCGTGAGAGGCGACAGGAGGAATAAATCAAGCGTCACAACTATGGCAAATATCCCCATTATGAAGCAATTAAATTGGACTTTAATGGACTGTAACGGTAACGGATTATCCTTGTTTTATTGACATGATTTGTTTTTATTGACTTACCAAGAAGGACAATTAGTTCAAGGTAAACATTTTTCCTAGTTAAACAATTGGTTATCTAAGACAAATTATCTGACTAGGTTAGTCCAACTTCAACCTCGCGGTCAATCAACAGATCCAACTGGGCTAGTCATCATACGGGAGATTAGGACACATCCTATCAGTGTGTTTTGTCGGTGCGTAGTGCCAATGATGACATATGGATCTGAGATGTGGTCCTTCAGTGCTGGCCATACGAAGAAACTCAAGGTAACGCCGCCAGCTATGGAGATGGATATGCAAGGCTCTACGTGATAGATAGATAGGATTAAGTGTAACATGAACAAATTGAATGATACAGCTGTATGAATAGAAAAGTTCAATGGTCGTACTTTTATATTCAGTGAAATTATAATTTATTTTATAGATAACTTTCATTTGACGATTGGAAAATCAGCCCTAAATAAATTGATATACGAGTCGTTAATTTAAGAAACATCTGTTAACCTTTTTTATTTATTACCTCCTCCTTTTGTTGTCTTTGTCCTGGTGTTTCGCGATTAGAGATTATATAAATAATGATGATAGATATTATATGGATGCAATGCAAAATTATTTACATACGCCACGATGGAAATATTATTTTACAAAATAATTTTTACCTTAATAAAAAGCTAGGCACACGAAATATAAAGAGATTATTCAATCAATGGTAAAAACGCTGAAGCAAGGCGATAAATCAAAGTCGCCCTGACGATTTACCTAATTTTTTACTCGTTACACATTGATTAATTTTCACCTTTTTATTTTTCTCTTCTTTGATCAATCAATCTTTAAAAATGTATCTGTAACTCTGTCTTGTAAATCTCTCGGGCGAAAGTGTTTGTGAGAAAATTTTAGGAAGATAAAATCGAATATTATGTGCATGTATGTAAGTTTTAAAAAAGGCCGCTTGGCCTGCTTTAGGACTAAGCGACAAATGCAGGCGATAGACTGCAAACGACAACTTATATCAATCTGGTTTTGTAGATCGATATTGTAAAGACAACTAAACTAAGGAAATTGTTGAGTGTATCCGAACGTGCGACTGAAAGAAAGTTAATGCTAAGCACTGAACGCTGCTCATGTAAACCCATAATATGCGCAAGTACTGCATCTTATTTAATATAATAGGATTTGAAGTGCGTGCGTGCGTGCGTGCGTGCGTGCGCGCGTGCGTGCGTGCGTGCGCGCGTGCGTGCGTGCCTGCGTTTGCGTGTGCGTGTGCGTGTGCGTGTGTGTGTGTGTGTGTGTGTGTGTGTGTGTGTGTGTGTGTGCGCGTGTGTGTGCGCGCGTGTGTGTGTGTGTGCGTGTGTGTGTGTGTGTGTGTGTGTGTGTGTGTGTGTGCATGTAAGAAAGAAGGAGTGAGTGTGTGCTATTTAGCGTAACAGTTTGTGTTTTACCTGTCTAATATATACATTACGGATGTAAGTAGGTAGTTGCGGTTATTATAGCGAGACTAACGGACAACAATTTATATTTATTATTATTCATAGTTTATACACGATGTTATAAGTGCAATGAAAATGCTTTTTCTATTTATAGTAACACAGGAGCTTCAAAGAAATTTTCATAATGGTATTTCCGTATTACTGTAATATAGCCAAGGGCTCTGCTTTTTCATTAAAACTACTAAAACAAAATACAGCTGTAGGCGCTTGGAATAAATTGCTTTGAAATGTTATAAGCCTTTGATTTTATTTTAAGTACAGAGCTAAGGAGAGACATGGTAGCTCAGATGGTTAGCGCTCGCGGTAAATTTCACAGTTCACGAGCAATCCGGGTTCGATCCCCGCCGGCACCAATGAAATTGTTATTTGCAATTTTAAGTGCTGATTTACCACGTGCTCTGAGGTGAAGGAAAACATCGTGAGGAAACCTGCATGTCTGAGAAATAAGAAAAAAATATTTCGAAGATATGTGAAGTTCGCCAACACGCATTGGGGCAGCGCGGTAGATATTTCCTTGCCCTAAAACCCTCTCAGAAATGAGAGGAGGCCTGTGCCCAGCAGTGGGACGTATATAGGCTATAACTTTAACTTTAACAGAGCTAAGAAAAAACAAATTAACTATGCAAGGTAAGGCATCCAGGAGTTCGATATATGCAGGTTTTATTTTATAACACCGAAGAGCAAAGGGCGACGGGAATTTGAAGGCTCCGTGGCGTAGTGGCTTAGCAGTGAGTTGTAGGGCTAAGGCTCGCGGGTTCGAATTCCGCACGGAATAAGTATTTGTATTAGATATGGGACGAATACTCGGTTTCGATTCGGTACTCGGCGGATTCGGCCTTTTTTTAGGGTTCGGCCGAGCACCGAGTATTAACGGCCGAGTACCGAGTACACGGCCTTAATTATATTCCAGAGAAAAATAAAGACAAAAAGCTAGTTTTATCATTATTATTATATTAGAAACACCAGGAACATGAGAAGCAGCAGAAAGAACGTACATAAGAATCTATAATAGAAATTATTATAACTAATATTTAAAATTTAAGAGAGGAAGATTATGATGCAAAACCACTAGTTTTTCGGCCCTATTTGGGTCTAGTTTGTAAGGGAAATAACCGCATGCCGCCCGCTACCGCGTTTTTTAAGCCGAGTATTCGGCAGAGTACTCGGCCCAATCTAGGCCGAGTAACCGGTGGCCGAGTACTCGGCGAATCACTACTCGTTCCATGTCTAATTTGTATGGCCTACTAATAATTGTTCCGGGTGTTTTCCCTTGTGAAATTTATGATGTAAACTGCCCCCACGATACCGGAAAAATCCTATAGTGTGGTACCTCCACGTTTACATTTTAAAGAAAAGGAATTTATAGTACACATGATGATAAGTGACTGCTGCAGTCTACGACCACCTGCAGCCAACTTCAGAGAAAGAAGTCTACTTATGCGTTGTCACCTATGATATTATATTTAAAACAATAATGTCCATGACTCAGTAGTTGCATGAGCACAAGCACTGTTTTCTTTCATAAGCCTGATTCCATAAAATTTTAAGTTATAAATTGAACGAACAACAAAAACGCTTGAGACTTTTAGCTTTAACACTGAGAATTATATAAAATACATCTAATAAATCCAAAACCAGATTACAAACACAAACAATATTGTTCTTATAAAATGTTGAACAGAAATATCACTTGCAAAGAAATACGACCATGTATCTTCTTTTCGTGCTCAGCTAAATTGGCTGCCTATCCGTCAGCGCAGATATGTTAGAATATCTGCACTTTTCACAATTCTGAACGATCCATGTGGTCCCGAGTATCTGAAATCCAAATTTCCAATACCTGGGAGATTCTCATAATTGTTCTCACCGTTCTTCGGCTAATCTTATGTTGCTCACTCCTTTACACCGTAGTGGTTACTTATCTCACTTTTTCGTCCTCACGGCCATCAGACTCTGGAAAGACATACCTCTTGACATTAAAAAAGCTCCCAATAATTTTGTTTTTAAAATTCAAGTCCGTAAACGTGTGAAAAATTCGTTGCAAGTTTGAACTAACACAGCTCTTATTTTCATTTATACATAATTATGTATATTTCATATTTGTTCTGACATAGATGAGATTTATATGGATTTTGTAAATATGTACTGTATGCATGTATATGTGTATGTATATATTTATATATGTTTATATTGTGTGTACTTAAGTATATGTTTATGTATGTCTGTGTGTGTGTGTGTGTGTGTGTGTGTGTGTGTGTGTGTGTGTGTGTGTATGTATATATATATATATATATATATATATATATATATATATATATTATTTTAGCCCTTTCTATTTAGATTGCTGCTGCACCGCCTCTTGTTTGTCCATCTCTGTTTACTCTAATGGTTGACTGAGAGAGAATGCTCTATGGCATTAAGTCGGCCATATATACAACTATGTGCATGAAAGTTTAAATAAAAAAATACAATAATAAAAAAAAAAACAATTTTACTGAAATAGATGCCAACGAACGAAGGTACTGTTTTTCCAATAGCCATTTACGACATTTATACCGAAAAGTAGGTAGGGACTGATGTAAATCCGATCGTAAAAGTGAATGTAAATTGTTCCAAATTTTCACAGAGGTATGCATAAAGTAGCCCCTAGCACTGGATAATCTAAAAAGTTACAACAGGAAGCGCGACCTCTATCCCTAAAGGCTGGGCGTTATGGTTTCCTTTTTCCTTGTCTTATAATACACACTAGCTGTACCCCGCGGGTTCACCCACAATTATCACACATCTGAGCCGCACCACATGACATCTCGCTTATAGAGATATTCACCAACCATTAGGTTTCTCTGTTCTAATTGGGCGGCTACAGTTTATGCGACGAACGTGTGGTGGGCCGAGTGTTGAATAATTTTTTTTTATTATCTATTAGACTATGCGTCCAAATAACCTGCCATATAGAGCAAAGTTTATCTTCGTAAAATTGTCTTGATGATGAAGTTTCCTTCGTTCGTAAGGATTAATATACCATGCCTAATAATAACTCTCACAAATCACTTTTTAATTTTCAATTATTTTTTGTCATAAATTATATTACCTACCGTAGGCTTATTTCTTATACATAAGCCACAATAAGGTATTATAGGCATATGGTGTCGCGGACTTTTCATTTAGATGGATTTATATTTTTGTTGTTGAACGTTTTTTTACGTATCACCAACCATTACGCCATCGCCCGTGGGTAAACAATTCAGGAGCAATATTTAAAGCTAGCTGAGAAGTGTAGCCTAATGCTAGATAGCCTATAATATTCCTCATGAATTTGGCTATAATATACAAAAACATTACATACATGTGCCATTTGCTGTAGAGACTATCGGTTCGTGGGGTCCAAGTTTCTAAAGGAACTCCATCCGCGGCTCGTCGTTACTGTTGGTGATAAGAGAGCTGGTTCTTTTCTCGCTCAAAGGCTAAGTATAGCCATTCAGCGGGGAAATGCAGCCAGCGTTCTTGGCACGATACCGCGGGGAGTAGGACTGTATGAAAATTAAATTAGTTTACTAGTTTTAGTTTTTTTTTTTTTATTATAGTTTTGCATACCTTTTTTTTATAGGATAAGGGTGACAAACGAGCACACAGTCCACCTGATGGTAAGTGGTTGCTGCGACCCATAGACATCTACATTTATCCTCTGTTACAAATCTAAATGTTGATGCGTTGTCACTCGTGAGGACTAAGATGGAATGCCTCATTTCCAGTAAAAAGGGCCTCCGGCCACCTGCACTCACCAAGCGAAACGCAGAGGTAAACCTCTACTTCACGCTGGTTTTCTGTGAGGTCGTGGTACCACCCCGGTTCGAGCCGGCCCATCCGTGCGACAGCAAAACCTGCCGCGTGGCTCTACCACTGTTAAAAACCTTAAGCGAAAGCGCTATTTTTAAATAAAAAAGGGTTTTAGTGGCTTATGGTGTTGATTTATCATGTCCCTGTGGCTTGTAAACGCGATATCTTTTGAAAATATCAATTGTTTAATTCAATCTATTTTTTAATCTCTTCATCTGTCATGTGGGAAGCCACTGAATTTACATAAATGGCAGTGTAATTTTGTTTTGTTTAGCTATAATTAATTTTTTTCGGCTCCAAAATGGCGAAATTTTCGTTGATTTGGTAGGCTTGTATATAAATTATTTCTGTAAATGGGGAGCTACAGCCACAGAGTAGTTTAGTTCGGCTCACAGAGTACATTATATTGGTTCGGCTTCAGTCGCCGTCGTGAGTGGACATTGTTTCGTTTGTTTGCAGCGGCTCAAATAGGTCGCTGTACAAATACACAATATTCGAATAACCAAATTTCTTAAATACTTGATTATAATAATAATCAGTACCGTCCTTACCATAAGGCCACACGGGGCCCGTGCCCATTCGCTTACAATATGTTTTAGGAATTTTTTTTTCTGTTTTAGGAAAATATAACCCGACACAATAAATTTTAGAGTAAATGAGGGCGTTGTTAGTGACTTTCTGGAAACCCTGAGCAGTAACAAGCTACACATTGCCGAGTTTGACAGAAAAAGTGGCATTGACAGATTTCTTAGGTAGAAAATATGTACCTAGTTCCACGTTTCGCCGCCATCTAAACGTTTTTTCGAGCTGTACAATCGCCTACTCAAAGCCTGGATTTATTTTAATTTTCGGCAATCTATGGATTAGCTAAATAAATGTTGTTGATTAAATTGATAATAGATAATTTAAAATTAAAAATTTTGTACAGCCGACTTCAATATAAGTTATTTAAGAATAACTTAAAAACTATTGGTCTGACCTTGATCAAATTCATATGGGACCACACGAGAAGTACCAGCTTTCAAATAAAAAAAGAATCATCGAAATCGGTTCACCCAGAAAAAAGTTCTGAGGTAACACACATAAAAAAAAAAAAAACGAAAAAAAAAAAACATACAGTCGAATTGAGTACCGGCTCCTTTTTGGAAGTCGGCAGAAAAAGACACGAATATAGGTTAGTAGCTTAGCGAATTTTAATCGGACACCAGAACATTTTTTAAAATCTTTTACGAAAAAGTGAACATTTTAATAATTATAAAAAATATCTAAAAGTACCTACATTGCAAATTCGAGTTTGCAGAGTCTATACAATGCACTACATAGAAGTCAACATTGTGTTTGGCTGGGGTATTTCACGAAATTTCAAACTTATACGGTAACGATTGTGGTATAATTTTGTTTTGTTTCATAGAAATTATTTAAAATAATGATTCTGATACGTATTGTGATGAAATTTTAACAGAAGAATTACGCGATATTTAGATTCGAAAAGGGCCATTATTTTTCCAAAATAAAAATGATGACTTCTCCGAAACTTCTGCAAGTTTTCCAGATCAAGCGGTAGAATAGAATAGAATAGAATAGAATATTTTTATTCAATATACATTACATGTGTAATTCTTATTGAAAGTCATTTTTTACTTTACCACTGGTTCGAAAATAACCCTCTGTCCTGAACCTGAAGAACCAGCAAGAAACCCAGCGGGACTTTTTTTTTTAAATAAATTTTACAATATTAATGATTACGAAGTATTTACAAAATTTATTTTAGAAACTGCTTGGAAGCGACCACCTCATTCCCAGGGGTTATTATCAACCATGTATTCATTTATACTATAATAACCCTTTTTATACAGTTTCAACTTAACAAAACATTTAAACTTGCTAATAGAGAGAGCCTGTACACTTTCCGGGACCTTGTTGTAATAGCGTATACATTGCCCCAAGAATGAATTACTGACTCTGTGGAGTCAAGAAACTGGTATCACTAGCTTGTGTTTGTTCCTAGTGTTTAGAGAATGTATATCACTTATTTTACTAAAACTATCTTTGTTTTTGTTAACATACATTAAATTTTCGTAAATATACTGAGAGGCCAAAGTTAATATATTAATTTCTTTAAATTTATCTCTAAGAGACTCTCCCGGTTTTAGATTATAAATAGCTCTAATGGCCCTCTTCTGTAAAACAAAAATAGTTTCTGAATCAGCCGCATTTCCCCATAGCAAAATCCCATAAGACATTGTGCTATGAAAATAACTAAAATAAACTAATCTAGCTGTCTCGACACTAGTGAGACCTCTAATACCTCTAATATTTTTACAGCATAGGCTGCAGAACTTAGTCTGCTTGCTAATTTGGATATATGGGGGCCCCACTGGAACTTTGCGTCAAGAGTAATGCCAAGAAAAACAGTGGATACAACAGGGCTCAATTCCTCCCCATTTAAAAACACATTGGTATTCAGATTTTTAACATTCGTTGTTGTAAATTTAACACAATTAGTTTTATTTCCGTTCAAATGCAGATTATTAACGTTAAACCAATGCACTAATTTTGATATAGCATTATTCACTTCGTCACATTTAAATGATTGACGTTTAAGTTTAAAAATCAAGGAAGTATCATCAGCAAATAATACTATATCATGACTATCGCCTACAACGTTGTCATGGTGATTGGTTGTTATACGGGTGTGATAAATTTTCTCAGGAAAATTTTAATTAATTTTATTTTAACAACGCGTTTCGCACGTCCATGTGCTTTTGTTGACCATGTTAACAGTGAGGTCATTTAATTATGATTAGTAGCGCTATGTTGAATTATATGCAAAGTGAGGTGGATGTGGAAAATATTGTGATTACTGAAAACAGTGAAAATGAGATTACAATGAGCATGGAGGATATTCAGCAGATGTGTAATACTGAAGATAGGAATGAAATGTTTTAGAGAGACCTTCAAAGAGGAGAAGGGCAAATAGACATAATATACGCATAGATGATAGTGTGTGTACGAGAACTCCGGAGGATAAAATTGAGGTGTGTATATGTCAAGTACAGAAAAACTCCCTAAACAGTTCGGACTGGCAAAAATGTTAAAAGCAGAAAGTATAAAAAACGTCACGAAAATTAAATACATAGATACATTTAAGGTATTGATTCACTTTAGTAGCGAAGAAAGCGCTGAGTCTTTTATACAGTGCAAGAAATTTAACGAGAAAGGTTTTAAATGCCAAAAAACTTTAGAAATTAATCAATCATATGGGGTCATAAAAGATATTGATCTAGAATTGAGCGAAGAAGAGATATTGCAAGGAATTAATAGCGAAACTTTGATTTTAGCGGTAAAAAGGCTAAAGCGAAAGAACACTTACGACGGTCATTGGGAACTGAGCGAATCTGTAAGAATTTGTTTTAAAGGGTCATCATTACCGTCATATGTTTACATCTATGACACTAGGGTGAAAGTGAATCCTTACACTTACCCAGTAACACAATGCTCCCGTTGCTGGCGATTTGGTCACTCGATTAAAATGTGCCCTTCTCTAAAAGTAATCTGTCCCAAATGTACAAAAAGTCATCCTAATTGTGAAACGACAACTTTCAAACGCAATAATTGTATGGGAAGACACATGGCAATGGCTAAAATTTGTCCTGTTTTCTTGAAGGAGAAACGAATTAGAGAACTCATGGCAGAATTTAACTGTTCTTACAGAAAAGCCCTTATGCACCATCGCTTCGACCACCAAACATGAAAAATGATCCACCTCTATTTACACAATTTACATCTGAAAATGAATCCTTGCAACAAGATAAACCGACGCCTGGGTCTAGTGATGTGTATACCTACGCCAATGTTACGAAATCGACCCCGGAAAAAACGAAGAAAATTTCGAAGTCAGAGAAACGAAGAAATAGAAGGAAGTCTCTCAAAAAACAGCAAGGAAATATACCTGAAGTTGTAACTGAAGTTAGTGAGGAAGAAAGCAGAACGGAAGAAGAACTAAGTGATGAGAGTCGATCTGAATACAAACAACTAGTGTCTTGGAAATTATTGTTTAAAAAACTAAAAGAAAAGATGTTTGAGGAGGAAAGCAGTTCATGGGAAGAGAAGATAAAAGGTTGTGGAAGTATAATATTAGAGGCGTTAATATCATTAGTGTTTCAGTTTATTGCAGATCAGCCTTGTTGCAATTTCATAAAACAGTTATGGACAATAACATCTCAAAATCCTATATAAATGTGCTACAATGGAATGCGCAAAGCATTCGACCTAAATGTACAGAGTTGGAAGCGCTTATAAATCAAGAAAAAATACATATTGCTATTATAAGCGAAACTTGGTTAGACCCAGGTAGTAACTTTCACATTAGTGATTATAATGTCTTTAGAAGGGATCGTGATGACGGATTTGGAGGCGTAGCTATACACATAGATCAGTTAAGGCACAAAAAAGTAATGTTGAACTTCTAAATTCAGAAATTGAGATCCTTCATATTAGAGTTCTAAATTGCAAACATATAGAAAATGTATACTCCTTATACTGCCCACCATCTGCCAGTACCACATTGAGAGATTGGGACCAAATCTTCAATTTAGACAAACGAAAGACTCTAATTGTAGGAGATCTTAATGGCCACCAGACTAACTGGTCAACTAGAACGGATTCTCGAGGAGATCAAATTTTGGATTCCATCTTAGAAAACAATTTTGTTTCACTAAATGACGGCACACATACTAGAATTAAACTGGTTAACGGTATAGTACAAAAATCTGCTCCCGACTTATCTTTAGCTTTTCTGGATATAGCTTTGAAGTTCGACTGGATAGTACTAAATGAAAATCTGGGAAGTGACCATTTAATGATTAAGATGAGAACTAATGTTGGCACATCCAATTCCTATAAAAGAAAACGTAATTTTAAAAAGGCGGACTGGTCAAAGTACCAGACATACATAGAGAGAGAACTCGAAGGCTTTATATTATCAGATGACCACCAGTCTGCGTATGACGCTTTCATTGATATTATTAATGGGGCAGCCGATAAGTGTATCCCGTTCATCAAAATATGTGAAAACCCTCTTCACCAACAGAAATTTACTCCTAAACCATATTGGAATTCGGATATTTCAAAAGCTGTAGCAGAACGACGTCGAGCACTTGCTGTTTTTAGGAAAACCCCACACCAATAAATTTAGAAACACTACAGAACAAGGTCAGATTGGCACAGAAAATTATCCGTAGTAGTAAAAGTAGGTCATGGCAATTTTTTTGTGAAAACATTGATAGTAGGTCAACTTCAAGCGAAATATGGGCTAAAATGAGATGGCTAAAGGGGTGCAAGACAGCAAAAAGTAATATTCCCCGTAAGCTAGCTGACTCTTTACTATGTAGCTTAGCACCTGATTATGCAGATCCACCGGCTCCTGTGTTTACTAGTGAGAACGCTCATCTATCCTCACCTGTTTCGGTACATGAACTCGCAAACACAATTAAACAGTCCGATACAGCACCTGGCGCAGACAACATTGCATATTCTATGATCAGGAACCTGCCAGATGCTGCCAAAACTATTCTCATATCTTTATACAATAGATTTTTGCTTTCAAGCTTTGTTCCAAGACAATGGAGAGATGTGAAAATAATTCCTATACCGAAACCGAAAACTGACAATATCTCAGATTCAGGTATTAGACCTATTGCCCTGCTATCTTGTCTATGCAAGATATTTCATACAATTATTACGCACAGACTGGAATGGTACATTGAAAAAAGTAACTATTTATCAGAGGAAACAGTAGGCTTTAGAAGATCACGATCTTGCATGGACAATTTGACTAGATTAGTATCACGAATACAAAGTGGTTTTGGTAACGGAAACGTCACTGTAGGATGTTTTGTAGATATCGACGGCGCATACAACAATATAAATGTTATAAGTCTTTTAGCTGCGTTAGATAATCTAGGAGTGGGTACCATAATATGTAATTACCTCTATCAATACTTGCATTTGCGAAGATTATTTATCGAACTAAATAATGAAGAGCCTGTAAGTAGATATACTGGAACCGGTATAGCACAAGGTGACCCCTTATCTCCGTTATTATTTAACGTAGCAACTATCAATATCTGTAAAAATCTGAATCAAGTATTCATATCTCAATACGCTGATGATTTTGTACTTTATATTAGCCATAAAAATATAATGGATGCGGTTTCTATTACTCAAAATGCTTTAGCGGCTTTAAAAATTATGATAACAGATATCGGTTTAAACATTTCTCATAGAAAAACCAAAGTTTGCATATTCACAAGAGGCCATTCGAGAAACTCAAACAGTAATAATATTACTTTAAATATCAGTAATGAACATATTGAAAGAGTCGATAATGTTAAGTATTTAGACAGGAACTTAAAATGGGGTAGACACATAAATGAAACGAGGGAAAAAATACTTAAATTTTTAAATATCTTTAAAGTGTTAGCAGGTTCCAAATGGGGTGTTCATCCAAAACATTTGAGACGTCTTTATATGACCTTAACTAGTAGCAGATTAGACTACGGTTGTTTTTTATATGATAGCAGTGTAAAAAGTCATTTATACAAACTAGATAAAGTACAGAATCAAGCGATGAGAGTGATAGGCGGATTTATAAGAAGCACCCCTATCCACGTCATGGAAAGTGAACTATGTCTACAACCATTGTCCATTCGTAGACGATACCTTGCTGCAAAATTTTACCTTAAGTCTAGGTCAATTAAAAATAATATAACTATACGTGTTCTAGAAGAATTAAATAGTCAGTGCCAGGGCGTATACTGGAGGAGAAAGAAAGTTCCATTATTGGTTCAAACTCACAATAAATATTGTAATTTTCCTATCCACTCTGACCCCAAATTATTGATTTATTCTCTCAGCGATTGGATTAGTAGATATGAAATATCTTATCACATTAAGACAACCATTGATGGAATGGAACGCCCAAAAAAGCATGTCGATATAAATAGTTTACGTAATTTATGTTGCAACTTCCTAAATAGTAAATACAACACACACTATAAGATTTACACAGATGGATCAAAGGATAAAACAGGATGCGGTGCAGCCTTTGTTGACCAGCAGATGAATATATGTGTAAGATTCAAAATTAGAACTGACGTTTCTATAATGCACTGTGAGCTAATCGCGATTTCCGAGGCTTTATCTTATGTTACAACTTTGAATTACAATCAATTTGTAATATTATCCGATGCTAAAAGTGCCCTTTTACATTTGGCTCGTCTACCCTCGAGTATTCGAGGATTTCCGATAGCCTACAGTATCCTAGATGCCATTCGTGAACTCAATTCATTAAATAAGGTGGTAATCATACAATGGATACCTGCTCATACAGGTATCACGGGTAACGAGGAGGCTGATAGAGCTGCGAACCAAGCTGTAAGCGACGGTATTACATACAATATATTACCAGTACACAGCGAATTATTACGTGAGGTTAAAATAGATTGTAGGCAGTTTTGGCAAGAGTATTTTGATGAATGCTCACTTAGTAAGGGAATATGGTACAAGTCAATTCAGTGTCAACCTCTTTGTTACCCATGGTTTGAAAAAGATAAAATAAGTAGGAAGAATGTTGTAACGCTTTTAAGACTTCGTTCAGGACACATCCTGTCAAATAAGTTCCGATATCTGACGGGAATATCAGATTCCCCTAACTGCTCAGAGTGTGATATTGTAGAAGATGTGCACCATGTTTTGACAGAGTGTGTTCGGAACGAGGTACATAGGCAAGATATGTCACTTTTGCATAATCACAATGTAGGCATTTGCAATTCTATTCTATCCTCCCCACTTTGTCAAGAGGCCAAAATGCTAATCAAACTCTATTTATATGTAGTATAATATGAGATTAGAAAGATGTAATATTATCCACCTATGAGTGTAACCATATCACCGGATTGAATTGCAACATAATATATATTTTTGTCGTTAAATTTAACTTGATTGTATGTAGCTGTATTACTGTCGATATTATTGTGTCTTCAATCGTTAATTTCCTGTCATTATTTGTGTATATTTTACGGGGGTGACATAGTCACTGTGTGACAAAACCCCTTTTTTGAAAATAAAGATTAAAAAAAAATCCCCTACAAGGTGAGGTAAGTCATTAATATACACCAGAAACAGGAATGGGCCGAGAATCGAGTCCTGGGGAACACCCATTAGTACAGGTGACCCGGAAGAACTTTTACCATTGATTTCTATTACTTAAATATGAAATAATAAGTTTAAGCGCCGTGTTATTGACACCATAGTACTGTAGCTTCCTGATTAATGTCTCATGGTGAACACAGTCGAAGGCCTTGGAAAGGTCACAAAATATACCCAAAGCATCCTCTGAATTCTCCCATGCACAAAAAATATGTTTAATAAGCTCAACTCCAGCGTCAGTTGTCGAGCGGCCCCTTGTAAAACCGAATTGATTTTTATATAGCAATTTATTAATATTAAAGAAACTTAACATCTGAACTAAAATAATTTTTTCAAAAATTTTACTTAATGTTGGTAGTACAGAAATTGGTCTAAAATTGGCGGGGTCTAATGTACTACCAGGTTTAAATATAGGTATGACTTTACTATGTTTCATTAAATCAGGAAACACACCAAATTCGACGCTTATATTAAATATAGTGGCTAGATAAGGTGCTAATATATCTATTATAGATAAAATAACTTTAACGGAAATCCCCCATATCTCTGCCGTTTTCTTAACATCAATAGTTTTAAAATATTTAACGATATCTTTTGGCAGTACCCTATGGAATTTAAAAGTATTTGAACAAACCTTTACATTTTGTTTGAGCAATGATTTGGCGACAGTAGGAGAAGAATTTAATGATTTTGTTGTCAAAAAAGGAACATCAGTAAAATGTTTCTCAAAAGCCATAGCAACTTCTTGATCAAGGTAAAACTATACATTTAACTATAAATATTTTTACCCATAAATGAATGGTGATTCTTTAGAAAGAAAATGGCTCCTTTATTCATCGTCTAAGAAATCTGTGTACTGCTATTGCTGCCGTATATTTAATGCAACTACTGGTACTGGGCATAATTTGAGTTCTCCGAATGAATATAAAGATTGGAAGCATATAAGTAACTTATTAGGGAGCATGAGAACAGTTTATAGCACAGGCATTTAATGATGAATTATGTCGCAAGAAGCAAAAATACTGAAGGAGTTGACAATTAGTTACTGTGTCAATATAATACAGAAGTCAATTATTGGAAGAATGTACTTAGAAGAATTGTTACAGCAGTGAAATTTTTAGCTTCCAGAGATCTTGCTTTTCGTGATGATAATGAGATATTAGGGTTTCAAAATAACGGGGATTATTTAGGATGCCTAGAATCGATTAGTAAATTTGATCATTTTCTTGCTGATTATATACGAAACTGCAGAAATCGTGGAAAAGGAAGTACCTACATCATATTTGTCTGCAAATATTTGCAATGAGTTTATTAATTTAATGGGACAGCCAGTTTTAAAAACAACTGTCAACTAACCTTCATCGTTAGATACGTAAAAGACGGAGAGTCCATTGAGAAATGTTTGCAGTTTTTTCCTATGGATAAACATTGTGCAGAATGTATAGCAGATATCATATTAAACTTTTTGAAAGCCATGATAATTTTTTCTGAAGCTTTGTCCTCAATTGTAAGTGCCATCAATCAACCAAGAGAAACAAGAAACGAAGCCCAAATTCTAGCAAAAAAAAATGGAGAAATGGAATACTTTACTTATAACGGAGATATGGAATGATTTTTTGGGAATTATGAACAAAAGTAGCTTAACTTTACAGAATAGCTTTAACATCATGGACGTTGCAACAAAATTTTACGCATCTCTGATACCGATTATGTCAATAACACATGCAATAATTTCAATAGTACGAATCGGTCGAAGAAAAAATCCGTATACATAATACTGATTATAAAGATAAGTCTGAAAGAAAAAGAATTCGCAGCACAAGCGTTACTTTTTTTTGGAGGATGGCCTGAGAATGTACAGTAAAATGGCAAAGAAAAATTTGCTGTAGATACGTTTATTCCTTGTAATCGATACATTAAATTTACAATCGTTTTAGTGTTCTGAAAAATGCAATGAATTTGAAGA
This sequence comes from Parnassius mnemosyne, assembly GCA_963668995.1. Classification (NCBI taxonomy): domain Eukaryota; kingdom Metazoa; phylum Arthropoda; class Insecta; order Lepidoptera; family Papilionidae; genus Parnassius; species Parnassius mnemosyne. The sequence goes on along the minus strand of CAVLGL010000104.1, from coordinate 41,892,353 downwards.
ATTCTATCATGAAGACACTAATGCATATGAGCTCAAATCAGAATATTTTTATTTAGGGCTTTGAATATGTAAGGCTGAGTTACAAAAACTAATAAAGGCTAATAAATTAGAAGAAACTGTTCCCTTGCTTAACGATTACCAATTGTAGTGGAGAGCGCTCATATTCACACCTAAAGAGAATAAAAAATAAATTACGAACAACTATGTTACAATAATGACTAACAAATTAGTCAATGATTATGTGTATATAGAGTGATATCCTTCAAAAAAAATAGACTTTGAAGATATAATAAAAGATTTTGCACAACAGAAATCACGAAAGAAACCACTGTCGTAATGGTAACAAATTCAAAACACCGACATACTTAAGTAATTAATACCAATTAACTATAATAAATATAAGATCATATAGCAGAAAAATGTTTTTATCATTCACTTTTTTTACTTTCCAACAGGGCCCCAAATTCTTGTGTGCCCAAGGGCAAGACGGCATTGATAATAATAAGAGATTTTTTTATAACAATATTTTAAAAGCACAGAATAAATAATAGTAGTACGTACTAAAAGTAAGTAGTATAAATTTTTTTGTCATGGGTGACATTTCCATGGTTTTCGAGGGTGTTGAAGCCGATAGTGCTGTCGAAATGTAAATCCAAGATGGCGACTGCAATAGGTATAAATTTTTTCATCATGGGTGTCATTCTCATGGTTTTCGCGGGTGTTGAAGCCGATAGTGCTGTCGAAATGTAAATCCAAAATGGCGGCTGCAATAGATATCAATTTTTTCATCTTGGGTGTCATTTTAATGGTTTTCGAGGGTGATGATGCCGATAGTGCTGTCGAAATGTAAATCCAAGGTGGCGGCTGAAGTAGGTACCAATTTTTTCATCTTGGGTGTCATTTTCATAGTTTTCGAGGGTGTTGAAGCCGATAGTGCTGTCGAAATGTAAATCCAAGATGGCGGCTGAAGTAGGTACCAATTTTTTCATCTTGGGTGTCATTTTAATGGTTTTCGCGGGTGTTGAAGCCGATAGTGCTGTCGAAATGTAAATCCAAGGTAGCGGCAGCAATGGGTATCAATTTTTTCATCATGGGTGTCATTTTCATTGGTTTCTAGGGTGTTGAAGCCGATAGTGCTGTCGAAATGTAAATCCAAGATGGCGGCTGAAGTAGATACCAATTTTTTCATCTTGGGTGTCATTTTAATGGTTTTCGCGGGTGTTGAAGCCGATAGTGCTGTCAAAATGTAAATCCAAAATGGCGGCTGCAATAGATATCAATTTTTTCATCTTGGGTGTCATTTTCATGGTTTTCGAGGGTGATGATGCCGATAGTGCTGTCGACATGTAAATCCAAGGTGGCGGCTGCAATAGATATCAAATTTTTGATCTTGGGTGTCATTTTCATGGTTTTCGAGGGTGTTGAATTCGATAGTACTGCCGAAATATAAATCCAAGATGGCGGCTGAAGTAGGTACCAATTTTTTCATCTTGGGTGTCATTTTCATGGTTTTTGAGGGTGTTGAAGCTGATAGTGCTGTCGAAATGTAAATCCAAGGTGGCGGCAGCAATGGGTATCAATTTTTTCATCATGGGTGTCATTTTCATGGTTTTCGAAGGTGATGATGCCGATAGTGCTGTCGAAATGTAAATCCAAGGTGGCGGCTGCAATAGATATCAAATGTTTCATCTTGGGTGTCATTTTCATGGTTTTCGAGGGTGTTGAATCCGATAGTGCTGTCGAAATGTATTTAAACTAATTTAAAAATTCCGTATAATCATTTATACGTAATTATTTTAATGCGCTTAAGGTATGCCCAATTGGATTTACCAATATTTTTATTTAATATTTAATTGTCTGATAAAATAATATAATATTAGGATTAAAGTTTTGAGAGGTGTACTGCCAATGTGAAATGTTCCTTGCTCAGCATAATTTTGTGGCGGACCAAGGCGTTGTTAATGCCTTGCATGTAAGCTGCTCTTTTTAAGTATTATATGTGGACACCAGTGGCAAAAAAAAGGTTATATAGAAAATAAAGGCACTCAAAGTATTACTATTGTTAACATAATCAAAGATTATGTCCTAATCTACATCTCCATCATAAAAGTAGAACATGTTACAGCTTTGTTGGTCTGTATTATTACTGTTTTGAATACCAAATTATTTTTTTTTTATACAGGTAACTCTGTCTTTTAGTTTGATAACATAAATCAATAAGTAAGTTGTAATTTAATGTGTCCTCTCATTTTTAGTAAATTATCTGAGAAAAATTTCAGTACAAAAGCGAGCATAAGCATTGTGTACTTGCTGAATTAAGGCAAGAGATTTTTCATGGTTAAATTAAGTGAGGGCAAAGGATTCACAAAGTATATTTCGCATCTCTTCGCTTATGTAGGTCTGTATTTTATAAAGAACTTTTAACCTGTAGAAGCAATGTCACATTGTTTCTATAATATGATTTTAAGTTACAAACGAGCACACAGTGTACCTAATATTAATAAAATTAATTAAAAAAAAACGTCGTAGATCAGGGTCTAAACGCTCGCGGTAAATATCACATATACATATACATCTATCCTCGAATAAGAATCACAATGTAGATGTGTTATCACTATGAGGAAAAAATGGAATGCCTCGTTTCCAGGAAAAAGATGTCTGGTTCACTACACTCACCACACGAAACACAGCAGCAATATGTTTAGCTGCAGCGTGGCTCCACCACATAGAATATTGTTGGTGCATACTGTTTAAACTTTAGACGATTATCTATGAATTTTATTCAATTAATTAATATATTAAAGAATCGAATTAAGTTATATTGAATTGATTTAAATTGAATTAAATTTTAAAATAATTTTGGGTATAGATTTGATTTTAGTTTTGATTTAATTTAATTAAATTTATTTAATGTTCTCAATTACTAACCTAATATAAGTCATACTAACAACTTATGGATCTTTGACATCTGAAATAAAGAATTATTATTATTATTATTATTATTATTGGAAGTCCGAGGATATTGATGATAAAGTTCAACAGGAGTGCTCAGTTTTCGATGTAAGAAATTAAAATTACTTTTTTCCCAACTATCATTTTATTTAATCTCCTAGTTTACGAAAACAGTTGCATACGCTGGATGGTATAGCAATCTATTGAATCTTACTATATCCACGGAACGAAATTGGGTGATTTTTATGCCACCGCTACAGCAAATTTAATTTAATTTATATTGGGTAGAAGATTTATTGATGAATTTAAATTTAAATTCTCCTATTTATTATTTTGTTTTAGAAAACCGATGTAAGAAATTAAAATTACTTTTTTCCCAACTATCATTTTATTTAATCTCCTAGTTTACGAAAACAGTTGCATACGCTGGATGGTATAGCAATCTATTGAATCTTACTATATCCACGGAACGAAATTGGGTGATTTTTATGCCACCGCTACAGCAAATTTAATTTAATTTATATTGGGTAGAAGATTTATTGATGAATTTAAATTTAAATTCTTCTATTTATTATTTTGTTTTAGAAAACCGTGAATAAACTTAATTAATAGCATTCAATTTCACTGTACTCTCGAGCTTTCAAGTTTTAATGGACACTTCGTTTTGATTTAGTGTGTGATAATGAGTCTTTAATGAGTTTAGCAATGGTATATAAGGAGTCGTGTTTTGGATCGTTTATCGCATCTCCCGGAGTTGTTATTTATGTAATTATTTTTGTTCCAGGATTCACTAACCTTTGGCAATGCTTATATTACAAATTCATCAGTATTAAAAATTTAGCACACGCGTTTAACTTAAGTGCATTTTACTTTAACTAAATTAATAGAGAATATATTTGTATACTTTTAAACGTACACGTAATATTTATTAATTTTTGTTTTTATTTTTTTACTTTTGGCATATTTATTGCCAAGAGCATTAGATGTGTTTGTTTTTAATTAGAAGTTAAATTAACTTTTTTAAATATTAGAACACAGCAAACGAACTTAGCTGTTATGCCGAGTATGCCGCGATGCCCCCTGTACGCCACCGCTCTCTACTCCCTTGTGGACGTGCGTGCGTTTTTTTTATAAATGTATTTACTTTATATTTTTTTACTGATTTTCATTAATTATAAATTTTACATCAGATTAAATGACATCTGCCAGGATTCCAGTGACGGCCTACTATTTTTTACAGTTACATAAGTACCTATTTTTATAATAGCAGAGGTATGCAAAAAGATGTTACTTAGCTACTCTTTACTCATTTCGTTTGAAACTGGCGAGGCCAATATCCATCACCCTAAATATACATCACCGTAAATGCTCGATATATAGTTTATATTATTATAAATGTAATGATATCTTATAATTTGTGTGTTATTATTTCATATTAAGCCAAGACACATATACTTTTCATTTCGAAATAGCTTTATTCGCCTTCAATCAATGTCTATCACATATGTAGACCTTGAGTAAGCACTGTTGGATCAGCAGCAAGCAAACCATCATTCACAACGAATCTCTCCATAAGCTTTGTTACAAAAAGGTGTAGCACAAACTTTTCGATGAGCAGTAAGCAACGTCGGGTAGATTAGTACCAATTATGATAGAGAAAATAATCACTGGTGGAAAAAAGACATTTAGGATATACTGACGGCCGATGGAACATTGGTGTATAACTATAATCCTGAAGTAAAGTAACACGCGACTAACGAAACTGTGACATTTGCGCCTTCTGATGTCATCAATACACAGAGGATTCAAAAAAATATATAAGTGTAACTAATATTCAAATATTCATGTAAATTTCAACATTTTTACCAACACTTTTAGCGTAGCACAAATTACAGATCAATTTATAAATTTAAATATAGGTCCAAAAAAGGGTTCAACAGAAATTTGGGGAACATGTCGGAAACAGAAAAAACCGCATCCGAGTGTGAATTGTACATCTCACAACTTAAAACATGTTCGACAAGTGGGTCAGTGTACTTGCTGAAGTATAAAGTAAACCACAACTTGGTATCTGCTATTTTGAATTTTATGCAAAATGTGTGATGTATCTTTGTTCAGATCAATTAAGAATATGAAAAAGCTTTAGAATCTATTTTCAAGATTACTGAATCAAAATAATTTTACGCAAATGTTTGGAGAGTGTATTATCTTTTTCTTCTCGAGATTTGTTAAGACGAAAAAAGTTCACTTACGTCTAAACGTACACTGACGCATGTATACGATCTTTTATAATAGGTAAAATCGTCCTTTATAGGCATTAAAAGTTCCAAATCAAAAGTTAAATAATATGTAGACTCTTACGTAACATCTTCATCATTACAGCATATCACAGGTCTACGTTTGAACATAGGCTCCCCCAAGGTACGCCATAAAACTTGGTCCTAAGTCACTCTTGTGTACCACTCTTGTTATACATACCTATGAATGTATTGTTCTTATCATCATTACAGCCTTTCATAAGTCTACTGCTGAACATAGGCCTCCCCCAAGGAATGCCACAAAGCACGGTCCTGAGCCACCTGAATCCATCGACTTCCTGCATGTCTTACCAGGTTGTCACTCCATCTAGTGGGGGGTCGCCCTACAATTCGCCTACCGGTACGAGGCTGCCACTCGAAAACCTTTCTTCCCCATCGGTTGTCGGTTCTTCGAGCTATATGGCCGGCCCACTGCCACAGCTTACTAATCCGTTGGGCTATGTCGGTCACTCTGATTCTACTGCGGATATCCTCATTTCTAAGTTTATCACGCAGAGAAACCCCGAGCATAGCCCTCTCCATAGCTCGATGAGCGAACTTGAGCTTCCTCACACGGCCAGCAGTGAAGGACCACGTCTCAAATCCGTAAGTCATCACTAGCAACACGCACTGGTTGTACAATTTCGTTTTAAGGTTTTGAGGTATGTTTAACGAGAAGATGTGTCGTAGTTTCCCGAACGCTGCCCAACCGAGTTGAATCCGTCAAATGAACTCTCGGTCCAAGTTGGACTTACCTAGTCGGACTATTTGTCCCAGGTGACATGGACGTTAAACATGATTTTTGTTTTGTCCATGTTCATCTAAAGACCTATCCGTTGGGAAACACTATTGAGGTCATTGAGCAGTGCTTAGGACCTCCAGCGATTCTGCCATAAGAACTATATCGTTAGCAAATCGAAGGTGTGTGATGTACTCACCATTGATGTTAATACCGCATCCTTTCCAGTCCAGCAGCTTGAAAACGTCTTCCAATGCAGCGGTGAAGAGTTTCGGGGATATAACGTCACCCTGTCTTACACCTCTCTGAAGTTGGATAGGTTTCGTACTCTGATTCTGTACTCGTATAGCCATCGTAGCTCTACTGTACAAACACTTCAGAGCTTCGATATACTGACAGCCAACTTGGCACCGCTGAAGGGACTGCAGCACTGCCCAAATTTCGACGAAATCAAAGGCTTTCTCATAGTCCACATATGCAAGGCAAAGTGGCAGATTATACTCCTCTGTCTTCTGTACAATTTGCCTTAGGGTGTGTATGTGGTATATGGTACTAAAACCTTTTCGGAAACCGGCTTGTTCGAGAGGCTGGAAGTAGTCAAGTCTGCGTGCGAGACAATTCGTAATGACTCTCGAAAACAGCACGTAGACGCGGCTCAGAAGGGAAATCGGTCTGTAGTTTTTCAAGAGAGCATTGTCGCCTTTCTTGAAGAACAAGACCAGCGCACTTCTGCTCCACGCCTCCGGAGTAGTGCCACCATGGAGGACGGAATTAAAGAGCTTCTGAAGGACTTCAAGTACCGGTTTTCCACCCTCTTTCAAAAGCTCCGCTGTAATTCCATCCTCGCCTGGAGACTTTCCGTTTTTAAGGTGCTGGAGAGCCATTCTAATCTTGCTCAGACTGACGTCCGGGATATCTTCGGAATAGTGTCGGATAAGACTCGCTCTTGGATCGTTACTCAATCGCATGTGGCTCCAACAATGACGTGTACAGCTGCCCATAGAACCTCTCAATCTCACTCAAAATCTCAGGTGTCCCGGAAACGATGCTGCCACAATCGGTCTTCAGCTTTGACAGTTGGCTCTTTCTGGCAGACAGATCTCTGGCAAAGACTTCAGAGCCTTGGTTCCGCTCGATCGCTTCTTCAATACAAGTTGTATTGAAGTTGTGTAAGTCCGCCGCATGCATTTGGAGATCTGTCTGTTCAGTTGCCTGTATGCTGTCAAATCTGTTGAAGCTTTGTATCTGTTGTATGTAGCTTCATCTCCCCAACAGCCATGAGATTAAGAGTGTGATCTGAGAGTTTTTGTGTTTTTCTGCGGCGGGTCTTGCGGAACTTAGCTGCGAGCGCATGAACAGTTTCCACGAGCTTGTCATTCATACCGTCCACTTCAATGCAGTCTTCTAGGCACTGAAAACGGTTTTGTAACTCGAGCTTATAGGTTTCGGGACTTTGGAACAGAACACGAGGGGGACGGAGCGTTGACTTCATTAGACAAGGTACCTCTCAAACTTAACGTTTAGGTTCAGTGTATCTCAGCCATTTGGTGATCGCTACCAGTTCACCCTCGCGATCACGGAGACATCACTGAACATTTGTTGTCTGGTCGTCATAATGAAGTCAATCTCATTTTTTGTCGAACCGTCGGGGCTAGACCAGGTCCACTTCCTGTAGGGCCGCTTCTGATAGAAAGAGTTCATCATAAAGAGCCCCTCTTTCTCCATGAAGTTGGCCAGCTGCTGGCCCCTTGGGTTCCGTTGCCCTATTCCGAATTTCCCTACTTTCAGCTCACCGTTCTCTCTTGTGCCTAGTTTTGCATTGAAGTCTCCCATTAACACCGTATAGTGGGTTTTGGAGAAATGCATGGCTCTAGAGATATCCTCATACATTTCCTCCACCTCCTCATCGGGGTGTGCCGAGGTTGGTGCGTAAACCTGTATGATCTTCAGCGAATACCGTTTGGTGATACTGAGTATAAGGTACGCAACCCTCGTCGACACATTCTCAATCTTTACAACGTTGTTAACGAGAGACTTGTGGACGATAATCAGACACCTCCTTGGGCAAGATGGTCGCCTTCCCGGTGATAGAGCTAGTTGCCGGATTCGAGGATTACCGTGTCCTCCCCCTCTTCGGACCTCGGATAATCCTATAACATGTCAGCGTAACTTGTCTATCTCTTCTTCCAGCTCCACGATCTTCTCGTCAGTCCTCAGGGTGCGTGCGTTGTATGTTGCCAGGTCAAGTCGTCTTAGGTGGCAACCGAACCTCCACCGGAGATTCTTAGCACTCCCTGCACCCCCGTTACCATGGTCTACACCGTAGCCAGGAATAGCGGGGCCGCTGGGGACTGGGGGCCGTTTCTTTGTTACTCTCGTCATCGGGGGTATTTGCCATAGTTGACACGCTTTGCGAGCGGATTGGCAACCGCAGTTTTTTATTGTAATTTTGCTGTTATCAGGATGATCCTGCTGCCCATCTTGTAGTGTATGTGCCTCCACCCTACTAGTAATGTAAGAAATACATGTACTCTTAAGTTTATTAATCAGTATAATTAAAGAATTAGTCTCAGCAACACGTCTTCTCTTTCATTAACACCTGCCGACATCACATGGCGACCCTGCCAGGCGGTGCGCTGCGACAATGCATGCGCACCGCCGGGGCCTACGACATAAAAAAAAAGATAAATAAAAATATTATAAGAAATTTAAATTAAATAATGAAGTGAAATGACAGATAAAAGAAATATTATAACGGAATGGACGCAATACCGGATGTGACGAAAAATTAATAAATATGAATACAAGAAGAGGCCACAATAAAATTGACTGAAAATTTAAAAACTATAACGTATATGAAGTAATATAATATATTTATCGTAAATATCACTATGAAGGCAACTAAGAAATAATAATAAGAATAAAAAGTGATTTCTTAAATAATGATCAAAGACCAAAACTCAAGAAACAGCAAATTATTTTAATAAGGAAAGGAGCAGTTGTACTTTATCGAGCTTTGTCCAGTAAGATATGAAAATTAAACCGAAAAGAAAAAAGAAGATATAAGAGGTAACATCGCATCAGCGTAATTTTTAACATTTGATTTTAATTATTTTTTATTATGTTTTATATTAAATAAATAAGTAATGCATTAAATATTAAATGTACGGTATTTACAAGTAACTTGAATTTAACATTTTATAATATTTATAATATTTTAGTAGGTATTCTATTAAAAAATAATACAATATATTAAGTTACATTTTACAATGACAAGATTCGTATTAAAGTAAATATATTTTTAAATTCAGCCCAATTTTTTTTTTCCGTGATAAATTTTATTTAAATGTAAGTACTTATAAATTTTTGAAAAGAGTTTTATAAAAAAAAAAAACGCTATTACTATAAGTTATAATTATTTTTCGTCTTTTCTAAAGGCATGAAACTCTTAAAATAACTATATAAATAAATACATAACCTTTAATAAATGACCTTAAAGTTAATATGACCTGCTTAAATATCAAAAATTGGAAATAAATTAATGTTTTGTTTAATATAAACTTAGCTGTAATAGTGATTACCAATTATTTTCTGTAGGTTATACGGTTTCTTAAATTTCTAGCAATCGTAAATTTTTATATATAAATTAAATGTATAACTAATGCTAATATATTTTTCGATATAAGTAAAAGTAATAAAACTATAAGCGATGCGATGTAATTATACTATAAACTTCTGTGTCAGTTAGAAAATATTTAAAAGTATCATTTTAATGTGATAAGGAAAATAATAATTAAAAGAAGTTTTAATAATAATGTTTCTTAACGAAGTTAAACACAGACATGAAAAGTTGACATATATTACCTCATTTTTGTACAATATTAAAAAGTATACTTATATTTAAAAGGTGTGACGACTGAGAGGAGTGTTCAAAAGTGTGAATACGAATGATTGAATTTCTAAGTTTCGTCAATATTGGACTGATCACCCAAATATTTGATGATGCTTAAAATCCTGGTACTGAAACCATTATGAGCGAGAACTATGAAAGTTTGTAATGGAAATGGAGTATGAAAGTATATATAAGTTACCGATTCAGTCAAGTAGATAACAGCAGGTACTATAAAGATAAAGAAAGAAATAAAAATTTACGAAGAGAATCAAAATAAATTAAAAGATGACCTTGACAAATAAATCATGGAGAGATACGGGAACGTCCATCACTGGTAAAGCGTATATTCCTCGAGCAGGGTATGTTTCCATGATTGGATGATAAAATCGGAAGTAACGGGTACTAGGGAACAATACCTTCAGTACAAGTGAGATGTGAACGAATTTACTCATATTAGTACTGTTGGGGACCAGAGAAGTCTTAAATTTGTTACCCTTAATAATGGTACATAAAGGTCACATCCTTCATTGGATCATAGTGTGAACTTAGTTTTCCTCCGTGACAATTGTTGGAGTTCTTTTAAAATGACTTAAAAGTTGACCTCGAGGTTGTGCGCACAACCCAAGGTACAGTTCTACCTTGTGATAAAAAAAGTTAATGTACCAATAAAATTAAATGAATGTTATGAAAAAGAAATATAATACCCAAGTAAATGGGGGGCCCATATTTATAAAGTACCCGCGTGATAAACATCACGAAATAAAATATAAATGAAGTGAATTAATACTCCGATTCCCGGTATCTAATTAATAAATAAATATTAAGGAGAGAGAATACTAAAAGAAATAAAGCTAGCTAAAGCTCAAAAATATAAGAAAGAAATAAAGTACGTACACTAATTATGAAAAAATAATAGGCCTGACAATCAAAAAGGAATGTAATGAGATGTGCTTATCTATGGAGATGTGCAAGTATGAAAATAATTAACATGTAGGGACATGAGAACAATTAAAATGAGGTCATAATGGAATCCCCGCCAAAGCAAAAAAACAACCACAATAAAAAAATGATAAATACGTTTTCGCTTAAATATATTTTATATGAATTTTCAAAACTTTTTCATATTTTCAATAACTCTACCCTAAAATTTCTTTTAGTTTTTTTTAATGTAAAATTTTTACAATTTTAAACGAAATATTGTATATTAGTTACCTACTAAAAACAAGTCGAAAGTATGTACTCTATTATTTTAAGTTTCATAACATAATAGTATATTTTTATTATGGACAACGAAACATAAAATTTTGTAATCTGCTTAAAAAAAAATTGTCTCTTCTAATGTTAATAAATATTTTGTTTTAACAAACTTTAGATGTTTAATGGTGTATATTTTAAATTTGTCTCAATTAAGGTATACATAGGTATTCCATAAAAGTCATAAAATAAAAAAGTAGTAATGTGTTTTCGACTATTATAAATAACTTAAATAATGAATACTCGATGATGTATGTAAACCTATTATCACAATGAAATGTAACTACCTAAACTGTGTAAATTAAGATAAAATGTTTAAAACAAAAATTTAACGGTAAACTATTAGGAAAGGTAAATTATTTTATTCACGGTATCATTTTATTGTGTTGTTGAAAGTAGGTACCATCATACGTTGTAATCTCAAACGTTTCCATATACGTGTACTTTGGAATTTAAAACAAAGGTGTCATAAATCGCTTACGCATATGGGATCAGAACATGTATTTTGATCTGTCTGTTGTTATGTTAACAAAATTGATTAGGTACGTTGCTTTGCATTGACTTCTTTGTTCTGGATATCTAAATACGAAATGTAATCAATTATTTTCGGTATAATATTGATTGAACTTTCAAATCATATACTTTTATTGTATGGATTATGAAAATAATTACTTTATTTAATACGATTTTGAAACTCATTACTGACAATGATATATGTACCTAAATATTATACGAGACTATATTATGATACAAATTTGTAATGCCTGTAAAATAGTAAAAAAAATATATATTATATATTTATTATATTGCCCAATTATGTCAAATATGTATGTTGTATTATTTTCTGCAATTGAGCACAAGCGATCTAACTATTGAGCACAAGTTCTATGTTTTAATTCGTTACCAATTATGGAGAATGGTATCATCGGTCGAGATCTTTTAAAAAAAAATATATAGATGAGTTTCGCATTTTGATTCGAATATTTTAATATTATATGACCATCTAGGTAGATCATAATAAAACCTATTTCAAACACTTGTAATAATTCCTTGGCAAGTTTTTTTTTCTTCTTTTATTTCACTAATGTGATAAGACGCGTTAAGATACGAGTACATAAAGTTTTGTGTTGAATGGCAACGATTGTAAGTATAATTTATTGAGAGATTTGACTGATAAAAATAAATTCAGTGAGTGTTTTATACACGTTGGTTAGAGTAAATTGAAATATTAACTTATTTCAGCAATGAAAAAAATGTTGGAATATTAATGGGTAAAGCACAAGATCTGGTAGATAGCTATTTCAGTGATAGTCGGGTGAACAAACGAGTATGATGGAAATGCTAAAAAGACAATGAGAACTTTTCGTAGACATCAGGTTTTTAGAAAGGATAAAAAGTACATATAATATGATGTCAAGTTAATTGCAAAACGCATTATTATTGTTGCCCACCTATGTACCTACATGATTATGTTAACATGTTGTTGTAACGTTGGTTAGTACCAAAAATACGATAGGTTTAATGATGTACGAAATAAAATCGCATGCGTATCCTGGATTGACTCGATAATATTATGTATAACCTGACCTGATCATGATCATGAGATTATAATCTTTTTTTTTAATTATTTTATATTCTATTTAACTGCTTTATTTTACTCAATTAATTTTACTAAATTTAGAAATTATAAAAATTTAATGGCTAAGTAACATTGTATTTTATTTTAATCTTCAATATTAAATTTATTTTTATGTAATAAGATTCAGGGTTCATATAATTTTATAATTAAATATTTCAATTCACAATGTAATTTACATGTAACCATAAATCATTTTTTATTATATCTATCAAGAAAATAATATGTAAAAAAAAAGTAAATAAAGAACATTTCTTTTTTTTCTTAAGTATCGGGGGAGGTGTAGTGTATGTGCCTCCACCCTACTAGTAATGTAAGAAATACATGTACTCTTAAGTTTATTAATCAGTATAATTAAAGAATTAGTCTCAGCAACACGTCTTCTCTTTCATTAACACCTGCCGACATCACAATCTCCTGCCTGTTTCCTTTTACGACACCCACGGAAAGATATGGGGTAGTGGATATTCTTAACCGCCACTACATGGCAATTGTTGTTTGTATTGTTGTTATAAAATTATCTAACCCACTAAATATTAAATAATTATCATATTTGTATTTTAATAAATATTTATTCTGAATGCATAACGAGAGCAATATATAAATTTAAATACTAACATACGAAAACATATTTAGTAACGAAATTTTTAATTGCTATTATTACTATAAATAATTTTTAGTCAGCGCCGGTCCTACCATAGGGTGAACGGAGCAGCCGCTCTGACGCCAAGTCCCAAGCGACGCCTTAGTCAAATTTTTATAATAGCATGAATACCTCATAATAGAAAAATATAATCTTTTAGCTTATTTAGGTAACAATTTTGCACGCTCCTTAGAAGCTTAGTTTCCGTTCCATTTCTTTGTTCATGTGCCTGAGTTTATTGATGGAAATTTCCTCGCTTTTCAATATTTTGGTTTCGAACGTGTGGCTAGTTGGTATTGGTGCGTATGGCCTTATTTGTTATATGGGGGGATGAGTCGCTCGCGTCCGTAGGCTTCGACCACCTAATCCTAGGCCCACCCTACACGTGTCCCCCGGGTGGTGCTAAACGAGCGACAAAGCCGAAACGATAGACTCGGCTCCTCGCCGTATGGTAGCGGCATAAAATCTACCACCCCTTAGTTCGCACCATGAGCCAAGAAGGAAAAGAAATGGCCCCGAGTTCCCGGCGCCCCTCTAATGGGGCAGGGGTGCGAAGAATCTCCGGGAGAAAAACCGGCGACGAGGTTCGCCACCCGTCACGTCCTGTCTCCCGGGGGGGCGAAAAGTGGATTGCGGAGGCCCGTCTGGCCACGCTGAATGTATGTGGAGCAATGAATGATAAGATGGATGAAGTATGCGAAATGATGAATGATAGAGGAATAGATGTGTTATGTGTAAACGAGACGAAACGAAAGGGAAGAGATGTCACTGCACATGGCATGTATACCGCTTACTGGTCTGGAGTAGACGAGACCGGCGGGCATGCCAAGGAGTCGGTGTCATCCTTTCAGAAAGAATGGGTCAATGTGTGAAAGAGTATGAATGTGTTAGCCCAAGGCTGCTGTGGATGCGAATGAAAGTGGGCTTAAGGAAGTTGTTTGTGCTAGGGGTGTACGCCCCAGATATGTCTAAGCCCACTTATATCCGAGAGCAGTTTTGGGACATGGTAAGGCTGGTGTTGATGAAATGTAAGGAAAATGAAAATATTATTATGTTAGGAGATTTTAATGGAAGGGTCGGGGTGAAGAGGTCTGGTTATGAAAGGATATTAGAAACGTTTGGCGATGAAAGAATAAATGAGAATGGTGAAGACCTCCTCACCGTATGTGTGGAAAAGAATCTTTTTGTGGCGAACACTTTCTTTCGCCATAAGAGGATTCACATGTATACATGGGAAAGAGGGGATGATAGAAGCATGATAGATTTTATAATTGTGGATGAAAGAATGAGGAGCGCAGTGGTAGATACAAGGGTTTACCGGGGGTCCAACGTAGGGACGGATCATTACTTGGTCTTATGCCGAATTAATGGTCTATTCAGACGTTGGCGGCATCGGACATCGGTGTCTACCACTGCGTTACAGCGTATAAGAATAGAGAGGTTACAAGATGAAGGTGTGAAAGAGAAGTATAAATGCAGATTGAGGGAAAATATAAGTGGGTTGAATGAATTATGTATGAATGATTTAGAATTGAAGAATGTATGGAATAAAATTAGGAAAGTTTTGGTGGATGCAGCCACCGAAGTATGCGGTGTAAGTAAGAGAACGAATGAAAGGAAAAGTAATACGTTGTGGTGGGATGATGAGGTACGGATGGAAGTTGAAGCAAAAAAGAGAGCATGGCTAGATTTACTAGCAACTAAAGCTGGTAATTCTGGCGGTATAAATGATGAGATTGAAAGAAAAAAGGCAGACTTTAGACGTATAAATAAGAGAGTAAAAGAAGTTGTTGAAAGGAAAAAGCAAGAAAGGATAGATAAGAATGATAGAAGGATATCTGATAACGTCCAGGCAAATATTAAAATGTTCTGGAAGCTCGTAAGAACTGCCAGGGGAAATTCAAAACAGCCTGGAATAAATGCTATAGGAGACGAGAATGGCTGCATGCTGAATGATGAAGTTTCGAATTTAAAGAGATGGAAGGAATACTTTGAAAGCGTGTTTAAGAGTGAAGAGTCGTCTGGAATAAGTGAAATAGAAATTCCGGAAGAAGTGGAGAGAGGTAGGGAGATAAGTGTAGATGAAATAATGAAAGCAATGAAAAGCATGAAAGCAGGTAAGGCAGCCGGATATGATAGAGTATCACTCGAAATGCTGAGGGCTGGTGAGGGTGTGGTTACAGGCCTGCTGCACACCTTGTTTAATTTATGTTGGGAACTGAAACGGGTACCGGAAGACTGGTGCAAAGCCGTTATAGTCCCAATATATAAGGGAAAGGGGTCGCAGCAGGACTGTAAAAACTACCGTGGTATCAGCAAGCTTAGCATTGTGGGTAAACTGTATGCTAAGGTGTTAATTGAAAGAGTTATGGAAGAAACTGATGGAAAAATTTGGGATGTGCAAGCTGGATTTAGAAAGGGGATGGGGTGTACGGATCAAGTCTTTTCCATGCGCATGATAGCGGAGAAGTTTTTGGCTAAAAACCAGAAAGTTTTTTTTTTTTTTTTTGTGCGTTCATGGACTTGGAAAAGGCTTATGACAGAGTGGACAGGAATGTGTTATGGCAAACACTGAACTCATTTGGGTTGAGCGCTGGCTTGATACAGGCATTAAGATCTCTTTATAGGGACTCTAGTGCTTGTGTCAGGATCAACGGGGTCTACTCGGACTGTTTTGGCATTCATAAAGGTGTCAGACAGGGATGTGTGGCTTCCTCGTGGCTGTTTAACTTATTTATGGACAGTTGTTTGCAAACTTTTAAAGTTGGAGAATGTGGGTTGAGAATGGGTGAGTCAACCGTCAAATGCCTTTTGTACGCCGATGATCAAGTCATATTTGCATCGTCGGCGGCCGAGTTACAAATGACAAAGCAAATTTATGTTGCGGAAGTGAACGGCAGGGTCGGGAAGGGGGGGTGCGAAGTCAGAAGTCCTCCACGTGTGCCTGGTAGTTGCGGGTCCCTCTCGATACGTCTGGAGGGAAGAGCAGATACTGGGCCGGTGCACCCTGGGCGCGGCAGTAATCTTCCTCGAGAAATGAGAAGAAATTCTTACTCCTTGGGGAATGGTACTGCCGCGGCTAATTATTCTGACATGGGGGGGGGGGGGGGGGGTCCGTCCCGGACCAACGGTGCGTTCCACTGCGTGACCCTCTGATTAGCAGAGGGCATAGCAGAGGAGTGAGGGCGGGCTCGGTGTGCACTTACCCTGCCTCCGGGCAGACAGTGAAGGATTCATCCTTTGCTGTCACCGCCGGTCTCGTAATCCCAGTATCGAAGTGTCGTGGATCACGTCTCGCGGCTTTGATAGGGACCGAGGGTCTTGGCTTAACTGCCCGGACCGCGAGGGAGAAAACCTCTATAAAAAGTTACCCCGAATCTCAAGCGGCGACGCACCGCGAGGGGATGGATGGCTGACGGGGTTCTATGAACAAATCAGTCGTTAGTGCGCTCCTCGCCAGGGTACCTGCAGACCCCCTGGCGAGTAATAAATCCTCTAAATCTGCTTACCTTGGTAAGGGGTCTCTGCCAAGGTGGACCTTTAATTTCCCCATACTCGTGGGTACAAAAATGGAAAACCTATACAAACAAAAAACAAAAACCGCCGGCAACGGCAACGTAGAGGAGAGGAGGAACGATGCGGGGACAGAGTCCGACGCCGCATCGAACAGCGAGGGAGGCTCAGAGAGCTCCCGACAAGTGGAGCCTGGGACCGCGGAGACCAGCAAGTTCTTCCGCAAGCGGTCCAGGCGGGATGGCGACCAGGGGTCGGCATCCGGTGAAGAGGAGGTTTCGGCCCGGAAAATCCCCACCAACAGGCGGGGCGGGCTGAGAGGCAAGGGGACCAATCAGAGGGCCGAAAGAGCGGCAAAGCTTGCCGAGGAGGGGCGCCACCCGGACGATACGGCTCGGGAATCAGGCGAAGAAACAGATGCGACTGGCGGCTCCGAGGTGGAGCGTAAGGCCAGATTCGTAAAGGAGGTGGAGGCCGCGATCAAGGTCGTGGCCAACAAGCAAAAGTCCTCCTCGAAAGTCAAGGCCATTCCCGCGGCCTCCGCCTCCATTATGGCGGCTGGGGAGGCCAACTTTGCTGGGGCTGGGCCTAATGCGGACGAGGTGGAGAAGCTGCGGGCGGACGTGGCCCGCCTGACGTCCGCCATGGAGACTCTCCAGAAGGAGAATGAGAAGCTCCGCGCAGACCTGGCCAGTCTACATGAGCCTGCCCCTCGCGCGGCGCCCCAGACGCAGCGCCCAAGCCAGCCCGTGCCGGTGGAGAACCAGGTTCTGAACCTGGTCCGGCAGGAGCTGGCTGCCTTCCAGCACCGGTTCTCCGTGCTGGAGGGCATCGTCCTGCGCCCCCCCCCTAGGGGCAAACAAGACGGCGGCGAGGCCGGTAACGGTTTCCTACGCGACGGCCACGGCTGCCACATCCAGGCCGGGGCCGTACAGCCAGCCCTCGGGTGGGGCTGCAGTTGCCCCTCCTCCCCCTGAAAAGCCGGCTCCGGCAAAACCAATACCGGCTGAACCGGCTCCGGCTAAGCCGGCGACGGGAAAGAGAGGCAAGGCGAAGGTGAAAAAGGGCAAGGCGGCAGCACAGGTGATGGCTGCGCCAGCCCCAGTGCCTGCGGCGAATGGGCCAGCGCCAGCGGCAAGCCAACTGCCGCCGCCGCCACCGCCCCCCCAGCTCCCTACACCTCCCGCGGCAGAAGCCGGTTGGCAGGTGGTCGGGGAGAAACAGAAGGGGAAGAAGGCAGCCAAAAAGGCCAAAGAGCAGGAGCGGCAGCGTCAGTTCAGGGCGCGCAAGATCGCGGCTAGGCTCCGCGCCCCGAAGACCGCAGCTGTAGTGATTACACTACAGCCGGACGCGGAAAAGAAGGGCGTTACCTACCGCGATCTGCTCGCGAAGGCGAAAGAGGCGGTGGATCTCGGGGAGCTCGGGATCACTGGGGGCCTCCGGCTCAAAGTCACCCAGACGGGGGCCCGTATGCTGGAGATCCCCGGGGAATCCAGTGGCGCGACTGCGGACGCTCTGGCTGCGAAGCTCAGAGCGTCCCTGAACGCGGACGAGGCCCGAGTGTCCAGGCCCGTCAGATGCGCAGACCTGCGCATCATGGGTCTGGACGACTCGGTATCGGAGGAGGAGTTGGTGGCCGCCGTCGCCAGGTCCGGGGGGTGCACTACTGACCAGGTCAGGGCAGGCGCCATACGCCCGGATCAACAGGGTATGCATGCCGCCACGGTGTGCTGCCCTGTTACGGCGGCCAAAACCATAGTGGAGGGCCGAAGGCTTCTGGTGGGCTGGGTCTCAGCGCAGGTTAAGCTGCTGGAGCCCAGACCTCTGAGGTGCTACCGCTGTCTCGTGGGGCATCACGTATCAGCGAAATGCGCCTCGGAGGTTGACCGCAGTGGCCTCTGCTTCCGCTGCTGTCAGCCCGGTCACATATCGGCGACCTGCTGTGCCACGCCGCACTGTGATGCATGTGCGGCGACCGGCAAGCCAGCCGATCACTGGGCCGGGAGCAGGGCCTGCGTGTCACCCGCCAAGGCCAAGGCCGCGGGTAGGGGAGGGCCCTCCTCCGCCGCCACCGCCTCTATGGTCACCGCCGCAGCTGCAACTGCCGCCGCCGCCGCTGTCACTGTCGCCGCCGCCGCCGCCGCTGTCACTGTCGCCGCCGCCGCCGCCGCCGCCGCCGCGACACCGACGCCTGCAGAGGGGCGCCCCGTGGAGGAAGCTGAAATGGAATGCCTATAACGGCCCCATTAAGCTTCCTCCAGGCGAATATCAACCACTGCGCCTGCGCTCAGGATCTGTTGCTCCAGAGCATGGCGCAGTGGTCGATTAACATCGCTGTGGTCGCTGAGCCGTATTCTGTCTGGCCTAGGAAGGACTGGGTGGCGGACCTTAACGGCTCAGTGGCCATCATTTCTTCGGCCGCCGCCGGTACCCCGACCCTTGAAGGTGTCAGGAGGGGTCAGGGGTGCGTAGCAGCACGGTTCGGGGAGTTCGTCGTTGTGGGGGTGTACTTCTCCCCGAACCGATCTCTCGCCGAGCTCCACAACTCTCTTGCAGAGCTGAGAGCAGTCGTCGTCGGAAGCTATCCCCTCCCCGTGCTTGTCCTCGGGGACTTCAATGCCAAGAACTTGACTTGGGGTTCTCGTCGTACAGATGTGCGGGGTAGGATGGTGGAAGACTGGGCTCTGGAGACAGGCCTGGTCGTCCTAAATCGGGGTTCTGTCCCCACGTGTGTGCGGATGCGGGGCGAGTCGGTGGTGGACATTTCGTTCGCTAGCCTCGCTCTGTCGCCGCGTGCCACTGACTGGCGAGTCATGGAAGGGGTGGAGACCTACTCCGACCACCGGTACATCCGGTTTGACGTCTCCACCCAGCCCTCGAGCGCGCCAGTCCAACAGGCCCCGAGTGGTCCGCGTTGGGCGCTGAAGCAGCTGGACCGGGAGCTCCTCCTGGAAGCCTCGATCGTGCAGGCCTGGGTGTCATCACCGGATAGGCCTGCCGACATCAATGATGAGGCAGGGTGGTTCCAGGAGGCCATGTCCGAGATATGTGACGTGGCAATGCCCCGCGTCCGGCCAGGAAGCGCCCGGCGCCAGGTGTATTGGTGGTCGCGTGAGCTGACGTCTCTGCGCGAGGCGTGTGTCGCCGCGCGGCACCTGTACGCCAGGCATCGCAGGCTCCGCATTCGTCCACCGAATGCGGCAGCCATTGAGGCGGAGCTGTACGAGGGATACAGAGCGGCGAAGACCGCCCTCCGGGAGGCTGTCATGCGGGCCCGGGATCGGGCCCGTGAGGAGATGCTGGAGACTCTCGACAGAGATCCGTGGGGGCGCCCTTACAAGATGGTGCGGGATAAACTCCGCACCTGGGCCCCCCCGCTGACGCAGAGTCTCCGGCCTCAGCTCTTGGAGGACGTGGTGAGCGCTCTGTTTCCTGCGCGAGGGGAACATCCACCCCCGCCTATGGCTCCGCCACCTGCGGTGCCGGAAGCGGACCACCAGGACGACGACGACGACATCCCGGAAGGGACCGGGGTAGACCTGAGAGTGGCGGTACGTAGGCTCAAGGCCAGGAATACCGCCCCAGGACCCGATGGCTTGCCTGGCAAAGCCTGGGTCCTGGCCTCGGAGGCTCTCGGGCCCCGACTGGAGGGGCTCCTAAGCGCATGCTTGGAGAGAGGCCAATTCCCGCTTCGTTGGAAGACGGGGAAGCTGGTCCTCATTCGGAAGCCGGGGCGCCCTGCGGACTCTCCGTCCGCATACCGGCCCGTGGTGCTGCTCGACGAGGTGGGCAAGCTCTTTGAAAGAGTCATTGCAAACCGCCTCGCCGAGCACCTTGCGGGGACGGGGCCGGATCTTGCGGAACACCAGTTTGGTTTCCGCAAGAGGCGCTCTACGGTGGACGCCATCATGCGCGTAAGAGCCCTCACGACGGGGGATGCAGTGGCCAGGGGGGGGGTTGTTTTGGCGGTGTCTCTCGACATCGCCAACGCCTTCAACTCCATGCCCTGGAGCTGCATTAGGGAGGCACTCCGGTATCACCGGGTGCCGACCTATCTCCGTCGTATAGTCGGGGACTATCTGACGGATAGGGCCGTCATCTACCCCGGTCGCAACGGTGAGTGGAACCGGCGAGAGATGTCGTGCGGTGTCCCACAGGGTTCGGTTCTGGGGCCACTCCTGTGGAACATCGGTTACGACTGGGTGCTGCGCGCCGACCTCCCTACCGGCGTCAGCGTAGTTTGCTACGCTGACGACACGCTGGTACTGGCACAGGGGGGGTCGTACGAGGCGGCGGCGGAAATTATGACACGCGGGGTTGCGATAGTCGTTGAGAGGATCCGGCAGCTGGGTCTTGAGGTGGCTCTGCACAAGTCCGAGGCCATGCACTTCCATGGTCCTCGGAACAGGCCACCACCGGGATCCTCAGCGATGGTAGGAGGGGTATCCATCGGCGTCGAGTCGACGTTGAAGTACCTAGGACTCGTCCTCGACGGCCGATGGAACTTCGTTGAGCACTTCCGACGTTTGGCTCCCAAACTGGAACGGACCGGGGCTGCCTTCAGGCGGCTCCTGCCGAACCTGGGGGGGCCAAACGCCTCCTGCCGGAGGCTCTACGCGGGGATTGTGCGGTCCATGGCCCTTTACGGGGCCCCGGTGTGGGCGCGTGGTTTGGCGCGGCTTGCCGTCCACCACCTGAACGCGCCCCAAAAGGTGGTCGCCGTAAGAATGGTTCGCGGCTACCGCACGATCTCCCGCGAGGCAGCGTGCCTCCTTGCCGGATTGCCACCATGGGATCTGGAGGCGATAGTCCTCGCGCGCCTACACGAATGGCGCGCGGAGGCACTATGCCGGGGGGAAACCCCGCTGCCATGGCAAGTTGTCGTGCAGCGGACAGACTTCCGGCATGATCTCATGGCGACATGGAGAGAGCGACTGTCGCAACCCCGTGCTGGGCACGCCACTATAGCGGCGATAAGACCCCTCATTGAGGAGTGGCTTGAGAGACGCCACGGCGTCCTCACCTTCCGCCTGACGCAGGTCCTCACCGGACACGGTGTGTTCGGGAGGTTCCTGCACCGAATCGGGCGGGAGGAAACGCCCGGGTGCTCCCACTGCGAGGATCGACCGGAGGACACGGTGGAGCACACCGTGGAGGTGTGCCCTGCCTGGGCGGAGCACCGCCGTGTCCTCGTAGCGGCGATAGGCGGCGGCGACCTCTCGCGTCCGGCCCTGGTCGAAGCCATGGTCCGGAGCGAGACGGAATGGGATGCCGTCACCACCTTCTGCGAAGCAGTGATGCTAGCGAAGGAGGTGGCGGAGCGGGAGAAGGAGAGAGCAGCAGCTTTCCTTCCCGGCCGCCGCGGGAGACGCCCCGGGCGTCGGGGGTACGTCGTGGCCCCCGGCCACCGTAGGCGCGGGCCTGTGGACGGCGAGCAATGGGTAGCTCGCCGTCCGTCCGTCTAACGACGACAGGCCGTGTCGACGGCGCGTTTTGTTCCACGCGCGCCTCAAAGAGCTGTCAGCAGCGTGAAGGGGCCCGCAAGGGCCGACGCCTGTCGGGGCTGCGGGCTGTTCGAAAGAGATACCGCGGCTCCGGAACGTAAGGGCACTGAAGGAACACGGATGGTTTTTAGTCAGTAAAAGTCTGACACTCCCTTCCGCTCCACCCAGAGCGAAAGGCGTCATTTGATGATTTTCCATCCGCAAAAAAAAAAAAAAAAAAAAAGGGTCGGGAAGGGACGCCCTAGACGAAGGTTTATCGACCAAATCGGCGATACATTAAAAATGGGCCAGATTAAGAGTACCCTTAACCGACAAGCGTGTATGCGTAGATATATGGATGTAAAAGAGGCGAGAGAGGTGTGTCAGGATCGCGCCAAATAGAAGTCCGTAGTCTCTGCCTACCCCTCTGGGTGACAGGCGTGAGTGTTTATGTATATATGTTATGTATTATATATTTGTTGTATTGGCGCTTATTTGTATTTTTTACAAACTCATCAAAAATATGGGAAGTTATTTCAAAATATGTGAAGAGCTTAACTTTAAACAAGTGTGTGTCAAACAAGATGCGATAATAGAGTCACCAGCTTGCAAGCGGTGCGGTATCAGTACGCCGAAGTAAATAGTGCCTTGGAAGAAGAGTATCGTCACAACTGATCCCGTGGCAAGTTTTTAAGCTAAATAAGTTGCGGCCAATTTTAAGAAGTTCGAGTTTTTGATGGCTTTAGTCATTTGGTACGACGTTTTATTCACGTTAATCTTGTCAACACATGCATGCAAGCAGAGCGCATAGATTTATCAGATGCTACAAAGCTGATGCACAAAATAGAATATACCTAGAGACGAAGGATTAACAAAGGCTCTCATTGCAGCTAAAGATACAGCCGAAAAAACTGAAATAAACTCGGAGTTTGAAAGATACCGCGAACGAAAAAAGAAGATGATATAAATGCATGTTGCAACATGGGGCAACTCGGTGCCATATTGTTTAAACCAATTTTTTTTTTCGGTTGGTGTAAACCGCTCATCCAGCATGGAACAATCACACCGCGGGATGTTCGGCGGTGTGTATGCCCAATTATCGAGAGTCGAGTTGCACAAAAGAGAACTAACTTAAAAGATCGATTTTCTTCTTTACGACACGGGCCAGTGAGTCGTTCTTCCTGTGCAGAGATGAAACACAAGGCTGACAGAAGTTGTCTTGGACAGCCTTGGCAAAACACTTTAATAAAATTAGAGGTATAGAAGAGAGCTTGAGCAGCTTAAATCTTTGTATCACGTTTAGTCAATCAACGAAAGACGAAAGGTGCCAAATAATTTAGTCTTTTTTAAAATCTACTTATTTGTTTCTTACCAAAAACAAAGAATGAGCAACAAGTAAAATATTTGCGGCACTTACTCTATCATTTATTGAGAATATTATATCAAATTTTATTCTGAACATGTGTGATTGCAAAAGCAAGCTCAGCACCCCCTCGAACCTTGCGCCCTAGGCTCCAGCCTGGTTAGTATGTGGGTAAATCAGGCCCTGCCTGTTTGGTAAGAAGCTGTGATGAATCACACCGACGCTAGACCAACAAACAGTGACCATCACTTTTCTAGGGGTAAGTTTTCGCTTAGGGCATTATTTAGGTGCTGAATCAGAATCCTATCAATGTGCTGAGTACTTACAATTGTCAAACAGAATCCATTTTTCGTTGCATATAACAATTCGGTTCAAAATTCCTTCTTTTATGTGCCTGTTAAGCAGTGCAAAATACGTATCAATGCGCACTTCGAGCTGGCCATCGTCAAGTTCGTGGGGCGCCCATGTGTTAAGCTTTTTTACCTTGTCAATTTGATCAAATTAACCAATATTGTTTTAAATTTGACAAAAAATTACTTTGCATACATCAGCTAGATAATAATTGAATTGCTGCTAATTCAAACGTACATTGAGTATCATCAGCTTCCAGAATCGCCTTTAATTCGTCATTGTCGTTTAATTCGACCAAAGTTTTCGGA